>CM041789.1:18446063-19646063 GCA_023375725.1 Nephotettix cincticeps | reverse complement strand
CCCCAAAAAAATATTGAGCTTAAATGAACGGAAGGAGATCTAGAAGAAGGTGGATTGACGGGATGAAGTGAGATGTGTGCAAGAGGAGTGCATTGGCGATATATGGAGGAGGAGGAGGAATGTGCAGGGATAGAAGAGGATGGAGAAGCCTACTGAACATCCACTCCGGAGCTGACCGGAACGAGAGAGGAAATTAATGTACAATTACAAATGATTTGTTTTTTAATATTTCTAAGAGGCTTAAAATAATTTTAATAAACAGGGAAAGGGTGTTTGAAAGGTTCCCATGGTGCAGCAATATACTGTGATGGATGAACGCAACATCAAGAGGCCGCGTATCAAACGCGCATTACTCCAAGTATTGCGACAATCGATTTCGCATCACCGTTCATTTGTCACGGGATCAGTGTAGAAATGATAACAGAAAATATAAACACGGTTGTTGCTTGGCGCGGCAGATGCATTTGTCAGCGTGTGATGGATCCTTGTGTCCTGATAGCGCTTACACGTGTCCTTGCCTGCACCGCCATCTGTCATCCTGAAGATAATCATTACCTTCCTTCCTGCTTGCTAAATATTTATACTAAAACAAATGTATTTCCTAACTTATTTTCAGTCTTATTTTGACTAAACCCCTAGTTTGACGATTTTTAGTTTGAAATAAAAAGTATTTCCAAGGAATATTTATTTTATCATTATTATTATTGTTATCTTTACGAATGGAAACCTTCCCAGGTAGGTATTTTAACGTCGTCGCTTGGAATGAGCGAGAAAATACATATCAGCAATACAATAAAGACGGTCTAAAACTTATCGTGAAATGTGGATAGTGTGTAGTGATGAGACTAATTACCGACCCAATAGGTTACAGTTAGTCTTGCACACTTCCTGTTTTCATTACACATTAAAATTCATTTTAAGCCATGTATGATTGAGAGCAAGGCTAAGGAAATAAACTATCGCAATAATTTATTTCCGGTATTATGAAGTACCTTTATAAAACATTTTAATCGAAAAAAATCTTCATAGGCTATAAATTTGCCTAGGGCATTTTTTATGACAGTACATGCATAAAACACAATTATTTAAATATCTATAGTCAAGTTTTCTTTAAGAAACAAATAACGTGAAATAAAGTGAATAAAGTGAAAAACTAAAATGTAAAAAAGAAGTTTATTACCTATAACTTATTTGATAGTTACATAGACGGGGAAATATCTACTTTTCAAACATTTTAAGTTAAGAAAAATTGTCTAACACTCATTGAACACGTCAGCCATTACTCCACATTTGAATGATATATAGTAATTCCGGGATAGATGTACCATCGACGTAGTTCTGAATTTAGGCGCAGGAACACACGGGCGTTAGTTGGTAAGTGTTGTGTAGGGTGTGTATAATCAGCAATTTTCAACATTTGACGATAAACTAAAATGAGGAAGGTAAAATCATTTTCATAGTTTCAATTTTTAGCGGTTACATAAGTTTAACAAGGTATTCATTTACTATCTTAACCCGTTTTATGTTTTTCTGTTAATACTGTTTTTATTACCCAGTAAGGGTAAACACCTGCCACTTTTAGGGTTTCATTTTCATCTGTCTCTTTCTTACCTATAAACTTAAAAATATAAAGTGATAAGTTACATTTATAGGAAACTATTCGCACTATGAACAAGTTAAGTCATTTTCTTAAACTTTGTAAAAATGCTAGCCATAACTCAAATTTCGTAATTATATTTGATTTATTCCATTGAATGTGCAGATTGACAGTTTGTTTACACTTTGAATAGATTAGGTTATAATACCTGCAGACTTCAATCCACAGTTTAATTTTCCTTTTACACAACTAGTTTCGGGAACAATGTTCTCATTTTTAAGTGTTCTTCAAGTTTGTCTTCAGGTTACTTCAGGATGCATTCGTTTGTAAATAAATAATATTTAACATATTATTTTTTAATTTAAAATTATTGTCTGGTGACACAAAAAAATTTTTTTTTAACACTTGACGACGCAGATAACCACCGGCCCGACTAGCCGATACCTGTTTGACGGTTTTGACCTTGGGGTGGGGTAAATTGTTGATCGTGTTTGTTTGGCGTACCACAAGCAATTTCTTCGATCCTGTCAAATAATATGTTGGAGCTAAAATTTAATTTTTCATTGAGGACATTATCAGGAGACTTTTTTATCGCTCTATATATTTTGAATGCCTCTAAAGCGTTCATCAGGGGGCCTTTCTTACATTTATGCAGGATTTGGAGATTCTCATTGCTTACATTGTGGTTTGTACTGATCAGATGTTCGGCAAATTTTGAGCGTTGATTTTTTAATTTTGGTTTCGGGAGGTGTTCGATACCACTTCGGGAGGTTTTACACTTTAAAATCACGATACTTTTGCCCCAAGTTTAATGTGCTTTCTTTCAGAGAAGCAAGAGCCGCCACAAGCACTAGTAAGCCGCCAAGCCTCTCCGAGTGTTCGACACATTGTTGTCAGTGTATAATGGAGACCGAGCACTTTAGCAGGGTCGAGCCTAACGCGCTCCTGCGGCGCTTGGGGTGACTAACGAAGGCCAAAACAGCTTTCCCGGGACGCGATGGAACCTGCGTCAAAACCATTAATTCATACACATTCGACAGTCACCGATATTATTTTTGATAATTTTTTTGTTCAGGGTCTAGGACGGATATAGGTGAGATAATAAAACCTTAATTTTGCTCTTCAACCGTCGGGGTTACTGCAAAAAATATCAATTTTACATTACAAACTCATTTATAATTTTTTGAAGAACTCCTCAGACGATAACTATGGTAAAATTTCGTAATTTAAGATTTTTATGGAAAACAATTTTAAATACAGTAGAACTCCAACTATCCGAACTCCGACTATCCGAATCGCCGATTATCCGAATCACTTTCAGGAAAAAAATTGTCCAAAAAAAGTGCGCTATTATTCTTCCCCCGCGAAGCCAGTGTTTGCGTGTAAAATGTAAGTACATTTTATTTATATTTAAAACATGTGAAAATATCATGTTTCTTACATTTAATTCAATAAAAAATAGTGCAATATCAAAACGTAGCTTTTTTCTCTCTAATGGCAATTAAAAAAAAACTCCGATTATCCGAATATTTGATTATTCGAATGGGTCCCGGTGGTCATTAATTCGGATAATTGGAGTTCTACTGTATATTTAAAATTTTAGTTTCAGTTAAATCTTTTTAACTAAATGTCCAAACAGAGTGTATTTCTCAATATCTACAGCCGTGGTCACTTAGCATTTTATACTATTATACATCGTTACAATTTTTGAACATAATCCTTTTTTGTATTCAGTGAATTCTTCTGCCGTGTTACGTTAATGTAGATCAAAGAGTAGTAATGTTCAGCACTCAGCTTACCCATATCACTCTTAGACCTTGAATAAAAGTATTATCAAAAATAAAATCGCTGACTGTCGGATATTTGGAAATCAATGATTTTAGTGCAGATCTCATCACCTTACGATAAGTGGTGTAGATCATGTACGTAAGAATTTGGTTTAACAGAAGCTATTTCCTCAATTAATCTATTTAGATTAATCAGATTTCATGTTTAATCTTTCAAAGGCTAGTTTACAGTAAAATTAATTCTAATATGGATATCCTTTTCATTCAATCCGACCACGAAATTCTAAATAAATAAGAAAGTTAGTGTGCAATCAACCCAACACGGCCGGCCCAAGGCTAACATGATATTCTGACCTTACACGGGCGGCAGCTGTTTACAAAGTGGCCCTATTTTCTCTATGCCCAAGGCTTACTAAACCAGAACTGCTTTGAGCGCCTGTAATACTGCACTAAGACTTAACCATATTTTGTCAATGCGCGTTAAGAAAATCACTGGAATAAAATTACAGCTTTTGAGGTTTTAACTAACTTTTATGTAAACAAACACATTATTTCTTAAATTACTATTACTCATAGAGATATTTATAGTTATAGTTTTATAGTATCAAATTAACTTTCGATTTGAAAGATCCAAAAATGTCAAGAAAGCCCTTTCTTTGAGGTTTATTTTATCCAGTTTCAAGAGCTGTTATATGCAATATATTTAACTTGTTTTTAAGCCTATAGTTCATGATTTTTCTGTTGAGTGTAATATCACTAGTTTACACAAAACACTATTTAAGTGCCATCTGACGTCATACTTGTGGCGAAATACGTATTGCGACAGGAAAAACACATCAAGAACTGAAAATCTTAACACAAGGTAAATATATTGCATTTAATTGAGGATTGTATGTTTTTGAATAGACATTTTTCATGAAACTGTAAATCACCAAGATACTTAACTATTTACTCAAACAATCTAACACGTTTCGTAAATTTTACGCTAATACTTTTACTTACTAAATCATTATCACTTGAGCATAGTAATTATATTTTGAAACAAACATTTATTTACCATCCTAACCATCATTAAACATAAATATAATTTACATTAATCAATCTATCATAATCATAATCAACTCGTTCAGTCAAAGCCTGATATAAATGAAAAACATTTACATCTCGATTTCAATTTATTAACGTATATACGTTTATACTTGTAAGTAAGCCAATAACAATACTAAAACTATTCAAGTATATACAAAAGTAATGGGGTAAAAAAATGTTTCCATAAACGTAACAATTAACTCAGAACTATGTACTAGTATAATGCAGGGCTTGTGTACAGAATAATACTTTAGAATGCTGATTTGGGGAATGAAAGTAGAGAATTTAATGAAACTTCGCCGACAAGTGAACGATATTTGCAAGTCATATTGTAGTCAGAGTCTTTGAGAGAACACAAGTTTAAGTCAGGAAGAGTCTTAAAGATGACTTGAAAAGTGAAGCCAAAGGTAAAGGTGTGTGGGACGTGAATGTATTGAGATTCCATCTGGATTGTGATCGGAATTTTTTTTAAATAATTATTGTTTTACTGTAGATGGGAATCATAGTGAAATATACAAATGCATTAAGGAGTTCAGAATATTTTTAGTAACATTTATTGAAAAGTCTAAACTCAAAACAGTAATGATATTTTTCATGGATATGAACTAAAAGTTTTAAATTAATTGAATGTGAAAGTTTTAACGACACCTTTATACCAACTAAGAAATAAATACACTAGATTGTGATCATATAGGTGTGTATAGTTGCTATCTATGTTACTATACGAAATCATGAAAATTAGCTGAGTTAGAGGTTACACGTTGGGGGGGGAGGCGGAGTTTTCAGTTTCCTGGTTTTTGTCACAATAAAGCCTGAGAATAGAGAAAAAGAAAAATTTCCTAAAACTAATATAAAACCACAGTAAAAACTCGTCAAAATATATGTGTCAAATAAAAAATTATAGTAGATCTGCTAAAACTGCTAATAAAAATTCAAAAACCTTTAAGAGGTCTAGGGGAAATTGCCTCTCATGCCCCCCTAACTCCGCACATGCTCAACAACTAAAAGTACAGAACAGACTAACGCGTGTGCCAACTTATGCACGCATCAAACGCATATAGAGTGCAAGTATTCAAGGTAGACTCAGGCAACGTTTCACCTGAACGTTACGACCCGTAACTTGTGAGTTTCACACTTTGAAAGTTCTCACAGCTTGCAATAGCCCATATTTCACAGCGCTCCAAATCTTGTCTTGCGGTTTATGGGTCATCATGGCAATAGCGCTCGGAGACTCAAGAGCGTCGCCTCAACCCTACACTTAATATGTTGGGTTTAGAAGATCACTGAGATTGTGAAGATCTCAATCGTAATATGTCACTAAAAGTTATTTCCGTTTATTATATTCTCTCAGATAATTTGTGAGAGATGTTCGTTAAGTACCTCGTTATTCCTAACTAATTTTTAAGAAGGATTGTCAATAATGACTAATTCAATTTATCCTTTGAATACCTTCATAGAAGTTAAAACTGCATTTGAGTTTTTAAAAGCTGTTAAAATTAAATCGGAGTTAGTGGGGGATTCGCATTGTGAGGTAGAAGTGTGAGAACACATGTTAGCGGTGACGTGTCCGTCGCGCCGCGGGCTGGTATCGCGACGACAACGCGCCCTGTCGCCGTGCGCGCCAACCAACAACCCCACACAGATGTCACACACTGTCTCTCGTTAGAAACTTTCAAGGTCAGATAATTAAGAATTACATTTACTTCCTCGATATATATTTTTTTAATTCCTTGTAAAATTCACAATTTAGTCTAAATCCATAGAATTTTAATGATTTTGCCACACGTTATTCCCTAATATTGCCTTAAACGTATTCTTTCATGTTCATGTCCATGAGATAAAGTACACTATACACAATTTATGGCGATATAAAACTATTTTTAACGGAAAAAACGGATTCAAACGGAATAGGAAGAAATAATAAATAAATTAGTTTTGTGTAACTTTAAATCAGGAATCCAACCAATTTTTGACTTCCTTTATTAAAAATTATAAAATATGTAATTTGAGACAGTTTTTAATAGAGGTAATTTAATTTAGTCTTCTTTAATACCTCTCCATAGCTGAAAGTGTTGTTATAAACAACGCAATTATTTTCAAAAACCTCTCCAGCCAGAGGTGACACGCATTGCCCTGCGAGAAGGCTGGAAATTACGACACATAAACCTGTAGGCGATATGACTACATATAAAGCTGTACATTTACCCCATGCATTCTCGTCTCGTACTTCCTCTCCTTGAATTATTACCTTCTGTTATATTATTTAATACTTAATACCACTGAACCCTTTAAAAAGTGCAAAAGCTCAAATTGGCTTTTTCCGAGGTTCACAATATACAACCAATATATATTCTGAAAAGGTGATCTATTCAGGTAGGAATTTTAAGTCCAAAATGATTGAGAAATGAGTGAAGATGTTTGTGGAAGTATCTTTTAGTCTTGTTTAGACTAAGGCTGACATACATTATGTAGGCTGTTAATTAATATCACAACAGGCAATGACATCTACACAGACCTAAAGCGTGGTATCCAAACCAAAATGTTCTCTCCGAATTCAATAGTCTGGACGTTAACAACTAGAGAATATCACACCGACCCATCGCTCATAACTATCCACAATTCTTAACCTCCAAGTAGCTGGTGTACAGGACTGAATTACAAGCCATGTTTTTATTATGTCCAATCAAAGAACTAAACTTAATAAAAAATACTGAGTAAAATGAATAAAACTTAACGTTTTATTGTAAAAGACAGGGCAGTAGAGCTAGGATACAAACAACACAAGAAAACCTACATTTACTCAGACTGTGCTTTAAGTACTTTGGCTTAAAGTTCTCTTTCTAGTCCCAAGATTAAGCCCCTTCCATTACTTATACACGGACAAAGTTTAGTGTAATTTAAGCGTATGGAGATAATCTTGACAAAGTTTACAAAATAATTACACGTTTAACATGAAATTCCCTCCTCTTCCTTCCCTTCTGCAAACGTCCTTTATTCTGAGGAAACACGATGTTGATAAGGGAAATTTAAACGTTAGGTTTACATTACACGCATGTGAATTATTTCTCTACAGCTGTTATTCGCGTTATCTATCTTTGTGTGAGGGGGGGTTTGTAGTAAATGTACACAAAAATGTGCGTTTAAAATTATACAATGTTTTCGCTGTATATGAATTAAAAATTAAGTTTAAAATTTACAGTTTTATCTGATTTTAAGTTTCAAATTGTCTTCAAGAATTGTAGGATCCAAATAATCTGCTATCTGGTTCCTTTTATCTTGTATATTACCATTGACATAATCCTTAGAGTTCACAAATATAAGTGTACAAAACAATATCGCACGGGTGAATATTGGATCGGCTATATAGAACGTGCTCAGCTCATAATTGATAATTCGAGGGACCCTCTAGCCATTTGTAATTAGGGTATTATTCGATATCCTAACTAATAAAAGCTATACGTCAGAGGGTTTGTACCGTTTCCATTAAAAATGTTACATCTGTTCAATAAACGTTACAAAATAAAATTCCGCGCCATGAACGAATACCTGGTACAAGTATAAGGGTCATTTAAGGCTGTCTGTTGGGTTGGCATACCTAAATAGTGTAATTATTTTACAATTGATAATGAGATAAAACAAATATTACATTATAATTGAAAAAGGCATGGTTTACATTTAGAATACATCTTAAAGCTTAATCAAGGTGACTCGATGTACAAGAATATCAATGATGATATTGTAATGAATCTATATAATGATTAAACAAAATAGCACTGATGTTGATGAGCCCAAAAAATGAAATGAAATATTGCAAACATTTAAATGAAGAGATACGATTGCAGCGGTGGTTTAGACATCGGAGCCGCCCTCTCTGTAGAACCACCGCGTTCGCTCTTATATCCTTCCTTCCTGGTCCTTTATGCCCCCGATATATATTCATGCCTTACATCTCATCAGCCATTCCAAACTTCTTTCAATACATTTCCATCAGTGGCCATCTCCCTTTGTAAGTCGCACTAAACTTTTTCTTTTCCAATTCCTCGTCGACAACCACGATATGACTTTCAAATTTCGCACACTACTTGGTCAACTTTCCTCCTACTCTAACTTCTCAGACATCACCTGATGAAACTTTCTACTATCAAACTCCCGTGTTCGGTATGAATTATTAAACAGACTTTTTATTCATAAGTGTGGAAATTCGTTTCGTCGGAAGTTAAATTCAATCAGTGGGAACACTTAATTTGTTAAAGAAAATTGTTTTAACTTTTATTAACACTTGGCGTGATATTTAATAAACTTTATTGGATAAAATAAAGTAGTCTTCTTTGATACTATGTACTGTGCGTTTCCTGCTCAGACTCTAGCAATAACCTGTTTCACTTCCGATGGCCTTAATCAACAGAGGATGTCTTCTAGACGTTTGCAAGTGCTTAGTAACTATTTACTTTTTCGTCGGTATCATATTGTTAAATATTTCATTATTGAATCTGTCCTTAAATATATTTTATAATACATATTATTTTAATAGTAAATTAAATGTACCAAATCTTTTACCCTTGAAAACCTTTCACTCAACCATTCGTCTCCACATTGACTTGTCCACAGCTCCTTCACCACCTTTGATTTTAGTTCCATAAAAATAATATTTTTTGACAGCATTCCTGACCAATCAGTCAAAAAAACATTTTTCTGAGTATTAAATATATAGAATAATAACTTAGTTCCTTAATAACCACTTTCATTTGACACCTTAGTCTTTTACGACTTTTACGTAATAAGTAATGGTTTGACCAGTAATGTTCTTGGTCCAACCAGTAATGGTTTGGCAAAATATTTCGCCAGTAAAGCGAAATATTTTGTCAAACTACTCACTCGTCGCTTAAAAACTAGTTTCAACTGTTAATAGCTTATAACAACAAACTAAAAATTTTATTCGTTGTATTTTTGTGGTGTCGTTATCTACAATATTTAAAAATTAATATTTCATAGAAAATGTATATCTTATAAAAAATACCAACTTGAATTCAGAATATAGATACTAGGATTTAAAATACAGTATTGCTCGTTTCGAATCCGCAATCGAATCCTTTCTCAATTAAGGTTTGATGCGATTATCGTCAGAAGCGTGCCTTCGGTAATGGAAGCAAGGAGCAGCTCCCAAGTGGAAATAATCTGTTCAAATACTTCAGACCGAATTAATTAGTATCGGAATTAATCACCGGGAACAGAGCGTGCTTGGAAGCTTGGAACTTGTGAATTGCACATGAGATTAATGAAGGGAGTGAAGCCGATAATGGTAAAGTAGTGCTGAAAGTCCTCAGCCGTAATTACAGGGAATGACCCGTAAAAAGCTTTTAACAGCCGAGAACCCGGCACAGACACATTAAACAATGTATCGAACTTGAGCGAGAGGCGAGATAATTGCTGCCGTTCGATAGTTGCTTCACCGTTAAAAACCCTTTCATCTCAGCTAAGTGTAGTTGGTGTTGCAGTGTTGGCTCCCCTGGCTCTTCACACACTCTTTGACACGCGGTCGCTTATCGTTGCCAACTTACTGAAATACATTTGTGACGCTTCTTGGCTACCTGTAGTTGGTGTTGCAGTGTTGGCTCCCCTGGCTCTTCACACACCCTTTGACTCGCGGCCGCTTATCGTTACCAACTTACTGAAATACAATTGTGACGCTTCTCGGCTAAGTGTAGTTGGTGTTGCAGTGTTGGTTCCTCTGGCTCTTCACACACCCTTTGACTCGCAGCCGCTTATCGTTGCCAACTTACTGAAATACAATTGTGACGCTTCTCGGCTAAGTGTAGTTGGTGTTGCAGTGTTGGCTCCCCTGTCTCTTCACATACCCTTTGACTCGCGGCCGCTTATCGTTGCCAACTTACTGAAATACAATTGTGACGCTTCTCGGCTAAGTGTAGTTGGTGTTGCAGTGTTGGCTCCCCTGTCTCTTCACACACCCTTTGACTCGCGGCCGCTTATCGTTACCAACTTACTGAAATACAATTGTGACGCTTCTTGGCTACCTGTAGTTGGTGTTGCAGTGTTGGCTCCCCTGGCTCTTCACACACCCTTTGACTCGCGGCCGCTAATCGTTACCAACTTGCCTAAATATATTTGTGACACTTCTCGCTTTTTCAAGCGTTGGTATTGTCTCGTCTAACTTTTCGCACATTCTTTGACCCACAGTCATCGTTGCCAACATAAAAACATTTAAACAATATATATCAACAGTTTCTGCTAAAAGTAATGATTTATAGAAAATATAGTTAGGTTAAGCTTGCCCTAGGCCTAATAAAAAAATAAAAACATTTGTGACACATCTTGTTTAGGTAATGTAGGTGTTGCACCGTTGTCTCCCCTGTTTTTTGCACCTTTTTGCACGCGGTCGTCTTTGCCAACTCAACGAAAATATATTTGTGACATTTTGAATAGCTACACTGCTCAAGTTAAAAATAATTCTTCTAAAACTTGTAACAATAAAGTAGATCAACCACAAATATTCTAATTAACTAGAAAAACATTGCATTGTTTCCATGTAATGAACATTTTCCGAATTCCGCTATTATATGATTAACCATAACTTATGAAATTACCCCAAGAAAAATCTAAGAACAGCAGAAGTTTGAACCAACCGTTCTTGTTCGAACTTAATATGGAAGTTTTCAGCCGAATGACTCCGTATTTGCAAGTAAGATTGAAGTGTTTTTGTTGAGTAAGAAAGTTGGGAAGAGATGTTGAATGTTCGAAGGAAGATAAATTTACTGACATACCTACAGATGTTTAAAAGAGAAATCCACAAGCGGTGGTCTAGCTTTTGCATGTATTATAAAACAAAATGAAACTACTAGTGATTGAGATAGATTAATTCATTTAGTTCATTCCAGCTTTGTTTATTTTCCTTTTTTGAAATCATAAAGGCCAATCTGTAATGCTATTTCTAAAATTACACAATGTTTTTGGTAAGGTACGAAATCATAGGTGTCAAACTTAGCCTCAATAGATTGATTTAATTGTTAATTGATCTGATATCAACATTAGTGGTGTAAAATATACGAATTTGTCACGTTTATAAACATTCCAATACGTTTTTCCGTGTTTCAAGAACACAAAGAGGACGGGACTCGGTTT
Source organism: Nephotettix cincticeps (assembly GCA_023375725.1). Lineage (NCBI taxonomy): Eukaryota > Metazoa > Arthropoda > Insecta > Hemiptera > Cicadellidae > Nephotettix > Nephotettix cincticeps. Next base: position 19,634,453 of record CM041789.1, on the reverse strand, counting down.
CCCTATCATCAAAGGCCGTCATTTGTGCATTGTTTTGCACGTCTGCCAGTGTATCTTTAGTTAAAAATATACATCAAAGAAAATTTGCTTTAACATTTTTATAGAAATTTAATTTCAAACACTATGTTTACTATAATTTTGTTATTATTTAAATGAACATGTTTCTATTCGTCTGGAAAAAATTACGATCTGAAAAATCAATACAAAACTCCATGGTATAAAAAGATTTGTTACAATACATTCTTAGATGGGTAAGTGGTATTGTAGTTATTTTGTGTTGTTCAGTGCATTCAGTAACAGCACTGATATTTTAAAAACCAACAAATCTAAAATAGAGTTTTAAAAATATTTAATCTATATTAATTTATTCATGGGAATTTCACCAGTCACCATAAAAAACACAGAAATGTGTTGTGCATTTATATTTTAATATGTGCCTTATAAATACATTTTACATGGATCGAAACTTTGTAATGAAGTAACTTTCTAAAAATTTGTGTTTGCTTCAGTTACAATGTCGGTAAAAATTAAACGTACAGATTTAACCTACTCTTGCCTCTATATTGAATGACAGGAAGTAATAACTATTGGGGTATAGTTCATAGCGAGGTTGTTCGCTAAATCTTGTACAGGTTTCCGCAAAGTGACATATCAGCAGTATAAATATTACATAGACGGCAAGGAGCATGCATCATTTAGAGGAGACGGTCGGGAGCAGCTGTCATCGCTAGGAGACTGTCCGTGACGGATGCAGGCATCCCATCGCTATCGCCAAATATCTTATGAGGAGTCAATTATCGTATTTATGTAAAATTATCGTACTTTCCTATAATTTTAAAACTATACATAAATTAAAAATAAATTAAGATAAATGATTAACGTCGGTACAAAATGTTTCTAATCCGAATTAATGCTTCAGAATTATAGATCTGTATATCCCTTTGATGTCTTAGGATGTTGGTCTATTAACTGGCCTGTCTAAGGGACATATGATCCTTAGTACAGACTAAGGCAACAAGATTACAAGATCTCGCCACAATCATATTACACTCGTTCCTCATTCATACTTGGCTTAAAATACCTGCCTGAGTAGGGCATAATTTCATTGAAAAGCAATAAACTTTTATATATAGGTACCCAATAACAAAGGTAATAAATAAGAACATTTTTAACAGTCTCGTCTAACCAAATTATTAAACTTGGTATTTTTTTACATTTACGAACACACATTTGTCTTCACATGCTATTTTTGTTTGCCCAGTTTGTTGCCCATGTTCTTAAGATTTTTGGTATATTTAATACTTTTTCCGCCACGTTTGTGGCATCATCAGAAAAATCAGAATTCGTGATGCAAAATTTGTGATGCAGACTACAACTGAAACCTTTTTTGAGGCTAAAAACGAGTAAGAAATGCAAATTCGTAAATTAATACTAATGCAAAAATTCTACCTGGTTGTAGTGTGGTTTCGTAAAAAAAATCTAACACAAACAGTAAAATCAGAAAATGAAGAAATTCACAATTTCCTTAGATGACCACGATTCAGGTGACTACATATTTGTGGTGAATTGTGGACTAGTTGTGAATTTGTGTGGTATGAATGTTTGTGTTTAACGAAGTCTCTCTCCTACAAGTCAATGTAGGTGCCAAAACAATAAAAAATCTGTGAGTGAATATATACTCTAAAGACCTAAACGTACCTCTATTTTGAATTAGATATTTGATAACTATTATTTGATCAGTATCAGTTACCGTTGATTGTATATAGTGTGTAGTGTGTAGAGTGTATCTATGAAACAGCTTTCACAGTCTGTCACCATCCATGAGTTGTAGCGAATCCCATTAATATCGCTCATACATATCTGCTTTGTTTACTTTGACAGTCATAGACCTTAATAAAATATACTAATTTTTTCAGTGCGTAAAAATAATTATCATTTAAATATGTTATATTGCGATTCTTGTTCTTTAAATGTAATTATAAAAACATTAATCAATTTAGTCAAAACTGTGCACAGTTCCATGACAGTTTGATAAATCATGCTCTCTGTTGCAATTTGTCTCTCATTTTGTTCTCGTTGCTATTCAAATCCAACAAATACGAGTCGATCGTATTATACGCGTTTTCGTTCGTATTAAAGCTTCGAATTATTAGATTTAGCATATTTTAATTAATACCAATCACATTCTACGCGGATTTTAATTAAAATCTCAGACTTTCCTTAAGTTTCTGAATTAATGTGAATTCAAGTTTGTTTTCGAATGAAAATGAGAAAATTTAATTAGCTCATAAATATGAATATTTTACAAGTTCACAAATTAACGTGGAAGTTGTTTAAAAATACTTCATCAAATGTCCTCTGTTTGTGAATTTCTCTCTAAAAATCCCGACATTAAAGTTTGCAGCGGCGACCTTGTCGACGCTAATATGAAAGTTTGCCGCCGAACGGCCGCGGATTTGCAAGGGAGATTGAAATGGTTTGTTGAAAATGACAGGGATATACTTCAGTACATCGAGGTACATTACGGATCTTGGGAAACCTTTTTTTATTCTTTTAATTAAAATTCTTTTAATTTAATTTATAACATACACAAACTGGCAAATCTTAGTTCATTTCAGCGATTTAATATTTAAATTTTACTATTATATGAAATAGTAACTACTATGGAGACATTTTTGGTTACAGCAGAACTCAGTCCCTGATTCTGAGCTCGTTTCATTTGGTTGAGCTAATATAATTTGGATTTTTTGGTTTCGGAATCTTATGTTTACATAATCTTTCCAATATCTCTTCTTTAACTCGCTGTGTTTATCGTAATCTTGTGTAAAGATAAAACGGTGATGAGCTTATGTTCCTGATCTAGTTTAAATTTACAATAATTAGTGTAGGTTCACTGGTTGCTACTCTGAAGTTAGGATATGCAGTCTGAGAAACGTAATTAACAGTATGTTATTTAGATTTTTATTGCGGACATTCCAGATTAGATTCCATCACATCAGATTCCATATCCCGAAACGTCGTAAAATCTGGTTTTACTTCAAATCGTGATGAAAATTTTCCGCATGACATAAATCCATCGTCACCAATAATGAATTTCGAACAAAGTAACTAAAAATACTTTAAAATTATACCCTATAAATGTAATTATTATATATACCTAAGTTACATAAACAAAAGAACGACGAATATCATAATATTAAAGCAAAACACCATGCCGGTGCGCCTTCAGATTTCTGAACGCAATATTAATACATTACTCATGTTGCCTCACGTACTTTGCAGGCGCCTTCATCTACCAACCGGAACAACCACTAAATCCTCAGTTATTTAAAATTGAAATATTTTATCAACTATCCGTCTGTTAGATAAACTATTTAAATCCTTAAGACCTTACCTTTTTAAAATGGCGACCTTCCTAGATAGGTATTTTAAGCCAAGTATGAATGAGGATTGAGTGTAAGATGATTGTGGCACGATCCTGTAGTCTTGTTACAGACAAAGGGTACCTTACAGTTTAACGTGGAATCCTAACCACAATTTTGCCTCTGAATTACGAACTAGCCTAATCATGAGGATGTTCTTTCCGGATGAACGTAGAATTCAAAGTTGCTGACTTTAATACACTGGAGAATATCACATCTATCGATCACCGTTTGTAACTATCCACTCTATTTAAACCTATTGCAAAAATTATTCACATTAGTATGTTGGCAGCTCTGATAGCACTATCGACAAATCACGACTCGCATTCAGCGCAAAGTGTTAAACGTCATATTCGTTGTTCGCACGTCCGGGCTCGAGCCGTACAACAATGGTGGCAGATATTAATCAAAATGCTGTCTCTCTCTCTCTCTCTCACACACACACACACACACACTCTATCTCTCTCTCTGTCTCCCACATCTCGCTACAGTAATCCGTCAGATTCTGTTTGTACACAGATTCGGTGCGTTTACATCTTCATTGATCGACACATATTAGTTCTATCAGTATTAACCTTTCAAGTGGCATTATCGCACCTCGTTCCACGAATAATCACACAGTTATTACATTATTATTTAAATAAAATGTTCTATCGTATTCTATTCAGAAGTGTCAGTTATTTTTTCCATTTTATTTTATTTTTTGACTATAAATGTCAATGGCATTTTTAACGTTTTTTGTTATATGTCTTAGCTCCGAGGGCAATTTGCACCAACATTTGAAACAGTGACGTCATAGTATGGTTACATAACAGCTGTTTAGATGAACTGAAACCATTCACTTTGGACATATGCATTATCCAACCTATTACTCACAGGGAAGTAAATACCAAATTTTGTAGGGTGTGGGTAATTTTATGTTGTTTAATTAGAATATTATAAAAGTTTATCAATTTAAGAGCTAGTTTTGAATGGCTCCATAGCGTGCCACAATAGTTGCTTCCAGTAAATTTACGAATCATCTGCATATAAGATCACTAAACCCAATTTATAAATCAGTATACTAAAATTATACGAGTATATTATTTTTTTCTGTTGTTAATTTAAATTTTCATATAAAGATAACTGATTGATATTCGAGCTGCTACGACTATAAAACTATATGATATGGGACCCGGTAAATTTCTTCACTTGTAAATTAATACACTGGAAAATATAGCAAAAATTAATTATGACTCTTTGAAAAGTCGGGAATGAGTTTTAAAACCTGTTTTTTCTCGAAAGTTTGCATTGACGACGTAATTAAAGTTTTTTACTTCAAATTTAGTTGCAATAAATCTTGGTAAAATGGTTTTACGTATTTTTTACGAATCACTTTCTTATTGATCTTATCGATTGAAATTGAAAACCTGAAAGCAAAACTCCTGAAGTAAAAATCTGGATTTTATATATTTTTATAATTATAATCCAAGTCGTCAGTGACATGTCGCACGGCTCAGGCTGCTTGCTCAGCGCAGGGAAGCATTGCTGGGCTTTAATCTTATTATTTACACAGAGTCGAAGTTGCCGTACGTGCTTGATATAACATTCAAGTCGGTTTAGGCAGAGTTGGAGGGAGGTTAATCTGCCCTGGGAAAGGGATCTTGAGCCAAAGTTTCAGGAAAGCTTTCGTACTTAAAGGAAGCCAGAGTAAATGTACGTTTCATTCCTATCTCTGAAACATTCTGTTCTGTTTTGGTATCTAAATTGCCGCTGATTAGACTTAAAAACAAATTTTTCAGTTAACATTCATTGCTTAATATACATTTTACGTTTTTTCTGCGTATTAGTGAAATAAAAATAGTTTAAATTTAGCCAATAAATAAAAAAAACATTTGCAAAGATCGTTATTGTCAAGTGACCAGTACTTAACTGAAATACGCCGTATGTAAGAGAATGTTATTACATTTTTGACATGGATATCTATGGGGGCGTTAGAAATTTCTGAGACGCAAAATGTGTAGAGGAAATACTGCCATACGGTTATTAGAACAGCTGTTGAGCGGAACTGAAAACATTTTCTTTAGAAAAATCCATGATCTAAGCTATTTCCTACAGGGAAGTTCTAATAAAACTGGTACTTGGATGATAAATATTTTGAATTAATTTATTTTAATAAAAACAATGACGTAATTATAATTTACATATGCAATGTATATTGCACATATTTAAAGAGCGTATTTAAAGGTACATTCAGCGCGTTATGTGTAGTCGTTTAGCCTCAGGTTTGTGTCTCTCGGCAGACTCTATGAGAGCGAGAGAGATGGTAGAGGGGATGTGGTCTCTACCCTTAACATCTCGACCTTCTAGCTCCGCTTTGTACTTTCTTTCAACTCAAATCTAATTAGCTCCTTTAAACCTTCTACAGAAACTAATTAAATATTTTTGTAATTATTTGTATATATTTGGAACAATTGTTTTTAATGAATCTGAAGAGGAAAACTTAAGAAGAAACTGCGCGTAGGCTGCTCACTAATATTCTTATTTAGTTAAATAATTTTGCCACCAACATAATTTAATTTATTTCATGGACCCTATTTTCCCGTAAAGTGATCTTATTTTCTATATTGCAGTGCTCAAGTAAATGTTACCCGCGCGCATTTTGTTAAAAGTTATCGTCTCGAGTATTTTCCTATGCGCCTTTCCGCGGGTTCACGTTCAACCGAAACACTCCGACCCGCTTTCAAATGCGTAGTCGTTCGACGAAAACTTTCGTATTAAGTTTAAACAAGGCGGCTTCTCCAAACTCAGCAACCGAAATTTTTCTAGAGGATAATTTCAAAACAAGAAATATTTTGCTTTAACTTTTCCGGAACGGATTTGAGAATTCTTAACTACGAGATTTACCTGTTTTTGTGATTATATATAAGATATGGCGTCTGTGTTTAATTTATAAACTTTATTACTTTTATGCTCCTAGGTATCTGAAATGTATACGTGTAAACTCTGGCTGGTAATTCGTGAGACGCAAAAATTGTGACTGAAGTGACGTCCGTCATATGGTTATGAGAACAGATGTTTAGAAGATCTGAAAAAAATCCCTACGGGCATATACATGATCTAACAACAAAAGAGTTTTCAACAGAGAAGTAAATATTTTTTTATTTGATATCAATAATAAACCCTAAATAACTTTTAGTTGTTCCCAATGAATTTTAAAGCGGAATTAGGTCATCGTTTACAAACATTCGTCAATATTTATTTATGTATTGGTTTAGTTATTGACCACCTAATTCTATTTATAATCTGTTCTAAAAAGCATAAATAATATATAAAATTACGAAATCACATTCTCTTTTCCAAAAACCTTTTAATTTAGAATTTCCATGACGTAAAGCCTTATACAAATTTCATTAATTAATTACTATCGACACTCTTTGTCAAATTCATTGTTCCTGAGAGATCTTAGACTAGACTTTATTTTTCACGATCATAATGGTTTGTTCTTATGTTTATCACAATAACGAAACACAACAACTGCGCGATATTGTTATTTTAACAATAATTAATTTTTGCTTTTCCAATTCAATATTTTGTTTTCAGTAACAGCAAAAGGTGAATTACTTGTATGTATTAAAATTGGCGTGATCGTATCATTTTCTACAAGGTAAATCAACATTTGCTGTGGCGGCCCTGAAGCAAACAATAGAAAGACATTCAACTGTTATCTTTAAAAGCCAGTTGACGGCGGTTATCAAAGGACTTAGTTCAACCCTTTTCTTTCCGTTCGGCTTTCCTTGCACGCGTTGGTTTTGACGGCGGGTTCTTATTGTCAAGCAGCCATATCGTATGTGAGGTCGACCAAGCTCCTCTAAAACAGCAAGTGTTATCGGATTATGTTTGTAACTTATTTAGTTACATTTTTATTTGTTACAAAATCATCACCAATTTTATTTCTTATGGATCTCGCTCCCTTTTCATTTAAATGTCACAATTTAACCCTCCACGCTTATCAAAATGAACCAACTCTATCAAATTTATTAACTTCAGCCATAAGTTTGTTGGGAAATAATATTTAATTATATTTTAACCACTTATTACGTTCCGTTTGATTCATAAGTATTAGCTGTCCTTAACATTCAGTCGATAGTTTCTCGTGGCCTAAAACCGTTACAACTAAAGCAATATCAATTTTTGACATGGATATCAAAAAAGTTAAGTTCTGGAGGAAGGGATAGCGGAAGGGACGTCAAATAGTTACGATATATTTACTGAAAACATTCCCTTCAGACATATCTATGGTATAAGCTATTTCTTACAGGTAAGTAAATGCCATTTTTCAAAAGGACCCATACAACAGCTATATCGTTATGTTGGTGATTTGAACTCATAAACGTCATTGAAAAGATTTCAACAAGGATTCTCATAATATCAAGCTATTTGTTAATGAAAATTAATGGATACGTAAAATTATTTATGAATAATTATTATCTTTTTGTAGTTATTAACCATAAGAGTGTATTTTTAATAAAGACATAAACTTATAAACATATTTGAATGTTCTACAGGTAACAGGAGACAATCAGAGTCCTCGGCACAGGACACAGTAGTCAGTTGGCGTTCTCCGTATTCTTGCAAACTAAATGTTGACTTTCTCTAGTTTTAGCCTAGCGTCGGAATGTTGAGCATGCAAATATTTGATCACCTGTCCATATTGGTTTTGACAGCGCGTCGTGTTTTCCCGACGATCCAACAGGATATACTTGTAATGCAGCCACACTCCCATCAAAACTTATTTATTTATTCAGAATCTTACTTTCCGTATCGGCAGTTTTTGTTGAATTAATTCATATTAAATTTTCCAAGTGTATGTGTGAACGATTTGATTGGTTTCAACTAAATTTTTAGTAAAAATTATCCCAGTGTATTCGATCGCAATATATTACATTTAGCTTCAAAAATTTTAAAGATTTAAATTTTGATATTTTGTTATTTTCAACCAAGCGGCCTTAAATAGTTGTAAACCTACGTATTAAAAAAATTATTCTTTGAATATAATTGACTTCATTTTCTACACCATTTGATGGTTGTATATACGAGTAAGTAGACGGATAAAGTAGTTGATATTTATACTTTACTAACATCATGAAAAACTATACAAATACTGGAAACCCCATTGTTAATAAATCGCTTTTCTTCTTTGTCATTTTAACCATATGTTGAAAAAATAGTATAAGTAATCAAACAAGTTTGACGATAAGGTAAAACATACAGTAAAATATAAATGGTCCAATGAATTCTGGACCGTCTAGTACCTCCATTTCCCATAGTAGACCACCACATGGTAATATTATTTCTCGAAAAAAAACAGTTTAAATTCAAATAAAATATGAAAATTTTTGTGAATCAGCATAGCAAAACATCGATACATCGACATATTAACATTGCGATAAAGTGCTTACTCGATTGGAAAACGTTTAATATAGTACTTAATATTTGATTAAAGAATTTTAAATTGAATTGGACCTGTATCCATATTCATATTTTTACTAACTCCAACCCCATATTAAACTACGTTGTAAAATTATACCAAATAAAATAATTAAAATTGAAATAAATAAGGATGTTTTCGTTAACCAGCATCTCGATATATCGATATATCGACATATCGGGTGTGATTTCCTGAAGGAGGTGCTGATGAGGGCCAATAATCCCCAATCAACCAGGGTTACACTAATTTCTATAGTTAACAGATGAATAGTTGATGAGATAGTCGTGGCTGTTGATTAAGCTCCCCCCTCGGGAGCCCAACTCAAACAAAGACTAACCTGACCTTAAGCAAATACGCCTTCTGACAGTTCAAACATTTGCTCTCAGATTCATCAATAGTATCCGTCCGCTCTAGCGACAGCCCCCCCACAGCCCCCCCCCCATTACCCTCCTCGCTCTTCTTCATTGTCCTCATTGCCATTATTGTGTTTGAGCATTGTCGTCAATGGTTTCTCCAACAACTTATTCCCCTAGTGGAACAATAGTTGGTCAGGATATGTAATTAGACAAGAAAAGTGAGTCTCGTTAATATCTTTAGTTGTAGAGGTTTTACACGTAACGCTATAGGAAAAATAAAAGTATTTACCATAGTATAGTGCCTTTAACTTTTAAAAGAAACTATTCCAGTGCTCTCTTTTTCAAACTCAGATTGGCAATGGATATGTCTTAGCTCTGGGGTTATGGACAATGCGTTAGACCAAAATTTTGCCTTTGAATTACCACTCTTGCCTCTAAGTATAAGGATGGTCATCCACTGACCATCGCTCATAACTATCCACAATTCGTGACCTCAAGTTTCCTATCCACAGGTCAACATTAGGTAGTAACAAGACCGGGGTTTGGACCGTTCCCGATTAAAACGTTTAAAAATTCCAAAAAGAAAATACAAAAAAAATACATCACGAAAAGGCACGACTTTCTTTTTCCTCTAAACCCCAGATTTCGAAATGTTATTCATCCGTTCACAACACGAATCCCATTTATTCATTCGCATTACCGTTGATGAAAGCTACTCGGATGTTGCGAATGAATTGAAGAGGGGAGTTCCGTATGAATTGCAGCTTGTTTCAGCGATGCAAACTAATGTTAATGTGGGTGATGTAAAAACTGAGCGCGCTGTACGTTAAAAATACACGCGCTCCCCAGAGCCAGAGATAATTTGATTAATTATTTATTTGCGCAAAGAAAGGGCAAGAGGTGGTGAGGGGGTGAAGGGGGGGAGTGCATAAAACAAACAAAGCCTCCCTGGTGACCTCTCTATCATTGTAACGTTTGTGTCTACATGTGTCCGCCGCGCCATTTAAAGGTTACCAGAATGTAGAATGTAGAATGCCAAAGCCGTGTGAATACGGGGCATAAATACGCTGCTCGGAGCGTCTGTTTTATTCAACTTTCCCGTAAAGATTAGCGATAAACTAGTTAAAACTAACTAAACACATACCAACAGTCACATGAGTGACCAGCATGCCTAGGTGGAAATAAAAAGATTCAAGATTTAATGATTGACAAACGGTAGGTTCCACAAACGTCAGGATCTTAAATAAGAAAAATAATCATATAACGTCGTGCAGGTAAGCTGTACTTTAGGTTCTCGCGCCTCCAACGAACAGCACATAATTATACCAGATATTCAACAAATAATAATAATTTCACACAACCAAAAGCCATAAAGTTGTTCTGTGAAAGAAGCACCTTTCCATGTTATATAATTTATAAAATATAATTTATAATAATAATTAATTTTAGATTAAAATTGATCAACTTCATAATATGCAATTAAAGAATTATACACTAGGTTATTCACTTACAAGTATAGCCTTTTACGATTTTCAACATTAGAAAATAGGAAACTTGTGTAGAGATTGTGAGGGAAGAAAGTTAGTTATCTTGGACAAAACATTATTAAAATATATTACTGTGAAATTTGAAATATTTTCTCATTATTCTTTTCACTGCAAACTTTCTTATTGAAATAGAATTGTAATTGTAATAGTGATAGAATATTGAATTGTAATAATTATAACAAAGTTATAATTTTGACAACTTTATTCATGTTTATTTTCTGTTTCAGGTGAGTTTTAACCTTACATTCTGATATTCGAGTAAGTCAAACAGCTAATATATCCTTATCAGTTAGTTATTTCAATCATTATAATAGTGTGAGACTAACAGATAATAAATGTCGCATTTTCCATTCAATTTCTACCAAAGATTTGCTGAGAATACGTTACGAGAGCGGATATCCGCCATCTTTCCTCGTGGGAAACATCTCTGACATCTTGCGATCGATGACTGATTCATACATCATATGAAGTCTTTCATCAACTTGTGCTCTTTTTAGAATAAGGGATTCGATATAAAAACTAAAAAAAATCAAAACAGCATTGTGTAGGGATCATTATGTAAACCTATTATTTTGATAAATGTATAAACAATTCATATAAAAATCTATTTAAATTTGAATGTTTAATAGTAATTAATTTTGGTGTCCTAATGTAAAAAGTAATATTTCCATGAACACAAGTTGCCTAAAATGTGCCTGTTACTAATTTATATCGTACAAGTTTGGAAGTTTATTTGGTGGAATTAAAAAATGTAAATTACTCCCATTAACCTGTCGAAATACATCCATTAGATTAAACTACTTGTATGGATTGTAGAGAAACTCAAAGAAAACTTTTGTTAGTAATAATTAAAAATATTCCTAATTAAAATGTCCATCTAATAATACTTACTGCATCTCTAAATAATTCTGTATTGAATATGAAACGGTTATTTCATGTAGAATCATAAACGTAAGATGAGGGCTGTATGGAGATATAATTATGAAGTAAACATTTTTACTGTGTATATTTAACATCCACCTTATTATCATACACATGCGGAAGGAGTATTGTAACGAAGGGATCGACAGTGGATTTAAATTTATTCGGATTCTGCATTTGTATTCAGGATAAAGAATCCTTTGGGAGCTCAATGAAATTGAAGAGAAAGCTGTTTAAACATTTACAAGAGTAGCGTTTTCTAAGAAAAATGTTAATATTAACATTTTGTTTTAAGGGAATTTAAAATAAATGAATATTTTTCATTATCTCATTTGGATTTTTCAATCTGTGAAATATTTGCTGGTTCACTCAAAGCGTGGCGTAACAACACGCGAATAACCCAAATGTTATTTCGGGCCTCCTTCTCACAAGAAAATGTCCTTGTATTTGGAGTTGTTGCTAAGAACATTGTACTGTGACAATACATTGATTCGTTTACACATAATAAGACTTTCCCCGAACAAGCAGGACAAATACTACTTTAAAAAATATCTCACATTTTCTTACGCTAAACCGTAGCATAGATATTTCATTCTATTAAAAAAATGACGGAACTTTCACGCATGCTGTATTTTTATTAGTTTACAGAGAACGGTTCAAACTCATATTTATAATTTATAGTGACTACTGAAAGTTTAAACACGTTTCATGAAAGGTTTTTATATTTGCACTATCTAGAGATCACAATAATAATAAGACATCGATCTAAATAAATAAAATTACAGTTTTTGTCTGTACATTGTTTGGAATTGTTGCGTTTTTGGTTATTTTTACTTCCTACAACTCAGTAAAGCTGAAATAGGTCCCAATATATTTCTGTCTGACATTTTGTAAAGTATAAAATAGGCCACTATGATGAACCTTCATAATTCTATAACTTTTGGCTATTTTTTGAAGATTTTTGTTATTTTGAACTGACTCACAACACATAAAATAAAATAATTATCTCTTAGTTTAAAAAAATATTTTTTATGATTTCAGTTTTGAACGGTATTAGCAACATTTTTATGTCACAATTTTTACTGAATATGTGCTATTTTTACAGAAAAAACAACTTCTAATTTAATATAATATTAGTTTGTTCACATTGAACATTAATTTTAAATATATTTTAAATAATACTATATTAAAATGTTGTCTTAACGTATATCGAATTTTACGAATGACATAGTTAAGTTGAGAGTTTATTTTTCTCTATATTTGTTTAAGGTATCATATACATATTTTGTGATAGGAATAAGTATCTTGCATGTAAACAATTAATCAAACACTAATCAAAAACGGGTAAACCTCCTTACCTTCATTAGAAACGCGCTATATGTTCAGAAACCTGAGGATAAATTGCTATATAATAAATAAATAAAGTAGGTACATCTTTAATTGGGAATTATTATTCGAATCCAAACTCTAGCTACCAGCCCGTATAGTGAGGACGATGCTGCGTGTTTTTACACCGCGGACAAAGAGCGCGCTTCGATCGCAAATTAGATACCAGCTCAGCGCTGCCTTTAATAAGCCAGTAGAATCACTGGTGTTTCTTTCATAGCCCTTTGACAGTGTGGATTAACAGAATCTGGCGACTGGCGACCACTTTGAAGGAACATTTTGGGCCAGTAACGCTGTACCTGACCTCTTTAGTTTTATCGTAACCAGAACATATTAATTTGTTTTATTTTCTTTTAATTTGTACAGTTTCCAATGGTCTTCAATATTTATTTCCTTGTTGAAATTTACTTTAAGTAGTATCGGGATCGGGGACCGACAACAACTAATTTTAGGCCAAATACGTAATGTTTGTTCTAACAATTAAAATGTTTAGCGAAATATTGCTGTAGTTTACATTCCATCGAGTTTCCTAATATTACAGATTTGCAAACAAACACTACATATATTTGTAATTGTCCATAGTTATTAAGTGGGGGCAGCAGGTATTCCTTAGTAGTTAGGTAGTGTTATGGAGGGGACAACTGAGGACCCAATAAGAGACCGCGCGTGGAGGACCCTCAGATAAAAGTGGGGGCAGCAGGTATTCCTTAGTAGTTAGGCGTGTTATGGAGGGGACTACTGAGGACCCAATATAGAGACCGCGCGTGGAGGACCCTCATAAAAGTGGGGACAGCAGGTATTCCTTAGTAGTTAGGTAGTGTTATAGATGGCACTACTGAGGACCCAATATAGAGACCGCGCGTGGAGGACCCTCAGATAAAAGTGGGGGCAGCAGGTATTCCTTAGTAGTTAGGTAGTGTTATAGACGGCACTACTGAGGACCCAATATAGAGACCGCGCGTGGAGGACCCTCAGATAAAAGTGGGGGCAGCAGGTATTCCTTAGTAGTTAGGTAGTGTTATAGACGGCACTACTGAGGACCCAATATAGAGACCGCGCGTGGAGGACCCTCAGATAAAAGTGGGGGCAGCAGGTATTCCTTAGTAGTTAGGTAGTGTTATGGAGGGGACTACTGAGGACCCAATATAGAGACCGCGCGTGGAGGACCCTCAGATAAAAGTGGGGGCAGCAGGTATTCCTTAGTAGTTAGGTAGTGTTATAGATGGCACTACTGAGGACCCAATATAGAGACCGCGCGTGGAGGACCCTCAGATAAAAGTGGGGCAGCAGGTATTCCTTAGTAGTTAGGTAGTGTTATGGAGGGACTACTGAGGACCCAATATAGAGACCGCGCGTGGAGGACCCTCAGATAAAAGTGGGGGCAGCAGGTATTCCTTAGTAAGTTAGGTAGTGTTATAGACGGACTACTGAGGACCCAATATAGAGACCGCGCGTGGAGGACCCTCAGATAAAAGTGGGGCAGCAGGTATTCCTTAGTAGTTAGGTAGTGTTATGGAGGGACTACTGAGGACCCAATATAGACCGCGCGTGGAGGACCCTCAGATAAAAGTGGGGGCAGCAGGTATTCCTTAGTAGTTAGGTAGTGTTATGGAGGGACTACTGAGGACCCAATATAGAGACCGCGCGTGGAGGACCCTCAGATAAAAGTGGGGGCAGCAGGTATTCCTTAGTAGTTAGGTAGTGTTATGGAGGGGACTACTGAGGACCCAATATAGAGACCAGCGCGTGGAGGACCCTCAGATCAAAGTGGGGCAGCAGTATTCCTTAAGTATTAGGTAGTGTTATGGAGGGGACTACTGAGGACCCAATATAGAGACCGCGCGTGAGGACCCTCAGATAAAAGTGGGGGCAGCAGTATTCCTTAGTTAGTTAGGTAGTGTTTTATGCGAGGGGGGGTGAAGCGGAGGATCACACAACACCATTCTTAAGCAACAAAGAGCTATGAACACTGAGGACCCAATATAGGAGACGCCGCGTGGAGCGGTGGTTTGGCAGGCTGCTGTGGTGCCGGCGTGGAAGAGGACCTCTCAGATAAAAGTGGGGGCAGCAGGTATTCCTTAGTAGTTAGGTAGTGTTATAGGAGGGGACTACTGAGGACCCAATATAGAGACCGCGCGTGGAGGACCCTCAGATAAAAGTGGGGGCAGCAGGTATTCCTTAGTAGTTAGGTAGTGTTATAGTGAGGTGACTACTGAGGACCCAATATAGAGACCGCGCGTGGAGGACCCTCAGATAAAAGTGGGGGCAGCAGGTATTCCTTAGTAGTAGGTAGTGTTATGGAGGGACTACTGAGGACCCAATTAGAGACCCGCGCGTGGAGACCCTCAGATAAAAGTGGGGACAGCAGGTATTCCTTAGTAGTTAGGTAGTGTTATGGAGGGGACTACTGAGGACCCAATATAGAGACCCCGCGCGTGGAGGACCCTCAGATAAAAGTGGGGCAGCAGGTATTCCTTAGTAGTTAGGTAGTGTTATATGGAGGGGACTACTGAGGACCCAATATAGAGACCGCGCGTGGAGGACCCTCAGATAAAAGTGGGGGCAGCAGGTAATCCTTAGTAGTTAGGTAGTGTTATGGAGGGGACTACTGAGGACCCAATATAGAGACCGCGCGTGGAGACCCTCAGATAAAAGTGGGGGCAGCAGGTATTCCTTAGTAGTTAGGTAGTGTTATAGAGGGGACACTGAGGACCCAATTATAAGACCGCGCGTGGAGGACCCTCAGATATAAAAGTGGGGGCAGCAGGTATTCCTTAAGTAGTTAGGTAGTGTTATGGATGGGGACTACTGAGGACCCAATATAGAGACCGCGCGTGAGGACCCTCAGATAAAAGTGGGGGCAGCAGGTATTCCTTAGTAGTTAGGTAGTGTTATGGAGGGGACTACTGAGACCCAATATAGAAACCGCGCGTGGAGGACCCTCAGATAAAAGTGGGGGCAGCAGGTATTCCTTAGTAGTTAGGTAGTGTTATGGAGGGGACTACTGAGGACCCAATATAGAAACCGCGCGTGGAGGACCCTCCGATAAAAGTGGGGGCAGCAAGTATTCCTAGTAGTTAGGTAGTGTTATGGAGGGGACTACTGAGGACCCAATATAGAGACCGCGCGTGGAGGACCCTCAGATAAAAGTGGGGGGCAGCAGGTATTCCTTAGTAGTTAGGTAGTGTTAAGGAGGGGACTACTGAGGACCCAATATAGAGACCGAGCGCGTGGAGGACCCTCAGATAAAAGTGGGGGCAGCAGGTATTCCTTAGTAGTTAGGTAGTGTTATGGAGGGGACTACTGAGGACCCAATATAGAGACCGCGCGTGGAGGACCCTCAGATAAAAGTGGGGGCAGCAGGTATTCCTTAGTAGTTAGGTAGTGTTATGGAGGGGACTACTGAGGACCCAATATAGAGACCCGCGCGTGGAGGACCCTCAGATAAAATGGGGCAGCAGGTATTCCTTAGTAGTTAGGTAGTGTTATAGACGGGGACTACTGAGGACCCAATATAGAGACCGCGCGTGGAGGACCCTCAGATAAAAGTGGGGGCAGCAGTATTCCTTAGTAGTTAGGTAGTGTTATGGAGGGGACTACTGAGGACCCAATATAGAGACCGCGCGTGGAGGACCCTCAGATAAAAGTGGGGGCAGCAGGTATTCCTTAGTAGTTAGGTAGTGTTATGGAGGGGACTACTGAGGACCCAATATAGAGACCGCGCGTGGAGGACCCTCAGATAAAAGTGGGGGCAGCAGGTATTCCTTAGTAGTTAGGTAGTGTTATGGAGGGGACTACTGAGGACCCAATATAGAGACCGCGCGTGGAGGACCCTCAGATAAAAGTGGGGGCAGCAGGTATTCCTTAGTAGTTAGGTAGTGTTATGGAGGGGACTACTGAGGACCCAATATAGAGACCGCGCGTGGAGGACCCTCAGATAAAAGTGGGGGCAGCAGGTATTCCTTAGTAGTTAGGTAGTGTTATGGAGGGGACTACTGAGGACCCAATATAGAGACCGCGCGTGGAGGACCCTCAGATAAAAGTGGGGGCAGCAGGTATTCCTTAGTAGTTAGGTAGTGTTATGAGGGGACTACTGAGGACCCAATATAGAGACGCGCGTGGAGGACAGGAGGAAGGAGGATACGACAGATAAAAGTGGGGGGCAGCAGGTATTCCTTAGTAGTTAGGTAGTGTTATGGAGGGGACTACTGAGGGCCCAATATAGAGACCGCGCGTGGAGGACCCTCAGATAAAAAGTGGGGGCAGCAGGTATTCCTTAGTAGTTAGGTAGTGTTTATGGAGGGGACTACTGAGGACCCAATATAGAGACCGCGCGTGAGGACCCTCAGATAAAAGTGGGGGCAGCAGGTATTCCTTAGTAGTTAGGTAGTGTTATGGAGGGGACTACTGAGGACCCAATATAGAGACCGCGCGTGGAGGACCCTCAGATAAAAGTGGGGGCAGCAGGTATTCCTTAGTAGTTAGGTAGTGTTATGGAGGGGACTACTGAGGACCCAATATAGAGACCGCGCGTGGAGGACCCTCAGATAAAAGTGGGGACAGCAGGTATTCCTTAGTAGTTAGGTAGTGTTTATGGAGGGGCACTACTGAGGACCCAATATAGAGACCGCGCGTGGAGGACCCTCAGATAAAAGTGGGGACAGCAGGTATTCCTTAGTAGTTAGGTAGTGTTATAGATGGCACTACTGAGGACCCAATATAGAGACCGCGCGTGGAGGACCCTCAGATAAAAGTGGGGACAGCAGGTATTCCTTAGTAGTTAGGTAGTGTTATAGACGGCACTACTGAGGACCCAATATAGAGACCGCGCGTGGAGGACCCTCAGATAAAAGTGGGGGCAGCAGGTATTCCTTAGTAGTTAGGTAGTGTTATAGATGGCACTACTGAGGACCCAATATAGAGACCGCGCGTGGAGGACCCTCAGATAAAAGTGGGGGCAGCAGGTATTCCTTAGTAGTTAGGTAGTGTTATGGAGGGGACTACTGAGGACCCAATATAGAGACCGCGCGTGGAGGACCTCAGATAAAAGTGGGGGCAGCAGTATTCCTTAGTAGTTTAGTGTTATGGAGGGACTACTGAGGACCCAATATTAGAGACCGCGCGTGGAGGACCCAGATAAAAGTGACAGGTATTCCTTAGTAGTTAGGTAGTGTTATAGACGGCACTACTGAGGACCCAATATAGAGACCGCGCGTGGAGGACCCTCAGATAAAAGTGGGGGCAGCAGGTATTCCACGCAGTTAAAATTGATTTGCCGCATACCTAGATTTAATCAATACGCCCCGGTTCACTTGGAGCCTTTATCAAATCCGATTTAAAAGCAATCGCACGCGCCGCAATATGTGACGATGTTTCGGCAATGATTAAACACCGCCTCGGCCGAGCCTAGCGCAGACTGCTGAACGATGAACGATGAACGCCCGCGCGGCCACTCCCTGATCATCCCACGGAAAATTGAAATCTACTTTAGGAATGAATTTTAATATTGAATTACGGAGCCGAGCTTCTGAAAGGGCTTATTGAATCCCTGGTCGGATTGAGACCTTCTCGTTTTATTCGTGTATTAAAGTCTCTTCCTTTATGACTACCTCCGTATTCGATATTTCATTATTCTAACATCTTCGGTTTCACTATTTCATCCGGAAAACTCTGTAATAATACAAATCACGGCTGTCTTTTATTCTGTGACTTGTAAGAAAATTAAAGAAAACGGAACCGTGGCAGAAAATACTTTCTCCCTTAAGTAAATTTAAAAAAGACAATCTGTAATAAAACTATCATGTTCTAAAAAGTAATTCTAAATATCATTTAATAATTTATTGTTCAAATGGTATGGGGGAACCCCCCCCTCGGTAATACCAAGCTTTTTGAGCTGGTTTTGTTTGGTGATTTGACCTTACACTTCATACCAAGTTTCATGGAAAACGGGTGGAAAGTAAGGAAGAAATTGATTTTTTTACATTTTCCATAAGAATAACATTGGGCGCTGTCAGACAACGTTCTGCGTTTATCGTGGACAGTAAATTTAACTTTTCTCTGGAACCGTTAGTCGTAGACAAATAATTCAAAATACTAATTTGTTTAGTTTTTTAAGCTGGTTTCAATGGTACCAGTCAAGTTATACTTTACTTTTATTGTTTTCGCTGAAAATTTAAAAATTTGATTTTTTTTGACATTTAAAAGCCCATAACTTTTGAACCGTCATTTTTACAGACATTCGGGTGGTGTCAAATTATTTAGTGCTCTGTGCACTATAAACTATCAAATTTTAATCAAAATCGTTAGAGCCGTTTTTGAGAAATTTGGATTTTTCACGTTTTTTAAGGGTTTTTAGGGGTGAACTACCCTTAAAAATCAAAAATTCAAAAAAATGAAAAAAACGCCAGGAGATACCGTGAATATATACATACATGCCAAATTTCATCTAAATCGGACCAACGGGGTAGGCTGTGGCACTGTACACATCCAGACACAAACACACACACACACACGGACGGAACAGACATCACGTAAAACCACTTTTTTGAATTCAGCACTCCACAAACGAAAGATATATCCACCCCAACTCAATTCGAAAATTTTGACGAAAACAATACTGTCTCCATATACTATTATATAAGAAATAAAAAAACGTTACTGTGACGGAGATCAATTTTGAAATTATTTGTATATATGTATAGTTATAGTCGCACTTACAAATTGATTCATTTAATTTGTATAAATTTTGATAACTACGGTTCCATATATGTAGAGATATTTGTTGTATACTTTGCCAGAATATTATGATGCTATGGCAACAAGCCAGTAAACAAAGCAAGTGGCGCAGGCAACATCACCCACCAGAGTATCATACGCTGCACCACGTTATCACAACATCAGAGCTTAAAACAAAAAGGAATTGAGGATAGTTTTCCTAGAAAGGATTGATTATTTGTACTGTCAGGTAAAAATGTAGTTTAAAAGCAATCATTGTTCAAGACAGAGAAAGTCGTCATAAATAACACCATCAAAGACAAGACTCTCGCCAATATAGAGAAATAGTTTCTACAGCGTGGTTAGCTTAAACATGAACTCGAAGATAGTTTGAAGTCGTAGTTGTTTTTACACAACAGAATCACCTGACATTAGTGGCAGTCATAGCTGAGTGGGTAGAGAACTGGCCTACCACTCAAAAGACACTGGTTCACTTTCGGTCATGAAACATATGAAATTAAATTTTTCAGAGTAGCACAGTGCTTCGGAAGGCACGTTAGCTATCTGTATCGACTACATAAATAACTTAAAAACTAAATTTTGGCCAGAAGGTTACACGTAAAATAAATAAATAAACCAGACAATTCATTTAATTTAAACCTTTCTAGCATTATTCGGTGATATAAAAGCTACTCATCATGAGGGTAGTTTTTATTGAAGTGCAAAACCAGTGACTGTTTCAGAACTTTGAGAATAAATTATATTCAAACGGAATTCGTCCCCCATTCCTTGACTTGGTCAAAATTAATGACGGGTAACCAAAACGGAGGGGGGGGTCGTGAAAGTTTGATAAGGCCCACAATGCGTGCTCAAACAGGGTCGAAAGAAACGTCGGTGACTCGGTCTCCATGACGACGGACGACAAAGCGACGGCCGAGCGGTCGGACACGGATTATGGAAGCCTTAGGAGCCCCGAGTAGCCTAATTATCAGAGGGATGATTGAAACTCTTCATTTGCTACCCCTCCCCCCTCCTCCCACGCTGGCGGCTTTCGCCCGCTTTATCCCTCGGGTATTTCTCAATTTATACGCCGAATGTGCATTCCAATTTATTTCTAACGATCCCTAGTAATAGGACGTATACTTCATTCCCGTTTCGTTTGCATATTTCAACTCCGCCCTCTCCCAAATCCGCCTGCTCCTCGTAAATTTTACTTCCGCCGGATTAGAGACAAGTGATATCGTTTTTATCATATTTCCCTCGCGATGAATTTCCTTTCTTAGGCTCGAACACCTCTGCCTTTGCGTGCGATTCTATTAGCAGGCGACGATAAACGGTGTTGATCATCGCACAGCGGTTTTGAAGAAATTCATCATTTATGAGTTTTTATCATTACCAAAACTATTTATCACATTTTGACTTCCTTCTTCGATATTTTCGCATTTAATGAGCTATTAATCATTTTTGATCACTTTTCAATCATGAATCTACGCCATCACAATTTGAACATGAAACTAAAATACCCCCGTCGCAGCAGACCTGCGTACTCAGCGAATTTCCAAATCAATAATATATTAATAATAATAATATATGACAAGTTTTATAAAAATCTGTCCATAAACATGTGAATTATTTGCCTATTCTCCATAAGATTAACATGGGAAAGAGTGTGCAGGTTTGCTGCTGTGATAAACACATAAACTATGATTTTTAAGCATAAATGGATAGATCTCAACCACATGAAGCTAAATATCAAGTTTTATCCAAAAATATTCATTAATATGGGAAATATTAATTTTTCCCTATCCTCCATAAGATTAACATTGGAGCCCCACAATACAACATACTGTGTTTAGATTTTTTAATATCTCGGTAACCGTTAGAGATAGAGAAAAACTTTAAGGAACTTAATTGTGTAGTTTTCTAAGCTGATTCCAATGGTGAAATATAAAATTAAAAATTTTTTAAAACTACATGTGAAAAACGCAAAAAACCCCATTTTGGGGTACAAAACCCCCCCAAACTACCTGTTCCTATTGACCGATATGTCTGGTTTACGAACTCGTCTGAGCATTTGTAGGAATACACGTCTCTACCAAATTTGGTCTCGATCGGACCATTTTTACGAGAGTTATCGTGCTAACAGACACATATATATACATATATACATATATATATATATATATATATATATATATAAATTTTAACGACTATTGTTTTTGGACTCTGGGCACCTAAAGAAGAAAAAATAACATGGTCCCGGGCTTAAGTCTCACCATGAGACCTACGGTAATAGCTTCTTCCCTATGGGAAATTCGCTAAAAAAAACAATGATGTGGGTTATGTTTTTGATCGATATTCTATCTAATTCATCTAAATTAGCATGAAGTAGTTTTACCTTATTTTATGTAAAAGCAAATTTTAATAATCACTAAGTACCGGTAAATAATTTTTTGTTCTCTTTGCCAGTTGATTGGAAAGTATACATGTCCCAGCACATGCTTTACTCTGACAATTAATGCTGCAGAAAGCATTGTCACACTCCGGTGCGGGGAAGGAGCTGTCATTTCTCGAGGGTTTGACATTTTTACTGGCAGCACTTATAGCCGGTGGTAAATGTCAAATCAGACGGTTTAAAGGTAAACTGTCGGCGGATACCGGCTTTTAGCCCTCTCTCTCCGACTGGATTTTATTTACCCTCCTATTTCCAACCCGGGAGGAGAGGTAGATGTATTGGTGCATATTTAATTCATCTGCAATGCACTGGTTCGCCTAACGACGTCTATAAACACTGAGCTTCAACGTTTAGTGACATTGCTTTCAGATCTGTTTAACATATTCATCCTTATTAACTGTGTAAAATTAAAGAGGAAATATATTATCATCCAAGAAACGTGTACTGAGCAATCAGTTTTGTGAGATAATACAACGTGAAATACTTTACCATGCTTTATTGATACTAAATATAATCCTAATTTCCCTTGGAAGTGTCAAGTAACAATAAGTTATACAATGACTGGGACGGTGGCAACGTCCTGTAATCCACCTACTGGGAGGTCACGAATTGTGGATAGTTGTGACAGATGGTCGGTGGGTGTAGTCTTGTGTGATTAACGTCCGCACTATTGAATACTACATTAATCCACAAAGACTATCCTCATAATTAGACCAATTCTTAATTCAGACGCCGTGGTTCGTACTCCATGTTAAAATGAAGGTCCCTTAGTTGCCATCGGCTGTTGGGCTATTAATTAACAGTCCTGTCTAAGGAACATGTCAGCCTTAGTCAGTAACAAGGCTACAAGATCGCGCCACAATCCTCCTACACTCATTTCTCATTCATACTTGGCTTAAAATACCTACTTCGGTAGGTTGCTATTTCATCATTTCAATAATCTAATCTAATCTAATGCACTATACGTTAAGTATAAAGAAGGATGTGTTTGTGTTTTTCAAGTTTCAAGGCTCATTTCCACCACAATTCCAAACCGAGACAGCACAACCAACACTGCATCTATTAAAGTTTAAACTTTTGCTCTACTTATTATAACTGATTCTCTTATTTTTCCTAATGCAATTTAAAACTTTCTGTACAAGCCGCACCTTTTTATTAAGCCGACAGCAACAAAACCGGTTTTTCTATTACGCGGAAAACTTTCTTAATAAGATTCCCGCTTTCGACTTACAGATTCGATCGTAATACAAGCCCGTTCCTTCATATTATCGCCGTGATAGCGTGTACTACCCGACGAGGCGTTGTTAGAAGCTCTCGTAGTTGCGCCAAGTGGAAGCGAGGGAGCTACAAACTTTCCCGGGGCGTCTGGCGCTTGAGAAAACAACGGAGCGAGCCGGGGAGTTTAAATTTTGAATTCATCAGGAGCTGCATTGAAAATCCCCATCATAGATGATGACTCGGACTCGCTTTCAGGGGCAGCGGGCGAATCCATTACTTCAAATAGAGCCGTTACTCCTAAATATCCCCCTTGATTCGCTAAAACTCCCCTCCCCTGCTGGTAATTCATCACAAATTCGATTCGGACTCGCAGGGTGTGAATGATCGATCCTGTGAGTCAGAGCCGACACTAAATATCAATTAATACGTCAGATCTGTCGCAGTTTTTGGCTGAGTGACCGCAGCCCCTCTCGAGACGCCCCAACCCTGACCGCACCCACAAGTCTCTCTGGTTACCAGTCTCCATTATTACCACTTTGAGGTTACTAGTGCGACCGTTGAAATGGAACATCCTACATTTTATTTCACTTAAAAAAACTATTAAAAAAATAAAACAAATTTCATTCATCCTATTGATATCACATAAACCATTGGATTTCCTGTGTAAAAACATTTCGAATAATAATAAAATCTTTAATGCAGTAGATAATTACATGAATTGTATTGCAAAAGTCATTTGTTTTTTAACATAGTTTAAACTAAAATTTGCCTTTCATTCAGCCAGTCAAACATACAGATTTGTTCATTCATTCACCAACCACTCGCCAATTAATCCCCCCTCAGGGCCGGGTGTTAATTTTGATCTGAAATGGTGGTCTCCCAGTCATAAGATAAGTACTCACCTATGCTATATAAAGATTTTGAGACAAGGAATTTTTCGAGGCGAGACTTGAATGCCATTGGCATAAGTATATTTTTGAATGAGTCTGGCAATGTGTTGACCAAAATGTACACCTGCTTGTGATGGTAGGTGTTCAAAGACGGCCGTTCTGTGCTGATATCATATCATCGAATCATACGACTGTATAAATTGAACACTAGACAACAATATTATCTGGTCTATGCATTTAATGAAAGTCTATAGATTTCTTCCAGCTTACATATATACAAGAATGTGCTAGTTGGGCGTGGATGTATCCAATAAACCTGTACCCTTGAGTGTCTTCAATTTTGCTGTACTAGTTTTCTGCGAATCTCTCGGTGTGGTCGACTTCGCCCGTTCACCGTCGTTGTTTATTTTGTTCCGTCCGTTGTATTTCAATTAACTCGCACTCCCTCAACTCCAGATTGGTCACAGAGTGTAGGGTCTACAAACAAACGGCGAACTTTGCTCTGAAACATATTAGATTACAAGTTTATAACTGCCGGGACTTGTCAACCTCCGTGAGCCCATTGTTCGCTCGCTTCTTTTCTGAGCAACACTAACAACATTTTCCAAGGCACTCCCTAATTCATTTATTCACTTTTTCTCTCTCAGATTTATTCATTTCTAATTTCTTTTGGAATCAGTTTTAGCCTTAGAAAAATCACATGTATCGTAATCTTTTGAATTTCTGACATTTTGTACAAGCATTTAACACTTAGTATATTATCAACGCCAGCGGCATTAGAATTTAGTACAGGACATAAGTATAGTTCATTGTCCAATGAAATAAAACATTGTCAAAATGTGTTATTGTTATATAAGTTTTAGTTATAGACAATTTAACACGTAAAAGGCTCATAATTTTTTACTAACTATAATCTACTCTATAACAACATTGTATTTTAAATTTTCATTCCTTTCAAACTCCTAAAAATTGTGTCAACATGTAATTAAAGTAAATAAAACCTCTATAAATGTGTGTAAAATAATAGTAGATTTACCCGTAAGAAATTATTACCATACATGTACATTATGTATGTAAATACATTATACAATGAGTGTAATTCATTCATTTAAGACCACTAGGAGGGACATAATTTTATTTTAAATTGAGAAATAAATTGTATTTTGTTTCGATTTCTATTTCATTGAATGAATTTTTATCGTTTTGGTTGGATCGTTGAAACAAAATAAAGAAATAAAAGTGGTACATTGAAAATGTATTATTTTCGAATTGACATTCGATTAAAAGAAATCATTTTAATCCAGCACAGACCTACACGCAAATAAAATAAGCCAATTAATAACTCCGACTATTAAAAATGCTATTTGTGTTCAGAAATCACATTGTGGAGCTCCAAATCCCTCGTACATAGCTCAAGTGCAATCAAATGTTTCCAAACAAAACGAGTAAATATTTAAATAACTCTCGACCCAGTTGCATCAACCGTTCTCTTAAAAATGAATGCAATTGTTGTAAACGCATAGTTTCACGTTGTGATGTATTTGTAAATGTTCATGTATATTGATAACAAATTGGAATATATTATAAATAATACTAACAAAATTATAATAATGATGCTTAACACTGTTGACCCCAGGAAATGTCGGAGAACTGAACACGATCAACGATAACGATACTGCTCCCAGCTCAAGAGATTTTCCATGTGTTGAGTTTTCTTAGTCCTGATAACGTAATTATCCTGATCCCTGGACAGAGTGTAATCATCTTTGCTGTAATTGAATTACCAGAAGCGATCTGAGACCCTAAACCTCTCGTGTTCTCCCTTCTTTTTCGTTGCTCGTTTAAAGCTCACGTTAGAAACGATCCTTAGTTTGAATAACCTTTTAATTCCTCCCTTTATTCACCGTACATGGAGAAAGTAATATCATCGTTTAGTTTTTTGAATTTGAGTTGACACTGAATATACACATTTTGAGGCTCCATGATACAAAAAAAAAATAGTTTTCCAATTCCGAGACCACACTCGGTTCCAAACAATATGCCACCTCCTTGTGGTATATTTGTAAGACCAATGGTTTAAAGGTTATGGCCTTTTAAATGTAAAAAAAATAAATTGCATGGCAAAACAATGAACTTGTAAAATAGACAATTTCCATTTAAATGAGCCCTAAAAGATAATAAAATTAGTATTTGAATCATTTCTCTACGACTAACGGTTTCAGAAAAAAGTGAAATTTACTGTCCGTGGTGGACGCATGTGTTGTCTGAGATCCAGTGTTATTCTTGAGGAAAATATTAAAACTCAATTTATTCCTTTTTTCAGTTTTCGATGATACTTGGTATCCAGTGTAGGGACTTATTACCCAACAAAGAAAGCTCTCAATAAAATTTGGTATTCCAGGGGGGCCAAAAGATTCTAACAATTGTTTTAACTCGCTTTCTCCTGTTTTTGGTTAAGATGTTGGATGATTATTTTTGAAACGAGAAATTTTTAAATGTACATAGCTATGTTTAAGTTTGTAGTTAACTTTTTAAATTTATTTAAGGGAAACGGTTTGTGTCAATCCACTGTTATAGCAGACCCTACATAAATTAAGATTTTAGATTGCACCTTCGAGCGCGATAGCCTTCGAAACCTTTCATGCCAGGAGTTGGAACTGTTTACAGTTTTACATAATGTACAGAGTAAATAAATCCTCCACGTTGCACCTACTGTTGTTATTTTAGGCTACGTCATCCTGGCAGTTTGCAATTAATTCAACGTCAAAAATAGTTATAGTTTTGCTTGGAAATTTCAATAATACTTTTTGTAAATAATCCTATTTCTATTTTTGTATTTTGTTTTAATTTTACCTGTTACAAATATTGTATCATTGTTTTTAAGTTAATTTATTAGTTTAACTCTTATTGGTTGGTATGTTAAAAACCAATGGATGTGTTCGTGGTAACTGTAACTGAATGTAGACATTGAATATAACTATTTTGATCTAAAATTATTTTTACTCTTCTCAAAAATGTAATTCTATTCTAAAGAATTCGATCTAGTTACATTCTAAAAACATTTTTTACAAAACCAATCTACAAATATAAACCTTTCCTTAGTTCCTTACAGCAAGTTCATGAATGTTGTGCGGTTTCAATATAATGGATTCCGTTTTGCGAACACACAAAAACAGTTGTAAACTGGTTAACGACCAAGTATTACTGGTAGTTCCAGGTCTAAGAAATTGAACAGTGCAGCGTGGGGAGGGCGAAGGCGAGGTGGGCCCAACAGCCCTACAGCCCTACAGTACAGTAGTTGGCCGAGATTTAACGGTCAGTTTGCCTGCGGATTAGAAGTTATGCAACACGCAATGCTGGCGGCTTCGTCACCGTCTACAGGCTTCCTAGGCCTTCGAAACACTGATTCATTCACGTCACTTTTTCTACTCATACTATATGGGTCAAGAGAACGTTTTATTTTAACTTATAAACGACTAACTTACTCGTATAGACTGAACTAGCACAAAACATCACCATCAAAATAATCTTATATCATTTTTATTCACATTCATAAAGAATAGTTCTCGGCCTTTTTTTAGAAAGCTAAAATATTAAAAACAATAAATTTGCGTATACTCTCTTAAATACGACGGTACAGCTTCTAAATATTATTTACCGAGGGTGTCCTCCAGAGGAGCATGCGGCGGCCGAGTCCTATAATGGGTAATTGATTATAATTTAGTGAGTATTGGGTACAGTATTTCAAAAATAGTTATTGGAAGTTAGATCTGTAAAGGAAGTATATTTTCAGTAGATCGTGAACCTCCTCAGTCTAACCGCTTCAGTCCAGTGTCCATCGGTTTTCTAGAAAATGACGAACTACCTCTGTGTTAATTTGAGAGTTGCAAGATTTTATTCCTATCCAAGTTGTTCAAATTCATTACGTTAACTGGTTTAAATACCTCTATCTGTAGCAATCCTAGTTAGTTGGCAACTATAGTTTCGGAATACATTAGGCCATCATCAGGCATAAGGATACTTTTCTTATTTCATACGAAGGTCGTCAAATTTAAAATTATTTATTATATTTTTATAAGTTTAAAATATTCATTACACATAATGTTTAGTTTTACAGAATAGAACTAAAACAGAAAATGTTGTCAACAGTTCATCATAACTCTAACAATCATGATCAGTCAAACAATCATATTGTACTACTTATATATTGTATTAAGTGGCAAAACGTGTGTACCGGTATTACATTGGATCGTCATCTAATATTCACACTATACTACGCTCTATTAAGCAAAAGGTGTCGTCTAGCCTGATTCTTAGGCTATTTATAATGAACCTTCTTCAAATTTAGGTAACCTAAATATTTAAGCTAGAATTACTTCTTTAAAATTTGTGGTATTTGTCAGTTCCAACAATGGGGTTTTAAGATAATTAGTTTAGAACAGGGAGGTATAGTTCTTTTAAGTAACAGAAAATTATATGTATGTCACCCACAAAAAAATTAAAAACTCAGTTCTGTAGTTCAGAAGTAAAAATCGCAGGACTGGCCATGTGATTGCCGGTGACGTCACTCGGCCCGTCACGTGACATGACAGCGCTGTCCGCGCAATTTATCCCGCGCCTTGTTACTTGTTCAATTTGTAGCCCCGCATTTGTTTTGTCACCTTAATTTTACCGTTTCCGCTTTTTATTACATTTAAAAGCTACGTGTCAATGTTTTAAACGCTGTAATTGTGTTCATCTTCCTGTCTCGTTGAGCGTATTTTGTTTATTCACTTTACAACTGTATGTTTCATGTCGCATTGATTAAGTCATCTATTCAAACATGAACTCGTGTATTAATGTTTTGAGATTTCTAGATAATAAACAACTAGCTAGAAACAGTTCCAACCAATGTAAATGCACAACTTGTTGACAAATTTGATTAATCTATAATATTTTACTTTATTTTCATATATTTTAATACTCTTAACTGAAATGCGACCTACCAAGGTAGCTATTTTCAGCCAAGTATGGATGAGAAATGAGTGTAAGATGATTGTAGCGCGATCTTGTTACTGACTAAGGCTGACATTTACCTAAGACAGGACTGTTAATTAATAGCCTAACAACAAATGACATCCAAAGGACCTACAGTAAAACGAGTTTAATTTTGTGGATGGTCTTTGCGGATGAACGTAGTTTTTTAATAGTACAGACTTCAATCCACACCAGGATATATTGCATCCACCGGCCTTCGCTTGAAAATATAAAGGCGTCGAAAAAAGTATGAACACAAAAATAGACTAAAACAGGAACCTTTAAAAGTATCTGTTATATCATAAGCTCAAATATTAGCTTATTTAGCATAATTGGGATTATATTAGCGAAATTACTGGAAACATAACTTACGCTAAATGCAAAGCTTATACAGTATGTTCCAATCTCATGAACATTAACATGTACAAGGTTGTCTAAGCACACAAATGTAATTCCAAGTCGTAGAAACGAGCAAGGAACTCGAAATCGAGGGAACGGAGAGATTTTATTCCGGCCCAGTCCAAGTCCCCGGGGCCCGAACGTCCTTATTGTGAGCCTTATCATCACAACCCACAATACCCCCCCCCGCCCCCTCCCGAACACTACACAAATCCGAACAGGCCACAATGGCGTCCTATTTTGTATAACAATGTATCCCATAAGGTCGCTTAACTGGGTTTCCATTTGTCACATTTAGACTATCTCGGCGACCAGATGCTGTTGCTGTTGCAAGATTTCAATTTAAGTTTTAAATTAAACAGCTGTCTGCGAGACAACTCCACCTGGTATTAAAAATGTGACCTTTTACTTTCGTTATCCAACGACTTGTTTAAGATAACCGGATGTAAAGAAGTTAACTTTCTAAATTATTTATTTCTGTCGTCTGAAAACGTTAAAAGAACTTCGTTTAATATAACTTTGTCTCGCGGAGTAAGCATATTTTAAATAAGAATTAATCTTGTCTGTTGACAGGTTTAATTGTGATGTTATATTTGATGCGGTCCAGTTTGGAATAATTGTCAGGACGTCGGCAACCCTCTTAACTTACACTAATTATAATTAGGAAACGCTTTATTTCGTGTAACATCAGTCAGTCTCAACTATAAGGCTTTTGTAAAAGGTTCATTTTTAGATGAATAAAAAGTAAGGAATGTTTCAGCTAGAATTACTTCATTAGACACTATAGTATTCGATTTATAGATTTTAAATTTTTTTACAAACAATAGTTTATTTTTGTTGGTATATTTGTAATTTGACCTAATAATTCTTAAAATTAATAATTGTATTCTAAATGTTTTTTTAATTAACTCAGTTGGTAGGGAAATGTATTTTTATTTCGATAACCAATATTTTAACAGTATTATAAGTAACACACTTGTTTGCTGTTGTTAATTTTGGATAACTAATACAGTATTATATTGCGATTATATTTTCTATGTTTTTACAGACCACTAGCGTTACCCAGAGCCCTTTGGACATACTCGCACCAAACTTCAGACAAAAACTAACCTCGAATCATGCTTAATAATGTCTGAAAGTTTCACTACAATATTTCGAGCGGTTCTGGAGTCTATAGGCAACAGGCATATATACATACTTCCTCTTTTATATGTTAAGATTACGTTTAATTAACATAATTTCCGATCCTTTGACATTCGTTATGGCGTCGGATATAATTTATTCTAATATTATTTTGGACTTTTTCAATGCGTCTGCGTTTAAATTACACAATATTTCTTGAAATGGTCGAATTCCTTTCTTTTTCAAGTAATAACATGTTCATGTTATTAAGTTATATTTTTTATTAAATTATAGTTATTAGATAATCACATGAAAACTGAAAGTGTTTGACCACTTCCAACAGAAGAATTGGAAAAGTCCAACAAAATATATCAGAAAATGTATTATGCGAAATTTATTTACCCAATAAAAATTAAATACGTTTCATTTACACAAAGCTACGTATCATGCAATATTATAAAATATTTTACGATATTGAAAAGAAGATAAAGACTCTGAAGCACTAATCGATGGTATTTCAAAGACATATCACTTCATTTCATCACACAGCGAACTTCTATTTTCCTGTCGCCTTCTGCTTGTCATTTATTAAGGATTAATTTTTCCTCGTTTGATTGAACGATCGCTAATTTGCCATGTTTATTGATTAAATCACAATTCGCTTACTAGCCAGGCTAATAATTAGTCTCATCATGCTCATGTTCTGTTTATAGTCAAGCCTATAACCCCGGTAGATTAATATGTTTTAATTTTTTAAGTAAAATTACGGTTTCGCTGGAAAATGGTTCGAGGGATATAAAATAAAACTCAATTAAACGCCAATTACTAGAAGGGTTTAAATTAACTGTACAGCCAGGTGATCCTGTAGTTTAAAAAATAACCTTGGCTTTGAAATATCTTAGGATTTTATTTTCAAACTCAAGCACGAAACCGTTTTAAAATCATTTCCTTATTTTTAAGGAATGTGTTCAGTTCCTCTGAACAGCTGTTCTTATAACCAAACTATGACGTCACTGTTTCAAATTTTGGTCGTTCAAATTGCCAACCCCCCCTCAGAGCTAAGACATATCCATGTCAAAATGTCGCGATAGTCAAATTTGCATCGCAGCGTAACTTATGTTTGTAAAAAAAACTGTTACGAAACTAAAACTACAAAAACGATATTGCAGAGTGTAGAATAAGGAAAGAAAGTAATGGCGAATAAAGTAGGGGATTGAGGTTATTCAAATATTGCCGGTCCGCCTAAGCTGAGAGCACCAATTAAATAGCAGTAAAGTTGTAGACAATGGAACAACAAGCGAGCAATATTGGAGCGAGAAGCATTATGTTTAACTATCGGCTCGACGACTCCGTAAGACTGTTGTCGGAGAAATTGCTACCAAAGCAAACTTGGCCGTCTCATACTACACTACCTGCGCCGCTCCAACTTGCTCGACCATTATATCGGAATATTCGCTCCATTTAAGGCAAATAATCGTCTATTAAGAGAAGGAATTCTTAACGACTTCGCTAACTAATTGAATTAGCTTTTAAGCTTATCGACCTATTGTAAGTTTAGTTTTCGATACTGATTGGGTTTGTAAAAATACACGCCCGTATTTTTAAGCTCCACTTGTTTCTATTTAGGGTCGGGTGATTTTTTATTTACCTAAACACACTTTTCTTAATTATTTTTTTATGAAATCGTTTATTTGTGATAGTTTTTTTAATCGAATAACTGAAGTTTCAAACTTATGACTAATCTAAAATGACTGAGTCGGTGGTCTGTCCTGTAATCCAGCTACTTGAAAATCACGAATTGTGGATGAATATGAGCAATGGTCGGTGGATGTGATATTCTCTAGTGTTAAATAATCCCCGCACTATTCACTAAGACCATCCTCATAATCCACAGGCAAAGTTGAGGTTCGGATCCCACGTTAGACTGTAGGTCCCCCTTAGATTGAATTGGCTGTTGGGCTAACAATAGTTCTGTTTTAGAAACATCTCAGTATTAGTCGATAAGTAGGTAAAAAGTCGGTAAAGATCGAGCCACAATCATCTTACCCTCATTTTTCGTCCATACTTTGTTTAAAATAACTACTTGGATAGGTTACCATTTCAGTAAGGTAATGTTAGTATCAAAGGTAATACAAATACAGTAAATAAATTTTAAAAGAAATTGGTTCACAGTTGTTGTAATAAACGGTATGACCGAGGAAGTGATAACCCCTCCTGAAACCCATTAATTGAATAAACTCCCACCCGCTAACCAATTAAACAAATAACTCCCGGCCGGCAGATGAACGAAGCGAGGAGAAAAGAGCTTTTAAAAACAAATCTTCAATAACCGAAAGTGGTCAACATCTGAAATACATTACTTAGGGGAGACTTCTGAGGGGCGGGAAACGCCCTCATCGTCATAAAAGTAACGGCGCCGTAAAATATAAAGGATAACCCGAAGTAATCGAAGCGTTGAAGACATGAAAAATAGGTTCCCGTAAATCTTCATCAATTACATTTTGATGCAGCTTCTTCGCCTCGAAAGCTTTGAAAACTAATGACCTTTCTGAAGCGAAACAAAGCTCGAACGACTCGGGGGATGGGTCACGCGTCGTCGAACGGAATCGAAGAGATTAATCGATCTATCGCGATCACGAACAACCGAATGATTAATGAGAGCGACGCATATTGCAGTTGCATTGTCGGCCGGCGGGGCGCGGGTGTCGCCGATTTGTCCGGCCGTGGCCATCACTCACCGTCGGACAAAGCGGCGTGACAGGTTATGGGTTTAAAAGCTTCGCGCTCGCTGCGCTGTTTGTCCGCATCCCCTGCTGGATGGTGAATATGTCCGATTTTAAAGGCGGGTAAAAATAAAAAACCGTGAAAGCAGTATTTACCATGTTACATTTTGTCTTAGTTACGTACACACAATTTTATAATTATTTACAAAGTAGTATGTCTCGTTTACGACACGACACTCTGAGGTTGTGTAGCAGAGGCGAGGACGAGGTGTGTGATGTACGACAGAGCTGCGGCCGTGTACATAGTGTGTGACGGGGCCATATCGTTAGTCCACTGCAGCATCAGCCGTCCGGTCGTTCTCGTTTACGACACGACACTCTGAGGTTGTGTAACAGAGGCGAGGACGAGGTGTGTGATGTACGACAGAGCTGCGCCAGTGTACATAGTGTGTGACGGGGCCATATCGTTAGTCCACTGCAGCATCAGCCGTCCGGTCGTTCTCGTTTACGACACGACACTCTGAGGTTGTGTAACAGAGGCGAGGACGAGGTGTGTGATGTACGACAGAGCTGAGGCAGTGTACATAGTGTGTGACGGGGCCATATCGTTAGTCCACTGCAGCATCAGCCGTCCGGTCGTTCTCGTTTACGACACGACACTCTGAGGTTGTGTAACAGAGGCGAGGACGAGGTGTGTGTGATGTACGACAGAGCTGCGCGAGTGTACATAGTGTGTGACGGGGCCATATCGTTAGTCCACTGCAGCATCAGCCGTCCGGTCGTTCTCGTTTACGACACGACACTCTGAGGTTGTGTAACAGAGGCGAGGACGAGGTGTGTGATGTACGACAGAGCTGCGCCAGTGTACATAGTGTGTGACGGGGCCATATCGTTAGTCCACTGCAGCATCAGCCGTCCGGTCGTTCTCGTTTACGACACGACACTCTGAGGTTGTGTAACAGAGGCGAGGACGAGGTGTGTGATGTACGACAGAGCTGCGGCCGTGTACATAGTGTGTGACGGGGCCATATCGTTAGTCCACTGCAGCATCAGCCGTCCGGTCGTTCTCGTTTACGACACGACACTCTGAGGTTGTGTAACAGAGGCGAGGACGAGGTGTGTGATGTACGACAGAGCTGAGGCCGTGTACATAGTGTGTGACGGGGCCATATCGTTAGTCCACTGCAGCATCAGCCGTCCGGTCGTTCTCGTTTACGACACGACACTCTGAGGTTGTGTAACAGAGGCGAGGACGAGGTGTGTGATGTACGACAGAGCTGCGCCAGTGTACATAGTGTGTGACGGGGCCATATCGTTAGTCCACTGCAGCATCAGCCGTCCGGTCGTTCTCGTTTACGACACGACACTCTGAGGTTGTGTAACAGAGGCGAGGACGAGGTGTGTGATGTACGACAGAGCTGCTCCAGTGTACATAGTGTGTGACGGGGCCATATCGTTAGTCCACTGCAGCATTAGCCGTCCGGTCGTTCTCGTTTACGACACGACACTCTGAGGTTGTGTAACAGAGGCGAGGACGAGGTGTGTGATGTACGACAGAGGCAGTGTACATAGTGTGTGACGGGGCCATATCGTTAGTCCACTGCAGCATCAGCCGTCCGGTCGTTCTCGTTTACGACACGACGCTACGTCATGCTCTCGTATAATTCACCCCAATTATTCGACGTCTGGCGGGATGCCGACCCGACAAATGAGCTCCATCACGCATTCATCCCAGCGACTTTCCGAATTGTTCAACCTTCTTAAAGGGCGGTATTCGTGCCAAGTATTTTAGCCGCGGGTAATTTGGGTGTAATTAAGGCGTTGTAAGCCCTTGTTCGGTTCGTCTAAGCCGAGGATTGGGAAACGCTCTGCGGGAACATGAGCGAGTTTTCTAACCGATTAAACGCTGCCAACATTAAGGGCTTGCTGATTTATTTGGTGCCCTTCGACATTTATAAGGACTCATTGATGAATAATTCCATGAATTCTGATTGAACGGTTCCATCGATTTGGAACCAATAGCGAGACAAAACGGTGGAGGGTTCGGACCGATCATTGTAGTCTGTAAGACTGTAGGGGTCGCTTGTGCATACCTAACGCACACTTACTGATGCTAACTCCCACATCTCCTTACTATACCTCCATCTACTTACAACAATAGTACCCACTAGCATTTCTAATTAATCCATCTCCATATTTGAGACATCGGTGCAACATGATTCGTATTGAAAGGTAAATACATTGTGTGACCATTGTCTGGCGAGTGCAGTTGTATAATTGTCATGTCATTTAGTAGAAGATTAGATAATATTCCTGATATTATTATTGTGTAGTGTAATATATGTGTGTAACGAACTTATAGACTTGGTACTGACTTAATGCTCATATGAGTGTTCCTTAGACAGGACTGTTAATTAATGGTCTTGCAACCAATTACAATGACATGTAAGGGACCAACAGTTTAACGTGGGATCATTAATGGTTCGAACGTTTCTTCAAATAATGGAAGAGTACCATTCAAATAATGGTGAAGCCTGTCAGAAAAATACATTCTGTACAATTTTCCAACTACTTCGGTTCCAATTTGGAGAACAATACCGATCATGTAGGGTGGTTATTGGGTACACATAAGTGCATTGTATTTCCTGATGTTTACTTACATCTCCCACATTTTTACCCACATTACTGTTGTACCCCCTTTCTATAATCCCTCCAATTATGTTACATCGTGAGAGTATCAGTGTATATGCATTTTGATAACGAGTCTTTGTAATGTCATTGTTAAAATAGTAGAAGATAATATATACTAAATTATTAATAATGTGAAAATATTAGAGATCTGATATTATAGAAAATTAATAGCTTTTCTGACTTTATGTCCGATAATTGGTAAAGGACTAAGAACGAAAGGACTGTTAAAAACTAATAGTTTTTTAGATTTGTCATAAATATGTTAAATTAGCATCTGACAGGTACAAAAATGCAAAAAACCATTCGATATGTTCAACGAAATTATCCAAAGGTTAATATGCTCATTTCTTTGTTACAGTTTCACTGTTAAATAGGTGAGGCCTTAATATGTTCACGTTATTTATGTACTGTTAAATATCCGGTCGAGCCAATGTTCACGCAGTGTGATCCGGTCGAGAGGACCTTAATGTCATTTCTTTGTTACTTTATGTATCTGAAATATGGTCGAGGACCTTAATACATTTTCTTTGTTACTTATGTTTCTCTGTTAAATATCGGTCGAGAAGGACCTTAATATGTTGATTTCTTTGTTACTTTATGTTTCATCTGTTAAAATATCCGGTCGAGAAGGACCTTAATATGGTCATTTCTTTGTTACTTTATGTTTCATCTGTTAAATATCCGGTCGAGAAGGACCTTAATATGTTCATTTCTTTGTTACTTTATGTTTTATCTGTTAAAATATCCGGTCGAGAAGGACCTTAATATGCTCATTTCTTTGTTACTTTATGTTTCATATGTTAAATATCCGGTCGAGAAGGACCTTAATATGTTCATTTCTTTGTTACTTTATGTTTTATCTGTTAAAATAATCCGGTCGAGAAGGACCTTAATACGCTCATTTCTTTGTTACTTTATGTTTCATCTGTTAAAATATCCGGTCGAGAAGGACCTTAATATGCTCATTTCTTTGTTACTTTATGTTTCATCTGTTAAATATCCGGTCGAGAAGGACCTTAATATGCTCATTTCTTTGTTACTTTATGTTTCATCTGTTAAATATCCGGTCGAGAAGGACCTTAATATGTTCATTTCTTTGTTACTTTATGTTTCATCTGTTAAATATCCGGTCGAGAAGGACCTTAATATGTTCATTTCTTTGTTACTTTATGTTTTATCTGTTAAAATATCCGGTCGAGAAGGACCTTAATATGCTCATTTCTTTGTTACTTTATGTTTCATCTGTTAAATATCCGGTCGAGAAGGACCTTAATATGTTCATTTCATTGTTACTTTATGTTTCATCTATTATAGAACAGAAAAATACCTGGAGTTTATCACTTTAACTTACTACTGTTGTTTGTTTTTTAATCCTTCTTTAATATTTTGTCGTAAAACTGATTAGTAATGGAATCCAAATTATTGTCTCAAGTAAAAATGTGCTAATTTGACCATTTTTAGGTTTCGGAATATTTTTAGGATACACGCTTTCACCTGCTCCCGTGTTGTTTACTTTATATGAAATTATTAGTCAATTCTATCTACATATTAAACGCAGATAACTAGAATTTGTATAACTATTTTAAATTACAAAACACTTATCCCAATTCCTCTCCTACTAAGCCTTTGCTACCTTCAGAAGAGAAGGGGCTGGGAAACTTACAACAGTTCATAATCACCTCATATATTTCCTCGCGGTAGTTTCAAAAGTGAAATTAAAACGAAAGTAATACCATCAACTTTGGGAACTTTCCGGCAGCGTCGATATTTATAGGCTTCTCGTGCGCCTTTGAGAATCTTCCTAAATCGTTAGTCATATTTTGTGTCGATACATGTTACTTACACGTAATTGTACGCTTTATGCATTTTTGTGTGTTGATTTCTTACATTTGAAAAGGAATATTTGAATGGTTTTATTCAATTCAACTCAAAATATACCTACTACTGTCAGTTGAAGATTTTCATTTAGTATTTATTGTTCTAAAGCAAAACCTAGCTAGTAATCTGTAGTTATGTACTTTATGATAACACACAAGTATTTATATATTTGTAAACTTTATATATATATAGGTAACTATTTTAATAGTCTGCCTTACTGGTGAAGTATATCGTTTTAGTCCCACAAAACAAAGTCAATTTTGAAACAGCAGCTGATCACACAATAGTCGTAAACAGATGGTTGAGACAACAAACAAAAGGTAAAGAGTTTTTCTTGGGAATTACATATTTAATTTTTTTCCCAGGAAAAACATAATTTCACCGCAATCATATCACATGATCAAAATTAATTAACTTTTTATGACAGAAAATATGAAAAATGTATTTTGCTACATATCCACTTTACCTTTAATTTGACTCCTCTATCACCAATTAATACTGTCGAGTGGACAGTAATGCTGTAAAAAAATTAATATTATCCTTTTAGGACAAAAATCCAAGCTGGCAAAGGTGGTGCAGACTGCTAATTGAA
The DNA here is from genome assembly GCA_023375725.1 of Nephotettix cincticeps. Classification (NCBI taxonomy): domain Eukaryota; kingdom Metazoa; phylum Arthropoda; class Insecta; order Hemiptera; family Cicadellidae; genus Nephotettix; species Nephotettix cincticeps. The sequence goes on along the minus strand of CM041789.1, from coordinate 19,595,653 downwards.
AAAAAATCTCGCAAAATATTTGTTAACGCGAATGAAGCAAACAATTTGTACTCGTGAAAAATCCTACGACGTCTGAGGGAATAGGAGAAACAGTGAACAATTCGAACCGTCCAAACAACTTTGTTGAACGGACAGTTTCATTAGAAATGTCGTCAGCGAAGAAACAATTAGTTACAGGACCGAGTCGCGGTGACGGACGAACGTGACGGACGCCTCGCCGCCGCCGCGTTATTTCCGGAACGTTATTTCCGTTCCTGGACCACGTGGCCGCACCGCTTCTGACGTAGACATTAGTTCTCCTTCCTGGTACCTTCGTGGTCGCCTTTCCATCTGTCATCGTATCAATATTGGTCTTGGATGAGGTTGATTGGAATATTTTTACACTCTGATTTTGGATAAGCTTAGCTCTATGCTCTGGTAACAATGTTAGTTTTTTGCGAAACGAAAACCCTGTAACGGAAGTGACGTCGAATGGTTATAAGTTCAGATACACATAATACACAAAGCTCACACATACAGATATACAAGATTTAATAGAAAAAACAATCAGAAACTCCCCAACTTCCTTCAAGAAACCGCCCCTGAGACACATCCATGATCTAAACTATTTCTCATTAATTGGGAATTGGGTTGTTTTCCTAATTAAATTCCAATTATGTTATTGGTTTTGTACTGTAAAAAAAGGATCGATTGTAAAATGCCACCTAGAAGTATTATTAAAAATGTTAACATATTTCATCCTAAATTACTCTAAGGTACAACATATGAAGATGTAAACATTTTTATAAGCAAGGAAAAGACACGAAGCGACTAGCGGGAAGTGGTTTTAACAAGTAGTTGGTCGGTGAATGATTTATAATCATTTATGGAACAGTTTTCCCCCGAGAAGTTGCGACAAGATCAGGATGTCGCAAGTTATAATTACATCGTACATAAATAACGGTCCTGAAAAAGCTTTCAATAAAATCAGACTATGGTTAACACTGCACTAAGCTTTATTGACGAATTTTAACGTCTTTCACTCTTCAACACCTTTTACACTCTTCTATTATAATACGTAATAATACGTCTAAGGTTGCTCGGCCTCAGGTTTACAATTACAATGGTAGAATACCTCTGTAGTAGTAGAAGATCAAGGCTGTGGTGGAGAGACCAGGTTCTCGAGTATGTAAGGAAATTGACAAATGATTTATTCAACCATAAAACCAGATTTACAGAGACACGTGTACCTGTACATCTTCGGAATTTAAGTTGACGATAATTTCCAGTAACAAATGGTCATCGCAATAGAAACCAAACAAAGTACAATGAAAAGTCAATTCCTAAATAATAAAACTATGCCTCTCCTAACTATGACTCTACTAACTATGCATCTCCTAACTATGCATCTCCTAACTATGCCTCTCCTAACTATACCTCTCCTAACTACGGGTTTCCTAACTATGCCTCTCCTAACTATGCTTCTCCTAACTATGCATCTCCTAACTATGCCTCTCCTAACTATGCATCTCCTAACTATGCATCTCCTAACTATGCATCTCCCAAATACGGTTTTCCTAACTATGCCTATCCTAACTATGCTTCTTCTACCTACGCTTCTCCTAACTACGGTTCTCCTAACTACGGCTCTCCTAACTATGCCTATCCTAAATATGCCTCTACTAACTATGCCTCTCCTAACTATACTTCTCCTCTAAACAATTAAAACTAATAAGGTTTTCTTGACTTATAGTATTTTTTTAAACTATTTGTGACGAATTATAAAAGAATGAACCGCTGATATACAAGGTTGTTACAGACTAGTTACGTTTTAAATTTTCCATAGCAAACTTTATCTTTTTTCTGGAATAAATTCAAAAATTTAGACCCTAAATATTGATAGGATCGTTAAGCATGATTGGAAGCCAGTGTAGAAGTTATATAAGATAGAAAAAATGGAAAAAATCTTAGGTTTATTGGAGGTACTGGAAGTAGAGTAAGTACTGTATAAAAGCATACAACATTCTAATTTTCTGCATTTTGTTCCAGGTACGTTTAATTACCTTGAATCCAATATATCCTGTGGTAAGTAGTATATTTGTATATTTTACACCACTCTACAAATTAACCTTTTTTGGGGACGTTCAAACTCAAACGTTGTACTTGTAACTAATACATAAAACCAAACTAAATTTTCAAACTGTATTTTTTGAAATTGTAAAAATTACCGTTCGTTGGCAAAGGAAATTAAAACCACGCTCGGAGAATCTAGTGACGGCATTGACAGCGGTGGTAACATAAAATTCATTTAGCAAATGAAGGTTGGCAACGCTGCGGCTAAATAAACAGCTGTGATGAGCGACTTGTGTCCGCCCGACTTTGAACACGCTTTATGTACACACTGCGTTAGAGGGCCTTTTACATCCGCCTCCGCTCTGTTCTTTTAGGAAAACATACCTTTATTACGTCCGATACTGCGTCCAGATTATATCAATTACCTTTGCTCTCTAACAAAAAAAACTAAAAATGTTATGATAAAATAACTAGTAAATAAAAAGAAAATCTTTATAAAACAGTATATAAGTTCATTGTGTAGCTTTATCATGCGTTAACATAAATAGCTTTACAAGAAAACTGCAATAAAACGGAAGTTTATTTTAAATTTCCCATATAAATTATAATTTTTATTATTTTTTAGTATGCTAGAGTTCTAAAGACAAAATTAAAAAAATTGTGTTAGAATGTGATACGTTGGTAAAAGTAAAAGTTGATACGTTCACAAACCCCTTTCATGGTTATTAACATATACACCAAACAGTAATTATTACTTAACACCATATTTTAAGTTTGTTTAGACAAATTATATTGATGACTAAGGTTGTAGGAAAATACACGGCAGCTAGGGTAATTTCAAGTGTAATACGCCAACCCCGAAGGCCAGTGCATTTAAAATGCCAATTTCAGTCTTTAAAGTTTTAACTAACAAAGGGCTAAGTCATGGTTTAGGAGTCTAGGAAAACCGAACGATAAACAGTCAGATGGGTTTGTTTATTCGTCATTTTTAGTACGACAGCTGACGAACATCTGACAGTTACAATTATTAACGTAGTGGAGAGTGTTCAAGAGCTCGTCTTTTGTGACAATTGCACATGTATAAGCCCAACAAGGTTAATACTTACTTATTCGTGTATTTATCGAGATAATCTTGTCTCTTCATTATTGAAAGCTTTTTACTTACCTAGCATTAAACAACGTAGGCAAATATGTATACATTAAATTATAGCTTCGTCTGTAAATTGCTTGAAATTATGATATCATTGGTCTTTTTAACATTTCTAAACCCAGAAAAGCCGAAATGAGTCTTTTCTAAATTTCTGTTTTTTTCGTAACTCTTCTCCGTGTAAATGAGAGCACCCTCAGTTATGAAACTTATTTTAACTATTTGATACCTCTTTGAGAAGGTTTTGGTTCACTTCAAACTGACCCACGCTCTAAGAAAATAACATATTGATCTCTTAAAACCCCATTTTGAGCAATATCAGACATATTTTATTTAAAAGTAATAAATAACCATGAGTTGTGAAATTAAAATAAATATTAGTTTGATTAAATTGATTATTGACCTTATCCTTTATTCTAGATTATACTAAACTGAGAATTTTTTTATTTATTAGTTAAAAAATTCTTGTTTATATTATAATGATGAAAAAATCACTTCTGACCGCTGAATCATAGAAAACGTACAAAGGACTACACGAATTTAATTTTTCAACAAAGTTATGGTATAACACGGTCCCATTTTTCTAAATATATTTTTACTTTACTCTGTAATAAAACCTTTGTAATAGCTATTCCGATGTCCGACGAGTTTGGCGTCGTGTCAGATTACAAATTGATAAGGAGTCAATGCGTATTTGAACGCATTGACTCCAGTAAAATATAATTAGCCGCACTTACGACGTTACGACGCGGCAGTTCGTTCCAATCAGATCCGTTTACGATCGCGGGCGCGGTTACGACCGGTCGCACGCGATGATATGTAAATAAATTAAATGCAAAAGCGCGGCTTTGTACCTAGAAATCCATAGCTCTGCAAAGTGTATTACTTCGCACACTTATACTGTTGGTTCTCTCGTTTGTCGCTTAAGTTTTAAAATCTATGTATTTCCAATGATAAGGTAGGCATCTAAACCAAGTACGAATAAGAAATTAGTGTAAGATGACTGTGGCACGATCTTTTAGTTTTGTTACTAACTGAGGCTGACATTTTCCTTAGACAGGACTGTTAATTAATAGCCCAACAGCTTATGGCATCTAAGGAACCTAAAGTTTAACGAATGATCCACAATTCTGCGGATGATCGTAGTATTCAATAGTGAGAATCTTCATTCACAGGTCATAGTTTATAATCAATTAGTTTTCTACTTTTATTCCCAAAGCGTTTATTGTGTCGGAGTTTGAAGTGATTTATACACCTTAAACAATGCCGGGAGCAAAAAATATATTGATGGAGCTTTGACAACAAACCGAAGATTATGAAAGGTAATGAATCTGAAAATGACGTAATGTGACGAATGGGTAAAAAATAGGCGTAGTTAATTGATGGGACAATGGTTGAGAAGGGGCGGAGTGCAGATGTCGCGGGGAGAAAAAGGGATGAGCTCATAATCCCCCCCCCCCGGTGGGCAACCTGGACCCGGATAACACGAGGACGCCATTTGTAATTGGGCTACTATTATTTATTTATTTACATTTTTAGACCCATACAGGATCACATAAAGCTAATTATGATCTAAAGCTGTTACATTTCTTGATCTTCCAAAAGTTTTTCATCGTCTAACTGTGTTTGGCACGACCTTGTTCTGCATATTTACCCCGAGGTCTATGCAGTTTACCTTCTGGTGCAGCTGGAAAGTGTATAATCTCTGTGGTTGTGATGTTGGTCTTTTGGAGATCAGTTTTGGCTTCTTTGACCTGTAGTTTTTAGCTTCTGGAGGTAGGTAATGTTTTCCCAACCAGTGACATAATATGACCGTAGAATATCAATCTATCATTAATAATATCTTGCATTTTCTCCAGCCATTTCCTAATATAAACAATAAAATAACTTAAAGTTGTATCAGTCATTTGTCCTACGTAAAATATGAACCACCCAGACACATCGTCAAAGCTAGTCCAATTGATACAGCTCGCAAAGGGCAGCTACAAACCTGATCCGGAACATGATCCTACTTAAACCTACAAAAATACTTCTAGCCTACATAACTTCTGTTTCATTTCGTACGAGGAAGCTGCATACCACCTTCTGTGGCTATTGGATTGGTTGATTAAAATACTTTCAAGAGCAAACTGAATATCCAACAGTAGATTAACAGTCTGCAGAGGCGCCACACTTGAGATGTCCTCTGCCTTGTGGAAGGTTCTGAAAAATAGGTACATTTTAGGCAGACTTGTTGGGTTTTGGGTCATATTCTTCTATCAATCCCTCTTTGCAATGAACAATGACTGTACAGTAAATAATCTGGCCATAAATTTACTATAAGATTCACAGAAATATTCCCAACACATTACAAATTTATTCTCATTCCAAACCTATATAAATTTTATTCGTCTCTACGACGATACAACGAAAGTTATCTCATATCCCACACCAAGAATTCACACTGATTCTCTTAGAGTTTCAACATCTATTATAATATTAGTCAGAATCTATTACAAATTTAACTCAATCCATGGCTACAATTTACGAAAAAATTAAGTAAGTTTCGAATTGATTCAGACAAGCTCCTCTCCAAAACTATTTTGGTAAACTGACAACCGACACTCATCACTCATCAACTGTCATCACTCACCAACTGTCATCACTCATTGCTTTGAATAGTCATCAAACGGTTCTATACTCTATGTTCTATGTTCTAACTCACAACGAATAAGTGATCCTCAATAAAGTTGTTTGATTCACTCCACTACTTGAAAATGGTAGGCTGTATCCTGAACGAAGTTTTTTTAACAGGTTTTTGTTCGATATTTTACCCACATTCTTGTTCATTTGATTTTGAACTACTATGATAGCGTGACAAAATCTATGAGTTAATACACTCGTAACTGATATACATTTAACACGCTCGTAAATATAAATCACAAAATAAAACAATTTGTGTAACCTCAGAATAGTAAAATTAAAACAAGTGATTGATTTGTAGTTAAATTATCTGCTTATTAGTAACGTAAAAAACTGCAATTTATGTTTAAGATTTTTTGACACCTCTAGAAATGGGAAATTTCAATTGAATAAATTTTGCAATTAAAATTAGGTGAAAGGCGGGAAGGATTTTTCACGTTTAAGGTTTTAATTAAAATTAATTTTAATTACCTACTCGCTGAGTGTGAGCATATGACCCTTGTACCTTGTAAATTGTACTGTTGATGTGTTAAATTATCTTAATTATCACTCAACTGTAAGGTTCCTCGCCTAAAATCAAGAGTTTTGGAAATATTTAGTAGCCGCGGAGGAGCTTCCTTTTATAAATGTATTAATAATATTAATTGGTTGGTCTACCTTTAATTAGCATCAGTTTATTTTTGTCAAGTAGTTTTATGTTACAGGATGTCTAAATTAATCAAAAATTACTGAGGTTAATCAATATTTGATCTTGGAAATATTTAGTAGCACTTCATAAATGTATTAATTAAATAATTGGTTGCATGTCCGAGTAGATCAAGTTATGTGACAGCAGTAGTAGTATGATGAGAAAATATAAGTCTATATAACTGTGCATTGACACTTACCATTTTAAACAGCTGTAGAGGTAGGATTCTACAGACTTATAAGGGTGGTATTGCATGTGAGGTAGATTATTTTATTGAAATGACAACTTACCCAGGTAGGTATTTTAATAGGATGATTGTGGTGCGATCTTGTAGTCTTGTTACTGAATAAGGCTGACATGTTCCTTAGACAGGGCTGTTAATTAAAAGCCCAACAACCGATGGCAACTAAGGGAACTTCCGATTGACGTGGAATCTGAACCACGGCCTTTGAATTACGAATTGGTCTATGAGGATGGTCTTTGTGGATTAACGTTGTATTCAATAGTGCGGACGTAAATCCACACAAGATAACACTTCACCCACCGACCATCGCTCACAACTATCCACAATTCGTGACCTCCAAGTAGCTAGATTAAAGGACGTCGCCACCGTATATAACACCCTGCATGCATGTAGATAAAACATTCCCAAATATAGATTATTTTGATTATAATTAAAGATACAATTTAATGGGACGTATTTTACTCATCAAAATCTAGCATTTTCATCTTTACTTTAATGTTCATTTAAGATAATATGGTCTTGGCTTTAATCATTAGGTGTGAGTGTAAACCTTCAAGTTTATGCCGATATCAGGCAACCGATGTGTTTAATTATATTACATTATAAAGAGATAGAAAATTTTGTAGGTCAAAATTATAATCACTCTAGTTATTTGTTAAGTATAAAAATAGTGGGTATTTAACTATTACAGTTTTGTTATTAAGTATTATATTAAGCATTGTTACAATATGAATGACGAATTTATAACAACGAATTAAGAAATTTTGAACAATTTACTAACAAACAATTCGTTATGGCGGTCAATAATGCAATTTAACTTTAAATGAGAAACGTTTGCTTCACTATAAGTTAGGAAAAAGAACCTCGAATAGTTAAAAAAGTTTGTGGTTGAACCTTTATATTCTTTAAAGTTCTTTTATTTACATCGGAAAATCGAGAATACTTGTGATTTGGAGGAGTTCGGCAGACAAACAGAGGCTGCGAGAAATAATGAGGCACTCGAGCCGGCGAATAGGAACTTGGCGAAAACACGAGAATATCTTGTTTTGTATAAAATGATACGCAGGTCAATGTTGGAATCCGACGGTGGGTCTAAAGTTTACATTCGAACTTATTATAATATTACATGTTGAATGTTGTTTGACGTTTATTACTTAAAAATGTATTTACTAATTTTTGGGAAACAGCTTAGATCATAGATATGCCTAAAGAGAAGGTTTACAGTTCCTTTAAACAGCCGACCGGAAAATCAAACTTAAACGTTCTAATATTAATATTTTCGATTCAGATGCCAACCCGCAAATTATATTTTTACATAATGTGATTATTTATTTTAAAATAATAATGGATACATTATTTTATTCGTATTCTTTGGATCATCTAGATTGTTTAAAACAGTTTAGATTAATTTATTAATATGCAGTTAATTTTATTAATATGCTATTTTGATCAATGTATTTTTTGTTTTTTAATGTAATTATATTTTTAATTGTGGTATTTTCTTGTTATTAGTTACTAGTTAATTTCTGTTAGTTCATGGATAAATTGTGTAATATAAAATGTCCATACTTTATCACACGTCAAGTGTGTTTTTCGCGGCTGAAATAAAAGTCTCTGACAGGCGAGTTGTCGGAGTGGTATCAGGGCGATGGAAAAGTTATTCAAGTCGTTTGGCCTAATTGGGAGCAAGTTATTCAATCTGGCGGCCACGCCAGCTGATCAATAAACTAATTTGATGAAACGCCGCCGATTGATGGAATAAGTCACGCACTGTTGTTTGTGTAGGACTAGAGCTGCGTCTCCCGCAACCATTACCTGATAACGGCTTGTAATTACAAGTAAACGAGTGTATTTAAAATGTATTAGAACCTTTTTTATTTATAACAAACCTACATTTGTACAAAGAACCAACCTTCAGAGTACGAAGGTTATTATAACTGAACAACCCAACCATCCTAGTCAGCAATAAGTTACATTTCACATCATTTCATTAGTATTGATGAAAACTAAAACTTATTCACACCGAATTCACGTTTCTATAACGTTAACCCTAGACCCAATGACATTTTGTGACCGACTAAATTTATTTATGTGTAACTAATTTATGTTCCCAATATGGATATCATGTAATGCCTATGCATTTATAATAAAATATTAAGTATGTTTAGTTGTAGTTCTTAATATGTTATCTTATTCGTTTTATTTATTTGTCTCCAGCGAACTTTTGATCTTAGTGGCCTCACTTGAATAAGTCCTACAATATCTATCATGCAATGGAACGAACACAAATTTTCTATAGATATAAAGTTTTATGGAGCTTTAATTTTTGTTTATAGTTTTATAAAATATGACGTAAATTACATGAATAACCTTAACACCGATCTTCCTACAGTTCACACATTCATAATGGCAACGGTTTTTACACTCCAGCAGTCACCAGTCCCAAATTGACACACATTGTGCTCCCCCTCCCCTCCGGGCTGTCACGTGCGGTCTTAATTCGGCAAATCTCAGCTGGCACAAAGCCGTCAATCTGACCGGCCGGAAGCAGGTCTGTTATCAGCCGCGTGGGCTGCTATCAGCTGATACTCGCGTGCTGACGTCACTTCCGCCCTACATCAGTCTCAGACCCTGCCTTGCCGATACAGCAGACGGGTTCACGCATGCGCCAAGTATATGGATGTTCTTGCTAAATAAAAACTTACTAGATTAACAGATTCGTCGTGTATCTATATACTACTGTACATACAGTCGAACCCTAACAAAACGACTTACTTGATTCAACGAGTATTTTAAAATCCCTATATAACTGTATACATAATGGAAAATTTACCAATTTCAAATAGTCGAGAACTTTGATGTTACGAATTTTTAATAGTAATGACAAACATAAATTTACCTTAACAATTTTTTTTGTGTTGGACCTTCACACCGCGCATTTTACCTTTATACATACAATATAACAGATGGTTATATGGCTTAACCTCGGTATAACGTACGTAAACAAACTTTTCCCAATCTCAATCACCTTCAGAACAGTCTTCATCATGTGGCTTTAGTAACCGTTGCTAGATTATTCCCCAAGCTGGAAAAAGTAGTCATAAACTACACAAATTTTGAAAACAACACAAAATATAATACTGGTAATTAAATTTCAATTACTGAACTAGAATATCCCAAAGGAACACGGACGCTTAGTATTAAACAACGACGGAAAACGTAAGAGGAAAACGTTAATTTAATTACGATAACTTATGAAAATATTACAAAGGTATATAATTACATTGGAGTATATTAAGAGAGTGTTTAAAACCCATTAATTGCGTACGCAAACACAGAGTTTGGGGCGCCGGAGGGGGGTGATCAATCGAGATAGTGCCGTAAACCCTAACATGGACGTTGATAACTATTTTACTGTCTCGCGGATTTATTTTTACACGGTTTCAACTAATCGTTTCGTTTTTTACGAAACTTTAACGCACTATGATGAGGGATTCAACTGCGAGTATCCATCAAGGGGTCGTGACTCCCAAAAATACGTCGTTAATGTGTTATTTTTTAAGGAGATGTCAAAAAGTGTTTTAAATTTTACATTCCATTGTAAAAAAAATATTCAGTGCATGTTTTTAAAGATAAAAAATACCTTTTAGAGAGAGGATATTGGAATTCAAGAGATATTTACTGGTTTAAATAATAAACATTTCGGTTTGCCAGTTAGGAATTAAAGTTCCTACAATTTGGTTGTGCATTGTGTATGTATTGTGAAAAGGACATAAATTTTACACTGATTTATGTAAGGGTACAAAATGCTTTCCCGACACGTTGCAACCCTTTCTAAGTGTGTTCCCTTGTCAATTTGAACCTCTCGGAGAAGCTTTTTACAGGATTTTACTCTTAGAATGCTATTCAACACGGTATTCAAATACTGTAGTTGTTAGGATTTCTATTCATTTTTATCCAAGTAATTTGAATTCTTTTTCATTTATACAAAATATGGTTTACTGCATAACAAGCTGTTTTACGATATGGAATTTTAAATGGCTATCATGTAATTAAACTTGTAGGAAACGCGTGTAACATAACGACTCTAACGTTTTTAAATGTACCATCCAGCTGTTGTGATAGTATAAATTCATCTTATGTTCTATTTCAAACCGCATTACTACTCCATACAACAGACAAGGTTAACTCGATAAATCATTTATAGAACATAAATCATTAAAACCCAATTAAATTTTAAACTGTTTAATAGCATAGACTTTAAAAAATTAATTAATTAAAAAACAATGTTAGGGTCCATTATTTTTACTTCCTCCTATTATACCATGGTATTAGGAAAAATATGATTTTCGTCAGAGTTTCGAATTCAAGTTTCTGGTGGATATATCCAATTTAGTAGCGATATGTTGTTAACAATCCATGATATATGCAAAACCTTTGTTGGAATTTTTTTATTTTTAACGGTATTTTACTCTTAAAACCCCCCAAAAAAACATGTAAAATGAAAATTTCTCAAAAACACCTCAAACGACTTTGATGAAAATTATATGAAAAATAGTCCTTTATGAGATAAACAAAATGACACATCCGCATTTTTCAAAACATCGGGGTTAAAATGTTATGGGATTTTAAATGCAATACAATTTTTGCTGGAGGGGGGTTCCCCATAATGTTCTAACAATTAAATTTAACCTTGTTTCTCTTTTTGATATTTCCATAAACCGTATGATTTTTTGAAACAGTATATTTTATTATAGATTGTAATTTTTTTGTAATATGTGTTAGACCACTAATACCGTTTATTTCTTAATGAATCAAGTTATTGACAAACCAATTTTCACAATTAAGTTCTGTTGTTGTTACACACGGCTATCATCGTCGCTAGCCCAGAGCGTGTGGCTTGACGAGTTGACGTAGAGCTACAGTTTACATTTGTCGATTCTGTTGATAGAGCTGTTCACGGAGGAGACAGTAAAAAATAAAATAATATTTGCACTGTCAAGCTAATTGTAAAATTGGAATGAGGTTTACGCGTATTTTTTATTAATGATTTTATTTTATTTTATTTGTTCTACCTTAAGACGATTCTTCTACTCATTTCGATGCAAAAGTAAAATACAAAATAATCTGATTACTTTCATGTGGCGAAATCATCACTATTGACTTGGTTTTTAATAAACAATAAAAGTTACTCGGAACGATTGATTAAAATGGAACGAAGATTCAATATTTGGAAATATCAGTTTATAATTGACTGCTCAAATTAGCTTTTCCTAATAATTAAAGATCTTTTATTTACTGCAAGCTGGCGTCAATTGGCAATCTCTATTCAAATCCTATCCAGTTTATTGTCTTCCTCATAATGAAATAGACTCATTTTGCTCCTATTTTAAATTTTGTGGCTGATTTTATTTGAATTGATATGTGAGTGATGTTTAGTGCTATAGCAACAATGTAGTATTTGAAATCATAAACAATATATTATTATAAAACATACCTACAAACATTAAGGTTATCAGACATATACTGAATCTCATCGTATTTTCAATCATTATAAATAATTTTGCAACTAGTAAAACTATAGTTGGTAGAAAACAGTAAATAACTTACAAACTTTATAAAATTGGATTAAAAAAATGTCATTTTAATTTTATATATGTATATCGATCTAAAACAACTAATTCCAATGAGCAGGAAACTTGCTTCATTCCTTCGTTTTTAGCTTAGCTGTAAAATAAATAAAATATCGTCACTATATTAAATTTAAAGTAGGCATATAATTTGATGATTCGATTACTGAGATGTACGTGTTTCGCTAGCATCACCAGTCGAGTAGTGGAGAGGCCACAATATCACAGCACCCAATCTAACTAATACTATCTAGCGTTAAGGGTTGTAAACATTCTCCCTTCACATCGAACATTTTACCTGAGGGTTTAAACTTACGCTTGAGTGTTTCTCCATTAAACAAAACAAATCACCACTTGCATGTTTAGCGCTCAGCAGCAGTAACTCGCCCGTCCTGACGATGGGTCACTCTCTCACTGCCAGAGTAATATAACGCATAAGGTTTTGGCATCATCATCAGCAGCAGAGGTGTGGTTGTGGCATCATCAGCGGCAGCAGAGGTGTGGTTGTGGCATCATCAGCGGCAGCAGCAGCAGAGGTGGTCTCACATCCCCTAGCGCGGGCGGTGCTGATGAGATATTGTGGCATCAGCAGCAGCAGCAGAAGAGGTGGTATCACATCCCCTAGCTCGGGCGGTGCTGATAAGTGATTGTGGCAGCAGCAGCAGAGGCAGGGGTGGTCTCACATCCCCTAGCGCGGGCGGTGCTGATAAGTGATTGTGGCATCAGCAGCAGCAGCAGCAGAGGTGTCTCACATCCCCTAGCGCGGGCGGTGCTGATAAGTGATTGTGGCATCAGCAGCAGCAGCAGCAGAGGTGGTCTCACATCCCCTAGCGCGGGCGGTGCTGATAAGTGATTGTGGCATCAGCAGCAGCAGCAGCAGAGGTGGTCTCATATCCCCTAGCGCGATCGGTGCTGATAAGTGATTGTGGCATCAGCAGCAGCAGCAGAGGTGGTCTCATATCCCCTAGCGCGGGCGGTGCTGATAAGTGATTGTGGCATCAGCAGCAGCAGCAGCAGCAGAGGTAGGTAGTCTCACATCCCCTAGCGCGGGCGGTGCTGATAAGTGAATGTGGCATCAGCAGCAGCAGCAGCAGCAGAGGTAGGTAGTCTCACATCCCCTAGCGCGGGCGGTGCTGATAAGTGAATGTGGCATCAGCAGCTGCAGCAGCAGAGGTAGGTAGTCTCACATCCCCTAGCGCGGGCGGTGCTGATAAGTGAATGTGGCATCAGCAGCTGCAGCAGCAGAGGTAGGTAGTCTCACATCCCCTAGCGCGGGCGGTGCTGATAAGTGAATGTGGCATCAGCAGCAGCAGCAGCAGCAGAGGTAGGTAGTCTCACATCCCCTAGCGCGGGCGGTGCTGATAAGTGAATGTGGCATCAGCAGCTGCAGCAGCAGAGGTAGGTAGTCTCACATCCCCTAGCGCGGGCGGTGCTGATAAGTGAATGTGGCATCAGCAGCTGCAGCAGCAGAGGTAGGTAGTCTCACATCCCCTAGCGCGGGCGGTGCTGATAAGTGAATGTGGCATCAGCAGCTGCAGCAGCAGAGGTAGGTAGTCTCACATCCCCTAGCGCGGGCGGTGCTGATACCGTTGTTGCGGGATCGGAATAATCGCTTTACCAACAAAGGTTTCGCTATCAGAACAAACACACCACAAACAATTAACCTCGCATTGTGCCGCTTAATTAAAAACACGCTTCGAATAAGAAAAACCCCGCGAGAGCGCGCTGGCATCGTGGGCTTTTATGAACCATTCTTGTTGTGTATCTAAATTAAATCTCTCTTCTGATGTTAAGCGTTGTTTTGCTTAAGTGCTCTCCATAATTATATGTTAAAACATACTTTATATTATAATTTTGTTGAAAACTCTCTCATTCTGTTTATTGGTGTATAAGCCTCACGCAAATGTTTCTATGGAGAATTATGTAGAGTTTTTTATGATATACTGTAATTTACTGTTATAAATTATTGTATACTAAACTAAAAAAGTATTTATGCATATTTTGACATTATAAACCTTTCTGATAATATTATTTTCTCAGGTAATTCTTTGTCTTTTATCGGGTGAATCTGTCATACACTTAGAACTAATTTATTATACTAATTTATTATGGCTACGCTGGTGAAAATAAAACTATAGGTCTGAACAATGTGACATACGATGTCAAAGTAATTCTATAACCTTCTCTAAAATTTGTTTGATGAAATAAATTTGTAGCTATGATCGATTGTTGCGCTTGATATGAATTTTCCGGACGTTTCTTCAAGGTGATTTATACTTTATATATAGTATAAGCTGAATATTTAAAAATAAGGAGAGGTAGAGTGAAGCCTGTGGTCAGAGGCGCCATAGTGCCCTAATGTCTCAATGTCTCGGGACACGCCCCGCTTATCTCCGCGATACGCCGCCGCCGCCGCATACATCTTACACTCACGCCAACCACTTGGCCTATCTTCCATCTCTAGTGATTGATTAGTATAATTACCAAATTGAGTCCAAATAAGAGTAAAATCACTATCAATACACAAACCTCTTCCACGCCTCTACAGCCAATGGGAAGCACATTGCACACCCTGCAAAAACTTGACTTAAATTATTTTTTTACTTAGGTTTGTTTTCACAACATTGCCTTAATTTTCACGGGATTCTTTACGGAAAATGCCATTCCTTTCGGCAAAATAACCTCAGTACTGTGAGAAGACGTAGCGTATGAATCTAGAGAAGTACAATCTATTACTATAACCCTGCTAGGTGCAATAACATACTTGTTATTGACCATTTGAAACTAGTTGAATAATTTTTTTAAATTTTTATACACCTGCACCATGACAGTTTTCGTTGTTAAAACTCATCGTACCCTTCTCCGTGGTGAAACCCTGTCAACATCAGCACAGATAATATGACTTGATTTGAACTTTACTGATAGTCTGTTCTTGACGGAGTAGTGTTAGTGACAGGTGTCTTATTTTAATTAATGTTTGTTTTGTTAGTTTTATTTGTAAAAAAGCTACACTTACATACGGTATATTTCTAATTGGATTCGTTTGAAAATGGCGTAAGCCAAAATAGTTTACGAAAAATACAACATCAAACAGAAGACTGAGGTATATATTATCTTTTTATTTGCCTTGGTTAAATTCGAAATAAGTAGCTAAACCTTTCAAAGGGGGCTCTCAATGTCCTGCGACATTTTTTAACGACATTCTATACATCTCAAAGCTCGTTTTATTGGAGAAAGAAGTAAGGAATATGAATTTACCTACATTGTAAAATTTCTGGAGCGATTAAGACATTCTTTGATGATGCGATAAAAATTGTTTCAAGTGTAAAATTGTTTAAAATTAAAAAAAATAGAATTAATTTTATTTTAATCTTCAACACTGTGGATTACATCGTCGTGTTCAGCTGTTCCATGGCGGTTGCGCTACCGGAGTGGATAGCCTTGCCTAGATCAATAGTAGGCCTATTTGTTAATTTGAGTCAAACGAGGGCATTAGTTCTTTTAATAAATCAAAAACGCCTCTCACGCCATAAGGCAGGGTCGGGATTATTTCGTAGGCGCGCGCGCATAGCGGCTTGGGATGATGAGACATCTGGAGGCGACCGCGCCTAAATTAAACTAGCCCCCCATCAATTAGCTGCGCCTAGTTTTTATAGAGTGAAATATCGGTGTTATTTTTAGGGGAGTCGAACACGTCATGAGGGGGTGGGGGTGGGGGTGTCGTCAGCTTGGTAACGTGGTACACTGCACATGCGCAGGGCGTGTGTGATATTGCGCATATAATATATTTTTAGAATTCAAAATTTTTAGTGTTTAGCTCACCATCTAGAGCACAAACTTTCAAAACGTATTTAAAAAGCTTAGATAATTTCATAATTACTTTAAGGACGAATGGATGTGCAATTAATGGGCTGCAATGCACTTCTCATACTCTTGAGTTTTGTTGGTTTTCTTACAATACTTCTTAATAATAAATCAAAATCACGTGTATCAAAATAAAGTCTACATACAATCCTCTTAATGTCCACAAAATTTTCAGATGTGTTAGGGAAACGCTGTACTATAAAGGGGCGGTGGCGTGTCCTGTAATCCAGCTACTTGGAGGTCACGAATTGTGGATAGTTGTGAGCGATGATCGGTGGATGTAGTGTTCTCTTGGGTGAATTAACGTCCGCACTATTGAATACTACTGCAAAGACCATCCTCATAAAGACCATAATGAGACCAGTTCGTAATTAAGAGGCAAAAGTGTTTCGGACTCCACGTTAAACTGATCGTCACTTTAATGTGATTGGTTGTTGGGCTATTAATTAACATTCCTATCTAAGGAACGGCCTTAGTCAGTAACAAGACTAAGATCGCGCCACTATCATCCTACACTCATTTATCATTCATACTTGGCACAAAATACCTACCTGGGTAGTTTGCCATTTCAAAAAATAATCTAATCTATTATAGTTAAACTGAGGGATGTCGTTCCTATTCGCAGCAGACGGTCACGTCACGATTTGCGACTAGGCAACAGAAGCATCGCGTGCGTTCAACACTCAGCCCGACGAAGGCCTATGCGATAACACCCAGACTTGACCAATCAGTATAATGTAGATAGCCGCAGGTCAAGTGTGTGCTGTTTTGGTTACTGTTTCTTGGAGCCTTGTTACTTGTACAACTACCTTTTCTCTACGAGGTCACTCGAACAGTAGGTCTTTGGCCCCACCAACAAGTCTCCATCTTTCCCTGTTTTACATCTAATCTGTCTCTGGTATCAATTTTCTTAGTATGTTCCTTCATACCTGGTCCTGCCATCCAATTTGTAGCTCTCGTCGAAGTTGATTCTCTGATAACATTCCCAGTGCCTTTTCCTCATCTTTTTTTACACAACCAGCTCACCATAATCTCCTAATTTTTATTAGGACCATTAAGTCTAGATCTTTTTGCATTTTTCTGAGTTCTTTGTCATATCTGATGCTCCAAAAACCGTTCTCATTAATGGGACCATAGATGGTTCTTAATTTTCGAAAACTATTATTTTCTTTTCCTGGGTTTTTTGTTATTTTCTAGGTTCACTTGTAGAACTAAAAGATTTTAAAATAGTTTTTTTCCTTAATGAAGGATATAATAAAGTAAAACTCATCGGTGGTTGAATTTAAACACAATTTATCAACCATAATCATACTACAAAATGAAATTAACAACCAACTTTATTGAATTAACTTACAAAGTGACTATTTCAGGTCACATAATATCTCAAAATAGAAACGTCAGAGGTTAATCAACTAGGTATTATGACTCGCTTTCAAATTTGGGTTCATTTTATCTAGTGGTTAGAGCGTGATTAAGCCGCAAACTCGAATCCTTTCAACTTTGCCAAATCTGCGTGATTTCACTCCCACCATTGTACGAGTACATTTATAGATTTACTTGTTAAAAGATGCCTAGCCTGTCATCTCCTTCCTCCTTTGATTTATGTCTTCCCCTTCACCACTTTGAAAAGTTCCAGAAATTTCCCTCCCTTTCAAACCTCGAACGGTGCGTTTAATTATCTCACAGTTTTACTTCATGATGAAACCAAGCTCTTAGCAACTTGTACAGACTTCCTGCTCTCCGTTTTTGCGATATTATAATTTATTTTTCAATTAAAGGTATTTTAGGTTTAATGCTACAGGATTCGATTTTCAATGGTAAACACGTTATTAGAATTAGTTTTAATGTTTTCTAACTGCACTAATTTCTTTTAACTCAAATTTCCATCTCATATTTGTACTCTGTGTTTCATGAAAACCCGAGTACATTCTTGTAGCCTCAGTCAACAAAGAGCTTTAAAAGTAAACTTTGAATCCACCCGGACGACGCGAAGAATTCTGAGCACAGAATTCTAACAAAATAATACTTTTTTGACATGGATATGTCTTAGATCTGAGGGGGTTTTAGTGATTTTTAAGATGGAAAATATGTAAAAGGTTTCCATAGAAACTACCAGGGCTATTATATTGAATTTTTAATACAAATGAATAAGAACAGCTGTTTAGGTGAATTTTCTTTAGACATATACATGATCTAACTTACTTCCCACAGGGAAATAAATGTAAACATTTTGACATGGATATGTCTTAGCTCTGGGGGAGTGTTAGTGATTTTTAAGATGGAAAATATGTAACAGGTTTCCATAGAAACTACTAGGGCAATTATTAAGTTTATTGAATTATTAGTATAAAAAATAAGAACAGCTGTGTAGATGAATTAAAACATTCCCTTTAGACATATCCATGATCTAACCTATTTCCCCCAGGGAAATAAATACAAATATTTAATTTCGTTCTTGTTAATGGTGGGTTTATAATATTTAAATCGTTATTGCGGACATTTTCCATAATGATTAGTAAAACAAGCTTCACGACGTTTCGGGATCTGGAATCTGAATTCATCATCAGGTGAGCTGGAACACAGTAAAGATTAACAACATACGGAACCAAAACACAACAGCAGAGTGCACTCAGTGTTTGTTGAACTCTAGCGGCATTTGGTCGTACTTTGCTTTTTGTGACTTTTGTTGCTTGTTATTTTTTCTGCTCTAAACAATTTTGTTTTCAGCTTTATGCCGTCTTGTCAGTCATGTTCTAGGTTCCAGATCACCTGAGGACGGGACCAGACTCCAGATCCCGAAACGTCGTAAAACTTTGTTTTACTTATCGTTATGGAAAAGTGTACGCAGTAATAAAATAATTTAAATAACAAAAATGAGCTACTTCAATACACGTTGAATGGCCTGAGACCCGGGTGTTTCTAACCACCCGTTTTCTCTTTTCAAAACAGAAGGGATTGAGAGATTTAAAGGCTCGTTAGTATGCGCAAAACTCTGAGACAGGCATTAGGGAAATGAGGTAGAGCTGGGACAGAAGTCATTGAGTTCTGTTTATTTATGTCAATATCTACTAATGTGTAAACGTAAACACATTCTCAGAGACGCATTTTACATTCAGTATGAACTGTTATATCTGTGAATAAAACTGTCTATAAAAATTAATATGGATAATTTGGTCGTAAAATAAAAGTATACATTAAACATAAAATAGTATTAAGAAATCAAGAAACTACTAATAAACTCTTGGTTAAATTTAACTGAGTACAGCAAACCATTATATTTCTTATTAAGAATCTCCTCCAACAGAATCTTGGATCATTAAAGTTCATCTTCTCCAGCAGTGATTAAATTTCTGTCGTTTATTATTATTTGAATAAACCGAATGCCTTTCAAAATAAATATTGAAATTCCGCTATATTCTTCACAAATTAAAATAAATGAATTGATTTTAAAGTCTTTACATTTTATCCGTTGGGCAAGATTGTGATGTTTGTTTTCGACACTGCCTATTATTTCTAGATAGATAAGATGGTTTCAGATTATTGTTAGGAAAGGCAAGAACAATGAGCATGTGTAATACATTGACAATGAACACTTTTTTAAATAAATTAAATATATTGAATAGTGGAAAGAAATACATAACCATAACAAGCTTATTCAAGCAATTTTTTCTGCAATACCGAAATTAATCGTTCCCGTTGGAAGTTAAGGCCAAGTTTCGTCGGGTCACAAGTAATAGACGCATGTAAGCTCCGCTTATTCAGCAAACATGGTCCAATTAACTTATATAAACATATACAGTTAACTGGACAGTGACCTTATTATCAGTTTACATTCAAGTTTTGATTGCTTCATAACAACTTAGCTTCATTGTTTTCACAACGGTAGTAAAATTAATATTTAGACGTGAATCCTAAACAATTTAATCGCAGAAAGATAATGCTAAAAGGTTCCAACGAAATTTTCATTTTATTTCTTTACAAAAATTGACTATGCAGTTGGAGAGACCTTTTGCCAGCTACACACTAATTATGCACACCTAAAGCCTTCCGTGTATTCACGGTTATATATTGTTCATAGACATTTATATGGAACAAACACTTCTCGACAAAGGTTATTGAAGAATATTAAATTCTACTTTAACTAGATTCACCCCTTTATAAACAAAAACATTCTTCTGTTTTTAAACTCAAACAATATATTTATTTCCGTACAGTATCTATTTTATTGCAACCTTCTAATTGGAAACCTCCGCCACCAGTGATAGCAGATGCAAAGAGAATAAATAACTAAAACTCGAACGCTAAGCGATTATTAAAACCACGCGCCACAATTCATTCCTCTTTTCATTTTTCGCCAGTAAACAACGGGGTAATGTATTTACTCTGTGGACACTGTTTCCCGCCAATACGGGAATGTGTACAATCAGAAACTCCCGTATTGCGTTTTCGGTTCAATAGAAACGCTGCAATGGATGCTTCCTGAAGTTATTTCTATGTCAGCCGAATTATTGTCACTTTGGATTAAGTGAAATTTTATTAGATTTTAATTTTTCGAAGAACGACTGTTTGAAAAAAAAGACATTCTTGAAATTTAAGTAGCACCTCAAGGATGCTAGATTTCTCTAACAGGCAGCAAGTACAGAACCAGCTTTACTATTCGGTCTTAATAAATAATAATTAATCAATAGAATATAAAATGATTTCATGTTACATTCATCAGTTGTTTAATACTTAATCAAATCTTAATCTTTGATACACCGATCCAAAGATTGTTCAAGACAAGCTGTTTTTCTACCAACCTTTTATAATTGATTCGAGGAATAATTAGAAGACAAACTTTTAAATTCCTACACACTACGATTTATTGAGGTGAACTATTAATCGGACCAACTGAGAAGCAAAAGAAAATACAAGGTATTTGAAGAAGGTACTGCTCTGGAAGATAATGGGTCAATAACAAGAATATTGTTTCTATCAATGAAAATGATAGCATTGCCATTGATAGAAACAATAACATAGCTTGCATTATTGACCCAACAATTAGATTTAAATCTAGTGAAAACCAAGCGGAGCAAGTTAAAGGGGAAAAGAAAAAATACGAAAAACAATTGGAATCACGAAAATATCACATAAAATTTGAAGTAATTGGCATTAGAGGAACAATACGAAATTTATTACAAAATTTTTGAAAACATTTCAAGTCAGACGGTAAAATTCTTTAACTATTGACAAAAACTGCATTAAAATTATTAGTATTTTGAAGAACCATCTGTACAATCATGTAAAATGATCTTTAGTTAAAAGTTTTGTCTTACAGTATTCTTTGTAATTTAGCATGGGTGAAAATGTGTAAAATATAAATAATTTTTCTTGTCGGAAATTTGAAAAATCGCCAACACGATGAGTCAATATTGTTGGCAACTTAAAATGTAAAACGGCGTCGATCGCCGGCGGCTAGCTGCTAGCTGCTAGCTGCTAGCAGCCGGCGGCTAGCAGCGACACAAGCGCCTGTCAGCAACAATGCAGTTTACACACAAACGTGAATGGGGTATCCAGTGTCCAGTGAACTCAAAACAAATATTGGTGTTGTCCTTCAATATGGTGCGTTTTAAATTTGACACAATGTATACAGGGTTTTGTGGACCGCCAGGCGATCACTCGTTTTACACTATAAAGTCGAGGTTCAACCTTACATGATTGCTCTAAACAATGCGATTTCCTAACAATTGATACTTTACGACTTTATTTTAAAGATAGTCTCTCATAGTTCTAAAATTCTCCGGTCATAAAACCTATTTCCATTATTCTATACCTTTTAGAGAAGGTTTTTTTGACCCATAAACTATGTAAATAAACTAATGAGCTCGTAAACCCGATTTTTAACAATATTTCACATAATTCGTTCACACATAAGTTTTAGAAACATGTGCTTTAGATAAAATTACAATCAGGTGTCAAATTATAATCAATAGCAAGTTTCTTTACATTCATCATTAACTTTATACTTATTTCAGGTTTATATTTTTCATGATTATAAGTATATTACTTCTCAATACTGAATCATATGCTGCTAGTAATTAAGTACAACTATTTATAATAAATCCTATGATTCACGAATATTTTAGGTGCTTTTTATGACCTAAATGTTAAATATCGATATTATGACCAGTTTAGAGTTAATCAGGCGATCGTATCTTAAAAGCCCTGATACAGCGTTCAACTTGTTTGTCGGCAGATTTATAACAAATTTGATCGCCCCCCCTCCCTCCGCACGACGCGCCACTCCTAGGTTTCTTGCGCTGCCTCCAAAGCCCGGACTGTCTCCAATGATAAATGTGTTTTTCTACTATTTGTTTTGGTGACACCGAGCAGCCCAAGTTATATTTCTGCGTCTTTACAGAAAATAACGTCGGTAAAACTCTATTGAATTGTTTATCTAAAGATTATCAGATAGCACATTATGCATTCATTATGTAAACTTAATTTCAGAGTGGTTTTTAGCTGATTTCAGCTTCAACTATCGCAGTTTCTTTCATTTAACTTCAATTGTTATTTAAATGGATTCGATTTACTGTTCAAGACATACCTGTAGTCCATCCTTTAACCTTGTAAAGGTTGTAAATATGAGAAAGTAAGAACATTATTGTAATTTACTATACCAATGTTTAGAGATTTCATTTCGTATTACTGTTTACTCAACATAGAAGTAATGTTTATTTCCGAACATTAAATAATCTTTCACAAAATTTGCAAAATATTCAGTCGTTTTCAAACAAAACTAATTATTTTTTCCTTTGTTACAGGTAAGCAGAATGTTGAATTTTGTTTAGATATCCTCGTTTTGGTAAGCATTCATGATAAGATTACATTTTATTATAGTGTTTACAATTTAAGAACGTTAATATTCAGCTCATACAAAGTTATATGGAACTAAAGTATTAATAAAATAAAGGCTTGAATACTTGTGGTGATAATATTTTACATTTCACCTCTGAATATGCCAAAACGTTGCTTTCAAAGTGATTGCTCTATCAATAGAATACAGTTTAATATTATAATATTAATATTGATATTAGAATGTTATAAATCTTATAGTTGGACCAATTCGTAATTTATAGGCAAAAGTACCTTGATTACCACGTTAAACTGTTGGTTTCGTAGATACCATTGACTGTTAATTAACAGTTCTGTCTAAGGAACATGTCAGCTTTAGTCAGTAACAAGACTACAAGATCGCGCCACAAGCATCTTACACTCACTTCTCATTAGATTAGATTAGATTTGACTTAAAACACCTACCTGAACTTGTCGCCATTTCAAAATGTCATAATGTTGATAATTATAATATTCACAGTATTTTAATTTTTTTCTATTATTAGTTTTTCATAGGTAAAGATTAAATAGTTAGGTTAACATAATAGATTCCTTTGGTAGCAGTATTAGTATGACCTCAGTAGATAACTTAGGCAACCAGTTCTATCATGAAATTGACGTGTTTAGCTTAAAATGTTTTCGGCTACTCTTTTATATTCCATTCACTTCGCTCTTTCACTTTATTATTAACGGTCTTTGAAACTCGCCCTTTCACCCCTGCCCTCCCAGGGCGCCCAATGAGCTGGTAAATTTGCCTAAAACACTTTTAATGCGCGGGAAGGTCACTTTCACATCGAGGAAAGGTTTAAAGCGCCCTCCGGCGGACAGTAATTACATTTACTCACTTTTGTTCCTGCCTGGTTGTAGTAAATTGAGAGAATTAACTTGGAAAAACAAAACTTAAAAAATGTTTCTCAAACGTAATATATGCAAAGGCACACTCCTTTATTAATAAAAGGAATTAAACTTTTTTTCATAAAACGTAAAACCTTAAATTGAGTTTCTAATCATTGCATCGTACTCTATCGTAAATGGAATTTCACATATAAATATTACCACTCGAAAAATAATCACTGCTATAAGGCAAAATATTTTATTAGTAATTCGTACATTAAACGTTTATAAGTGTAAATTAAAAGTTCTAATTGGTACAAACGAGTTCAAGTTCTTCCAACGAAAGAGACAACTCGTATATTGTGGATTTTGGTGGCTTAGTTACTAGAATTGAATATACGTTGAGAAAACAAATATAGTTGTAAATAATTATGTTGAACTATTATAATTAATGTATGTATAAAAGAAATATTTTAATGCCTGCAATTACTGGGACGCAATATGATAGCAGTATGCCGATTGCGTTCGTCTGATTTGAAGGCGCTCCTTGTGTCTTTTTAAAGACGAGTTAAAATTCGTTTTTATTTCCATTTAAATTTCTTAAAAATAAATTCATTAGTAACGATATATTTATAGCTGACATTCTTAGATATTTTGAAATTATTTGCAGTTATGAAAAATTGGTAAACTTGAGTTGAATTTTTTCTGTTTATTAATTTTCAAATTAACAGCCACTCATAACTTTTCATGAAGTGAAATGCTAATATATGCATTTGTCAATGGATTTAATGTAATCGTTGAATCGTATACTCATGAATCGATTTAAAAAAATACGTTTGACTAAAAACAAAACAAGGTATATTAACATATCTGCAATTTTCGATGGTTGCTAACTCAATGGGTTATTAAATATCATTGAATTCGTCAACAGAGCTTGAAGAACGTCTAAACCTAAAGTTCCAAATGATTTTAATGATTTTTGTAAACCATATTTGTATAACAATCGGTATTACAGAAATCAATGTTGCGAGACGCAGGTGAGTTAAATTTGCGAAAGTAGGCCCAATGTAATGTAGAGCAACACGCACGCTATCTGGCGGTCGTTCAGTCAATATGCTCATTAACGTGATTATGACAAGATTTGTTTCATTAACGATAAATCAACAATTAACTCGATCATATGTACAAGAACCTTTTTCTCTATAATGTCCCAAAAAAATAAATTAAACCAAAATTTCAGTTACTTTGTATTTTTGTATAGTGGTTTTGACGTTGATATGTCTTAGCTCTGAGGATACAGGGGTATTGCCAATACTCCCGTATTGGCAATACCCAATTTGCGCAACCAAAATTTGAAACAGTGACGTCATTTGTTTAATGACGTTATGTGATTAGTGACGCCATAGTTTGGTTATAAGAACAGCTGTTTAGATAAACTGAAAACTTGTCCTTTAGACATATCCATGATAAAAAAATTAGTTCCCAATAAAATGGTCGAGATCGATTATTTTGGAGTAGGGAAATTGTTATGCAAAGACCTTCAATCTCATGACAATTGGAAACGATAAAATCAAGGCTAGCTCTCGAAACTTGAAGTGTTTAATGGTCGCTAAACTAGAACATAACGAACATTATAATGTGAAAACGATTACAGTTGTATCTAATAATTTTTTAGGTTTTTTTGTAAAAGTTCAATTTATTTAAGTAAAACAAATAAAACTCTAAACATTTATGTATTAAATGATTTGTAAAAGCTGTAATGGAGTAAGGAGCTGTAAAATTAGCAAATTTTCTGACAAAACGTATCAGAAGGGAAACCGTTTGTCTGATTTCAGAAAAATGTTGTATTTTTGTGCAGTAAATTTGGCTTGTAATTATAAAAAATATCTATAGACCATAAGAATTTCTTTAAAGATTTTTCTTAGTTTTACAATATGAATTATTATTCAATAGTTTAGAATGTCCTTTAAATTGATATTCATTTAGAATTGATGTAGTTTTACGTTTCGCCGCTCAACTTCCTCTTACGATAACGTTTTGCAGTCGGTGGTTTTATTTTGAAAAATAACAATTCACTAATAATTTATGATCTTCTAAGTAAAAATAAATTTGATTAGCTTCTTGACCATATCCAAAATGATTAAATTTTTTGTATTAGTAGATTTAATTAAACATTTATTATTTATTAATAGGTTTCATTAATAAATAAAATACAATAGAATAAAATTTCGTTTTTTCACTGTTTTGAATTTTATTACACAGCTATTGTTTATTTGTTCAGCAATATTTCCACAGAACAATAGTTTAAAACTGTAAAAGCCATTGTAGAGGGACGAAATGATTTTCTTGCCGGAAATAAAAAAAACTGACAATGAGCGAGAGGTGAGGATTGACCGTCGCCGTCCTGGGAGAGATAGGTTCCGCTCATATCCGACAGGGCAATAAATTACAGCACTGTATGGTCAGGGTTCATAAACAAGTGCAATAGAGAGGGTAGAGGGAATCTGACAATCGGGATGGTAACGTAAGGCTGTATTATTACAGAAATGATTAACTTTCAAAGATAAACACTGATCATTCAAATTAGTTGGGTGGGTTTGTAGAGTGACTGACTCTTCAAGTTGAATCTACGATTTCGTTGGTTTGTATCACAAGGGTATTCCTTGTAAAGAATTTTGATTTTTGTAGTCGTGCAAAGTAGAGGAAAAATTGACAGTCACTCTATCAAAATATAAATATATGGATCTAATTTAACATTGTATACGAAAAAGTTATTTTGCAACTGTATTAGTAACCACAAAAAAATACAAATCAAACTAAAAGATTGACTTTAGTATTGGATTTTAGGATCCTCTGAGACTTAATCAACAGAATGAGGTCATAGAGTTTAATATTTATAAATTAAATAAACAAAATCCAGTTTGTGACACAGATAACGAAGATTGGTGGCGACCAGTCCCTGAAGTAATGGGCGACTTGTGATAAAAGTAAACCTCAGAACGGGACTAATGATTTGCTCGTGTTCCTAAGGCTTCAATATTTATCTTCCGTATTTATTTGTCTGTCAATTATTCCTCCACTCCCACACTTTGCATAAGTTGCGCTTTTCCCAGATTTCCACCAGTCTCTACTCCTCCTCTCCGCGCAACTCGAGTGCCTCATTATTTCCTGCAGGTTTGGTTTCTTCAAACTCGATTCTCGATTGAAGCGTTTCCGATATTTCGTTGTAAATAAGCGATCGACTTTCCAGAGTCTAGGTAAAATTTTCCATCTCACTCCCAAATGTTCAGGTCTTTACTTCCTCTGGTTGTTCTAAGCTGTCCTGTGATTGGTCCAGAGGAGAAATTTCCACTCTTTACTTTATTCCCACTTAGTTTACGGCTTCTTGGTCTGGAGTTATTTCCAGGGGCTTCGAGCCACCTTTCAGTAAGAAAGGTGACTCTAAATAAAATAAAACTTTCGTTCGTACAGTATTTTCCAGGTTTTCTTCTAGTTTTTAGTACTATAAATAAATAATTTTAACTTGATAAAAGCTATGTACGTATAATTTATATTTAAAAAAAGTAAATATTTATAGCTTATGCACCATTGATTATATCTAACGCCTTCCAAAGACCAGTACATTATTCTGTAGGAACTTAAATATTTTATACTATACTATATTATTGACATGGATATGTCTTAGCTATGGGGGGAGGGGGTGAAAACAATTTGTACGACAAAAATTTTAAACAGTGACGTCATTTGGTTAGTGACCTTATGGATTGTTTAGAAGAACACTTGTTTAGATGAACTGAAAACATTCCCTTTACACATATTTATGATCTAATCTCTTTCCCATAGCAAAGTAAATACAAACATTTTAATTTCACAGCATCACTTACAACACAAAACGTGAATGCAATATAGCATGCAATAATACGTTATAAAAATTTTAAAACGTTACAACAAGACATAATGGGTTTCACTCACCATCTATATAAATAAAATTAGAGGTTTGTCTGTTCATTTCTCACAGTTATACATTTTTTAGTTCTTTTTACGTTCTGTGCTTTAGAAAAGTCCAAACAAGTCTCAATTTATATCTTTGTCTGTTTGTCCGTGTGTCTGTCTGTGGCGTTTCAGGAGGCATTTTACACAGTCTTCTCCGAAAAAGGGAGGTCTGATAACAATGAAACTTATTTCATACATTCTCTTCATTCCAGAGAAGGTTTTGCAATCCTTCAAATTGTCCGCGACCCCTTTAAAAGTAAATAACAAGCATTTAAAAACCCACTTTTTATGCGATACTAGTCACATTTTGCTTTCAGTTTCCAATAAATCACCTACTGGTAATAATCAGCTGTCTTTGTAGTTTTTAACACTAAATTATTTAAACATTGATCATTGATTTTGAAACATAACAATTCTTAGTTGTTAAAAGTTGTTATTGATTGAAAAGAATAATGCATCGGCCAATTAATTGTTGATGCCAAATGCTACGTTCTGATACAACCAATTTTATAATATCGGTGTTTAAAAATAATAAGATTACTATTCGTTGAAATAATCAATGTATGATTTTAATAAAATATTCCATTTCTTTTCATGTAAATGACTTTTTATCTATGACCACAGCTCGTACGAAGGACGGGTACTAATAGCTAGTTAAAATTAAAATTATAAAATTACATAAGGCAAATTAGTTTAATCGAAGAATATCCGTTATGAGACAATTTCACATTCATAACTCAGTTTATTTTGGTTTAAATCACCCATTGTTAAGTTAAGTATAAATATATCTACTATAATTTAATTTACTTCTAAATTCAGAACACCTTAGATATAAATTAAGTTAACTGTAATCAAACGACTTGGCGCCCAGGGAGGGAGTCAAAGGGATCTAGTCACCCTTTAAAAATGGATTAAAAATTAAAACAGACCCTTGCGAAAGTTGAGA
This sequence comes from Nephotettix cincticeps, assembly GCA_023375725.1. NCBI lineage: Eukaryota > Metazoa > Arthropoda > Insecta > Hemiptera > Cicadellidae > Nephotettix > Nephotettix cincticeps. The sequence goes on along the minus strand of CM041789.1, from coordinate 19,566,700 downwards.
CGAAAATGTAGCAAATAATAGCGCGAGTGGGTGGGCGCGATCAGATATAACTGGTATTAATACTCTGAAATTTTGTTAGGGAAAACCACCACCGAGAATTCGTCTATTGTATGGATACTGGAGTTAATACTCTTTTGTATTATATTGTTCAACGTTCATTTTCAAATACAGTATTTCAGGTAAGCCTGGGATTACCAGAATCTTGACTTTTTCATAAATTCATATTCATAAATTTATTAAATATTTTTTTTATTATTGGTGTAATATTTTTGTAGACTTATAATACACGGTTTATAAAAACTGTCTAGTGCCGTTCTTTGTTACTGATGTAAAAACACTGTACTTGTAAATTTTCTTTTTAGAGTGAAGGTTTTTTTCTATATAATTAGTAAAATCAATTGAACATTTCAATGCAATTTAAGTGTTGTAGTTTACCAAAGTATCTCAAACCTTTTCAATTAGTCATGTTTTGTTAACTTTGAGTAATTGAAATTGTTGTTGCCAGTTGAGTATTTTAATAATACATACATGCAAAAATTAATATTTCCGTTAAAGTTCGGAATTTGAGTTGAGTGATAATGTCCATTTTCGTGCTCCCTGAATCCAAAAAGTGGTTTTTCGACTAATGTATGTCAGTTAAACACCCCACGTGAGAAAGATTAAATTTAATATGCGCGATAAACACAGTACGTTGTTAAAGAGCTCTCAATGCTATTCCTATGGAGAATAATGAAAATTCAAAAAGTAAGTATCTGTTTTATTTATAGTTCTCATTTCCGTTTTCATGGAACGTGGTATGCAGTGTGAGGTCAGGTAACCCAATAAAACCCACGCAAAGATTTCATATTACATTTGGGCAAGGGGGATTTCAACATTCACATAAAATCTTTCAACTTGAGATTTGAGAACTATTATTACTAAGTTATTTAAATAAATATTTAGTAATGTTACAGTGTATTAAAATATTTGCATTATTTAGTTTACCACTAAAGGGAGAAAATTTGTGTCAGTTCACTGCTATCGTTTATGTCGTTAGGTCAGTTAAATGTATCTACGGAGTAATGTTCCGGTGGAAAAATTCTGTTCGGATATGGAACAGATAAAATATAAGGTTGCAAGCATTATGGGAGGATTAATCGCCACTATAATCGCCCAGTAACATGTTGTTGGATTAGTTGGTTCAGATGCAATCGTCAATCGCTAAAAGATTTCCAATAGCAATTAATCGATCGTTGGCTGAGCCAACGAGGCTTTGTGGCAATTGCTGCTAAGTCGTAGGCGGTTCATCGTTTATACGAGTATCTACTTTCTAGAATGGACCGCATATTACAAACCCTAGAATGACAACACAAAAAATTCTAATGGGGGGTTCTTAGTTCGTTATGTGTTTGGAATATTTTTTCTTTTAATTTAAACACTACTCATCAACCAATGTATTTTGCATAGTCTATTACTTTTGCCCTTAGAAATAGTGACCTACCCAGGTTAGTATTTTGAGCTAAGTATGAATGAGAAATGAGAGTAAGATGGTTGTGGCGTGATCTTGTAGTCTTGTTACTGGCTACGCTGACATGTTCCTTAGACAGTACTGCTAAGTAATAACCCAACAGCCGATGGCATCTAAGGGACCTGCAGCTTAACGTGGGAACGGAACAATTTTTGCCTCTGAATTACGAACTGGTCTAATGTTGAGGATTGTTTTTGTGAATAGAGTATTGAATAGTGCGGATGTAAATCCACACCAGAGAATATCACATCCACCGACCACCGTTCATGAGTATCCACAATTCGGTAACCTCTTAGTTGCTTGATAAAAGTACTCACCACAGTCCCAGACTACCAAATTTCCTATATTATATTAAATGTCTAATTTTTTCGTGAATTAAAATAATATTCTTAAAATTTATTCTTTTATACTAGAATAGCTCTTTGGCTACACTGAGGTGGAAAACAAAGGAAAATTAAGTTAAGCAAAGTATAAAAATAATTTTAAAAGATTTTAACTGGTGAAAAAACCAAATGTAAACTTAAAAACTCTTACACTATATCTGTACCTACTTATTTCGTTCACTAGATATACTTTCAGGATCTTGAATAAAGGAGACCGATATATCTCGCTGGTTCATTCAGAGCTATTTAAGAAGTTTCTTAATATTCAATTCCTCAATGAATCGGAAAACTAATTACTAACAAAAACTGTAATCTTAATTGACGTTTTTTCTGAGTTATTTTGATTAGTTCCTCATTTGTACCATCATTTTTATTGATATTTTGCTTATTTATTTTACTTTACAAATCTACTCACACATTATCCGTCAAAAGAAATGAGACAATGAAAATATTCCTTATTATAATGGATCAATGAATTAGTTCTCAATGGGAGTAAATTTGTCGAAATTGAACGCTGGAATGAGTCGCTCCGCGTTGTTGAACCTTGAATAGAAAACTTTATTCGAGTTGTTTCCTCTAATTGCGCGACCAAGTTATTCAATCACGTGACCGGGTTGGATCAATCAGCTGATCTCACTGAGTGCCGTGGCATTTATATCGAATACAAGCATTCTATAAGTAAAATAATCATCGGATAAATCAGCTGTGTACCGTGGCATTTAAATCGAATACATTACCATCTTCGTCACTTACCTCCCACTTTCGAAGCGTATATAAAAAAATTGCTAATTTTCTTTGTCATACCTCAAGCAAAACTCAGCATCCTCAATATTTTTATAAGACTCACATTTGACACTTTACGTGTTACGTGTATAATGTAAGGCAGCATTTATCTACATTTTTCCAAAGAGGAAACTATTATTCTTATTAAACTCTGGTTATAATTAAACAAAGTGCTCTCTGATTCCACAAAACAAGGATTGCCAGAGTGGTTGCCACAATATGATGACAGTCGTTCATCCTAAAACCTCAAATAAAACCTGCGTTTATAAGAAAAGTAGTACTTTATTTATGATTAAATGTATATTTTTATCAGACCTTGAACTATCTTTGAAATACCATCCGATTACAACCCAATACAAATTGGCTTAACTACTAAATTTACTGTTTAATATATTTTTTATAATGTATATTACGAATATTTACTATTATTGCATAATTGCATTTTAAAATATTCTTTTCTGAGAGACATCTGCCCACTGCAGTGTCGTCTCTATCTTTGGTCTGCTCTTTTTTTCTGCCCAGCCTTCATAAGTTCCGCGCGTACCTGAGTTTTGGTCTGTTTGGAAGTCTCTTGCTTTCTGGATTGTTTTGTGTCACATTTTCTTGTTGTTTTACGTTTGTAAACCTACATTTTGAATCGTCTCCAACCCTTCCAGTTTTGTGCCACCACAGTAATCCTGCACCGAAGAGATCTTTCCTTTGAACATCTTAAGGAATCGTAAGGTTTATGAAAATAGATTATCCAGTTAATTTCTCCATGTCGTGCACCGGACATCGGCCGCACCAGAACGAGGTGCGTATCGCCACAGAGTACAAAGTACAGAGCTCCTCCGTGATTTATATATGTAGGAATGTATAACTAAGCGACGAGATCCATAAATTACGTGTCGTAGCAGGCCGTCACGCACGCCGCGCAGCGTGTTACAAGCTCGCCTCGTGCGGTCAATAAATATATTGCAACATTTGTCGACTGTTAATAAAATACACATTAATAACATTCTATGCAGTGTATTTTTAAAATACATTTAATTTTATTAATAGCGCATGGAAATTAACGTTAACATTTATTTATGACTCGGTTATAATAGATTTGAAAAACACATAGTTTTACGTTTCGTATTTATTTTTTGCAAAATCTATTTCATTCTGGCGTTAGACAAGAATTTGTCGGATTAAATGTATTGGTATTGAAAATCACTGTGGAATTACTTTCCTACGTTCGGAGGTTTAGTTCGGGCAATATTTATCCTGATATCAATGATGTCATATAATTGTAAGATTGGGATAAGGGTGGAATACTTTACTTGCAACATGTGTTGATGCAACATGAGTTTAGACCGAAACGTTAATAAGTCAACACCTGACAAGAATGTCCAGGCTATTTTTCTTAAAATCCACAATCTTTTTTGGAAGATATCACAACACTGATTAGTCCTTTTTTAATCACACGACCAGACTCTAAAAATACGTTGAAATTACACTCTTATCTGGTCTTATTGAAATTCTACGCTAGTTTAACAGTTGTGATACTTTGAACTGAAATGGTGGCCTACCCAAATAGGTATTTTAAGCTAAGTACAGTTGAAAAATGAATGTAAGATGTGTCCAATCTAATAGTCGTGAACCTCAGACACGGTAATTAATATATTTAGAACCCAAGTGACAATAACATCTAAGGGAGTGACAGTTTGACGTGGGATCCAAATAACAATTTTGCTTCTAAATTACGAACTGGTATAGTTTTGAGGATGATCTTTGCGGGCTTGCTAATCCACACCAGAAAATATCTAATCCGCCAGCCATCACTGATATCCATCCATCCACAGTTCATGAACTGCAAGTAGCTGCATTTCAGGACACGCCATCCCAGTCGATGCATATACTGTAGTCTAACCGGGATGAAAATGAGCTAAATTTTATATCAAACGCGAGGGACCTTTACCCCAGCCAAGAGTGGAAGTGGCCTTTCGCGCATTAAAAGTGCATTTAGTCTGCTCGCGGGGACAAGAAAGGGTGAATTTCAAAGACCGTCAATAATGAAGCTGGTGAGCGGAACATGCGGAGTGAGGCGAAGCAACAAATCAACTGCGAGACAAAGGCGGCGCTGGCGCTACAATGCCGTCTGGAATGCGCTCAAATATTAACGGCCAGCTAAGGGTTGGGAAAGCCAGCCTAATTTCAATTGCATTTAATTTATCACTTAAACGGTATTCACTGTTGTAATTGCTTTAATACTTTACAGTTAATTTCTCTCCGCTCTAACGCTGGCCAATCGTCACCACTACGAGTGTCCAGTCGCTCCAAGTCGCCTGCTTGCAACACGATTGGGACCATGGCGTGTCTTGTAATCCAGCTACTTGGAAGTCACGAAATTTGGTTATTAGCGATGGTGGATATTATATTCTCTGGTAGATGTTAACGTCCACACTGTTGAATACCACGCTCATCCTCAAAATGAGGATAGAATACTGGCCTAACATCAAAGAGACCCGGGTTCGATCCCCGGTCATGACACATATGAAATTTAATTTCTCAGACTGCCACCGTGCTTTGGAAGGCACGTTAAGCTACATAAGTAGTCTACAGGTCACGTTAGAGGCTCTAGTAAGACCTGAAAACTTTAACACTAGACCTTGGCCAGAAGGTTACACGAATAGTATTATTTAATTAGACCAGTTCGCAATTCGTAGGCAAAATTGTGGTTCGGACCCCACGTTGAACTGTTGGTCCCTTAGATGTCATTGTCTGTTGGACTATTAATCAGTCTTGTCTTAGGAACGTGTCAGCCTTATTTAGTAACAAACCTACAAGATTGTGCCACAATTATCTTTCACTCACTTCTCATTCATACTTGGCTTTAAATTGGATAGGATACAACATTTACCATTACATGGCCAGTTTACCGCAATCTCCCAGTAGTGTGATACACAGTATGTATCCAAATGTTCTCTCAAAACGCTGCAGGCTTTTCCTTCCTCTTTTACAAATATTACAACTGCTCAGCACTGTTGCGTATGAACTGTACCATGATAACAGCGAGGTACTCCAGCGGCCTAAAGTCACATAAGCTGGTCAGAGGGGACAGGTGCTGCTTGCCATTGGTTGTGATCTAGCAACCTTCACTGAGCCACCGCGTTAACCTATGAGCTAAAATGCCGAACTACAACTGATCAAAAGATTGAATTGTTGTCATAAAGACTACTTCTTAGTATAGGTATAAGTGAACAGAAAAATAAACAACACTATGGGTATCTCTTCATCCTAAAAAACTATATTCGACAATTGCGCACGGAGAAACCAAAATATGTGTATTTAATAAAGAAAACTTGATATAATCTAAAAAAACCGTTATGTTTTGTTTAAAGAAAAGTTGAAACGAATCGAGAAAAGTTATGAAGGCTCTGAAGAGTCGATCGTTTATTTACAACGGAATATCGGAAACGCTTCAATCGAGAATCGAGAAGTTTGAAGAAACCAAACCTGCAGGAAATAATGAGGCACTCGAGTTGCGCGGAGAGGAGGAGTAGAGACTGGTGGAAATCTGGGAAAAGCGCAACTTATGCAAAGTGTGGGAGTGGAGGAATAATTGACAGACAAATAAATACGGAAGATAAATATTGAAGCCTTAGGAACACGAGCAAATCATTAGTCCCGTTCTGAGGTTTACTTTTATCAGGGACTGGTCGACATTTACCTTAATTACGTATTTGTCCCCAAAACTGTTTTTTTATATACTCCAAAAAATACTGTAAAAACCTCGTGACCTCATTTTGCTAGTCCAATCTCTATCAGAATCAATTTACATAGTTAAGCTTTAGAGCTTGGAGGTCGTTATCTTAATTTGGGTCCAATTAACATTTCTACTTAATGTGTTTCTGTTATCGTATTTTGTAATTTTTTATTTCACACTACACGATAAACAGTTTCGCTTTTTCTTGAGTTTGTATGCATATAAATCTACAAATTCTAACGGAACTTAGTTACGACCTAGTTGTAAAATGCTATAAAATATTTAAAATAAATATTACTCGCCATACAAGTAATGCAATAATACAAGTTTATAGATCAAATTGAATCTGTTAACCATCGTGTGGATCATGAACCAAGTACAAAGTCGATATTATTTATTATTTTAACAACTACTATTATAAGTTTAAAAATATATTTGCGTGATATTGAAAAAAGGACAAACAAATTTTACATGGAATGCAGTTTCATAGAGGAGTGGTGGTTGATTTTATTTACATCATAAACTGTAACCATCAACATGGGCCAGCGGTCGTCTCTGGAACTGTTCAATTACTTTTGAACACTCAATAGAGGGGAAAATAAACCACGATGAAGTGTGTTTACTTGAAAACTGAAACTAATAAATTAATAACAATGCATCTTGTTATCAGGTTTTTATATATTTAGAATACAACCAAACTAAACTTATTAATGTTTTCTTTTTTTACTGATATTTGAACATTTTCAATAATTCTCCGATGGTAACGATGTTAGAAAGATCTCTCAAAAATATAGTTTTCGTTCATTGGAATTTAGTATGTTAGGTATTCATAAATTTATAATATTTCATTGTATTGCCTAATGGAAAACGTTAAGTGATTCACATACTTATATTTGACTTTATCTTTTTATCTTTCCTCTATAGTGTCATACTTTGACTAAGCTATATTTTCTAATCTTCAGTTAGGTCTGTCCCTTTCAATATGCATCTCTGGAATACATTGGGATTTGTGTATATTATTCTGAACATGTCTCTATTCTGCATGTCTACATCCGATGTGTTCGAATTTTAAAAACTCTCTGCTTGTTTTAACTATTTTTTTTGTTAGCCTTTGAACAAGTAATCTGTGTACGTGTCCATACAAATTTTGTTCTTCGTTTTCTGATATCGATTTCTAAACTTGAGTTTTTCTCTGTTTTTTTCTGGTGATTGTAATATATATTCCAGAGGTAGGATATTTTTCTTGGTCATTTTTTTCCATGCTGGTTTACTACTGTGTTCTAGTGTCTAATTTCCGCGCTGGTCCACATTTTTTGTCTATTTTATTGTATTTTTTGCTAGTCCTAGTCGTTTTTTGACCTTCTGCATTCGACATTCATCCGATAGCTTTTCAACTCCTGTTATTTCTATGATTTAATCTCAGTACATAAAATTTTTAACCTAATAATTTTTTCATATTTTCCATGATTAATTTCTGTTGTTTGCGTACCAAAAGGTTCAGTTTTCTAGAAAGATATTTGAAGTCCAAATTTTCCACACACACATTTCTAACGCGGATAACATTGTATTCATTTGGAAATAAATTTAATTTGAAATACAACTTTCTGTGCTGTTTTTTGTTCCCGGTGCCTGACACACGCTTTGACACGCCACCTCCCGCCTCCGCCTGGTCCAGTCCCCTGATTTATTGCCGTGGTTCGAACGTATCTTGCCCAGGTGTGACAACTCTCGTACATTTGTCGTTATTTATCTTCATGATGGGATTTTGAGCGGTATATTTTGTATTTCCATCTGTAGGTAAATTAAAATGCCCAACTCATACAATATCGCCCAGTATTTTTGAATACCAATACTATTTCGAGAGTTTAATTAGCTATGGCATGAATACGTCTAAGCTCTGGGAGGAGGGTGGAATGTTTGGATTTTTTACACGTATAAGGTGTAACTGAAGTGACGTGATTATTTCAACGGTTTTGATCCCTAACACTGGGTCACAAGCTTTAAAAGTAAGTAAATTACTATAATTATGTTCGTTTTTGAGATTGCAGATCCCGAATCGTCTTGTAAGTTTGTTTTACTAATCCTGATGAAGTTGAATATGAGTGTAAGAAAACCATGGATACATGAAAGTTAGGATTATCTTTGAGAAAAAGCATGATAAGTTATATCAAAAGAAAACATACTTTTAATATATGATTTATTTAGTATATTTTTATGCAAAAAACTTTAAAAACTTAAATTTTGCTAAGAATCGGTCCAAACCCCTGGTATAATTAATTGTACTCTCATGTGATAACACACACACCTGCGTCGTCTTGTCCTCGAGTTATCACCCCCCCTCGTCACGTGACTCCCCCCTCCACCTACCCTCCCCAGTAATAATCTACCCGCGTGTAAGGCACATAAACATCCAGGGGAATCTCGATTGTTGACCCCTAAATTGCCCTCCGTTGTAATACCTCTCTAAATCACAGATAAATTGTTCCCATTACTCAAGTAAAATTAGGAGGGTTGATGGTTTTTACGGATCTGATCGGATCAACCCCTAATTCTAGAGTACCGTTTGTGTAGAATTAACTGTACGGGGGATGAAAATGTATTAAAATTTTCTTAACTAATTTAAAACTAGTGCTATAATACTAGAATGCTAGTAAGTCTAATCTGAGTACTGGTGATCGGAATGGAGGTGTAATCCAGCTACTTGGAAGTCACGAATGTTGAATAGTTATAAGCGATGGTCTGTGGATGCGAAATTTTCTGGTGTGGATTTACGTACGCACTATGTTCATCCACAAAGACCATCCTCATGATTAGACCAGTTCGTAATTCATTTGTAAAATTGTGGTTCAAATCCTACGTAAGGGTTTGCAACATTCTCAGATGCCAGTGTTATTAGGCTGTTTGGCTATTATTTTACAGTTTCGTCTAAGATACATACTGTATCAGCTCAAGTCAGTAAAACGCTTCAAGATCACGCCACAGCTCGCAATTTTTATTGAAAAATATCAAAGTAAATCACTCTCCAGTCCGTGGTTTGTAAAATGTGAGTCCGCATAACTGAAGAATCGGTTTTATTTTTCAAAATAAATTTAGTAATTTCGCAAACTCCACTCTACAATAATTGTAGAAATTCCAACAGCTCTTTACATCCAAGATTAATCTGGTTTAGGAGCAATTAAAACTTGGTCGAGTCATACGAGAGTTTCTGAACAAATATAAATGATTTGGAATTGAATGAACGATTAAAGCCCAAATGAGTTTTTTTAGTAAGTACTTGAAAACTTTATTCAAGTTCTCCTAATTGCGACCCAAATTATTCGGTACATGAATTATACCGCATCAGGTTGGTAAAACTGAAAACTGCGGATTAATTTTGCGCTTGTTCTATTGGCAGAGGTGTTAGTCGAGAGTCTTGACTTCGACGTCAATTTATAATACGGTGACAGGCTTCAGTTTGGAAATCAAATACAACTTTACACAAGCACATTTTCAAGATTAATGATTAGAATATAATATACAAACGAAGAGATGAAAATCATGTTAAACTCGTATAATCGTTTAAAAATACGTTTTTGGACCAATAACGTAATACCAATCTGGTTTTAGTTAAAGAAATAATAATATTCTGCTCGGCTAAAAAATTTGGGTAAGTTGCACAGTAATTTTAGTTTAGACTTTGAAGCAACACAGTTTTACAAGTAATAAAAATTGCAAATCTAAAGACCAACGAACACTTATTAACATAGTACTTATTAAATCTATTAAAAACTTAAATTGAAACTCTTAAAATGTTATCCAAGTCACAATCAGAGACTAAAGAAAGCTTTCCAGATAATATTTAACATGACCACAATCATGTATGTTTGCAGTTAAAATTTATCTCATCTAAAACAGGACGGCTATTGCACATAAATATTTGCTTGAAGTGCGCACGCTACAATCTGTTAATTACCTGCACCCATGTAAGAGTGTCGTTGGACAGATAACAGTTATGTTAGGCTTTGTGCTGTAAACCCAGTGGCGCTAATCGAGTTCGACCTTGACCTGATGTGCGTCGCCAGCTGATTTATCTGGCCCATTAACAGCGCGACACGTCACTTCCGCAGTCATTATACATCCGGTCGAGTTGCGCTGCCAGCTATCAAATAGTAATCGTTATCAGAGTAAAACTCATTCAGATAAATGACAAAATGGTGTTAAATCTGTATATATAAACGTTAAAGCCCTCACTCACTGACTTACTTGTCACTAATTCTCCCATTTTCCAATTACAGTACTTAGGAGGATGAATAATTTTGCTTCTGAATTATGAACTGGTCTCATTATCAGGATTGTCTTTGTGGATGAATGTAGTATTCAATAGTGCGGACGTGAATCCATAACAGTACCATCGACATCCACCAACCATCCACAACTATCCACAAATCGTGACCTGCAAGTACCTGAATTACAGGACACTCCACCGCCCCAGTTTCATAGTGTTAAAAATACAAATAACTTAATGAAAATTTTACTATTGCTAAATATGTAACTATGCTTGTGTTTTATAGTATCAAGATATTGAGGGGCCAAAGTCACATTGAGTCAGTTTCGAATGAAACATATCCCCTAAATGGTTACAGATAAATTTTATTCATGTTATATTTTTGTTTGAAAGATTATTGAAGATGTCACAGTGACGTTGTATAAGGTTAGGTTTTTATGCGCTACAGAGGTCATATCCTTAAAACCTACAAGCAATACGCGTTCACTTTAATTATTATTTTGAGCTTGAAGTAAAAGATTGTGTATTTTCTCAAAATAATTTTTATCAATAATAAGTTCTCCTTTGAGGATTGTTTGTAAAAACACTTTAACGCCTGTCTTAAATTTTCTTGCAAATTTTAAATACGATAATGCAGAATCCGAGTGTTAAGTTAAAAGTTGAGAGCAGTGGGTCCCGGTATTCCCTCCACGAGACCTCGCCCATTATCACTTACCGTTAATCATCCCCCTCCCCCTTCCTCCCTCGGTGCGAGGAACGGGAAATAAAATATCTTATATTCGCACTAATGTAAATGTTCGAGAAAGATTTTTACTTTCTAGTGTTTCTGGTTAGAATAATCTAATCAATTGGTCAATAGCAAGAATTGTGTGTTGACGTCATCAACGTGAGTCTGGAAAGTAAGAAGGACATTTTTGTGAAACGTCAACTGTTGTAGTTCTTGTTCCGAGCTGTGATGTGAGGGCTCACGCGATAACGTATCCAGGCCAAGGGCAAATGCACAACATCCCTGTCTGGGAATAGTATATCACCGCGAATCTGTAAACATCGTGACATTGCATTTTAACTATCATCATATTAATGTTTCTGCTCGTCGTTTTTCAAATTTAAACAATTCTTGCGATTTAAAAATGTCGTATACCATGAATCATAACATAATGCAACTAGTTTTCGCAAAAATGAAAAAAAACATTTAGTTGAGTACTGTGTAGGTCTCTAGTATGAGTGTTATTTTTTTATAGGAAATTAGATTAGAACATTATTGAAAGTGCACAAATACAGCGAGGAGTGTCATATAATGTGTAAGGAATGTCACCTAGATCGCTAAAAATGTCACACATATACTTTATACTTTTAATTGAAATGGCGACCTACCCAGGTAGGTATTTTAAGGCAAGTATAAATAAGGAATGAATGTAGGATGATTGTGGCGCGATCTTGTAGTCTTGTTACTGACTAAGGCTGGCATGTTCCTTAGACAGGACTGTTAATTAATAGCCCAACAGCCGATAGCAACTAATGGACCTACAGTTTAACGTGAAATCCGAACCACGGCCTCTGAATTACGAATTGGTCTAATTATGAGGATGGTCTTTGTGGATTAACGTAGTATTCAATAGTGCGGACGTTAATCCATACAAGAGAACACTACATCCACCGACCATCTCTCACAACTATCCACAATTCGTGACCTCCAAGTAGCTGGATTACAGGACGTCGCCACCGCCCCAGTCAGTATTGTGACGTGTGGTTTACATCGTAAGGAAATACCCATACATCGTGATGAATCTCTCCTACATTATAAGGAATGACTACATCGTTATGTGTGGTCATCGCCTATATCGTTATGTATGATCGCTAGGAATGTCGCCTACATTGTAAGGAATGTGACGTATACATCGTGATGAGTTACAACCCAACACCCCGTAACAGACAGCTTGACGAGCCGTTTATATATCAATCCACCCTGACTACGACGATGCCGTGACTATTTCTATAACAGTACGAGGAGTGATCAAGTATATAAACTAGGGGGAGTTTCCTGGGGGGGGCACGCAACCTCCCCCTCCCCTCGCACGATCCTCATGTAAATCACGTTACGTGGCGATAATTCCTTGTCTTCATCAAACTAGTGTTAGACGTAGGCCGTAGCCGGCGGATTTATACGGCCATCCGTCTCTGGTAACGGCGCCGAGTCGCGGCCACCTTCGCCCTCCACCCTTCCCTTTTATTGTTATTTAACTACAATTTACTCCCAAACGCGACTCGTTTATAAAGCGAGTTCGGGTTTGACAAATCTAGTTTTCATTTTGAACTGGTCCATTAAGGGTTTGCCAACTTTAGAAAATTTACGATTGTTCATGTCAACATTCGAGAAAACTATGTTAGTTTACATAATGTACATACAATTTAAATATCTCTTCAGCAAAATTAAACATTCAAACATTTTGAAATTTTAAATTTTTCCACTTTTTTATCTTATTTTTCTTATTTATGCACTTTTTCTACATTTTCTCTCATTTCTCCGACTTCTTTCTTTTTTCTCTCTTTTTACTCTTTTTTCATTTTACCTTTTTCCCTTTTTTAAAATTGTTTAATCTTTTCCCGAAATTCTTAGTAACGTTTTGATATTAAGTCTCCGTTGGCAACAATATGTCGAATTTACCCATGGACACAATGTGTGTCCATGGGTCAATTTAGTTTATAGGCGTTAGAATACATAATGATTATTAATACGTTGCAAAAGTGGTGAAACTACACTGTGCCACAAAATACTTATCCAGCTGATATCATAAAATATGGATAAAACCTTTGATCATTTTTACGCATACTGATAGCACAAAAGGAAATATTTACAGCGAAACACTTACCATAACAGCTAATCCCAATCCTTTTAACAGCCTCGCACAAAGAGTGTCGGGCGAAGTGATAAACAACAAGGGCAATTCAATAACTAAGGAAGGCATGGGGCCAACGCATTAATTCAGCGATAGCAAGACAGCGCCTGCCAGGTAGGCAATGCACGCAACACAGCGCTGCCTATGAATTGCCAGCCAGCGCCGTTCACTGCTCCCGGCTATTTATAACAACTAGCGACATCTACCGACTTCTAATCAAACTTTGTTGCTTCCGGCACTCGCCTAATTAAGTGTCCCTTTTCGTTGTTCGAGAACCACTCGACATTTCAAGCAGGGGTTTTCCTCTTTGCGTAACTCGGAGTTAGTAAAGGCGACATTTTTCATCACAAATGATATTCGCTCCGATAATATTACTGGAAATTTAGTTTGCGAACATTTCACAAACCTTGTTAAGGAATCAGAAGTGCAAAAGTCAGCTCGGTTTCTTTTATTGTGAACCGTGGAAATAAAAAAGGGGGATACTTTGATTTCGTTTGCTTTTTTAGAGAAAGTCGGGGACGAGTTAACGAATAAACGAGCTCTCCCCTGCCCTCGAGGACCTTTCATCTTCCCCGCGGGGGGGAGCGGGGCTCCACAGCATCCGCAGCAGGAGCGGCGCCCTGTGTGGAGTGGAGGCTTACCTGCGTCACTGTCGATACGGACCTCGTTAAACCGAACAATCCGTACAAAACATGTGAAACTTGCGACAAAACCGTCATTTCGTTTTTTATTAACAACTCAGAATACCGACCGTGTCGAGGTTCAGGACTAACCATTATTTTTAGTATATTCACCTATTATTGTTTTATACATTCCACGAACACATCCGTATTTTATTGCTAATGCAAATATGACAAACTATAGAAACCAATTAATCACCAAGTACCTTACGAGTACAGGTTTGCATTTCATTGTTTACCGAGAAAAATCGTCATAGTTCAGGTTATTACAATTCGACAGAGTCGGTTGAGTATTTTTTAAACAGCCTATTTCATAATCGATAACGAATTGTTCAAAAATTTCATTGTCACTTAATTTTAATTTTAAATACTAAACATTTCAGATAAAACATCATAGTTTGTTAAAAAAAGGATAAGGATTACGGTAGATAGAGTTCTAAAGGGTAAAACTAATGTAAATTTTCCTCTGGGCAAAGCTTGGCCCCCTCAATATCTCGTGCTCTGTTCGCGCCTCCTGTAATTAAAGCAGTGCGTAAGTCGCGCTGAATTCTTTAGAAGGTTGTCTTGGCGCGTTAATAAAATATCCCCTTTTTGTTTTCACTCTCGTCGAATGAATTCAGCCCTTGCAGGGGTGCCAACTGTCTGTATAAATTACCATCGAGCCTTCCCGCTGAATACTGATTGTAAAAAGATTGTTTCCAGAAAACTAATGTCTCGGTATCTCTCAAGTTTTAAGGTCTCTACAGAAAAGAATTATTAGGGAAGTGTAAAAGAGAAGTTCAATTTTAGTTTATAAAAATGTTTTTGCAAACATTACTAGAAAAATTGAGCCATCTAGTATTTTGGACCGATTACAATTTTCATGTTTAAACGTTTTTAAGAGTGATGCAGCCTCGATTGCCTATAACATGCCTGTCCATATAGACTATATCTGTGTACCTGGATCGTATAAATCAAAGATGGGCGTGAGCTGACACCGTACAAGGTTACAAACTAGCTTAGTGGTTATTGTGCTTGCCTTTAAAACTGAAAGTCGTTGTTTGGAATCTGGACCAAGTTGTCATTTCGTTCTTGGACTATTAATTAATGATGCTTCCTAACAACAAGTCTTCGTTAGGTGGTAATAATATTGGGGTTTGGACCGTTTCTCATTGGACATGATTGCTTCAGGCTCGACAGACTCACTAATATCTTTAATTTAAAAACTGACTGTACTTGTGTTTACACAAAGTTAGTAATGTATAAACCACGAAAATGATGCGTCTAAGCACGACTAATCGTTTCCATTCTGTAAACCCACTGCCCCCCAAATCCCGTCGTAATTTTAATGCCGTTTTCCCGGACCGTATAAAATTGTGTTTATGTGACTTGTACAACTGTAAATTATTTTGTGTTTAAACACCGAACATTAAGTTTAACGCCGCCATAAACAGTTCCCTCTGCCGCGAGTAATCGATTAAATTATTCTTTTATATTCGCGGCGGTTATTGTCCGAGGGCGTCGGACCGCTTGTAATCTACTCCACGATAGTTTAACTACTCCGGATTTATGTAGTTGGTAATTTATTTTCTTCCATAACTCTTTTCCCCGGTAATGAAAAGGGTGAAGCAGTTGGCCTTAATTTGATCTTTGATAAACGGTCTGATAAAAATGTCATAATTCATCGGTAAATTTTCCACCCGACTCTGTTGCAATGGTAGTTAATGTGTTTAGTTTGAGAGATGGTTTTGTTATTCTGAAACTATCTCATTGAGTCGTGTTTGTGTTTTATATTTCGAGTAGAGATTAGAACATTGGTCTACGGAGCTGGATCAAACATAAGAATTGATAACAGAGTTGTCTATGACTTCGTCTCATGAAGTGCGGTATCATATCAATTTCATAAAAAGATTCAATTATTTTATCTGCTAGTAATTTTTATTGTGTCATAAACATCTTGATTCGGCTTTTATATGTTTTATGGCTCATAGTAATAATTCTACCTAATTCTTTCAAATGGTTATACATAGTAAATAAAATTATTTTGTGTTTAAAATACATAAAATGTCTCGTTGCTGAATGTAATAATCAACCAGTAAAATATTTGAAAAAATATTTGGGTTGTAAAATTGATGGGTTGCACATTGCACGTCCACACTATTTAATACTACAATAATACAGAAATACCGTCCTCATTAATAGTCCAGTTCGTAATTCTTGTTGACATTGTCATTGGATCCCTCGTTAAACTGTAGGTCCCATAGCCGTTGGCTGTTAGGCTATTAATTAACAGTCCTGTCTAAGTCAGTAACAAGGCTACAAGATCGCGCCACAATCATCTTACACTCATCTCTCATTCATAACTTAAAACACCTGGATAGGTCATTTAATGAAGATAATCTAAATTAATCATCATTTCATGAATAGTTTTAAAATGATCCTTTCTTCTATAAAATTGAGTGATATAATTAATTAGCGATCATCCTGGTAATCTTACGCCATCGTAACAACACGCCCGATTAGCATATCACTAGTGGAGATATTAGATAACGATAAAGCAATATTTGTTACCGCGCGGGGATCAAAGCAGCGCAATTTCCAATACAATATTCATCTTGTTACCACAATATCCTATCCGTGTTAAACCCGTTGAACCAAGTTAACTATTAAATGTGACCGGTTATAAAATCACATTGTAAAACTCGATATTGATTAGTTTATTAGTTTCTACCTTGATAAAACCTATAGAGAAAGTATTGATTTAGTTAATTTTTTTTTAATTTTAGATTATTTTGAAAATATCTTATTTACGTTGTATGAAACTGTAGTTTTGACACAATATACCTTTGTGTTGACTCCGACACGAAAGCCATTTTAATATTCGACAACTATAATAATAATAATAAAATACCAGTTGAATGGGTTAACTGCGAAGGCATTCAATTATAACTAAGAGTCCTTAACACCATTGAAACCTGTTCAGATAACTAAATCATTTAGCATTATAAATTATTACTCTATGGAAAATCCACAGTGTTCTCAGTGTCCACATAATACGCATTCCAATGATTCTGCCAAAGGCTACGCCTTTAACATAAAAATATTCAAAAGAATGGGTCCCCTAACGCTCCCTTGGGGCACACCCTATCGATTGTAATAAATCGGTATATTTTTTCAAATGTTTCCGTTACCTATTAAACCCCATTCAACATAATTGCCACGTCGTCATAGAGGGTGGGTGGACGATTCAAAAAAAGTTTCAAAGGTTAGTAGATTTAATTTTCAGAAAGAAGAAATGAATTTGTATTTTATTGATACGTACTTAAAAATAAATTTGTTGAATATATTTAATAACACAATGTATAAGGTACATAATTGATTTAAGATACTTTTCAGAAGAAGAAATATCATACAGTTCACTGTTACCATTTATTTATATTCGGTAAACCAAGTAAATGGTATGAATGAGCTGGACTGCAAGTCCTGACGGAACAAGGCGCAATTTTAAACTTACAAATCAGGAAAAGTTGAGACGAGATTCTCAGAGTCTCTTCTGCAAAACTATTCAACTTATTTATTTCTCTCGGGTCTCATTTAGCTCCAACACTTGATTGTCTTTGTCAATGTTGTCGGGACTGTCTCTTCCACTCCTCTTGACGAACGGAAATTACTTATATTTTCTTTTAAAAACATTTTATGAAAGTATTCGGTGTACAAATTAAAACAATAGATGCGATTTCTATTTTGTGTAAAATTTGTTTCTGTGTAATGTTGTGAATAAATATATATACTTAGCTTTAGAATTGCTATTTTAATTTTAGCCGTTACTACTGAGTTATTCCGAAAAATGATAATTATATCCTTTTTACACATACAATATTTATTTTATGGATATATGTTTAGGAAAAGTTTAAAAATTTATTTTAATGTTCCTAAACAGTTAAATCTAAATATATAAAACAAAGTCGTGTTAGTTACACGCATTATAACTCGAGAACGGCTGGACCGATTTTAATGATCTTTGAGTTTTTGGATTCGTCTCTGCTCCGGTCATGCTTTAGGCATATTCAGTTTCCATAAATTCAATTAGTTTCCATTTTATAGCGTTTTAAATTTCTAATGTTAACTTTATGGGAAATAATTTTGTTTACAAATTATATACAATCAACTCATTTGATTTCCTAAAACAGCTGTTGGTTTACTCTCCGTTAGCAATATTCTTTACTATCCAATGCCACATGAATCATTCATTTATGAAAAACTATGAAGTAAATATGTGCTGTACAAAATGAACAGCATTATTCGCCACGTTAATAGTTTATGGTTTTTGAAAATTATGAACTGTATTTATATGTTTTTTATTTTCTGTATGATTAAAAGTCACGTGTTTATATGTTTGAGAAATAAAATAATTACAATGTTTATACATATTAGGTTTATTATGATAATAAACTGTTGAATATTTAAAGCTTTCACAACGAAGCCGCAATGCTATTTGACTTCAGAACATGGCCAATCTTAAAGTTAACATGTATTTTCTGTTAGGCGTTACGAAGTTCGCCGGGTCAGCTAGTTATTAAATAAGTGTAACAGCAACGGACTTTTAATGTTTTTTAAAGTATGATCCATTCTAGACGAGTTATTAGATTGATGTAGCCGAGTACTAAATTTGATTGAGAACCTATAATTATCATCAGCACCTAAAACTAAAGCGTGGTCTGTTTTACTATTTTACTCACACGATGTAGGTTCAGTACTTCGTCAGTAAGATTGTAAGAAGTTGCAGAGAAAATTTTCATCACAAATGAATAATTCTCTTCACACGAGTTCGTTTTTAATTTTTACATTTTTATTTAAAACAGTAGAAAAGTGATACTTAAATACCGCAATAAAAGAAAGGAGGTTGTAAGCAGTCTGTGTGTTGGAGCTATACGTCTTCCTCGGCGCTAATTCCTGCGACTCATAACTCAATGAGGGAGGGCTCCCCGTCCCCCGTCCCCCGTCCCCCGTTCCCCAACCACTGTTAAGTTATGCACACAATGTTTCCCTACAATTTATCCCCCAGTAAATCGTCCGAAGTTGGATTTCCCACAAGTAAAATAAACTTTTCCTCGCAACTACTTGTTAGCAACTCCGACTCCACAGTCGAAGTCGAAGGACAACAAATTAAAGCGCCCCGCGCCCCCCCGCGAGCCCCTCCCCAATAAAATCCAACATTCTCCTTTCGCAATTAGATTCTTCGCGCCTTTAATTTCAGCCCCCCATAATTAACGCATAACCGGGACCGAGGCATGGAGCCATTTTTACTAACAACCATCACAGTTTTATATTAAATATTAACAACCAACAATTAATTAATTCAATCTTACCAAGTCTTAAAATTTAACAACAAATATTATCTTAATATTTAAAAAAAAAAAAAATAAAATAACCCAAAAAATAAAAAAAAAAAAAAAAAAAAAAAAAACAAAAAATAAAAACCACAAAAAATATTAAAAACAAAACAAAACAAAAAAAATAAAAATCCCAATAAAAAAGACAATACTTTATAAATACAAAAATTGAATAAACAAAAATTTTAAACACAAAAAATGTTAATAACAAAAAAATTTAAAATATTAAACTATTACATATTTATCATCACTCAACATAATTAACACACAACAATTTAATCCCCATAACACCCAACACACACGTTAATCACAATATATTCTAACTAAACATCAACACCAATAAAATAATTCTTTTCAATTTCAACAAGCATCAACAAATCACAACAACCTACCTTTAAAAATCTACAGCTTATCTATTTACACAAACTATATCACAAATATAACACATAAGTAAAAAAACCTCTTAAAAAATAAATAATTTAAAGTTGCTCGAATAATATTTGCACCGCCGAGAGAACCAATTTTCTTCATCATGAAATTTCAGATAAAACTGGGGCAAACTACGGATTATAAAGTTACCAGTGATGATAAATAACTCCTCTGCCTGGTAATGAATGTAAACTTCTAGCTGCAGATTTATTAATAAGGTCGGGAAATTTAACATTTGTGACTTATGTGCGTTCGCGTAACGGAGTATTTACAGGGAGTTAATGTGCATGTGTATGGATATAAACCAAAAAATATTCTAATATATTTTAGTCTGATACGACTGATTTTTGCAATCACAATATTTTAAGTGTGTAATTCAAAATTAGCGTCCTTTTTTCAACAAACAGAAACCTTTATCATTTTGCATTCGTCTTAAAAACATTTTTACAAGCATACAACTATTTATAGCTTAAAAACCTATGTCTTGACTTTTAAAAAAAGAAAAAATGTTACATTAGATTGTTTTACCAAATGCAAAAACTAGGAGAAAATAGTCTGCATGGGTGAGTATGTAAGAGGAAAAATTAATGTATTAAAACCTGTGCTTTGCAAGTTTAAAAAAATCTGTCCATAAACATGAGAATTATTTGCCTATTCTCCATAAGATTAACATGGCAAAGAGTGTGCAGGTTTGCTGCTGTGAGGAACACTGAGAGTAGGCATTTATACCATCAAAAATTTTTATTTTTAACATTTTATACCAACTTTCATCAACATCTGTTCATAAATAAAGGGGTTTGCCCATTCTCCATATGATTAACATGGGAAAAGAGTATGCAGGTTTGCTGCCATGATAAACACATAAACTATGATTTTTAAGCATAAATGGATGAACCTCAACCACATGAAGCTAAATATAAAGTTTTATCCAAAAGTATTGGTTAATAAGTGAAATATTAATTTTTCCTTATTCTCCATAAGATTAACATTAGAGCCCCACAATACAATGTACTGTGTTTAGATTTTTAATATCTCGGTAACCGTTGGAGATAGAGAAAACTTTAAAGAACTTAATTGTGTGGTATTTTAAGCTGATTCTAATGGTGAAATATAAAATTAGAAATTTAAAAAATTACATGTGAAAAACGCAAAAAACCCCTTTTTTACAAACCCAAACTACCCGTTCCCATTGACCGATATGTCTGGTTTACGAACTCGTCCGAGCATTTGTAGGAATACACGTCTCTACCAAATTTGGTCTTGATTAGACCATTTTTACGAGAGTTATTTTAAACAAATTAAAGTATTTAAACATATTACTGATGTTTTAATATAAATTTAAATTTTAAGACTATTTTTTTGAATTGGGCACAAAAAAGAAAAAAAAATGGTGGTTTTTAACCTTTTTTTCCTTTCCTTTTTCTTTTATGTCTCTTTTTTTCCCTAGTCCTCTTTCTCTTTCTTTACTTTCTTATGCCTTTTACTTCTTCTCTCTTTCTTTCTTATTTTATTTAATTTCTTAAATTCCTATTTTTTCATTTTTCATAAGTCTACAGGATAGGTAATAGCACCCTATGGGAAAATTCAAAACATACATTTAATATTATTAAATTATAGCGTTGTGGCTTTGAAGTAGTGAATACTAGTTTGCTTATTCATTCGTCAATCTCGCCAGAATCACTAATTTGTCGAGAATCCAACAACCGACTGAGCTGAGTTGTTCAAGTATTGAAACATCTCATGTGTTCTCGAGATGTGGCTCCATTGTCCAGTAGACCAAAGTGATACCTGATCTCTGCTGACGTCACTGTGGGTGGCGGACAATACAGCTCATTAGAGTGGTGATCAGATTCCCTGTCATTATGCCCAACTGCCCAGAGCAAAGGGTGCGTAATCAGCTGATGCTCGACCTGTCTCCCTCCCACGGTCACCAGTCTCTAATCTGCAAGCGCAACACGTTGTTGAGTAGGAGGAATCTTCGCCTATTTACACACACGTAAATCCGACAAAAACAGCTGTAGTTATGCATTATTACTCAATATATATACATGTTACCAAAGTAACCAATAACTTATGAAGAACGTTAATTGGATCACTAAAAACGTCATTTGAAAAACATGACATTCCAGAATGCATAAGGAAATTCAGTTTCAGTTTCTTTCAGAAGATTGCTATCAGCGCGACATTGCTCTAGCTTGATCGGATAATACGGCTTTTCTGGCTGACTTACAACAAATCAGACTCCATTTTTAAGTCCATTGAATTCAACTTAGTACTTCGTAATACAGGTTACAAATTTTGGACAGTTATAAGCGATGGCCGGTGGATGCGGTATTTCCTGGTGTGGATTATCGTCCTCGCTATTGAATACAACATTCACAAGATCGCATTTTAGAGGAAAAATTGTGGTTCGGATCCCACGTTAACCTTTTAGGTTTCCTTAATGCCATTTGCTGTTGGGCTTTTAATTAACAGCCATTAGGAATATGCCAGCCTAGTCGGTAACAAGACTACAAGATCGCAAAACCATCTTATACTCATTTCTCATGCATATTGGCTTAAAATACCTACCTGGTTAGATCGCCTTTTCAGAAAGGTAAGGTCTTAAGGATTCAAATATTTTATCTAATAGACTGATAATTTATAAAATATTTACATTTGAAATAACTGAAGATTTTTTGACAGTTCCGGTGTTGGTAGGCGAAAGCGCCTGCAAAAAACGCGAGGCAACATGAGTGTTGAATTAATATTGCGTTCGGAAATCTGAAGGCGTACCGTCGTGGTGTTTGCTAAAAATTATGATATTCGTCATGATTTGTTTATGTAACTTTGGTATATACGATAATTACATTTATAGGGTGTAATTTAAATGTATTGTTAACTACTTTGTTATGCGGTGGAGAAAGTACTAAGCGAGTTCTACGTTCCTGAAGTTTGGTTAACTTTAAAGGTTTACTACACAGTTATTAATACATTTTCTTTGTGGTGTTTTATTTTGACGTGTTGTGTTGCAGGTTGTCTGGTGGACTCGGCGCCGCCCGATGTACCGCCTCGCAACCCTACCATGAGCCGACTGAACGGTCGTGTGTCAGGTCATCCCCACGACAGGGACCCGGACTTCGAGCCTTCCTGCGTCGTCAGGACACCCTCGGGCAACGTCTACATACCCGCAGGTGCGTCACTCGACCACTCCCTCGTGTTCTAGAGTATTATATCAATTAAGTCTGAAAATCAGTTTCAGTTATGACCATAATAGTTTTCCAATACAGCTTATTGCATAATGTAAGAAGAAACTATATATCGATTCACTAAAAAGTAGGGGTTTTCACAGCCGCTTATAATTTAAGGAAGCTCTCATCTTAAAAATTACTAAAAATTTATAAATTTTTTGAAACTTTTGGTTTTATTTTTTAAATTCTACATTTAATTTCCGTCATTGTGATATGTAATACATGCAGAAAAAACAATTTATTATAATTTTTGCACTGTACCGTAGTTAATTTTTATCTTCATAAATTTCATACACTAAATTATAGTTTACATTGTTCACTTTCCGACATCTTAGTTTATTAGTGTGTAACTTAAATATTTAATTTTTTGTTACGTACGAATTTATTCTTTCAACAATAAAATTCATCACGTGACAAAAATTTTCACAAAAATAGAAGGAGAAAAAGAAGTATTCATTCATAATTAAGTAATCACCATAAGAAAAGTAGTCCATTGTTCAGTAAATGTAGAATCAGAACAATTCCATTGTGCTCTTCTTCAATCAATGTTGGCTTGAACGTACATTCCGCAGTCTAATGACGCCTCAGCATGCCACCTCACATGCTCACTCTGTGCTGCTAACTATTTATACATATATTGCTTGATTATACACAGTTTACTTCAAAATATTCCAAACCTATTTCTTCAAACTTAAAAAATAAAGATAAATTGTCTTTAAAACAAGGACTATTGTTTTTTTCTTTTTTAATCTTCAGTATGTTTGGATTTTTACAAAATACTGTTAATAATGTTCAAAATATATAGAGAAGTCTTATCACTCTCCTCTCGACACCTCAAACATTAAACATTCAAAAATGTTGATCTAATTAATACGTTTTTTAATTTTAATTTCAGGATAATGTGAAAAGTGTTCAAAACTTACAAGATGCATAAACATTTTATGATTTTCAGACAAATAACATTTAATACACATTTACTTTAAAAAGCTTGTTGAAATCAGCAACAATTTTTTACTAAATGATATATAAAATGGGTTTTCATGCAATACCCAAAGTAAAGATACATTTTAATTTATAGAGAAGTCTTATCACTCTCCTCTCGACACCTCAAACATTAAACATTCAAAAATGTTGATCTAATTAATACGTTTTTAATTTTAATTTCAGGATAATGTGAAAAGTGTTCAAAACTTACAAGATGCATAAACATTTTATGATTTTCAGACAAATAAAATTTAATACACATTTGTTGAAAACAGCAACAATTTTTTACTAAATGAGATATAAAATTTGTTTTCATGCAATTCCCAAAGTAAAGATGCATTTTAATTTTATTTGTCTCTAAAATAAATCATTTTTAGGCCCCTAAACAGTAAAAAAATTATAATATCTCCATCAAGAAATACCTCAAATTTGAGAAATACAAATATGGTTCTTTAGTAGGTATTTGGTTTGTTAAATAATACAATATTTGCACTTAAATGAAAAAACAAACTCGCAGGTTGATAGAAAACTTTGCGATTTAGGACCATACGTATACAAATCCCGATGTTTTATTGAATACCTCGTATATATATTAGAACCTGATGCTCATGTTTGTTCTAGATGCCCATAAAGGAACCTTAGACTACAAGTCAAACTCCTCATGTAGTAGTCCATCCAAAGTGGACATCCAGAAAAATTCTGAGAGGTCAGTATTCTACAACCTTGTTCTACATCTACAATTTGGTTGAATTTCATTGTTTTATTTTTGATTATATGTTTATGAATGAGTCCTAAATTAATAATAAACATAAGTACACTTTCCTAGAGGTTCAAACATGTTTGAAATGTTTCTTCCAAGGAAGTTTTACAGAAATTGAAACAATTCTATCATGAAAAAAAGCATACATTTAAAATTTATTTTGCAATAATGTTTTCCATCATTTTATAAATTAATCTATTTCAACCACTTAACAATCAATCATGACTTATGATTTTTTTCAAACAAATTTTAATAAATAATATTTTGTTAGCCCATAGAACACTGAGGAGAGTAGAATATGATTGAAAATATAAACATCAGAATCCAATTCGTCATCAGAAAGCTGTTGATAATTTAGTTTTCAAAAATCTGCTTTAATCTACATAATGTATTTTAAATCCAACTTTTGTATTTAATGTAATCCTCGACTCATTTATACATAAACAATAAACATCAACATCACTACCACAAAAACAACGTAATGGTGAAGTTTGTCCAAAATAATTGAAAGATTGTAGTAATAAGACTCAGTTTTGTACTTTATGCAAATAGTCAGTTTCATTAATATTTATGGACTTCATGAATATGTTGCTTCGAATTCCCTCTAAAGAACAGAGAATCAAAGAGAGTGAAAACTGAAAAGTTTTATATTGAATATAAGATTGAAAAGCTTTTTGATGTTTCAGGTAAAATAATCATGTTATATCAAAGCTTATGATAAACTCATATTTAATTAAAATTCTAGTTAACAAAATTTCAAGTAAACAAAATGAAAACATAAGCCTAGCAAGTAACAATGTTGGGTGAAACATTTGTTTTTCTTTATTTAGTAAATTAATCTAGGTTGTGTTTGATAAACAAGTGATTCCTTTGAGCTTAAATTGGCCGGCTGGTCATTAATTAGTTTATCATTGTTGTTTGTATCTCCCCACCCCTCCCCCTCCTTCCCCTCATCTGCTTCCACAGTCCTGGTAGCCAGCTATCCTTGTATTGCTTTCTCTTCAATATTTCATATCATATATTCTTCAAATTTTTATCCTTTTTTTATCAAATCTAATTATAATTATTAATTAATACTATAAATTAATTAGTAATATAGTATCAGTATTGAACGTGGAATGCTCTTTTGATACAATATCAGTTTCGGCACCACACTCTTCTAGTCCAGAAATAAAACTATCCTCTTTCTCTATCCAACCAAGAATAATATTGTAATCTACTGTATATAGTTTATACTATATAATATCTACTTCCCTTGACATTTCAAGGAATTGTAGAACCCTATTCTACAAGTTCTAAACACTATTGTAAACAAGTAGCAACTATTTACGAAATACAAAACGGTCTAAAAACACACATATATGACATCAAACACTTAAACTAACGGTCCCGAGTATAAATGTCGGCTCGCAACTTCACTGACGCCATCGGTCCCGTGTATAGATGGCATCTAACAGACCACACGCTTTCATTTTTCCCCTCCCCCGGTGACCGGATGTGGATCATACCTTAATAATGCGAAACATGTGTGGCACATTGTCGTTAAGGATCAAACAATTTTTCTGTAGAGCGTATGGTATTGTTAGATGCCATCTAACAAGGGGACCAATAGCGGGTTAAGTTCATACGGAAAGTACAAGGAACCGTACTCTGAACGTACAATGGCGATACAAGGACTATGTGCACTTTGGGGTTAATACCACGATTTTGATTTCAAATTGAATTTCACCAGGACAACTAATATCAGTAGACTGCTGATGAATGAACTAATCTGCCCTTTGACTGTGGCCCAACTCTCCTTCAGCTCAGCCAACACATGAACACATGCTTCTGTCACAGTATGAATCATGAGTTCCTTCATAAATAACCAGTAGAGCCAACATGAAAGCGTGAGCATAAACCGTTTGTGTAGCTCACGCGACAGTTGGTAGCCCTGCATATAGGATGCACGTCACTGTTGTAATTAATCTACAGTTTGCGGCTGGTTGCTGTGCGGAGTGCAGCACTTCAGCAGTTCTCCCTTGTAACTTGTGGCCCTGTAACTCTACCCGGAGGCGTGATAGAATAATGGGAATATTGACCACGAGGGCACTGACACTAAAATACGAGTACTAAAAATAATTGTAAGATTTTTGTATTTTATGGGTACATATTATAAGACTGAATTGAAACAGCATTAACATAAACCAAAATATAAGAGATGTTTATTCTAAAAGTACTACAGTAATTATTTTAATAAAACTTGAAAACTATCCAAAAAAATATCCAGGTATTAACCTAGTTATTATGAAAACAATTCCTAAACCCCCTATACCCCCCCTATGGGAGGGGCTTTTTCATCAAAAGACGAACTCCCAAAGTTTTCGTAACGATAATTTGAAATATAATGCTATTTATTTGACAATACTGTATAGGCAAATCGACAATGCATATAAACAACCTTAATCATTAATATTTTCAAATATAATGTTAAAATATGAAGCACAAAATATATGAAGAATGTAATTTATATGTTCAATAACCAGAAAACACCAGCAAATCTTATCCTAAGCCAAATTGCATTTTTTAAATACATCCAACTAATCCTGACTCTCAATTTCCATTATGGCATCTGATAACGGAGGCACAGTCAGCATCATATATCTTAAGTTTTATGACTACTTAAAGTTTGTTGGATGAGCTAAAGTAAAATCTATTAAGTATTACATTTTCCACTTTTAAGATAACAGTTTATAATATTTCTTACGATCAGTGACATAGAAAAGCTAATAAACTTAGTTTTATTATAATGCTATATAAAAATATGCATTGTTTGATGTAAAACCTCATGAATAGTAAATTTCCCTATTATCCATCAGTTCACACAGAGAGTCAATTCACAGTCTTTAATAAACAGATAACACAGGGAATGTTGGTTCTCGTCTGGTTGTTGGTACGAAGCAAACAGATGTTATGTTGAACAGGACAGCTGATTTGCAGCCATGTCAAAACAGACTTCAACAAATCAGCTGCAATTAGAGCGATCAACAGTCGGGACATTAATAATTGACATCATCACATTAAATATTCCATTAGTAGTGGAGGCAGAGGTTTGGTAAATATTGTTAATCAGCTTGTACCAAAAATCAACATTAACATACCAGCTAACTACAACGTTAATTAGGTAAACAACGTTAGAATAAATTGAATTTCTACGGAGTATAAATTATGCAAGTTGATTTTAATGTAGGATCAAACGAGTTTGAAACCGCTAGGTACAATGTTCGTTGTTCATAGTTAATACTATAATAAGATTGATGATTAGCCTTTCAGAGCATAGAAGCATTTAGTTTATTTCAAATATTTTAATCAGTAAGCCTACTGGTTATAATTAAGAGTTCTTTCAAACTAAAAACTCTATGAAAATAAAATTAAAATGAATATAACGGCAACCTAAAAGTTCCCTTACAGTTTAATTTTTTCCCCATCTAAGTAAATGTAAAATATTAAAGAAATCCAAAATCAAACAAAACGTTTAGCTGAGAAGATTTGACTTTGGAATTTACTTATAGTAATACATCAACCTCCTACACACCTTTGTACTGATATTTACTCGTCATGTGGGCATTACAAGGCAATCCTTATTATTACCTAGCTCTCTCTCTCTCTCACAACAATCGCCAATCAAACAATCAAAAAAACAAAATAGGTGGAGTAAATTAATTAGGTTGGTCTCAAACTCCAGTAAACAGTATCAGTATCCTGGTTAATTATGTTTTATTGCATAATTGTTTAATTGCATAAGTACAACTAATTATTGAGTATTGGTTAAAAAAGGACAGTGATTGCATTTTAAAATTGCTGAACAATATTATAACTACTTGTTCTCTTAATAATTTCATTTAAAACTATTCAAAATAAATATTTTTCACAATCATAATGCACTCGATAAAGTTTGACTCTTGCAAACTTGGTTATAAAATATATAAGGGAAGTGACAGTGTAAATGAGTTTGTCAGCGGCTGCACTAAACAGCTGTGACACATAAAGCCAATCAGACGATAACCTGATCATCAAACAGTGCTTCAAAGGTTCGGCACAAATTGCAGCTGACAGGGATGGGGCCTCATTATTTGTCGACTCATCATATTTCACCGATTCAGAGTAATTCTTTCAAAACTGAAATGAACTGAGATTTATTTAAAAAGTAATATTATCTTTCTTTCTCTCTCTGTCTGACAGGAATAATAATGCAATTAGCACATGATGTTTTATCTACACAATATTTTCTCTCACTTATTATATTATTTTATGTACGGTGTAGTAAATTATTGTCAAATTTTTAATTTTTTTAACTGTACATTTTTTTTATTGGCAGTTGACAATAATTTTTGTTGTTTAAAGGTGTTTGAAGTTGGGTTTAATACATTGACGCTATCATATTTTGGTTCAATATTTACTCGGTAGATATAATGGGATGAATCACTCTATTATTATTTATAAATAAGAATATTGACCATCTCAGTTAGGTAAAGGTGAAGAGTGAGTTTAAAGGGTATATAAATGGATATTTATTACATATGAAACTTTGTTTCTGAAAAATATCAGCTGATTCATTTGCTAGAATCATCAACAAATACACAAATGTACAAAGGTAACTGTTCGAAAACTCAGTATTTAAATGGAAACGTTCAGATTACTCCTCTGAACCACCCACCAGTAGACTTGGGTGAACATCGGAAGGTCATTCCAGATCCAGGTATCGCAGAATGAGAGGTATTAAGAGGTGACCTTCAGATAAAAGTCTTTCAACAAGGAGAATTTTTTTAAATATACAATGCAGTACAATCTTACTCATGTTTCTCCTAATTTCAGTTGGATCTGGATGATTATATAATTCTTGGATGTGGTGATGGTATCCGAAAACTAACCATTGTTGTAATAGTTTTTTATACGCTCAATGTCTACTGCAGAAGTTGCCTTCTGGAACAGTCCGAAAGCTGTCTATGACTTATTTAATTGTACTTTGTGTGTTTTACTACAGATGTTCGCTGGGCTTCGGCCCTCCCGTGCCAGTGCTGCCGGTCAGGAACAACCTCCGGCGGCCCAACAGCAATCACCACTTCGGTCCCCCCACGCGCTTCCAGTTCCAGAAGAGCTTCGCGTCACGATGCTCGTGGAAATGCACTGCAATCGTGTTCATAATCCTCTCCTTAGTTTTAACAGCAGCTGTGACATATATGTCAAGTATGTACCGTACCTATTTTACCTAAAATTTAATAAGACAATGTAATAGGATGCACAATTAATAAGATATTAAGTACTAAATTAGACAGGACTTTAACAGTGTGAAATATATAGTTCATTTGGCTTTAGAATTATTGCCTTTTAAATGTAATAATTAGCTCATGAAATATAATTAAAAATTATCTTTTTTGAAAAATTGGTAAAATATTTATCTACTTTCACCTTCTTGTTGAGTCCAGTTTGTGAATTTACTAAGAAAGGAGCCAACAGTTACTACAGGACCGACATATTGACACACATCCTTGATACCTGTGCTAAAGAGGACTGAAGATATTTACTGTTTACTTTTGGTCAAATACTTACATCACATAATAACCTTGTCAACACTTTTGTATGCCCATAATACTAGCTTGTTGACTTGAATCTCAAAATAAGTTTGACATTCACAGGACGGTCATTATTTAAAGTTATATTTTAGTTTTATTATAAAATATTCTCTTTCTGGTTGAAAATTAACTAAACAATACCACTTTCCTTAGTGTTTTTAGTTTGTTTGATGTATGTAATTAGAGTAAATTTAAGAAAATCTTATTTTTATAATCAGTCCAAGATTTTCTTCTCTGATTTAAAGGAATTATGCGTTATTTCTATTCAAATTCAGTTAACTCTCGATAAATTATAATCTGTATAATTTTATAAGAGCATACTCATATATTTCTCTATGAAATAATTAATACAAAAATGTGTACATTTTTTTGAAGAATGGTATTTGTTGCAGTGGCGAACTTATTACAATGGTCTTACCACGGAAGGTCACCCTGTACGGTATTGGTTGGAGATGATACAGAGTCAGCCGCCAAGTCCTCACCAACAGCTGTTGGCAACAGGAGTTCCTTACCTCGACAAAAGCCAACACAGGCCCCAAACGGAGGTATTTACCACCCAGCCCCTGCACACTCTAGGAAGCGTAGATCCGTGGATGCACCGCATGATCCCCCTCAGAGTGTTGTAGATGTTGAAATGCATGATTCCACTGTAGAAACCTTTATTGAGCATGTTTCTACAGATAACACTGGAAGTTCTCCTGCTATTGGTTACTCCCCATCTGCTAACAAACCCTCACACAATTCTTCATTGCTTTGGTTCCAAAGTGATAGTGCTATTAACAACCCTTCACAGGACATTGCTTTACCCAGTTTCCAAAATAATGATTCTAACAATCCCTTACAGAGCACTGAAATACCTGAGTTCCAAAATGATGATTCTAACAATTCCTTTCAAAGCACTGAAATACCTGAGTTCCAAAACGATGATTCTAACAATTCCTTACAGAGCACTGAAATACCTGAGTTCCAAAATGATGATCCTAACTACCCTTTACAGAGCACTAAAATACCTGAGAGAGTTACAGAGTTACCTGAACTCAAAACCAATACTACCATTAACAAATTCTCTCAGAACATGGCTTCTATGAACCATATACACAGTGCTACAAATAACACTCAAGTTTCCTCACCTCATTTCATGGAATACATTAAAAATGATACACAAAAAAGTGTTGAAGTTTCAAATAGTGAAGAAACAACCACTAAAAATAGTGATGTTTCTACGTCCACGACTGTAACAAAATCCAAAGAGTTTGGAGGACCGAATCACAGCTTTTATCGACAGAATATAATTAGGAGAATGCAAAATATGATATTGGCTGGACATATGAGTGAGTCTATTGTTATGCCCAATTTTGATAAAAAAATGTCTCCTTCAGTGAACTCCTCGGACATAAATAATAAATTAGCATTCCACAAAACTCCCCTCTCTTCACCCTCCCAGGTCTTGTTGCAACAAGAACTCAAGAGTTCTACAATGCCAGAGCTGAATTTTGACAACACAACTTATGACATCCAAGCAGATTTTCCTGTACCTCCCTTGGTTTATGGAAGAAGCTCTGCTCAACAGTTAAGAAGAACAGAAACAGTTTTTCACCCTTTATCATCAAAACAATTCCAGAAAACCAGTAATAGTAAAAAAGAGAATCATCCTATAGCTGGGTCTGTTACAAAAGTTGAAAAACCTCCACACAATATTCCAGATCACTCAGACTTTGATTCAGTAATTCAGTTTGGTGAAGATGAAGTAGAAATATTCAAATTAGAAAATTTTGAAGAAGAAACAAAAAATGCTGTCGATGAAGATGAGCTGAAAAAATTGAGAAGTGGTGAAGTAAAGCATAAAAGTAGTATACCTGTAAAGCAAGACATGTATGTTATTTCTAACTTTAACTCAAATACAGACAGAAATCTTCAAACAGAGACCACGGAAACAATATCAACAGAACAAAAATCAACAGAGATTCCTACACCTAGACCAGCTATTGCATCTAACCCTAGTTCGATTTCATTAACAGTGCCAAGCGACAACTTGCATGATAGTGGAAAGAGATTGTTTGTAAATGTCACAATTGCGACAGGTGACATTTTAAATAATACAAACTCTTCCCCTGCTTTAAACCCAGTGTTTGTGTTGTCATTGTCTTTGCCCTCAGGAAATAACTCTGGAGATATTAACATTCACCCAGTAGTGCCAAACTCACCAAGAAAAACTTCTAGTTTTCAATCCGATAATACAGAAACAGCAACATTAATTCCTGGCTTTATTAATCGTGGTGGAGAATGCCAGTGTTCGTGTCCTTGTCTTTCTAACCATAAAAACAAAGATAAGCTCACAGTTGTTGAAAGTGATCTTGAAAATTTTTCAGGCAGTTTTTCAGACTCGGAAGAAACTTTTACAACACCTCAGGATTATATCACCACATATGATGAATCTATATATAGTGTTCCAAACCTTTCAACCGAGAACTACGATACTACCACCTCAGAGTATTTTGAAGAGAATGGAACAGAATCAAGCACTAGCTATGATGAAGGGATTTCTTCTACCACGTCTGAAGCTGAAGCAGAAAGTTCATCTACTATATCTATTCTTGAACCTTCTGAACCTGAATATGAAAAAGTGAATACAACACCAAAAGATGAAATTGAACCTTCTTCAGAAAGTTCACAACACCAGGAGAATGAAGAAGATGAAGATCTAGAAAATGGCATATCCACTGAGACTACAACTCTTGGACACCCTGTAGAATGTCCCAAGGTGACTCCTCCACCTCCTACTGTTCTTATTTTAGAAGGTAAGAGTTGCCAGTGAGTTAAAATTTTGCTTATTTTTTAGTGTTATTTAATAAATATTTTGCTAATCATTAAACTCAGTAGAACATATCTTATAGCAGTTTAAGTTTATAGTCACTGCTTTGAGTTTGCTAATATGAAATAGTGATAACTGTAATCGTGTATTTCATTGCTATGATGATCTCACTATGTGCATGATTAGCTGGACATGTAGTGGTTTGGTTTCATAGCTTACTCAGCTTTCGATGTCTCACATTCGACATGTTATAGCACATTTAACAACTCTAGGCTAATTAATTCCTGCTGTAGGTGCTTGGGCTTTGGGATTGGTGTTCTGGAATTATTGGTCATTGGATAACACCAATTTTTAACCCACAGATTTCATTTTAAATCTAAATCTAGTTTAACTTAATTTAACCACGTAATTTTAAATTCCCGATTCTTCTGTTTACGACTTCACTACTAAACAAAATTATATTTTTTATGTTCAAGTAATGTATTTATACAAGTAATAGTAACTTCTGAGAATTATTCTTTATAGTATGGTTTGCTTCTGATGAGTGTTCACTTCTAATGAATCAGTCACTTACAAAGTTTCTGTAACATATCCCAGTATTTAGAAAATTTTGCTTTTTTCATAACAGACTTAAAATATTAATTAGCTTTAAAAGCTTTACAGTTAAATTTTTACAGTAAAATGTATTCTAAATAAAGTATAAAATGTCCAGCAATTTTTTTATTTAACAAAATATTATCTCTTTAAAGAAACACCTTTAATTTGAGTAGATACTAAATAAGTTGGATCAAATATATGAAATGAATTACCCAGTTCCATTTAATGTTTGAAGTTTCTCATTAATTTATCAATAACTTTGCCAGGAGATAAAGTTCGAGGGAAGACGTTCCCTCCCGACGGGACAACATTTTCCCAGATCACACTCGGACAGAAGCTGACAAATGAAATCGCTCCTTACGGCTACTGGAACATGCAGTTTTACCAGTCAGAGTCAGCCTATGTCAAGTTCGACTACAACATTCCGCGAGGGGCCAGCATTGCAGTTTACATCCGTCGCAACGCGCTGCCCACGCACACGCAGTACAACATCCTCGAGATCCTCAGCGGCTTCAAGGCACGCCAGAGCAGAGCTTCACATGTGAGTATTTGCCAAATCACTAATAGTTAGTTTCGTATAACCTTCTGGCCAAGGTCTAATGTTTAGAGTTTTAAGGTCGCACTACTGCCTCTTAACGTGACCTAACGACTACTTATGTAGCCGGGACCAACGGCTTAACGTGCCTTCCGAAGCACGGTGGCAGTCTGAGAAATTAAATTTCATGTGTCATGACCGGGAATTGAACCCGGGTTTTTTGGGTGGTAGGCCAGTACTCTACCCACTCAGCTATGACTGCCACTAATTAAGAGCCTTTAAGGTATCCATTAAAAAGAAGTTTCAAACCCGGTCAATCTTGTTCGCACAAACACACTTCTGTCACATTATTTTGTCAAATACAACCAACCAGTTAAATATTTTGTTGTCTACTCTTCTTTTCAGGACCAATATGTTTTGAAAACCTTTTGTTCAGACCGATATTTGTTGTTTCAGTCGCTAGTAAAGAAGGAGGTTACACACTTCCTTGAGCCTGGGCACTGGTTTCTGTCACTGTACAACGACGACGGAGATGCACAGGAGGTGGTGTTCCAGGCGGCTGTGTCCGAGGACATGACCCAGAACTGCCCTGGAGGTTGCAGTGGCAAGGGAGAGTGTCTCATGGGTCATTGTCAATGCAACCCTGGCTTCGGCGGAGAGGACTGTAGTGAGAGTAAGGAAATAATAATACTTTATATACTACAAAATACATTTTATATTACAGTAATAGTAAATTAAAGTAACTTGTATCTCACTTGGAACTTCATACTCCAAAGTATGGTGACAGTCTGAGAAAATAAATGTAAAATGTATCATGATCGGGAATCGAACCTGGGTGTTTTGGTTGGTGACTGCCACTTCATGTTCACTTGACCGACTGTGGACCTGTGTCCAGGTGTGTGTCCGGTGCTGTGTAGCCAGCGAGGCGAGTACATCAACGGCGAGTGCCAATGCAACCCAGGCTGGAAGGGCAAGGAGTGCAGTCTGCGGCACGACGAGTGTGAAGTACCGGACTGCAACGGGCACGGCCACTGCAGCAACGGCAAGTGCGCCTGCGCCAGGGGCTTCAAGGGCAAGTTCTGCGAGGAAGGTGAGAACTGTTTCCCATCGGGCATCACAGTTGTGCTAATTACCAACTAACTCAATCAGTAAACTTCATACAGCCTAGAAGGTTCTTCTTCTAAGGTTCTTTCCTAAGGTTAAATACAAAACTGAATATGTCTATAGCCTAGTCGGAGCAGAGACAAATCCGTCTCAAAAAATCCGACAAAAAAATTAAAGATCAATAAAATCGATCTAGCTGTTCTCGAGTTATGAATGGTGTAACTAACACGACTTTGTTTTATATATTAAGATAATGGATACAGCAAAACAATTAGACAAAAGGAAGTTTCCACAAGTTGAGTTAGGTTTACATTTTAATTCATTATTGATATTGATTATACTTATAATTACTGTAAAATCACAATAAATATATTAAAAATACACAGTTGTTTAACTCATCAAAATTATATAAATGTCAGAACATTTTAAAGAGACTCCTTTGTATTTTTCATAACAAGAGGTTGGTTATCAATATATTTTTTTTCAAGTTATGCATGGTACGTTAAAAAAAACGGTAAAAGTACGGTAAAAGTTATTCAGGGCCTTTTTTAAGGTGTAATAAAAAATACTCACATTTTTACTAATCATTTTAATTTAGTATAAAAAAGTAACCCAAAATGTAATTAAAACGATTGAAGATTTGAATATTTCCTATAACTATTTCTTTTAGTAATAAGAATTAATTCAAAAAAACTCCTTACAGTTTATTCTTTAGATTTTTTAAACTTCAATTTGCTTCTGAAGAGCATCAGCATATAGAACTATAATAATCCAAAGTAGTGTGAGTTGAAAAGCGAACCTAGTACATCAAAGTCTGCTGTGCGATTGACAAATGTCTCCTCCGACCTCCAGTGATGACGACATTTATAACTACTCCAGATCCTCTGACATCCACCATTTCATTAAAGTTGTTTCATTTTGGAGGCGGGGGCACCAGTAATCAGCGTATTTATTTAGATCAAACACTTTACATTCCATGAAAGTTTTCCTTCTGTGCATCATTTTTAATTTCTTTGATTATAATCATGCAATGATTATTTTTAATTTTTTTTAAATGATGTAACTACTTGTTTAGTTTGAAGAGAAATAAAAATTACTATTTCCAGAAGCAAAAAATTATAAAAAATACTTTATTGTAACAATTTTGATTGTTTTTCATCTAATCTTCTGATTGCACTTGTGCGTCTAACGTGACTGTGACCTAACAACTACTTTATGCAGCCAGGACTAACTGTAGTAAAACGTGCCTTCCGAAGCACGGTGGCATTCTTAGAAATTAAATTTCATAAGTTTCATGACCATGAATCGAACCCAGGTCTTTTGGGTGGTAGGCCAGCGCTCTGCCCACTCAGCTATGACTGCTAAATTCTAACAATCATGTATAAACAAATAATTTTCCTGTAAAAATATCCAGAAAAATAAAAATCTATTTAAAATGTTACAGCAATTATTGGATAAAGGATTTAAACAAAATTTCACTGTTTTTATATTTACCACGAATATAAATTGCTATTCTCGTAGAACATGATTAATTTTTACTCATTTTCATAGATTCTGTTGTGTTGTGTTGCAGTCGATTGTCCCCACCCCACATGCAACGGCCATGGGTTCTGTGCTGAGGGCGTGTGCCTTTGCAAGAAGGGCTGGAAGGGCGCAGACTGCAGTGAGACAGACAACGAAGCGCTGCAGTGTCTACCGGACTGCTCGGGGCATGGCGCCTTCGACCTTGAGACACAGACCTGCCAGTGTGAGCCCATGTGGTCTGGGGACGACTGCTCCCGAGGTGAGAGAAGAAAACATTTCATAGGTACGCCACCAGGGCGCACTGCTAGCTACTTGCTGTTACGGTTACTTGTACCTTGCGCTAGGTCTTCAGCTGTAGTAGAGTATTGGGAGGGAGTATAGGGAGTACATCTAGGACAATAGAAACTCTTAATTTAAATAAAAAGAAACTCCAAATACACAGTATAAATACTCGTACTTGACAAATATATTGACAAATGAACCATGCTGTCTGAGTAAAGGTTTAAATTAGTTTATTGAAATTACCAAATACTAGTCAACTAGCATTTGGTAATTAGCATAACATTTAAAACTGAATTAAACCACCTGCACATAAATTAGATTGATTTACTTAAAAAGTTATTCATTACAATAAAATGTAACTGTTTCACACCATGAAAAGAAAGAAAAGAGTTCATTAAAAACATTGTGTTAAAACTATAATCAAATGAAAACTTAGTAATTTGATGGCGAATGCGAACTGTCAGTCTCAGTTGAGTGGCTGAATCCTTCTGTGTATAAAACAGTAGGGGCTATGACACGGCAGCGACTCGGACTGCACAGTGTAATTATCCGTCGGACATTCTGCTCATCCGTCGCTCCTACTCCGTCGTGATGTATGTATGGAGGATAATGGAAGCTCTCAGCTCCAAAGTCAATTAATCACTCCATTCTTGCTACCACTCCGCTCTGCCATCATTTTACTAATTACGTCTTCAGCTATTAAAGAGGGACAGTTTTAGCTTTTAACTGCTCTTCATTCGAGTTATACCGTCAGTGTGTTTTTACAACGGGAGATTTAAATACTGTGGAAGATTTTATATTTGTTAGATTGATGTGTTTTTATTTAGTCTTGTTGCTTTTTCAAATTATATTTTCTTTGGCAGCAGAAAGCTTTTTACCCTTTCAGAAGATATGTGTGTGTTAAAATACTGTATATGTTATTTAAGCCTTCCCGGACTACACCCTAATTGGGTGGAGACCTCATAAAGAAATTAGGTTGGAGTAAATTTTTTTGTTTCTGTGTTTATAACACTTAGTTATTTGTAAATATTTGAAATAAAAATTATTTTTAGGAAAAATAAGAATCTACATAAAAAGATACATTATTAATGTAATGCTAATCATTTTGAGTTCCGATTGATCAAAAATGGTATCAAAATAGTTTAAATCTGGCTCAGGTTATTTTTTATGATCCGCAGATATATCCACAGACCGTCTGCTAGGACCAAAAATTTAGCGAATATATCCGCCTGCAGTCTGGGAAGGGTTAAAATATATTATACCTAAATAATAAGAAAGTAATTACAACTCAATTATGTGTATAAACATTTCATTTTTTTCTAAAAAATATCATTTTTGCAACAACAATAAACAATAGTTTTACATTGATATAGTTAATTAAGATAAAAACAATTAAGTAATCTAAAATACAAGAGATTGAAGTCTGATAAATACAATTAAAAATATGAGTTTTTAGGTATTGTGAAATAAATATTGGTAACAAAATATATTGTTACTTAAAATTTTATACAATAAGTTATTTGAGTTACCTCAATAAGAGAATAATAGCTAGAAAGTTTGATAGATATAAATATGTTCCGTATGAGTGAATTGGTGATGAATATGAATATCCTTAATGCTTTTCCTAGTACAAATACAACATGACTGGATCCTCCCTCACCTTACATAATCTATATTGGATATGGCAATATCCAATAGATAAGATTGGGGGCAGTGAAGCGTAATGACGGTGACAAGTTTCCAGGTGGGACGGACACGAGGGGAAGCCATCACCCGGGGCTATCATGTGTGACAAATGAAATTACTGGAAAAGGGTCCCCAACCCCAGCCTCATTCACAATCCACTTAGATAAGAATTAATTGCTTTCCTGATTAGGTGAAGCCTTGTCCCTTCTTCTTTTTTCTCTCAGATTTAATGCGATGTGCACAAGTGTCCTGAATGAAAATAGATGAAAAATTCTTTTTTAATTTTTAATGTAAATTAAAGTTATCAATATATTACTTTATATGTGATGGAAGTATATTCTTATTAAAATTTTAATATGATTGTTAATTCAATTTCATTTAATTTTGCTTCTTAAAGAGTATCTTGCTCATATATGAATTAGATGATTGCAGGAACCATATAGTTTTTTTCCATAGTTGTGCTATATTTGTTGGCCATATTGGTACCACTTGACATATTGTGTGTTGGCAGAACTGTGTGACCTGGACTGCGGTCCGCACGGACACTGCGTCGGGGACTCCTGTATGTGCAACCCAGGCTGGGCAGGCGAGTTCTGTAACCTGAAGCAGTGTGACACTCGGTAAGCCCTTGCTCTTATTGTGTGTTGCTCTTACTGCGTGAAATCTTCAGTTCTGTTAAATTATAGTGGCTTTTTTAGGTTTAGTGTTATTATTCATATTTTTAGTATTTTGTGTATGTTAAAAATAACAATTCAAGAAATGGCTCAAACCACTTCTTTCCACTTTCTTCTGGCTTCACCAGAAAAACCTTAATATTTATGTTACATACATAATAATAAGTAGGATTTAAAGCAGTAGATTTGGTTTTCGCCAACTATGTTCTGATGTTATAGGAATTAAGTTTATAGAATCTATATCATCCATTTTTATACAGATTAATTACAAAATCAATAACTTCAAACGTTTTAGAAGAACATTGGTTTACCATTTCTGTATGCTAAGAATTAAAAAAATTACCTAGAAAGTTACACTACCATTGGAAAAATAAATATCCTTGGGATTATTCATTCATGTCACTTTCTTGTGGGAAAATGCTTTACATATAAATTTAATTTAGTCTGGAATTGTAAAGCTAACCGCATGGTAGCTCAAGGGTAATGCGCTGGCCCAGTAAGACTTAGGTTACTGATTCTAAACCATTCAGATGATGATCAGTCATTTCTGTTTTTTTTTTAAACTATGAAAATCACGACTGCACAGGTGTAACGAGCACGGCCAATGCAAGAACGGCACGTGTCTGTGCGTGACAGGGTGGAACGGACGGCACTGCACGCAGGAGGGATGTCCAAATAGCTGTAGTGGCCACGGTCAGTGTCGCGTCAACGCAGACAGCCTGTGGGAGTGTCGCTGTTCCGAGGGTTGGGACGGTCGCGACTGCAATGTGCTTCTGGAGCAGAGCTGCAACGATGGACGTGACAACGATAAAGGTAACAGGAGACATGTTACTACTTTCTAATGTTTGACACTGTATATATGAGTTAAACAGTGTATTAAAAGACATTGTCGTCTTGCAAGTTGGCAGTACTAAATTTGAACTGAACGACCTTGAACTTGAACTGTTTATTGATACTTTATCTTCTTTTTCTTCAAAGCCTTCAAACTAATTACTGATTGGAATAAAAGTAAGTTTACACAGAAATGTAAACTGATTTTATTATTCAATCATTACCCAATCTGATAAATAATTACTCAAACTGAATGTTCGTCTAACTCTATGCTAAACCAGTGATGTACGAAGAGAACTTGTGATACGACGGATGCGATGTTTGTTTGTAGATGGCCTAGCTGACTGTGAGGACCCGGAATGTTGCTCTCACCACCTCTGCCGCAGCAGCCAGCTCTGTGTGTCGTCACCAAAGCCCATCGATATCCTGCTGCGGAAACAGCCCCCGGCCATCACTGCTTCGTTTTTCGAACGTATGAAGTTTCTGATAGAGGATGGCAGTCTTCAGAACTACGCTCGCCCGGAGACATTCAACGAAAGGTATGATTTTTGTCTCTGATAAATTTAATTTTGATTTTTCTAGATTTAAAGGTTACATCCATATTCTACCAACTTTTTTAAAGTTATATAGTTTATCTATTGTTAGTCTCTAAGATTGAAGTTTTAAATTTTAAATATATATATATATATATATATATATATATATATATATATATATATTCATTTTATTTTTAAACATTTTTAAAGGGTTCATTTTATATAGTAAAAAAATCCATACAAATATTTTATATGTGATAGAATAACATTTTTCCCAATTTTATTTACTTTTTAGTGGTTAATTTTATTTGGTGCGGTAAACACCTAGTCTGACAGACAATTAATTGATATATTAATTGGCATTCAATTAAAGATTTGGTACTCAGTTGAGCTAACTATATGTGGTTTATGTTGACTAACCCTTCTTGTACTGTCCAAAGTGTTCAAGCTTTGTTGTGCCCATGTGATCTCTCCCCGTACCATCTCTACCGTACCGTACCGTCTGTGTTCTGTGGAGTGCCGACTATCTGCCGAAATTTTGAAAATAACTCAATTATTTTGCTTTTTGGAATAAGTTATCTAGATCATAATCATTTAATGACTTATGTCTTTAATGCCATCCAGTACAAAAGTATCTATATTAATGAAGGCATTTATTTATAAAAACAACCACGGCTTATATATACAACTTACACAAATTATTGAACAAGTCTTCTTAGAGTACGCTTTCATTTCAGCAAAACCCAGTTACGATATATGTTTTATTTTGAATTGTGAAAATATACATTATAAAAAAATAACTAATAATAAAAACAAAATTGTAACTGCAAACAAATGTTTTTATTAGGTTAAATAAGCAGTTACAATACTCATAAAATTTAAAATTATACTTTGGATCATTAGAATAGGCAATAGAGAATAAATAAATTCTAAATTAAATTAATCAAGTTGTTTACAAACTTGCTGAAGACTTCATTGTCTAAGTCTTGGTAACCTTACTAATTTTTTTACTTGGTTACATGTTATGCATTTGTGTTATCATGCAATACGTCTAAATTTTAACTGTGCTTAACTTACAAAGAAAAATTTCTAAACTTTTAAAATTTTTTATAATTCATTTTTTGTTATCAAAATTTGGCAGATGGTGTCGGCGTGTCCTCTATGTTTCAATACTATGTTTATTGTGTTGTTGTTACCAAATGATAGCTGTGGAAAGTAGGGACAGGTTTATTACTTTACTTAAGGTCGCGAATATTTCCTAACTGTGACATTTTCTTTCCGCTGCCAGTGTGTTTTGGAATCACTTCAACGCAAGGTAAGAACGAATTGGCCCAAAAACGTCACGTGATTTCATCAGTCTTGCGTATTTTGAAGTAGTTTTGAAATTATTTATCTTTTCATATTATGAATTTAAATTGTACTGGCACATACTGTAAGTAACTGCCTGTAGTTTGAAATTACTTTTCAACGTTGGGGTGTCATATTTGATCTGGGATAGTGACTCGCATGCGTTTTATAATGTGTTTTTATATCATATTAAATTTTCAAAGATTTCAGAATCACTTTTAGAAAAAGTACAAGAATATATTTTTTTGTAAATTTCAATTTTGATGGTTAAATTACTTAATGTTATACACACAAGTTTGCATGTAGCTCAAGTCTGGGAGGTTCCACTGTTGGAAGATAAAGATATCACTGGTTCTGTGTTGTGTTCGTCCTTGTGGCATGCATCTCCTTACCTTCCCCCACCCTATCCCAAGTGTACTCGTCACTTTATTGTTTGCTTCACATTTTAACATTATTTGGTTTTACGTGTGTTTTTGCTACTTGTGTCCTTTTCTTGTAGCGTGATAGTGTATATAGTATACATAAAATACTTATGACTAATTTTATAATTCACAATTACAGTGTTAGAACTAGGGTATTAGTATATGACTATTGTTATCTTTAAAATTTATAATGGTGTTGGTTATTAATTATTTTTATGAATATATTTTATTGGACTTTTCCAAAGCGTCTGCTTTTTAACTACGCAACTTTTCTGGAGGTAGAGAAACTTCTCTCGTTTTCAAGTGGTTACGTAATAATTTACATCAAAATTGAACATTTACATACTTTAAACATTCAATTTTAAAATAAATTATTTGATAATCATATTAAAACGAGAGGAGATTCTTCACCTCCAGAAACATTGTGTAGCTAAAATCACAGATGTGTTGGAATCGTCCAACAAAAGATATTGAATATAACTATTGTTATATTTAACAGCTAAAATTTAATTTTCCTATATTTTTCAATTGAGAATGGACTTTGTTTTATTTATGCATTAACTGACTTATATTAAAATGTTATTACAGAAATATATAAGCAAATTCATACTACAATTATTTGTGATTTGCTGATGTAGGTTATAAAATGTTTTTCTCAATTTATATTTCCTATATTTGAAAGTTCAATTTACTTATTCAAATTATATCTCAACAGTAGAAGATGTCATCATTTGTTATTATTTTTAAACTCACGGACAGGAACTCCACCACTCTTGTTCTGATGTTTCATGTGTATTTCAGCCGGTCAGCTGTGATACGGGGTCGCGTGGTCACAGCCATGGGTATGGGTCTCATGGGTGTGCGGGTAAGCACTTCCACCCCCCAGGAGGGCTTCACCCTCACCCGTGAGGACGGGTGGTTTGACTTGTTAGTTAACGGCGGTGGAGCTGTAACCTTACAGTTCGGCCGGAGCCCCTTCCGACCTCAAACGCACATCGTCAACGTGCCGTGGAACGAAGTAAGTCAACTTTATTTTGGAACAGTAGAATTAACTATTAAGTTTGAGGAAAATCATACAATTAAAAATAATAATTATTATTGAAATTGCTCAAACAATAAAGTAGTACTCCAGGATAGTACTAACCTTTTATGGATATCTAACAAAAGACTTAAATTAATTGAATATAACTACACTACAGTTTAGCTTAGCTCAATTTTCACACTCTAACATGTTCATGGTGCAACATTAATTGTCGAATGGCATTTCAGTTGATTGTATATCCTGTTTTCCAC
Source organism: Nephotettix cincticeps (assembly GCA_023375725.1). Lineage (NCBI taxonomy): Eukaryota > Metazoa > Arthropoda > Insecta > Hemiptera > Cicadellidae > Nephotettix > Nephotettix cincticeps. The sequence goes on along the minus strand of CM041789.1, from coordinate 19,522,426 downwards.
GCAGGTCGTTATAATCGACACAGTAATGATGTGGACCGGTGATGAGAAGACAGTGAGTGTTGGTGCACATGCCTGTCGGGCTCACGACTATGACGTCATGAAGCCTGTTGTACTGGCAACATGGAAACACGGCTTCCAGGGTGCTTGCCCCGACAAGAGCGCTATACTTGCTGAGTCTCAGGTAGGAAAACTATGCAAACTTAATAAATTTGATATTCAACTAAATTAATTTATCATTGGAATATAAGAAAGTACTTCAAAAAAAATCTCAATTCTCAAAAGTTACTGCCCAATCTTGTATGACAACACAGTCAAGTACCAAACTCGAATATGTATACAACATTTTAAGATTTTTTTGTGTTGGTAATTACATATGATGTACTCATAGTTATTTTAATTTATATTTAACCCCTTAAATACAAGGGTTAGGGGTTCCTTTTTTGGTTTTAAATAACCCAGAAATGCATAATCTTCTTATAAAAATTTAGATTGTCTTATTAAAAGTAGATTTAAGGGTGAAAATGATTTGCCAAACCTATTTTTAATTTTAAAAATTTGGGTTTAACTTTCATTTTTCAACCATACAAATAATTAAAAATGAACTATATTTCACTTACTAAACAAAATATTAGGAGCACTTTAAAGTCTAACCCTACTTAAACTAATAACATACAACATAAAAGCCAATAAACAAACCGAACGATAACCATTCGCGAGATGGAAACAACCAACTGCTATTTCAAGTCCTCTGCAAATATCGCTTAATATCGCATAACATAAAAAAAATAAAGGCATAAGGAAATAGTTTATAAGTAAATACTAAAGCATTCTGGCGGTGAACTAACAAACCACCAAGACAAAGAACAATCACGTCAGTGGCCCTTTATTAGCACTTTTCAGCTGACGGAATGTGTAGGCAATAGTCGGAAAATAACTGACGCATGATGAACTATTTCGCAGGTGGTACAAGAGAGCTATCAGATCCCAGGAACTGGTCTGAACCTGGTGTACCACAGCTCCCGCGCCGCCGGCTACCTCTCCACAATACAGCTGCAGCTGACTCCAGAGAGGATTCCCCCCACACTCACGCTCATCCACCTACGCATCACTATTGAGGGCTTACTCTTCGAGAAAACCTTCGAGGCCGACCCAGGCATCAAGTTCACTTATGCTTGGAACCGACTCAATGTCTACAGGTAATATGTCTTCAATTGAAATTTTCTTTTATTTTGCAATTGTAAAAACCATAATTAGTCTAAATAGGTCTAATTATGAGGATAATCTTTGCAGATAAACCTAGTTTTCAATAGTACAGACTTAAGTTCAACCAGAATATCACATCCACTAACTACCGCTCATAACTATCCATAATTTGTGACCTCCAATTTGCTGGATTACAGGACATGCTACCGTCCTAGTATGAAAGGTTTGAATTTTAAACAAATTTAATTATTACAAGTAACTCATATGACTGTTTACTTTCGTGAAGGCAAAGAGTGTATGGAGTGACAACAGCCATGGTGAAGGTGGGCTACCAGTACACCGACTGCAAGGATGTCTTGTGGGATGTGCAGACGACGAAGTTGTCCGGCCACGACATGAGCATCTCAGAGGTGGGCGGCTGGAACCTGGATATCCATCACAGATACAACTTCCACGAAGGTAAGTGAGACAGAACTCAGCTTATTTGGAGTGGAATGAGAGTAATATACTTGGATTTGGAAGAAGAGCCATATTTTAAGGGCTCTGAAAGTTCATCATGTTAGATAGGGTGAATTATTTCCCTCATATATATGAGTTTTGCGGGAAGAGCTGTGGTCTGAAATCCTAGAGATCGGTGTCAAGTCCCCTAAACATCAGGCTGCTTATTGTGTTAATTATCTTTCGTTTCCTGGCTCCAGATTGATCTAAGAGCAGTATCCTCACTCGATACACTCCAAAGACACAAAAAATTAGTTGGTAAATCCCAGTCGTCAAGGTCGCATCAATATCATCTTAGTGGTATATGCTCTTCTTTAGGAGCGAGGCAGCCTGTTTATTCCTACCCTCTTTTTCCAGTGCAGAATATTAGAACTAATTGAATAGCCACAATTTTTGAGCTCTTCTAATCCTTAAATCTAATACATTATTTCAATGTAGGTTCATTTAAAATTCAATTTGCTATATTATATTCATTATTTCATCTTGGGCATTGTAAACATTTTGAACTGGATTGAGTTACTTTTGAGGTTCGTTACCATGAGGATTCATGTCAAAGTATAACCTTTACTAAAGTACATCCACTAATGTCAAACAGGCATCCTTCAAAAGGGTGACGGGTCCAACATGTACCTGAAGCACAAGCCTCGTATCATCCGCACGACTCTGGGTGACGGGCACCAGCGACCCCTGGACTGTGGGGACTGTGAGGGAGCGGCGGGGCCAAAGCAGCGGCTCCTTGCCCCCGTAGCACTGGCAGCAGCACCCGATGGCTCCATATATGTTGGGGACTTCAACCTAGTGAGGCGCATCATGGTAGATGGAACTGTGCGGACCGTTGTCAGGCTCAAGTGAGTGGATTCAAAATAAGTGGGATTTTTGTCATTAGTACATAACAGTAGATCAGTTTCTCTTGACTTCATTTTTATAATTGAAGAGATTACTTGCCTTTAAAATACCTTATTTAATGAAAACACACGTACATATTAAGAATGGTACCTAAAACCCCTCCAAAGTGTGTAAAAGCTTACTGATCAAAATTTTGTTCAGGTCATATTTAAATTCCCTTTAAACTGTTAGGCTTTTATGGATATTGGAAGTGAATTTAAAAAATAATCCATTACAAATAGGTTTTTATTTTTTAAGTTTCTTTGTTATGGTTTTTTAAACAAGATTTTTTTAAATCTAGTCTTGTGGTTGTAGTAATGTTATTGTTTTGGTAAATAACTGATGATCATTCTTACATATAAAATAATTTAGTAAACATACAGTGTTAACGGTCATATACTATCAGATCATACTATTATACTAGATCAGCAAAATGCTCCCTGCACGAAACCTTTGTTTCAAGGTGCAAAAATATTCCAACTGCCACTTTTTCCTTGCACACTTTGCTTTTTGCTTTCTGCTTGGTAGTTATTAACTCCATATTTGGTGACACTGCATCCAACTGGTATCTGTTCCAGCGTGACAAGAGTGGCTTACCGTTACCACATTGCCCTGAGTCCCCTGGACGGAACTCTGTACATCTCCGACCCGGAGTCACACCAGATCCTGAAGGTTCGGAACCCGGATGACTTCTCTGACCCGGACCACAACTGGGAACCAGCAGTTGGATCTGGAGAGAGATGTCTTCCCGGGGACGAGGCTCACTGCGGCGACGGAGCTCTTGCCCGAGACGCCAAACTGGCTTATCCAAAAGGTATGTTGCAATATTTACCTAGATACTTCACTTCAAGATAAACAATTACATCCATTAAATGTAAAGGTAATTTTTTTTTTATTTTACATTTTCAACCTCATTTACACACTGTAGTTACTAGGTAGATCAATCTATCCTACCAAATTATTTGAGCGTGAAATAAACAATCAAAATATCTTTGTTTTCCTTTTACAGGTGTTGCTGTGTCTTCAGACAATGTATTATACTTTGCTGATGGAACCAATATCAGAATGATGGATAGAGATGGGATTGTGACCACAGTAATTGGCAACCACATGCACAAATCTCACTGGAAACCAATCCCTTGTGAAGGAACACTGAACGTAGAAGAGGTAAATCACAGAGTCAAACAATATTAACTTAGTTTTAGATAAAAATTGTGTTCTTATTTTAGATGCTCCCAATATTCTACCTGTCAGTGAAGATCCTATAGTTGGTATTTTGACTTCAACCTCGTACCTCAGACTCCAATAATAGTACATTTCCCTTCAAGGGAATTTCCCAATATCCTCAGATCTTCCATTACTTGAAACCCGAAACATCCATGGTTTATCTTTGGAGACTTCCTGTGAATAGTTTTCTTTGAATTGTATTTTATATTTTGGATACATACATTCACATACATACATTCACTTTGAGTATACCTCTTCAGTTGTATCTTAATTGTTATTAAATATGGTAAAATGTTAGTATTAATATTTCTTTAATAGATTTGTACATAAAAAAGGGAATTCACGTCTTTACTCTTTCTTATCTACAGGTACACCTGAGATGGCCGACCGACCTGGCTATCAACCCACTGGACAATTCTCTGCACATCGTAGACGACCATATGATCCTACAGCTGACGCCCGATGGTCGAGTGAAGGTGGTGGCAGGGCGACCACTGCACTGCCCCGCGCGAGGACACGACTCAGAGCTGGCCACTCGCGCGACACTCGTCATGCCTCAGAGCATCGCCTTCGCCCCCTCGGGAGATCTGTATGTAGCCGAGAGTGACTCCCAAAGGATCAACAGGGTCAGGGTCATTGGTGAGTCAAGCATACAAAAACAAGAAACTATATGTTTGGAATCTAAGTAGAATTTCATAACACTTTCCTTAATTTGTAAATACCAATGATATTGATGGTTTATATTTAGTCGCTTACTCCTCTCAAGTTAAATACTGTTCAAAACTACGGTTTTCATGTTTCTTTATATTTTTAACCATAACCATTTTCAGGTCAAGTAAAGCTAAACTAAACTTACTTTAATAAATTCTATTTAAGTTGTTTTTTTAATTTAAGGTGTACTTGAAGGCAAATTAGATTTTTTCTTGTGTTCTTCTAAAACATAAATTTAGCTTCTGTTATATTTATTGTTATTAGGTACGGATGGCAAGATCAGCCACTACGCAGGAGCCGAGTCCAAGTGTAACTGCCTCGATCGCGGGTGTGACTGTTTCGAACAGGACCACTTCCTTGCTTCCACCTCCAAGTTCAACACTATCTCATCCGTCGTGGTGTCACCCGACGGCATCCTTCACATCGCTGACCAGGCCAACTACAGGTAAGCTTTGTAAATCATTGAGCTATTAGTAATGATATTGAGAAATAAATCAGCTAGCTTCTGCGATAAATATGTCATTGAATAAATCTATTACTCTCACCTATCACCTTAGAATATCCTCTTAGGTGGGTTGATGTCTAATATACGAATCTGAACCAAACTGACTTCATTAATTATTAGTAAAATCAAATTTTGGTGAAACTCAATTACTTTTTTAAATATCTGAAATAATAAGCAATATTTAACAAAATTATTAGTTACAGTGAAAACATTTATGAAACAAATTGTTTCTCTTGCCAATAGGATACGGTCAGTGATTGCGAGCATTCCCGAGCCGACAGCCAACCGTGAGTACGAAGTCTACTCTCCAGAGACTCAAGAGATGTATGTATTCAACCGGTTTGGCCAGCACATTGCCACCAAGAATATTTTGACAGGGGAAACTACGTACCAGTTCTCGTACAATGTGAACACTAGTAACGGCAAACTGAGCACGGTCACCGATACAGCCGGCAACAAGGTCTTCCTGCTGAGAGACTACACCGGGCAGGTGAGGAAATTCGATTGTGATCATATGTAGTGTTTGTCACATCATTCAACAGTCTGTAGGAAAATTACCAATTTAACCGTCTTTGTGACAACCAGATATGATATAAATTTAGTATTTTTTTCTTAGGAATCATTTAGACTGAATTTTTAATGATTTATATAAGCTTTAGAATTTTCAATCCATAAATCTGATGAATTATTAAACAGTTGGTTGAACTGTCTGTTTGTATCCAGGTGAACTCAATAGAGAACACCAAGGGCCAGAAGTGTCGTCTGCGGATGTCTCGTATGAAGCTGCTGGTGGAGATCAGTACGCCAGACAACTATAACGTGACCCTGGACTACCACGGTCCGACAGGACTTCTCCGCAGCAAGCTGGACTCAGCGGGTCGTTCGTACGTCTATTCCTACGACGAGTTTGGTCGACTCACTGCCGCAGTCACGCCCACAGGCAAGGTGCTTCGACTTGGCTTCGATCTCAGCGTCAAGGGAGCTGTGGTCAAAGTCACTCACGATGACCGCCAACCCCTGTCCATGCTGATCAAGGGTTCCAGCGTCATCACCAAGCTAGGTAAATCTTGTAAATCAATTTGGAAACTGAAGTCATACCGTGTAGACATTATTGATGAATTCTTGAATTTGTATTAAAATCTACGTCTCTTGGCTTGGGATAAGAGTAAAGAAGTTCTTAATGGATGAAAGAAAAAATTAACTAAGGCTCCTTAGTTACTGACATTTGACAGAAATATGAATATTAAATATTGTAGTAAACCAAATGGATAATTTGAACCATCAACAACAGAGAGTAGAGTCAGAATAGTAAAAAATATTTGCTAATATGCCGATTGAAAATTTGTTAACATATGACTGTTTTGTAGGAGAGGCAGAGCAGCGGACAGTCGTAGGCAGTGATGGCAGCGTCTCCACTATAGCGCCCTGGGGACACATCATCAGCACGGACGCTGTGGCGTACTCGGTGCTCGCCGACCAGGACCCGGTGCTGGCCGAGAGCTATCCTGTGCCGGGCAAACAGCACACAGAGATCGGAGGCGACCTAGCTAACCGCTTTGAGTGGCGATATTTCCTTCGCAGAGCTCCTGGCGCCAAACCCAGGACCCAAGGTATGAGTTTCACTCTAGCTGCTGAGTTTATTGAAGCAAATATGTAGACAATTTAAATTACAAATATAATAACCACACTATAGTAATTGAGGAACATAATATAACGGTTTGTTTATTCCCAGGTAAAGCTGTGGTGCAGGTCGGGCGAAAGTTGAGGGTCAATGGAGACAATCTGTTGACATTGGAGTATGATCGGGAGACAGGAACCGTGGCAGTGTTCATGGATGATCGTGTGGAACTGTTAAACGTGACTTATGACAGAACAGCGCGCCCGGTCAAGTGGGGTCCAAGGTATGTACAACTTTTATTACTTCTATCTACTTTGGTTGATAACATAATTTGGTATAATTTATTCATTAATATTGTATAATACGTTTCTAAAAGTCAGATAGATGACTTATCAGAAATAAACCATCAAAATATAAGATTAAAGTAGTACTCAAAAAAACTGAAATTATCAGTTTGAATTTTGACAGAGTATGATAAAATACTGATTTTAATGAGCAATATTGTTAGTGAAGCCTTTTAAATACTAGATTATTTATTTTGGTTTTAAAATCCTCCTTATAGGAGTGATTAAACAGTATGAAAATTATTCTTCTACAAAAATTGTTTTTGTTGGAAAGCTACTCAAGTCATTGTATTCTGTCTTCACTATCAGAATCTCAGTTTTAATATTGTTATACTGTCTACTTTAAACCTTCCTAATTCCTAAGATTCTGTTTTATAGCTAGATAATCTGTTAACTCAATAGTTTAAGTAGTTTAGATTGAACAATAATGTTCATCATATGCTGTTATGTTTTGCAGAAATGGAGTATTTGCCGGTGTGGAGTTGGAGTACGACAGATTCAGCCGGTTGAGCACGTGGCGCTGGGGCAAGCTGAGCGAGAACTACAGCTTTGACCGGTCAGGTCGCCTGGCCGAGATACGCTATGCGGACGGAACCTCCACCCTCTATGCCTTCAAGGACATGTTCAGCAGTCTGGTGAGTAAACTAGCTCTTATTTCATGTAGTAACTTACAATGTATTTAAAAAAGGGATGTTATAAACAAGTATGACTATTTTTATGTAGAATGATTTTTTTTAACATTGGGTGTTGAAATCTAGAAGGGTTGGCAGGATTTTATTTATATTATATATATATATATATATATATATATATTTATTTATTTATTTATTTATTATTTTATATATTTTTAGTTCAGTTTAGTGTAGTATATCCACAGGTTCAATGTAAAATTAATTTTCTCATCTTTCTTAACACATATTGGTATTTTATAAAACACATTGTGTGAAAGCAGTTCAATAATCTAAAATTTATTTAGTTATTTATTTTAATTTTGGTACAAAAGAATATATTCATTATTTAATGAATGTCTAGCAAATTATTGATGGAATGAAATATTTTAGGTGTATGTTGTTGACTGAAACTAGAGAAGTCAGTCCTAGTAATGCTGCATATTGAAGCTCCCAGACACTAATGTGATTTGTTTTTTCCGCAGCCATTGAAGGTGACAACGCCCCGAGGCAGTGACTACTTACTGCAGTACGACGATGCGGGCGCCCTGCAGTCCTTGACCACGCCCCGTGGACACATTCATGCCTTCTCCCTGCAGACCTCCCTCGGCTTCTTCAAGTACCAGTACTATTCGCCCATGAGCCGCCACCCCTTCGAGCTGCGTTACAACGACGAGGGGCAAGTGCTCGCCAAACTCTACCCTCACCAGTCGGGCCGAGTCGCCTATGTTTACGATCAGTCGGGCAAATTGGACACTGTCCTTGCTGGTATGTTTTTCAATGGTAGATTCCAGGTTTATATTTTATTCAAATATTTTTACTAAGCTTTATTTCAACCAATATCCAATATAATACATACCCTTTCCATCCCTTAGGTTTTAAAAACTAAATATTCTTATTTGTTAATATTTAACAGTGATTTTCTTCCTTTTTCTGTAGAGCTTGGTAACATTCTTTAATCCCACTTGAATATTTTAGCCTAGCAGGCTTTAGATTTTCAGAAGTTTACTGGTTCAAGATCATTTCTTGAATTTCTTCATGGTGAATTCATTCTTTATTGAATTTAGTGGTAAGAATTAGTACAGCTGATGACAAAAGTAAAATCCTCTCCAACGGCTGATCTCAACAAACAACAACCGAAACAACAATTAATTATTCGTATATTTTATTTCAGGTTTGTCATCAATACACTACACATATCAAGAAAGCACCAGTCTTGTGAAAAATGTCGACATAATTGAACCAAGTTTTGAACTGAAGCATGAGTTCAAATATCACATGGGTATTTTGAAAGATGAAAAACTGAAGTTTGGAAGCAAGAGTGGCCTCCACAACACAAACTATAGGTATTTAATATTTTATTATATATTATAAATTCTTAAATACTTTATGATAATTACTGATTTAGTAGAAATCCTCCAATCCCTCAGATCCCTAGACTTGTCAAGATAAAGGGAATGTATGGAAGGGTCAAGTTTGAGAGTTTCTTTTTCTTCAATAATATTCACCTTTTTTTGTAAACAAAGTGGAAAAAGTCACGGTTGATCTTTAATGTCTCAATCCTATCACACAATACAGTGGTTGTTAAAAACCAGTGTAATATGTTTTTCTCCAAATAATTTCAGGTAAAAAAAAATTGTGATTACCAGAATAAATAGTTATGGTAACTCATAGTTCAAATGTATTACGTCGCTCAAAGTTATCTATGTGTTCTCTGTATTTTCCTCGTTTCGCCAAACTCAACATGGCTGTGCTGCAGGTACGAGTACGACGGGAACGCACGAGTGTCCAGCGTGGAGGTGGACATCGACGGCAAGGAGTTGCCAAAGCTGAGGATCAAGTACAGCCAGAACCTGGGCATGCTGGAGAGTGTGAGCGATTTGCGCATCTATCGCAACACGTTCAACCGCTCTGTGATGCAGGACAACAGCAAACAGTTCTTCACCATCACCGAGTACGACGATCATGCTCGCGTCAAGTCTGTGCTTGTCAACATCAAGTCCTTCGATGTCTACAAGTGAGTGAACTAGCATTCTTTATGTCACTTTGGGTTGTAAATGCTATAAGTTTCTATTTAACATTCACATATACACAACTCACAGATAGATTGACTAAACTAAATTTCAGATTCAAATACCTCCTAAAAGCTCTCATGTATGATCCTGAAAATACTAAGTCGTTGTAAATTGTGTAAAATCTATAAAAACCATTATGTTAACTAACTAAACTGTACAGACTTTACAATAAGTAAAAAGAGCAAAAAGGCCTTTGCAAACAGTGAGATTATTATTATTATAAAATTTCTATTCTCCCACCAAGAGTCAGGGGACCTCCCCTTTAAATATTTTAATAGTGAATAACACACTTTGAGACTTTGATTTATAAAAGTATTTCAGAAAGTCTATTAAAGTATTATTTTAAGTACAATTTTTCTTGAAAATAATAAATTTTATGCTAAAGAAAAAAATAAATTTTTAAAGGTTTTCAGAAGATCATATAAAGTCTTGACAAATATCTATGGAATAACTTTAGAATCATAGAAATAAAACACTGGATTGGGCCATTAGGAATCACTTTTGAGTAAGACTAACATAAACCTTAACCTCAATTCTATCAATAAACACATCCGTTGTCGACATCCGATCTAAACTGTTGATATTCTCGCAATGTGTACAAAACAAATGAGTTATTTATAACTGACCCGGTGGCCCAGAATGGAGTTGGAGTACGACGTGAGGGGTCGCATCAGTGCTCAGAAGCTGCTCATCGGGCGAACGTCGTCCATGGAGAGGATCAGCTACAGCGCAGACGGCCATGTCCTCGAGGTCGTCGGCACCAGCGACTGGAAGTTTGTCTACGATGAGAACGGAAACGTCGTCAGTGTCATGGAGCAGGGCCAGAAACTGACCTTGGGATACGACAGTGGAGACCGCGTTGTTCAGGTAGGCATCGCCATCCTGCACGCATTTGTATTGTTTAAAATATATATTTATCCTGTCTAATGTATTATTATCTTTACATTAAACTAAGGAAACATACCATAGTATATTTTGATAATAAGTCATGAAAGTGATCTATTCTGGTTGAAAGAGGAATAATAAATAAAATAAGCAAATATACTCATTTACATCATACAAGAAAGACACAAAATCTTGGTTTTAACATGTTTTACTAATAACTGTACAAGAAAACATAGACGTTTTAAGATGTGTAAATTTAGTTCAAAATTACTAAGACCATTAACATTACATTATTTAAACTGTTAACATAATTAATTACCCTTAATTGTATATAAAATGTAAAAAGAAGGTGGAAGGAATTTTATATGGATGTAAACTGTACAAAGTGATCTAATGAGTAACGCTCGAATGTTCCATGATTAATGAATATTACTACATTGAGCGTTCATGGTTCCATTTTCTATAGTTCCATAGAAACTTCAATAGTTGAAATTAATGTTTGGAACATATGAAGTTCAATCAAATGATTCATTTAACGTTTTTTCTGCAATATTCACATCGACATGACCTCACCAAGTTTTCATAATCTGTCTATTGTCAAAAAATTGTTTCTTAATATTCTTAATAGGAATAAAGGTATCATTTCTTTTTTTAAATCAAATTTTTGACTTACTCCATAATGTGTGCAGGTAGGAGATGTGGAGCTGAACGGCTATGACGCACGAGGTTTCGTGGTACGTCGCGGGGAGACCAAGTTGCGCTACAACTCGCGCGGCCAGCTGAGCCACGCAACGGAGCGCGATCGCTTCACAGCATGGTACCGCTACGACGACCGCGGACGATTGCTGGCACTGCAGGACGTGCAGGGCAACGTTACGCAGCTACTGTACACAGACCCACACAACCCGTTACTGTTGACCCACCTACACTACCCTCGCACTGGGCGCACGTTCCGCTACCTCTACGACGAGCGAGGTGTACTGGTGGCCGTAGAGACGTCTGAACAAAGGTAATACACGATGAAGTAAGAATTATTAAGTCATTAAACATAATATTGCTGTAATTGTTCACTAAATATAAGTAAAAAATGTCCTGTTAGATTTTCGAGAAACATCTAATCCATGTAAGTTAACATATACTAATATTACTTTTAATACATTTTCAATTCAGTGTTTATTTTATTATATATCAGGAATACATATATATATATATTAGATTAGACGGCAGCATTAGTTCCGGAAGATTGTTTGTTTGCTTAAAACTTCAAAGCTTATTCGAGAGTATTTAATAACAATCACATATTAAAACTTGCTTGTAACGGTTACAATCGTTAGATCTAACATAATGTCGTCAAGGATATAAAAATATTAGGAGTGGTTATCTACAATCAACATAAAATCCTTTGCCACCATTTTAATTAAAGTAATTACACTGATAATTATTTTTTTTTACTTCATAATTTAGACTGCATCCTAATTTACAAATTACTAACAATATTGTTCTTTGTAAATCAATTCCAGATTTTACGTAGCTTCTGACCAAAATGGCTCTCCGCTTGCGTTATTCGATACAAACGGAAACATAATCAAAGAGCTGAGACGAACACCGTTTGGAAGGATAATCCGTGACTCCAACCCCGACTTCTTCCTGCCCATTGATTACCAGGGTGGTATCCCTGACCCACACACCAAGCTGCTGTACCTGAACCTGCGATGGTATGACCCATCGGTGGGCCAGTGGATGACACCCGACTGGGAGCGGCTGGCCAATCAGCTCACAGCCCCGACCGATGTGTTCATCTACCGCTTCCACAACAATGATCCCATCAATCCTCGGTCCACCCAACGGGTCAACTACATGACTGGTTAGTCACTCTTCCTCCTTGGCTAATCATATGGAGATCTAACACAAAATCTTGGTTTTAACATGTTTTACTAATAACTGTACAAGAAAACATAGACGTTTTAAGATGTGTAAATTTAGTTCAAAATTACTAAGACCATTAACATTACATTATTTAAACTGTTAACATAATTAATTACCCTTAATTGTATATAAAATGTAAAAAGAAGGTGGAAGGAATTTTATATGGATGTAAACTGTACAAAGTGATCTAATGAGTAACGCTCGAATGTTCCATGATTAATGAATATTACTACATTGAGCGTTCATGGTTCCATTTTCTATAGTTCCATAGAAACTTCAATAGTTGAAATTAATGTTTGGAACATATGAAGTTCAATCAAATGATTCATTTAACGTTTTTTCTGCAATATTCACATCGACATGACCTCACCAAGTTTTCATAATCTGTCTATTGTCAAAAAATTGTTTCTTAATATTCTTAATAGGAATAAAGGTATCATTTCTTTTTTTAAATCAAATTTTTGACTTACTCCATAATGTGTGCAGGTAGGAGATGTGGAGCTGAACGGCTATGACGCACGAGGTTTCGTGGTACGTCGCGGGGAGACCAAGTTGCGCTACAACTCGCGCGGCCAGCTGAGCCACGCGACGGAGCGCGATCGCTTCACAGCATGGTACCGCTACGACGACCGCGGACGATTGCTGGCACTGCAGGACGTGCAGGGCAACGTTACGCAGCTACTGTACACAGACCCACACAACCCATTACTGTTGACCCACCTACACTACCCTCGCACTGGGCGCACGTTCCGCTACCTCTACGACGAGCGAGGTGTACTGGTGGCCGTAGAGACGTCTGAACAAAGGTAATACACGATGAAGTAAGAATTATTAAGTCATTAAACGTAATATTGCTGTAATTGTTCACTAAATATAAGTCAAAAATGTCCTGTTAGATTTTCGAGAAACATCTAATCTATGTAAGTTAACATATACTAATATTACTTTTAATCCATTTTCAATTCAGTGTTTATTTTATTATATATCAGGAATACATATATATATTAGATTAGACGGCAGCATTAGTTCCGGAAGATTGTTTGTTTGCTTAAAACTTCAAAGCTTATTCAAGAGTATTTAATAACAATCGCATATTAAAACTTGCTTGTAACGGTTACAATCGTTAGATCTAACATAATGTCGTCAAGGATATAAAAATATTAGGAGTGGTTATCTACAATCAACATAAAATCCTTTGCCACCATTTTAATTAAAGTAATTACACTGATAATTATCTTTTTTTTACTTCATAATTTAGACTGCATCCTAATTTACAAATTACTAACAATATTGTTCTTTGTAAATCAATTCCAGATTTTACGTAGCTTCTGACCAAAATGGCTCTCCGCTTGCGTTATTCGATACAAACGGAAACATAATCAAAGAGCTGAGACGAACACCGTTTGGAAGGATAATCCGTGACTCCAACCCCGACTTCTTCCTGCCCATTGATTACCAGGGTGGTATCCCTGACCCACACACCAAGCTGCTGTACCTGAACCTGCGATGGTATGACCCATCGGTGGGCCAGTGGATGACACCCGACTGGGAGCGGCTGGCCAATCAGCTCACAGCCCCGACCGATGTGTTCATCTACCGCTTCCACAACAATGATCCCATCAATCCTCGGTCCACCCAACGGGTCAACTACATGACTGGTTAGTCACTCTTCCTCCTTGGCTAATCATATGGAGATCTACCTTTCAATTCAATAACCATTACAAATAACACAATTAATATTTGAATTTTAAGTGGGAAATTATAGGGAGATTTGGAAATGAGATGACCTGGGCAATTATTCTGTCGATTCTGATATCTATCCTTTTTTACCAACCTATGGTTCTCCTATCTAAAACTAAATTCTTAAATAGATTGATTTTTCAGTGTTCATAAATAAATAGTCGTACAATCTTGGAATAGTGTACCAAAAAATCTTTAACTTAAAAGAATTATATTCTACTAATACAACTTGTTTGTCTTTAGACTTGAGTAGTTGGCTGAAGATTTACGGGTACGACGTGAACAACATCCTGGGGTCTTCGTACACACACAACATGGTGTACCAGCCCCAGGCCGTGGTCACCTCCCCCCAGCTGGCCCCAGACTTTGGGGTCATGTCCGGTCTCCAGTGCATTGTTGACAAGGTGGGTGGAACATAAATATAATGTTACATTCTTGAGAAATTTATTTTTGCTTAACATGTACTAGCTTTGTGATTTAGTTCTCGTATTGCTTATGAAATAACATTTTCCAACCATAGCTTGCTGAAAACTCACCACGTTAAAAATTTATCCTTTAAGCCTAGAACTGGTGAGTGTTTTAGCCTTAACTGAACGATAAAATCTCTATGCCGCTCTTCTTTTCATAATCAATGTAACTAAAAAACATACCCCCCTTAACCATACAATAGTAAAAAAAGCAACTTGATTTGCCTTGAATTGAATGATCTTGATTATTGAAACAGGTGTCCACTGCAGTCCCAATTAAGTCTACAAAATGCCATCAACTTCCACCCAAACTGGTCACTATTTATTTTAGGTAGTCTCTCCCATCACTTTACTACACATTTGCAAATAAAATTGGGATTGTTCATGGTGGAGATTAGAACCCACGTACTTCTGTTTGGCTTCAAACCTTTCACTCGCCAATGGACACCTTAAACCACTACACCAAAGTAATACCATCTGAAAAAGTAATTAATTGTCTTTCAAGCACACTCTAGCGGCAAAACAGTGAACTCCAAGAGTTAGTTCCAGTATTAGCTCACAGATGGCAGTAAACCAACGGTCACCAGATGTAGGGGTTAAGAGTAAGAAGCTGGTTTTGAACTCTAATTTAACGTTTATTAATGTCAAACAATTAACTGAATATTCTGATATTTAAAAAACATAGAGTAAATTATAATAAGATGATATTAAACAATTGACTTGATGTTTTTTGACAGGTGACCAACCAGTTTGGGTCACTGGACTTTGTGCCTCAGCCACTGCTGAAGATGGAGACGCGCACACGCAACTTGCTGCCTCGTGTCGCGTACCGCCGCAGTGTGTTTGGCGAGGGACTATTGATATCGCGAGCGGGCGGTCGTGCTCTAGTCTCAGTCGTCGAGGGAGTCAACAGTGTTGTGCAGGATGTCGTCACCTCTGTATTTAACAATTCACACTTCTTAGATATCCACTTTACCCAACACGACCAGGACTTGTTCTATTTTGTCAAGGTATGAAATATCAATATTCTATTTGTATAAATGTCATAGCCCTATAGTAAAATGTTTGTATTTGCTTCCCTGTAAAGATAGGTTAGATCATTGATACGTCTAAAGTTAATGTTTCAGTTAATCTAAACAGCTGTTCTTTTGTTTCAAATTTTCATCTTACAAATTGCTAACATCCCCCCCACCCCAGAGCTAAGACATATCCATGTCAAAAATCTCTTCATAAAATATATTATTTTTTTATGACTATTGACTATATATATCTATATAATTTTTGATACATAATCAATAGATATTTGGAAAATTATATTATTATGTATGCATGTAATTATATCGATTACCTTATCAACCTTATACCTTACCTTATCTTATCCTTAATCTCATTGCAATGCCAGAGGCAAATAATTCCCTGTACCATTTTTTTAAAGGTCTATTAAAAAAGTGATTGTATTAACATTTTAATAAAATATTTCTGTCACAGGACAATGCTCTTAAATTGAGAGATGACCTAGAGGAGCTGCGTCGCCTCGGAGGGATGTTCAACGTGTCCACACACGAGACTGCAGATGGCAAGGAACTGCGGCTGCACAGTCCCGACGCCGTCGTGTCCATCCGCTACGGAGCAGACCCACAGCAGGAGCGCCACCGACTGCTGAAGCATGCTCACAAGCGTGCAGTGGAGCGAGCATGGGAGCTTGAGAAGGCGCTGGTGGCATCCGGACTGAGCGGGCGTGGCGAATGGACCGAGGAGGAGAGAGAGGAGTTGACACTGCGAGGCCGTGTCGAGGGGTATGAGGGCACGGACATCCACAGCGTCACTCGCTACCCGCAGCTGGCTGACGACCCCGGCAACGTGGCGTTCCGCAAGGATGCGCGAAGGAAACGAAAAAGACGCACGCACCGACATGACGACTCGACGTGAGTCGGTGTACCACTATCGAAAGCGCTGTGATAGGACTATATGGGAAATCCAATTCCAAAGTACTGTTAAAATCACAGTTATTGGGGCAATATTAAGTTATTCGAATTTTAAGAACTGAAATATGATGTAAGTTATTCGTGACTGTACAGCTTTCAGTTATTTTATACCTTTTGATTTTTTAGCTCTGTGCTAGAGGACTGACGTTTCTTATTTGATATTGTAAAGTTAAGTTGTGAATAATCTAATGATCGTGTATATTTTGTACAACGGTCCTTTATTTTTGTATAAAGTAATGAGTACTCGGATGATTAGACCCGAGGTCACTGTTATAAGTCTGAGTTTCCATGTCGTGATCGAGGAATGGTGCTGATATTTTCATTGGGATCGAATGTGTTTCTTTTCACTGAGAATGTAATCCAATAATTACGCAGAAATCGTTATTCTGTTCACTGTACTTAGTTTATACAGCGCTCATTTGTGAACATAAACGATTTTTAAACAGTTAAGTGTATAAAGAATGACGACGATGACTTTTGTAAATTAAACTCTTTTTAAGTTACCAAAGATATAAATAAGAGTGATGATTGAGTCAAAGAGGAAATGTGGAAAGATTTTGATATTATGTACATATGGACATAGCTAAGGGTATATGACAATCCAGTGTTCTTCGGCTTTTATAAAAGTGATTTCGCAGTGGGATCTCACTCGGAACGGCCTATTTCCATTGTTTTATTTCTGAATGACTCTGATTTATCTTTTCCTTTGCTGTGCTGGGAACTTACAGGGTACACAGTGCATGCTAATCCTCCTGCTCTTCAAAATCAAGAGTGTGTCATGTTTGCATTAATTTATATGTGGTAAGTTTTCAATGTGCCATTTTACTCAAGGAAATTGTCTTAATTTTGGATAAATGTAGTTTTTCTGAGCATGAAACAGTGACAATTCATCTTTCTAATCAGCCACAGAGTAAATTATAGTTTCATAATTTTAGCTTGTTTAGCATATTAGTCCAATAGAGCTAAGATATATAAATCACTTTTGTACAATCATATTTCTTTAAACAAGTTTTTCATTCATAATAAACCATAAGAAACTGAAATGATTTCATGCCAAATATATAGCATTCACATATCCAGAATTGTCTGATGTCGATTATTGTACCATAAATTTATTCTCTTTATGGTACAAGAGTGAGTTATATTGATTTGGTAATTTCAAATCTCTATAAGAGTCATGTATGTAAAGAAATAGAACATTTTAGTGTCTGTTAAATTGAGAGGAGATAAAAATAGACTGAAATAATTGTATGGTAGTTATTGCATTTCAAAATATTTTTATTTTAACAATACAATATCAGACTATTCACTAGTCTCTTGGATCTCTACTGTTGCTGCCATGTTTTGTTAGTACTACTGGGTTGTTTAAACATAAATTTTGTTGATAAACAATATACCAGTCTATCTTTATGTCCAGTCAGGTGACAGTGCAATAGTTTCTGTTGTCCACCTCTCTATATGTGGCTGATGCTAGACTGTTAGAAATACAGACCCTTTCTAGTGTTCCTTGTAGGCTGACTTCCTAACTACGGTTCCTTGTTTATTTGTTAATAAGTTTGTTAGTTTTCCTACAATTTTATTAATGTTACAACTTACAATATTGTGTGCTGAACCTTTTTACAACAATTTATAATGTTAAGTACATTTTTTATACTTAATGTGAAAATCAAACATATTTTTTCTGTATACTTAAAATGTAAAAATATTGTTTTTGGATGTGTCAAGAAAAGCAGAAATGTAATTCCGCCTCAACATCATGAACACCGATTTTGGTGGTTGTGTTTTAAATTTAAATTTTGACTATGCTATTTGGATTTTTCAACTGTGAATATATTTTAAATGCCTGATCTAAGTTGTTAAGTTAAAAAATGTGTATGAGACTTATGTTTTACAGTAAAATATTTAAGACGCTCACAGGTCTCAATGTAAAAACATGTTCACTATAAATCGGTGTAGTTGAAAAATAAGATTAACTGTCCAATCAGCCTGTTATTCTAAAATTATTTTGTAATCTCATAATTATTTTAAATCATAATTTTAATAATTAATTATTGAAAATGTTTAATTTGGTTAAGAAAAATGTAAAAGTAATAAAGTATGTACAGGTGAGAATGGCTTGACTGTGTCGTCTGCGGTGTGTTGTCTGCGGTGCGTCGTCTGCGGTGCGTTGTTCTGTATAAATCGTGTTGTTAATGTTGACTACGACAAGCAATACTTATAACTACTTTAAGCTCCTATTAATATGTGTAAATTATATTGATTTTATTGTGCAATTTTATATCATGGTTACTGTTAAATATTATTAAATCATTTTATTTTATAACAGGATTAGATATTCTACGTAGGTAAACAATGCTCTGGTCAAGTGCTCCTAGATTTGATTCAGTATTTTGTATACAATGTGAAATGGAGATTAATATTCTCAGAACTGACAACTATACAGGGGTGTTTCAGAATTTCAAATTTTTCATAACTTTTAAAATTTATAAATAATTTAAAATAAATTAATCAAATTTTAAATTTAATAAAATACTATGAAATTCTGAAGCACCCCACAAAACATTTTATGACGTTTGCATAAGATTTTTTTAAATTCATAAACTAACAATAAATATTTAACTTCTTAAAAACACCGTAATATACTTTTTTTCAATAATTATTCTGAACATGTAAGGCTTATCATTATTTTTTTTGCTTGATTCGCTACAATGTCATTTTTAAAAATCGATCATAATTAAAAATGTATCCTTTTTGCACATTTTCAATATATGGAAGAAACCATGTGACCCTTGACACTTATCTAACTTACGGCCAATTAACAATTTCTTGAAGTACCGGTACACGTAAATATTTGAGCATCATCAGTGGTGTGGTGGACAACTGACAGAGCATTGTGCACCAAGTTCTGTTAACTCCGCATAGATGGTAGGTCTATCCAATGTGCTTTTTGGCTCATAAGTGAGGAGACTTGATGTATTTTAAACATAGCCCTTTTGTATAGATGTAAATAAGACTCATTCATAGTTAGATTTTAAAATATGTGACTTGTATGCATTGTATATTTTAAACCAACTATTTAGGAAATTGAATAAAAAAATACAAGAGAATAACATTGGCTGGTTTTCATCAATAATGATACCTCAAAACACAATTTACTAGTTGAAAATACTAGTAATATACAGTAGAACCTCGCTACCATGATTCTCAATAACAAGACTACCTCGATAGTGAATTAATAGGGAATAGTAAATTCCATATAACAGTCAATCTTGATGATATACCTCTATCTACTTTTCATATGAAAATCTCAGTAGCAAATAATTTACTAGTGAAAATCACTGCATGATAAACCTCTATAACATGTTATAGAAGTAAGACATGTCTTATCAAATGGCTGAACATTTTTATCACAACTTTAACCCAGGAAATACAATTCTCTCAATAAATGGGGTTTTATTACAGGCCTCTAACTTCAGTAGTTAGCCATGGGTTGTATATCTCTGTTCCCAAATTCCCAAACTTGGGACTCCAAACAAAGCCTTTATGTCCAGCTTCAGGACTCAACAGAAAACCTTTCCCATCTGCAGGAAAAAACAGTTTGGCAACAGTCAGACATGTGTGTCTACTGTCAAAATATCCTCTTATGTAGATATTTTGACAAAATACATAATTTTGGAAAACTGTTGGGAAAACTATTTTATTGAACACAATATTTTGATCAGTTTACAAAAGATTATTTTCAAAATAACTTGCTGAACGAAAAAATAAAAAATCATTCCACCATTGTTTATCTTGTTATCATGATAATTAAAAATAAATATCACAGGTTTACATCTGAAAAAATACACTTTACATTGTTTGTGTTTACTGCATTTCACCAAGGTAGGTAGGAAAAAAATTCAATCATTTAGAAGCACTTCAATGTATTCTCAGTTATACCTGAATGACAATGTTACATGATTATAAAATGAAAAATGCTATTTAGTATTTTATATTTTTGTATGCTGTTTTTTGATAGTTAAATTGAATTATTCTTAATGAAAATGGATAAAATTACCACAGTAAATACATTAGCTATTCAAAATTTACCATTAATACAGAGATGAAAACTGCAGGCTACAATCTTTCCTTTGAATGAACAAACAAGGCATGCCTTACAGATATACTCATATCATGTGCAATTTCTTTCAGTAATTTTTTTCTTTATAGGCTACAAAGTTCAGATTTTTTATATTTTTAAGTTTAGATATTTTTTTAAATCTGCAGAGAAAGTAAATATACAGTGTCAGTTGTTGCACATATGATTTTCGGTTTCCTGTCCTGAAAATTATAATTAAAATTAGTATTTACATTAGTCATCCATACTTTGTTTTCATATCATTAGGTACCTGTGCCATTATTCCACTGAAAAATACATGTTGCACAGGTCTTCTGCTTTTGAGGTATTATGTTAACAAATCCGTTTTACATACTCATGTTCACCTTAGCTACGATCTGTATAGAAATGTGTAAGCCATGACATTTCCTTCTTTAGGGACAAAATGTGTGTAGCAAAATGAGGTTGAGGCAGGTTTACAAAAGCTTTGATCAACTAGAGTTTCTCATCACAAGAGGCTGAGCTCAATACGTGGTATTCAGTGAAGTACTGATGCAACAGAAGTTGTTGCAGATGTTGTTGTCGGTTAAGGGCAATGAAAAACACAACCTCAATCGCCTGAGAACCTTTCCCACCCACCCATTTCTACATTAACCATAGTTGCTTCGTTGCATGTCTCAGTGTTGCAAAGAAGTTTTCTTTATTTTCTGATGGCAAGCACAAAATGAAATGACAAAGGAGATGAATGGGGGGGGGGTATTTACTGTATCAACACTGTTGCTGCTTCAGATTGTAAGGCTGATGCACTCTTGGAGCCTTTCACTGATCCATTGCAACTCTCGGACAGCACATACATGATGCAGATCTTTTACCTTGAATGAATTATTGCAAACAAACTTCAAATTTGTAACACTACCAATCCAACCTGGTACCGGTATGAATTTTAAGGTGAGTATCAGTGACATATAAGTTTTATGATATGAGTTTTTACTGAAATAATCAAAAGATTTATTGATCAGCTGGTCAGGAGGGTGTACTGCCTAGGGTGTGCATCCTCAAGTAAAAAAATGTAATTCTCAAATAAAAAGACTCACTATGATAGGCCCTTTCTTTGTTCTGTAGTTTGGGGAGGGGCGTTGTTTGAATTTTAACATGTATCCTTTCAGGTTTTCCAATGACATGAGTCTGGATCTAGATTGGTTTGGAGGTATTTATTACCTCTGTGAAGTTCATATGAATCCTTTCTTTCTGGTTGCTGTATAATATTCTGCAGGAAGACATGCCTATTGTCTAGCCTGCCTTGCTAGGGGGATCCTAATCCTACATTATCGTACATCTAGCATCTTATAGCATGATTATAGGATTCAGTTATTCAGTAGCATATTCTACGGTTTATTTGAATGCTTGGGTTTTCAATTACTATGTCCAACATAGAGAATTAGTGAACTAAGTAGTAGATTTAACACATTTGTTTTTTAAACCAGAGGTAAACCACTCACCTCATGATGAACCGCCTCAGCAACAGCTAATTTTATGATTTCCCCTTGACAAACTTGTATGTTCCATGAAGGAGTTTGGTAAACAACTATTTTCAAGCAGTCTTCAGGAGCTTTTACTTGATAAATCATTAACCGTCCTGCAACAAATTGGAACGTGTATTTAATGAGTGCCGTAACTATTAGTACTATGACAAAGCTCTATAGCTTAGAGGAACCTGTATTGAAATATTCTGCATTATACTAGTAAAAATTCAGTAAGTAGTATTGTACAGCAGCGTTCAGTTTTGTAAAGTTCATAAGACTGTTATTAGACAGTCCTGTCACTGTGAAAAAAGAATACAAACCTTTTTCATTTCCTATAAATAAGTGTTTGGCATAGAACAAAACAGAAGTGACACAGCCCTGATCCCGAGGTGTACGTTGGTTGCGTCTCAAGCCGTCTTTGCCTATGATGAGGTCACGATCTGAAAACATAAATAATAAGTACATGATGTTGTGGTAATATTGGTGCAGTTAGTGTTCTAATGTAAAGATCAAAGCCCTCGCTAACACAATATTACTGGGGAAAAATACAATTTTGATTTAAATGAAACCATTTATACCAAAGTGGTACCTAAAGTGCAATTTCTTTAGTTTGTTATTGACTAGTACCTGGTGACCGAGCTTTGCTCGGATAGAATAAGACAAGTTTTATTAGTTGTTAATTAGCAAAATTAAAATACATTTATTACCCGATGAAACATTTATATGATTTAAATAAAACCGATTTAATACACCTTAATTAATTTAGCATAAACACTGAACAAAAAATAGTCCTCGGGTGGGGATCGATCTCACAACCTCCGGTTCGTGATCCTTGTGCACTAGCCACTGTGCTACGGCGTCGGCCAAATATGAGCCGTTGTTTAAAGGTTTTTGGCCAATCTCAATTGTTTTAGCCGATCTTATACTGTATTTAATTATCAATACAGTTATTATTAGCCTGTGATCAACTGATTTTGTTAGAAAAGGAATGAGGATTGAAAAGCAAAAGAGAAATTTAATTTACACCAGTTAATTGGTTTGTTACAGTGGCTTCAAGCAATAAAATGACTTCGTTTTCTATCAAAACACGAAAGATTTTGGAAATACTTTTCTCTGTTTTTATTTCGCACAGTTATATTAGCCAATAGTTTTTACAAATTGTTTAGTAATTTGATAATTTTTCATTTATACATAAAATAAATATGTATGCAAAAACTCTATTCACATATCGTTCACCACCATCTTCAATCAACAACTGTCAAACGGTTATAAACAGATGTTTTAATTTGTATTGTTTACATTTTGATCCTCCATGAGCGTAATGTTAATTTTTTAGATTTTAAACTTAATATTACAAGAAAACCGGAATTTTCCTGGACATTAGACTTATCTAGAACTTATTTTTTTACTCAGAAAAAATTAGTTATTTCCAAAATTTAAAGAAAATTTTTAGAGCCATTTCCAGATTTGTATGCAATATGTTTATATATATATATAAACTTTGCTCGTATTATAGTATTGGATAAACCTCAGAAGGGGACCATTCATGAGGAGTCTTAAATAGATAAATCAAAATCTTAATTAGAAGCATAGGTTGATATGTACCGTATGTAAAATTATAATAAAAATATTTTTAGCAGAATTCAGTTTCACACGTACCTCTTTACTATGCATATGAATGTTCTGGCAGGTCTTAGACATGATATTGACTAGCAAATTCAAAACAATTCAATTTAGCTGCATAATTTAATTGTATTATTCGTGAAATCCAGGGTGATGTCAAATGTACTTAGGTTATCTAGGGTGACACTCAGTGTACTTGGGATGTCCAGGGTGACACCCAGTGTGTCCTCGAGATATCCATTGAGACCCCCAGTGTACTTGTGATATCCAGGGTGACACCCAGTGTACTTGAGATATCCAGGGCGACATCCAGTGTACTTGGGATGTCAGGGCGACACCCAGTGTACTTGGGATATCCAGGGCGACACCCAGTGTACTTGAGATATCCAGGGCGACATCCAGTGTACTTGGGATGTCAGGGCGACACCCAGTGTACTTGGGATATCTAGGGTGACACCCAATGCACTTGGGATATCCAGGGTGACACCCAGAGTGTCCTTGGGATATCCAGGGCGACATCCAGTGTACTTGGGATGTCAGGGCGACACCCAGTGTACTTGGGATATCCAGGGCGACACCCAGTGTACTTGAGATATCCAGGGCGACATCCAGTGTACTTGGGATGTCAGGGCGACACCCAGTGTACTTGGGATATCTAGGGTGACACCCAATGCACTTGGGATATCCAGGGTGACACCCAGAGTGTCCTTGGGATATCCAGGGCGACACCCAATGCACTTGGGATATCCAGGGTGACACCCAGTGTATTTCAGATATATAGTTTTACTCATATTTGTATGTATAGTAATTTGAGATAGGTTTTGCCTTTCCAACGGGCAGTTTCCCTTTTACTTACTTGAATACAGCACAAACAGAGAGCCGTGCCACGTGTACACAAATGTATTTGCAACAGCAAATGCGTGACCGATCATGTCAGCATGGGAGTAGTCTTGAGAGGCCTTGTTGACAGTGACAGCAGAGACACTAAGCTGATGCGGGAACATCACATTCCCAAGAGTAACCTGCAAAACAATATGCCTGTAGCATATTGCCAACCAAATTAGGGTTTGGATGTCTTTGAAATTCATTCAATTTTTTGTAAAAAAGCCTATACGCTATTTGTTATTTTTAAAGTTGTTGTTGCCGAAGGCTGGGATCTTATTCCAACTACAGGAAAAATCCTGCGGAGCACGTAAACTGGGCCTTTTTGTGCAAGCCACCAGAAGGAACATGCACACTCTATACCTACATTACCACTGGTGGAGTGAGGTAGGAAAAAATTATGGGTTAGGTTTCTGTCGACTGTCCACCGGTTTCATTCTGAGATACAGGCTATTGTTTGACGGTTAGATATTGGACCCAGCAGTTTTATTTAATCGAGCTATTTGATGTGATTGATGACTAATCAATGATACAATTTTTTCATTCATCACCTTAGAATACACCAGGATGTGTCACAGTCTCATAGATGTATAAATAATGACATTGTTATAGTTAACTAACTTATTTTTCTGTCCAGAGACGATACAAGTAGTACAAAATATACAAACTAATTTTAGCCCTAATAACTATAAGATATAATTTTCAAACTATACAAAGTTCAAAAATGAAATTGATGAAAATACATACAACATTGTTCCAGAAGTCCAAAATTATCATATATAACTCAGGTAGATTAATCCTCATAGTGTCCGGACCATCTGTTTTGCTGCATATTTTTTTAAAGTAAATTGGTGGATCATAGCTTAAATTTTCATCGATAAGTTTAACTTCATAACCATACGAGTGCCTGAAATGTAAAATTATTAATGGATTTGATAACTGGTGGAAAGCACATTCGTAGTTAGTTTACTGGTTTTGGTACATAATTTTTAAGATTCCAAAATATTTTATAAATTAAACCCATTTGTAATTTCTTTTTTGAACTAGGAGTCGTATAGTCAAACTCCCTTCGCTCGCTGGGGGCTTTGCCCCCAAGCCCCCGTTCTGGTTGTCGGCAGAATCGCTTGTCGTAATCACTAGTTGTCGTAATCACTGACAAAAACGTAAACTCAAACACGTATAAGCCTCAGTTCCAAACAATTCGTTAGTACCCTCAGTTTTCCGATAGTACCTTTCGCAGGCTTTAATTAATATTAAAGAACATGGATATATGTCAATATTTTGTAAGAATACAGCATTCTCCTAGTGTCTTGTAATTTATAGTAAACGTTAATAGCATCTCACAAAACCAATTCAGGTACAGGTAATAGATTTGTCAAACTCTACTGTTAAGGATATAGTTAATACCAGGAGGTTTTATAAGAATATTAAAACGTTTTCGTAGATAATCATATGAATAATTGATTTGGTCTCATGAAACATATATTATGAATTCCAGTAAAAAATAGTCATAAAAAACTTTTAAAAATATATTAATGTGTATGACACATGAGTAAATTACAGAATTTAGGAAAACAAACCTGATTTTTTGTTCTCTTTCTTCTTCAATATTCAAAACTTTGTTGATAGTGTAGCAGTAATTCCTTCCTAATTGAACATAGCAGTCCTCCAGCTCTAACCAAATCTCTTCATGATCGAGATAGTCAAACACTTCCTCAACATTCCCTTTAAAGTACCATCACATTATGTACTGGCTAAAAAATAAATATGAGGGGATACCCAAAACTCTTTGCCAGTTAAGTGCCATATTGGCTGTCCACTCGGTACGTTCTGTTGTCTGTAGTGACTGTTTTTGCTAATGCTGTTTTGCTGCTGCTTAGTTTTTTACGATGTTGAGTTTAAGTGAACAATGTGCTGTTGTGATCTTCCGAATCCAAGAGCTTATTCTCATAGACCGTCGATAGGCAGTTGATGAACCGTCAGAAATCGATGGAATATCTTGGTGCTCATTTCAATAAATTTTGACTGAAGATTTAGGAATTAAACTCATTGCTTCCAAATTTATTTCTCCGACTCTGACTGATAATAAAAAAGCAAATCGAGTCGAAAAATGTTGTGAACTAAAAGAACAGCTTAGAACTGATTCACCTTTTCTTTTAAAGGTTTTCGTTCAATTATTGGTGGTGAACCATGGAATTCTTTCAACATTTTCATCGATTCGGGCAGTTGAGGGCGTCCAGAATGAGGTTTGATCGACATGGCACCATTTTTAAATCTAGAAAACCACTCATACACTCAAATTTTCCCCACAGATTGATATTTGTAACCAGTTTTCAACATAAAAACAGTTTCAGCAGTTTTTTTACTGAGTAGAAAACGAATTTTCACAGCCACACATTGTTCACTTAAACTTGCTATCATAAAAAAACGAAGCAGCAGCAAAACACCACTAGCAAAAGCAATCACTACAGACAAACAGAACGTACCGAGTGAACGGCCCATATGGCACTGAACTGGCAAAGAGTTGCGCCAAAAAGGACCTAGGGGAAGAAACCCATACTACAAAAGCTCCCACGGCTTATTCTGGTTACTGTTGGGTACCCCCTCGTATGTGTAGTGTTTGTCAATAAGTAACAGTAAGAGTAAAATTTCATTTATATACATTTTTTAACCTGTGATAAACTCTAGCTGTATGGAATAGGTAAAAGTTATAAAATAATACATGTATATATATTCAATTGGTATACGGTACCCTATTCATTGTAATATCACAACACTGTATAAACTTTAGATTGTAATAAGCGATAGATATCTAAAGCATAGTGAATGTTTTAACATATTCCATGTTTAGGTAATTTATTGATAGGTACCTGGTGACCGAGCTTTGCTAGGATAGAATTAGACGTGTGTAGCATACACACTGATTAGAAATATTGTCCGAAGTTAGGGATCGATCTAACAACCTTCGACACGTGAATACTATGCGCTAGCACTGAGCCACGGTGTTGGCGAAGTATGAGTCGTCGTTTAAGATCTTTTAGCCAACCTCAATTGTTTTAGCTGATCATATACTGGTCATTTAATTAATATCCATATAGTTTTTATTAGCCTGTCATCAACTGATTTTGTTAAAACGCAGTTATTCTTGCAGTTATTGTTGCCCATTCAAGACTTCATCATGTTTGAAAATGTTATCTTTACTTTTAATTTAAACATTTCTTTTACTTTTAACTTACCTTCATGACTTATATTTGGTGGAAGTGTAGCATCTGAGTTGACAAGTTCAAAGCCAATAATTGGTCCAAAACATTCATACATGCATAAATAAAATGCTTCACAAAATCTCTGAGCGAATACTTTCCCCCTAGAATTTTTTGTAGTTATTATAATAAACTCACCTAAAAAATATTTACAGGTTAATTTTGTAATGTAAATAACAGTTTAATTTCATTGGGTGGTATAAATTCATTGCAAGTTTCTAGCTTAATGTAGCCTTTTTGTATAGTTATTAAGTTTATCAGAAAAGAACATATTTTTAATTTATTTAACTTACCATAGATTATTTTAAAAGTTTTAAGTTGGATATAATTTTTGTTGAAACTAAAAAAAAGTATAACCAGTCTCAAAATGCCAACTTGTAAGCTTAAGTAAATTTTAGGTTTGTAAATATAAGTAAGCTTATGTATTTAAGTATTTATAGTATTTTTTTATATTTATTTATATTTATTATATTTATATTTATTTTAAGTATTTATAATTTATAGTATATAAGTAAGTATTTATGTATTTAAGCTTATGTAAGCTATGTAAGGTTTGTAAGCTTATATAAACTTATGAGGCAGCTGTTAGCTACATTTTATCAATTTTCTAGTGAACATTTTACTCCAAAACTCGTCAAGACATGCATACTTGACGGAGCCCATTATTTTAACTTACTCAACAATCCTGTTTGAGAACATGTCAGCCTTAGTTTGTAAAATGACTACAAGATCGTATCACAATCCATCGTATACTCATGTAAGGTTTGTAAGCTTATATAAACTTATGAGGCAGCTGTTAGCTACATTTTATCAATTTTCTAGTGAACATTTTACTCCAAAACTCGTCAAGACATGCATACTTGACGGAGCCCATTATTTTAACTTACTCAACAATCCTGTTTGAGAACATGTCAGCCTTAGTTTGTAAAATGACTACAAGATCGTATCACAATCCATCGTATACTCATTTTTCATACATACTTTACCTACCTGGGTAGGTGACTATTTCAGTAACAAAGTATTCTAATATTCTACTGTAATGGATCAATTTCTCAATGTGATGTCTTGTAAAGTTATTTAGAATGACTTTTGTAACACGTAGAAACAAATTTTGATTTCAGGACTAATAGAACACAAACCTGATATTTGAACAGAAGAGACTTTGATTAACTTGGAGGAGAGCTCATTGATAGTAACTGAACTGGCTTTGAGGTGATTCCAAAAGAACCAGCTCTTGTAAACTTCCTTCCAATTAACTTTATCAGAGTCTTTCCAGTGGCTTGGAAACATATTATCCAAAATGTCAACAAGTTCCCATTTTTGCATTTCATTTTGGCAATTACGGTGCCAGAGTTTAGTTTTCTGGAAACCAGTTTAAAATTAAATGATACCCTAAGATACGAGTATAGAACCTGTTTTTGGAGAAATTATCTGAACATTAATTCACTGCCCTCTAATTAGTAATAAGGGAAAATGGCAGAAATTCTAAACTACGTCATTTAAAAGCAACCAGACATCTTTTCCTTTTATTGTGTTGTAATATACACTGTTTCTAGAAAAAGACTAGCTAGAGTTGAGAAATATTTTAGAGGAAGAGTGGTAAAATTTTCAATAAATGGGTATTTATTTTTAAATCTATTTTCTATATTTGAAATGCAATTGTGTATAAATGTGTGTAAACTAATATGGACAGAACTTTTAAAATTGTCTGATTGACATAAAATTACAGTGACTGACAAATTAGCATGTAAATTTTTCCAGTATTTTTATTCAGAAAGACATGGGATGCTCTTAAAGTATATTTATAACCCATAAAATTTACATTTAAAAAAAGCTATTTATTTAAACATTTGAATAGGAGTAAACAAAAACAATTAGTAAAAGCACATATTTATATTGTTAATATTTCCATACTGTGATTGATAGATCATATAATGCAATATTTCACAGCGATCAGTTTTTGAGATACTCTTTTACTTCTTTTACTAAAACAATGAAAAATACATTTTCTTTAGTTAGAAAAGAATTCTTTTCCTAGGACTACAATTTCTGATTCTTTAGTTGCGCACAGAGCAACTAGGGTCAGCTATTATAGTAATTATACTACACTAATGCTAACACGTTAGTGTAGTAGCGCTAACGGTTCTTAAAAACCAAATTTTTATGTTGATAAACTTGTTAATGAAATCACATACATAAAATAATCTACATTATATATTTAGCAGCAAAGTTTGAACACAAGCACACAAAGCTCCCACTTCTTGGCTCTCTGCACTGTCTATTTTTACCTGTTCTAGATACTCAACACAATTTAGCCAGTTTTTACAAACACGTTTGCAATTAATTATGCTTTTGCCATCAAGGTGGTGGAATATTTCTTCCAATACATCGAGGGGTAATTGAGATGAACCCATTTTTGACAGAGAGTGGTTGAAAGAGGGGTTTTCCATAGTCTCGAAATTAAATAATACCTAAACACTCTTACTTAAAAAAACACACAAAATATATTAATATATTTTATATTAGTTTAATATTTTTTTTATATATAGTTTAAAACTATTTTAAACACATTTTCCTTTATTTCACACTTCATGTAGCTTAGAAAAATGTTATAACATCCCATTATAGAACTCACTGCAAATATTTGTCTTCTACAGTCTACACTGACTTGTACTGTACCAACATGACAAACCAATTTTACTCTGAATAGGTGAAAAAATTAACATTTAATTATTTAAAAATATTTGTCAAAGTAAATAAATAATTATTTACTTCAATAGTAGTTAATACATCTAAAAATAAAAGGAAAAACAAATATTAATGTGCTCCCTATTCGGGTTTAAAAATTAAATTTGATTTAATTTTTTTATACTATACAAAAAATACCCCCGTCGCAGCAGACCTGCGTACTCAGCGAATTTCCAAATCAATAATATAATAATAATAATAATATATGACAAGTTTTATAAAAACCTGTCCATAAACATGAAAATTATTTGCCTATTCTCCATAAAAATCAACATGGGAAAGAGTGTGCAGGTTAGCTGCTGTGAGGAACACTGAAAGTAGTCATTTCTACCATAAATAATTTTTATTTTAACCAATTATACCAAGTTTCATCAACATCTGTCCATGATAAACACATAAACTATGATTTTTAAGCATAAATGGATAGATCTCAACCACATGAAGCTAAATATTAAGTTTTATCCAAAAATATTCATTAATATGGGAAATATTAATTTTTCCCTATCCTCCATAAGATTAACATTGGAGCCCCACAATACAACATACTGTGTTTAGATTTTTTAATATCTCGGTAACCGTTAGAGATAGAGAAAAACTTTAAGGAACTTAATTGTGTAGTTTTCTAAGCTGATTCCAATGGTGAAATATAAAATTAAAAATTTTTAAAAACTACATGTGAAAAACACAAAAAACCCCATTTTGGGGTACAAAACCCCCCAAACTACCTGTTCCTATTGACCGATATGTCTGGTTTACGAACTCGTCCGAGCATTTGTAGGAATACACGTCTCTACCAAATTTGGTCTCGATCGGACCATTTTTACGAGAGTTATCGTGCTAACAAACACACACATATATATATACATACATATATATATATATATATATATATATATATAAAAATTTTAACGACTATTGTTTTTGGACTCTGGGCACCTAAAGAAGAAAAAATAACATGGTCCCGGGCTTAAGTCTCACCATGAGACCTACGGTAATAGCTTCTTCCCTATGGGAAATTCGCTAACAATCAACCAATTTACACAGTCCTGGAAAAAACTGGAACTAGGCCATCATCTGTTGCTAGACCTACAGCCTTCCTTCTCTCTAGCCGTGGATCCAGCATAAGCAAGGAGACCTTCCTGTCCTGAGTCTGGAGACAGGAAGCAAGCTGTCTCAATTAACGATGAGAGACTGCTACAAGACCAGAACAAGGAAAGTCTCTCGACCGTTGTTTGTGTGATCTAAATAGCCAGCTCTCCCAGATAAAGTAATGCTTTCATAACCCATTCAGTTTGGTGGAGGGTATTTGTAGGGTATATAGTGGGTAACCTACATCGAGTCTAAACTGTTCCCGCCTAAGAGTTTGTGCATAAAGTTGTCCATAAAGAGTTGTGCTAGCCCTGATAAAAAAACTAATCCAGAAAGTCCAACATAGTTTCATTTGGAATAGTTTTATTTTTATTTAGAAAATAAACTAATACCCTATGAAAAAATCTCTATATTATACTATGTGTGTCATGTTTCAAATTTTGGAGCAATCCCAGTACTGTATGAGAATTTTCCATTCTTATTTTAAAGAGAACTGACATCTCCACTAAGTGCTTATGAGTGCCCATGTAGCCATATTCTGAGAATTATAAATAAAAGGAGTTTAAATAGGGAATATAATACGAAATTATTTTGCTATAATGCAATTTATTACTTTTCACATGAGGTAATCATTTATAAAAAGAGTTGCTAACTAATTTACTGGGCGAGAATTCTTATCTCTAGAGAATCACCTACCCACATTTCAAAACAGGTAAGTTTAATGAACATTACTGAGCAAATATTAAATGAGATTGAACTTGCTTTATTTTATGCTTACACAATGAAAGGTAACGTAATGTATGGAATAAATAGTCTAACAGCAAATACTTGAATACTAATAATTTAATAAACTGATCATCATGGTCTAAAGTGACATAACATCAACCAGTATCACTTGAACAATTAACTATGGGAAGTCAGTAATATTATTAATATGATCAGTCTCCAAAGACTAAAAAGTTACTTTAGCCTACTTTAAAAAATTACTTTAGTATATCTTACTTATACTTTAATAATATTAAATGTTTAACATCTTATACAAAACTAAAAAAATCTTGACAGGATATAAAACAGGATAGTAAAATATAAACATTTTTGGCAATGTTTTCAACATTGGAAGTCTCACTATCACATTTTGTATTTTAACGTCTTGTACAAAACTAAAAAAAATCTTGACAGGATATAAAACAGGATAGTAAAATATAAACATTTTTGGCAATGTTTTCAACATTGGAAGTCTCACTATCACATTTTGTATTTACTTTAAGCCATTTACATATTTAATCCTTACATCTAACAGACTTGTAAGATTTTACACAATACATAACAGTAATATAAAACTTTAAAGCCTAATAACTGATAATTTTATATAGATTTGTTGATTTTTAAAAGTAACAATTTTGTTTCAATACCGTACTTTGTAGTAGTTAATAAATCTGCTGTTATTAGTAAACTGAAAAAACAATGAGCAAAACAACCCTTTTAACCGTTTATATTGAACCAATCTAAGATTTTCCAGAGAAAACCAAACTTACAGAGCTACCGCAACCAAATTAATTAATTTTATGGGAAGTTTAAGATGGTACTGTTTGAAATATTTTGTATGAATAATTAAATAAAATAGTTTTTTTTTATTTAAGAAATGTGATACCGTACAACTCAGTCCTAACTCAGAAAGAATTTTTTATATATGTTGCAGATGAAAATTATTACACACATACAATTAAATTCATTACATTGTACAGAGTTGTTAGGCTTTTGTTACTTAATTACTAATAATATATAATTATAAATATTCCAAAACTATATAAAATGTCTGAACAAGGACAAGAGTTATTAGGCTTTTGTTACTTAATTACTAATAACATATAATTATAAATATTCCAAAACTATATAAAATGTCTGAACAGGGACACAACAAATCCTAAGTGTTAAGTACCAAATTTCAGACGTTGAACTACGTCGAGGCTGAAAAACTTGTAGGTGGGTCTCCAAGTCTGAAAAATCAAACCCACCCATCAAACTTATTGAAATAAAAAAATCCAATAATAATAAACAGTAGAGGTCTAGTATTAAAATCATGAACATCTCCTGTCCTCGAGCCTTTAGGTTAACCAAACTGTTGTCCTGTTATTCTGTGGCAATGGCCAGCAGAATGTCTAATATTAGGCTATATACAAACATTTCTATTTAAAAATACTGTTAACGTGGATTTACCACGAGAACTATTACTATTACCGTAACTTTTGAAATGGAGACCTATCCAAGTAGGTATTTTAAGCCAAATATGAATGAGAAATTGTGGCACGACCTTGCAGCCTTGTTACTGACGAAGGCTAAAATTTTCCTTAGGCAGGACTATTAATTAATAGCCCATCAGCCAATGGCAACTAAGGGACCTGCAGTTTAATGTGGAATCCGAACCACTGCCTCTAAATTTTGAACTGGTCTAATTATGAGGATGGTCTTTGCGGATTAACGTAGTATTCAATAGTGCAGACATCAATCCACACAAGAGAACACTACACCCACTGACCATCGCTACAACTATTCACAATTCGTGATCTACAAGACCGCGCCAAAATCATCTTACACTCATTTCTCATTCATACTTGGCTTAAAATACTTACCTCGGTAGGTCACCATTTCAAATGATAATCAGGTACTCTCTACAACTGTCTCTTACATGGTCATATAATGCAGGAGGCCGAACTTAACTGTCCTGGCCTCGACAAAAAATACAAATGTCATTCCACAATACCCTAAACGTGAACATCGGTTGAGTTTCCCATGTAGTTCTAAAATTAATCTGAGTAGATACTGATACTGATAAAACCTAGGGGAAAAATTGCACTGCGACCTATGAGATCTATTGTGCCCCCCAGACTAGTCTCCAGTTCTTGCCTAGAGAACCCCCTCTAGTCCTAATGCCTTAATGAAGTTTAGTATTATGTGGGGTTCTAGCTTTGGGAAATCCCTCACTGCCACCTGGTGTGTTCCTAAACTTCTGGCTCTCTTCAGACATATTGCCTCACACTCGGCCAATAGGTGTCTAGGTGTTTCCTCCCCAGATTGACAGAAGCGACATTCACCCTCTTGAACAATGCCCATCTTACTCAGATGACCCCTGAGCCTACAATGCCCGGTTAAAAAACCTGTCAGTATCCTTAAATTGTTTTTCTTAAACCTGATCATGGTCTCAGACCTTCTTATATTATGCCCTTCAAGCATTTCCTTAGCCTGTCGGCATCCCGGAAGATCAGTCCAGGCTTTCCCTCTGGCTTCATTTTCTTCCTCTTTGAGCTTCTTTTTAAGGAAGGAGTCCTTCAGTGCACAACCTGGCTCCAGCCCTACAAAGGGGGTGGCTGCCCCTGCCCGTTTGTCTGCTACTTCATTCTTTTACACACCTTGGTGCCCAGGTAAGACAAAGTGCCAAAGTATTGACAACTTGTTGTTCTTCCCCTACTGGTCCAGACTTTTCCGACAGTTCCAGACCATTTTAAATCTGAAGGCTGCTAAGCTCAAGGCTCCAATGGCAGCCTGGCTATCTGACAGGATAACAATCTCCCTTTTCATGTATCCTTTACTTAGGTTGAAGTGTGCACACCTTTCTATGGCCTTGACCTCAGCTTGAAATATGCTGGAGGAAAGCTCCAGTGATTCATGGTATTTGATCCTTGGACCAAATACCCCTACACCAGTCCCCTCCTCGATCTTGGAGCCATCAGTGTACAACCTAATGACCTGATTCCTGAGGGAATTTAGGGTTTTCCCATCCCAGCCAAGTTTATTTCCTAGCTCCACAAGAAATTTCTTTTCAAAGTTGTACTTTCTTACCATGGAATCCCTTGGTTGTTTCATCAGATCCCTTAGACCTGGCGGAAATAACTCACCACAAATTGTGGAGAAAATGTCAAAGCCAGTCTTCTCCATTCCAAGCAAAATCTCCCTTGCTGTTCTCTCTACCACAATGTGTAGAGGTGTCAGATTCAGGATCACCTCCAGGGCAGCAGTTGGACAGGATCTCATGGCTAATGATGATGCATTATAGCCTCTGTACTTTCTCCAGGGCTTTCCTTGTTACTTCAACCTTGGTTCTACCCGCCCAGACTACACACCCATATGTGATGATAGGTCTCACCAACAGGGTATACATACTTCTTTGTATATATGGGTTACAGCCTCTTCCCCACATATCTTCTGCATATCATCAGGTTATTACTAGCCCTGTTGGTCACCGCCTCTATGTATCTATTCCACATAAGTTTCATATCTAGTATTAACCCTAGAAATTTCACTTCTGATTTCCATTCAAGCTCCTCCCCCTCAAGCCTGATGGTCCTCAGATGTTCGTCTCCTCTTTCTTGTGAAAGGCACAAGTGATGTCTTGTTATGGTTAACTGACAGCCCAAATGATTCACACCAAACCTTCGTGCAGTCAAGCCCCCCCCCCTGAATTAGATCACAGAGAGTATTTTCAAGCCTCCCTCTTGCGATGACTACATCATCTGCATATCTGATACATCGCAAGCCCTTTCTGGTTAGTTGCCCAAGAAGCTCATCGACTACCAGACTCTAAAGGAGGGGGAATCTGAGTGGATACATCTTTATTTTAACACGTTAACTGCAGCAAGCACCTTTTGATGACGTGCTGAGCGCTGTTCGGGTGCAGCTGTCACCGTTGGGTGACATTGCGAAATGCTATTCAGAAGTCCTTGTTTCTCCACCAGCATTGTGCAAGGGTATCAGTTGACTATTGCCACATGGAGGGTATGTGCATTTTTTCACCATAAATTGAAAAACAATACAATTGTTCACACATTAAGTATTATTCAGCGTCTTAGTGACCAACAAGTCACAAACGCAAACGTGTAAATCAGTCAATAAGAAATTGAATGTAAATCCCTGGATTCCTAGAAAAGGTCGTTTAAACCATTCAGTTTATAAATTCAGGGGTTTTCAGCATGATTGGGACAGTTAAACAATTTTTACATTTAGATGTTTTTTTTAAATATGGTATTTACAACACTGTTGTATAAAACCAGCTGTAAGATAAACACTAAAATTGATATATTTGTTCATTTTTTAGTACTGTAAAGAATCAGTTGTATCAAAATTCAACAGAACTTACAATTATCAGTCTTCAAAAACAAATTGTGGTCAATTCCATGCGTTTGCAGAGACCAAGTAAATGTCATTTGATGATGCACAAATAATCACAGGTCCTTTTCCCTGAAACGAATCCTAGGTTAAATATAAAACTTTAATATTGAATAAAGACATACAACTAACTAACATATAATCAGTTAAAAGGAAAGCATACTTTAAAAATATTATGGAATATATATTTCTCCATGTTAACTGCCATACAGATAATAATTTTACATACTGTAATTTGTTAAGATTTTTTTCTTTTAAATAATTTTTTGTACTCGTTTAGCTTAGTTAAATGAAAACTAAAATTCATCACACAAAATAATTTAAAACCAATCTAGTCAATACTGACAACTAAAAAAGTGCTAGCCTGATTGGATCCATATCATTTTACAATCTTCTTACTATTATACTTTATGTGGTTGGCGGTAGCGTCACTTTGCGTAGCGACTGGGTACACCTCCTGACTTCTTACTAACCTGAACTTTTTTCATAAATCTGTTCGTTCATTCTGTTCAGTAGTAGCTATATTTCCTATACGAAATCCGCTAAAAAAGTTAAAAAGGCCAAACATAAAAAGTACTTTCA
The DNA here is from genome assembly GCA_023375725.1 of Nephotettix cincticeps. Classification (NCBI taxonomy): domain Eukaryota; kingdom Metazoa; phylum Arthropoda; class Insecta; order Hemiptera; family Cicadellidae; genus Nephotettix; species Nephotettix cincticeps. The sequence continues at coordinate 19,484,726 of CM041789.1, read as the reverse complement.
AATTGGTTTTTTCTGTTATTTCAGCCAAATAATGTCTAAGTACAATTTTCATAATATTGGAGTGCATTACCAATAAATTTATCATATTATATATTTTTAATTATAACAATAATTTTAAAAACTTCATTGTCTTCACTTTAACCATCACTTAAAAATATTTTCCATTTAGGCAACTCACTTTATGATGAACAGATTCAGCAATTCTAATATTGATAATTCCTTCATCGCAAACCGTAATTTCCTGACAGGGTGTCTCATAAACAACTATATCCAAACATTCCTTCGGACTTTGCACTTTGTACATCAAGAGTTTTCCTAAAACACATTTAAAAATATGTCATAAAGATAATGATCATAATGTGTTAAAAATGTTAAGATTAACGAATATTAGTGTTAGTAGGCTATTGGTATTAGTTCTCTGTACCGAAACCGTACTGTAGATCGTTGCATGAGATTGATAAGTGTTTCAGTAATTAAATTAAATGACTCCAATACGATTTTCATAACCAGTTTTAACCCAAAACAGGAATGTTTTTGAAGGAAAAGTAAGTGTTACTCAGAAAGTCCTCTTGTCACTCAATAGTCAATACCAGCTAATGTTATTTCTAAAAAATACTGTATTGACATTTAAGAATATGCTTGTTGGTGCACAACAGATAAATAAATAAAAAGAATAACAAATAATAATTATTACTATTATGTTTCCCGAAATATATCTGTGTACAGCATAGATAATTTAACCATTTTTTTATAAATAACTAAACCTTAAATTGACTTTCTTATACTATTTGATTTTAGGATTACATTAATCCAAATTGATTGATTAATTAATCAAGTACTTTTGACCCCAGTTGATTCACCACTCCAGGATATTCGAGTTTCTTCTGCAGTATAGAGCAGGAATAATATTGTTATATCTTATTTATTTTTATTGTTAAGTTTTATTTTAAACTAGCTGACCCGGCGAACTTCGTAACGCCTCACAGTAAACACATGTTAACTTTAAGATTGGCCATGTTCTGAAGTCGAATAGCAATACGGCTTCATTGTGAAAGGTTATTTATATTCTGGGTCGCGTCATAGTGAATAACAATAATGAAACGATGAGACATATTAAAAACATTCCCATAAAACAAATAAATATGAGTGGATTAATTCACAATTTTCAAATCCAATCCAAACCCAAACGAAACCCAACTGTAATACGGCTTTTATAGGAAAGATATACAACAGCTGATTAGTATAATAAACGTAATAATATAAACATTGTAATTATCATATAAACACGTGACTTTAATCGGACAGAAAATAAAAATATAAATACATAATCCCCCAAAACCGTAAACTATTAACGTGGTGAATAAAGCTGTTCATTTTTTACAGTACACATTTACTTCATAGTTTCACATTAATGAATGATTCAGATGGCATTGGATAGTAAAGCATACTGCTAATGGAAAGTAAACCAATCAGCTGTAGCTAAGAAATCAAATGTTTTCATTGTAGTCATTTTGTAAACAAACTTACTCTCCATAAGGTTAACATTAGAAATTTAAAACGCCATAAAATGGAAACTTATAGGGTTTTCGAAAATATTTTTTCACTAAAACCTTCCCGGACACATGTTGAGCAACTTCCTAAAATTTCATGGCGATCGGATGAGTAGTTTGGCAATGCATAAAGGACATACATACATACAAACAGACATACATTCAATTTTATATATAGAGATAACAATGTTTCATTATTTTTTTACATACGTAGTGGTAATATTTGACGATTGAATTGCATTGTCACAACTAATTTCAGACTTTTATGAAATTTATAGTTAGATACCTTGACGAAGCACCTGTACATTGTAACAATAAACTACCTTTACATTTTGTACAAATAAAAATGTCTATATCTATATCTTCTGTACCATCAAACCTAGTCGAAAGTGAGACCTCTATGAGAATCACGAAGGAACCAATATGTGATGAGGACGTTCTTTATATAGTACAACCAAGTGAACAAGCAGGCCTTTGACATTTCCTTTTCAATTCCAACTCTAACCTAGTAAATGAGCCACCTGAGGATATTGGCATTTGCATTAAAATTATTTCAAGACCAACAAAATCTTGTGGCAAAGCTCAGGTATCTTACTACTCTTTTATATGTTATGTTTTTTTGCATGGATGTGAAATACATACCTCTATCTGTCCCCAGAAAGAAGAAACCTGCGTAAAACAAAACCGTCAACACAATTCCTTTCTTGATTGGAGTTTTTTGTGTACTCTGTTTGCCGTTGTGATGAATCATTATATTCCTTGTATCTGTAACCAGTGAATAAGAAAAATTAATAGTAGAAAATACAAATATGCAGAAAACTGTTAACAAAATTCAACTACTTTACATCCTTGTCTTGGCTGATGGCTTCGCACTGAGCCAAAACTAGTTGTGTCAAGCAACAACAAATGATAGCAACCAATATTGGCAGGTATTTAAACTATTATTTATTGTTACACGATAATCATATTTTTAAAAATAACGAAAAATGCTCACCTAATTAAACCAGTTCAATTTAATAGGCCTACACAGTTGAAAATACCTTTCAGTCGTAATAAAAACAAAAATGTAAAATTAAAATATTTTATTTACTAATTTAATAAGTATCAGTTTGTATTTCTGTGAATGCTGATAGACCAATTCACTACCAGTATATTTTAAACCAAAACACAATGCGGGTCATTAGGTATAATCCTAAACAGAACGTGAAGAAAACAATAATAGGACTTGATGCATCATGATTTAGTAAATCATCCACTACTTATATTTCAACAGTTTAGTCTAGGCATATTCAAAATTCAAATCAATCGTTATTCAAAACATACAACAATGTGTACTATAACATTCTGTTTTTATTGCTGCCACATTCAAGTACAGAGGTTGGCCCCCTCTGAATAACAATTCATTTCAGCTGTAGAGCTAGCCTACAGTCTGCTTGTCCCCAACATAATTACAGCAGTGGTTGCTTTGTACCCCTCCCCCCTGCCATTGAGAAAACGTCAGATATTTGTCAGTATTTTTGTGAAAGGTGTAGTCTATTCTTTTAAAACGTTCATGTTTGTTTTATCAGGTCAAGCAATCCTGAATTTTCCGGCAATTCATAAATCTTGTTAACTTATTTTGCAAAGGTGTAGAAAAAAATTATGTGTGATGTCTTAAGTTTAGTCTATGTTTTTAAAAAGGAAGATTAATGATTTTTAAAAGAAATTATTTTTAATTGCCCCCAAGTAAGAAAAATTAGTGTGTAGGAGGTATTTTCAAGAATAATGTTTCAGTAGCAATTAAAATAACTGCGGATGAGATTTAATTAATTTTTTATTGAATCTTCAATTTAGTTATTTATCTGAAATTCAATTTAATGTCAATAGTTTTCTTGCTGAGCACCTTCTTGAATGGTTGACGTTATATTACAGCCCCTGGCTATCAGCTGCCGGTACAATACTTCAAGGTGGAGATTTGTTTCTCGTTTCAACTCCAACATACTTTCTTTCAGCGAGGTGGCGCCCTCAACCCTCGACCACAATCAAGTAGAGGCCATCTACTTAATATTTAGTTGGCCCAGGCTAGTTTCAGAGATGGGGTCCATCTTTGAAACTAGTCTGGGAGACCTAACAGTACACGAATGCGTCTCAACATTAACTAAAACCAAATAATACAAATAAAAAAATATCCAAACAATATGAAAATGCTTAAGTTATAAACTATACCATTGTTTCATATTATTTAATTTTTTTGTATGTTTGGACATTATATAGTAAAATATTCTTCTAAACTATAAAACTCTCCATTTTTTTGGAACTTATTAATGTTTTCCTCGTTCCTAATACTACAAGAGTATTAGGAGTCGACAGACGTCCTTCACGGGGTTTTTTGACAATTGACATTTCGCCATATTTAAAACGTGAAAACAACTAATACTTGAGTTTTAACAAAAGCTTCATCTTAAGTAAGCAGTTTTCCAACATCACAATCGCATCTGCAGCACCTTTCCCTAACAAGAAACAAAACTTCAGAGCACGCTGTTCATTTACGTTCGCCAAAACGAGAAAACGGCTATGGCTTCGGCAGCCTAATTCCGGTTCCTTTTGGGTACCCCCTTGTAAATACAGTAGCCAGTTAAGGTTGAATAAATTTCAAGGCTGGTAGCTGGCAATGTAGTAAATATAGCAAATTACTCTCTTAAATAAGAAAATTGCTCTCTAATAATTGTTTTAAACTACAAACTTAAAATTAAAATGAGTTCATTTTAAGGAAAACAAACTCCAAAATTAATTAAATGTTATTGTTTCTGGGTATTAAAACAGAATTCGACAATCCAGAGTTACACGACAGGTAGTCTGTTAAGCTTGGCTGATTCAGAGGTGTACAAAACAGGTCACTGATAAACTTCCATGATTCTTGAGGATCCTCAGTTCCTTGGTCACAGGAAAGAGCTGCTGCAGAGGTCACGTTCAGTTTTATGTTTCACATCAGTATTTTCAGTGATTTAAAATAATTATGTATATTGTTAAAAAGCAAAATAACCTTTTGTTCCTTCAATAATTAAAAGTTTGAAAGCGGTTTTTAACTGCTAATTATAGTTTTTGTTGTGAAAAAGTGAAATTCAAGTACTTACAAAAACATGTGCCTTTATACAAAAGAAAAATGTAAGTTAATATATTTGACTATTTCATCACTATTTCGTTGAGAAAAATAAAACTTATATGTTCATCATAAAACGGACACTTAATTAAATTATTTGAGTTGTTATTTAAAACAAATTCACTTGTATTTACCACATTTCACTAAAAATGTCACCAAGGAAAAAATGTATTGAATCACTTGTCAGACATCTTGTCAAAACTTGGATATATAAAATTTGGATATATAACTTGGATTTATGATATTTTTGGTTATTTTTATAGTGTAAGCTCTCAAAATCTCATTTTCTTATCTATATGTCTGTAGATCACTTAACCCTCTCAGTGCCTAACACTTAATATCTCAGTGCCGGCCCATTTTATGATTTAGCAGAATAACATTAAAAAGTCCACAAAAAATACAGTCTGAAGGTTTTACATTATGTTTTATATATCAGTGTAAAGCTAAAATCACACAATGTAAAAAGCATAAATAAAGGTTAATCACCATCAGGAGACAATAGCTTCTGGTTGTCAAAAAAAGTCAAAACATTTTTTTAAATATTTTTCCCCTGAGTAGTATTTTTACAAGTATATTCACAAACACAATAACATTTCCAAAATAGCCAAAACGAGTAGTTTATGTGGTAAATATAAGAGTTAGACGTGATTGAAAGCAGCACTACATAAATACACACGATCGTGCGTTTGGCACTCATAATAAGCATTATAAGCGCACGATCGTGTGGCGCGGCACTTGGAGGGTTAAGTAGGCATTGTGTTTGTCTTCTCCATACAACCAAGAGCACCCATTATGTCAAAAGATAAAACTCATTTTCATTTTTCTCTACCTTTTGGTTTTTGTTACTTCAAACTGAGCCACACTGAATTAGAACAAAATAATCAGCTCTCAAAATTCCAGATTAAGCAATATTAGACATACTTTTTTCCAAGATATACTGAACACGTGACCTATTATAGTGATGTAACAGATAATAGTAATCAACCCTCAAATTTATTGCACAAACAACCATTACATAGGACGAGCTAACAGATAGTTTTGTGATATCATGCGAAACTCAAATAACAGAATTTTTTAATTAAATAAAATGATATGGGAAAGTCATCTTATATTGGAATTGCATTATTCTGTACATCCTATAAAGGTGAGACATTTACTGTTACTCACTGCTGAATACGACAAACAGTGACCCGTGCCAGGTGTAGATGTGTGAGTAGGAGTCACCATTCAATGGGAAAGAGAGGCTGGAACACATCGACACTTCCATTGACCTCAGGTTGACAGAAACATTATCGATTACCATTTCTTTCCTTGGAGCCACTTTTACCGCCCCTAGTGTTAGCTGAAAAATAATAAAATTTTACGTAACGAAATGTATTGAATAGGTTCACTAGCTCGAAGCTGATTAAACAGGTTCACCCTGATCTTATTTTTTTTCCATAATAAAATGTCAACTGCCACCAACTAGTACAGATACGAACACAAGTATTCTTTCATTCATTCGAAGGGGCGGATTACTCCCTGCCACCCTGAACTTCTCTCTCCAGGAGAATCAGGAATCTTCCAAATGAAGAGACCTGGAGAACTGCAACAACCTGTCGAGAGCTCGTCTAGAGGCAGAAAACATCCCCTTACCAAATTGCCTAAGATGGAGGACCTCACCTCTGTCAACCCTACACAATCAAAGAGCAGATGATCCGCAGTTTCCTCCTGCAGATAACATTTCCTACACAAAGGGTTGCCTTCAAAGACCTGCATGCGTAGTTGATGCTTCCTCAGACTACCGTAACCAGTGACGATACCTTTGACAAGTTTGGCATCCTTCCTGCCAAGTTTCATGAACCTCTTCGCAACCTGACGAGATGGAGAACACAGATTAAGCTTACTTACCCTATGCAGGGAAAGTTCCGCCCATCTTTTCTTATGGAAATCCCTAGCCCAGGAATTGATAGTCTGAAATACCGCAGCGCGGGAAACACCACAAAAGGGCTGGCCCACAAGATGCAGCCCTATTGGCCAGCCCATCCGCTACTTCCACCCCATCCACCCCGAATGCCCTGAAACCCAGCAAAGGGTGACTTGATTGTGTCTGCCTACACAGGACACAAGCTTAAAACAGTCCCACACAACCCTAGTTGAACTCATCAGAGTCTAGAGCTCTAAGAGCCACCTGACTGTCAGAGAAGATTTGATAGACAGGCCCTCATGACCTAGCATCAAAATGTCACTAGCACATTCCATAATGGCAGTGATCTCAGCCTGGAAAATAGTTGGGAAAGTCCCCATAGAAATACCTGTATAGTAACAATTATTCTTTATTTTAACAAGACATCCAAGTATTGAAATAGCATCAGGTGGATAGTTTATAGTATTGTCATTTTCCATGAACTAAGTCAGTGTATAGAACGGGTTTGTAGATCAGTCATTCTTTACGAGCAGTCTTCATTCTTCTCCCGGTGTGGCATCTCAGTTCTTTTGGCAGGAGGTTAAATGCAGCTTCATGATAATGAAGGAAGGTTTCTTCTTATTTTGGATCAGCTGGTATTGTGACAGTATTGTGTACCATGTTGAGGTTGAGTGTTGTAATCATGGAACTGTCTAGTTTGCATAAGTGTTTTTTTCAGTTAGCAGGATAACTTCTTTTATATACAGATTTACTATAGTCATCATCTTCAAAGCGTGAAAGATTTTCTAAAACTGTCTCTGATATTTAACTCAGCTAAGGCTCTTACAGTCCTCTTTTGCAGTAATCAAACTCTATGAAGATTAATTGCTGAAGTTCCTCCTCAAATAATGAGGCCATACCTGAGGTGTGTTTCAAACAGAGAATGGTGGGCTACTTTTTCTTTATAGGTATTGCTTAATAATTTTAACACTTAATCACATAAAGTAATGAATTGAGTTTAAGGAGGAGATCGTGTATTAGCTGTAACTAGGTAAGCCCTCATCTATGAGCAACCCTAAACTGTAATGATTACTAACGTCATAGTGCATTTAATTACAATTGGTAATCAAATGGCTCAACACACTCAACAGTTTCTTTTCCTTGCATGGAATAACTTATGTTGGAATAACTTATGGACATAACTTATGTTGAAAGACGTGTTCTACAAAGGTGATAGCTAGAGTGAGGGAATCAGTGTACCATCACACGTGGTGAATTTAGAGCATTGGGAATCTTACCTTACATAACCCTTGTAATAGGCTAAATTCAAAAATAGTTAAGACTACTTACTGAATTGGTCCAAAAGTCTAATATCATGCAATAAGGACTGGACAACTCCAATTCCATAATTTCAGGTCCGCTAACTTTGTTTGAGATTTTTTTCAAGATAGTGGATGAGCAGTGGTTGTCACTGACAAGCCGTACTTCATAACCATAAGAATGACTGCAACAGTAGAACAAAGAAAATTTATAGGTTAAACTTTATAGCTGATGTTCTCTTTTAAATCTTTCGGTTCTTCTAGACTTACATTTACCCTTCACTTTTCACAACTTTTCAATTTTAGCGAATTTCCCATAGGGAAGAAGCTATTACCGTAGGTCTCATGGCAAGAGTTAAGCCCGGGACCATGTTATTTTTTCTTCTTTAGGTGCCCAGAGTCCAAAAACAATAATCGTTAAAATTTTTATATATATATAATATATGTATATATGTATGTGTCTGTTAGCACGATAACTCTCGTAAAAATGGTCCGATCGAAACAAAATTTGGTAGAGACGTGTATTCCTACACATGCTCGGACGAGTTCGTTAACCAGACATATCGGTCAATGGGAACGGGTAGTTTGGGGGGGTTTTGTACCCCAAAATGGGGTTTTTTGCGTTTTTCACATGTAGTTTTTAAATATTTCTAATTTTATATTTCACCATTGGAATCAGCTTAAAAAACTACACAATTAAGTTCTTTAAAGTTTTTCCCTATCTCCAACGGTTACCGAGATATTAAAAAATCTAAACACAGTACGTTGTATTGTGGGGCTCCAATGTTATTCTTATGGAGAATAGGGAAAAATTAATATTTCCCATATTAATCATTATTTTTGGATAAAACTTGATATTTAGCTTCATGTGGTTGAGATCTATCCATTTATACTTAAAAATCATAGTTTATGTGTTTATCATGGCAGCAAACCTGCATACTCTTTTCCCATGTTAATCATATAGGGAATAGGCAAACTCCTTTATTTATGGACAGATGTTGATGAAAGTTGGTATAAATGTTAAAAATAAAATTTTTTATGGTATAAATGCCTACTTTCAGTTATCCTCACAGCTGCAAACCTGCACACTCTTTCCCATGTTAATCTTATGGAGAATAGGCAAATGATTCTCATGTTTATGGATAGATTTTAATAAATCTTGTTATATATTATTATTATTATATTATTGATTTGGAAATTCACTGAGTACGCAGGTCTGCTGCGACGGGGGTATTTATTTTATTAATGTAAAATATTACTTAAGACTGGTAACCAAACCCATAATCAGTTCACAACAATCAATAATTTATCACCTTATAAAGTTTTAAGTTTTAATGCATCATAAATCATGCTTAATAAAAAACTTCAGAATGTTTAATAACCAAGATTGTCTAATAGACAAGGGAGTACAAGTAAAAATTACAAAACCAATTTACCAATTTTTTTTATCTTACAATCAATTTATTTGTTGTCATAATAATCAACTAGGAACAACTAGAATAATTCAAAATTAAGAATATCAAACCTGATTTTCTGTCTAATCTTATCCACTGTATGGCAGAAGGTTCTTCCCAACTGTATGTAGGAGTTTTCAAGTTCCAACCAAATTTCGTTGTGTTCCATAGAGTCAAATATATCATCAAGTAAGACTAAAATACAATAACAAATAAGCTGAGAAAAGCATCAGAGGACCATGAATAAATTAAAGCTAAATAATAGAATAAAATTCACATGTTATACCAAAAATACTTCTTTGTAGATACATAGAAAATTTTTAAGGTCTGATCCTACACTTACCAATTTTTTTTAAAAGTTAAAAGGGGGACAATACTTTACTATGTCTTCAATAACTATTTTTAAAACAAAACGTTGACAACAGTGAAAAGCAAATATTGTTGGACAGGAAGACTGGAAAATGGGATGTAGTATGTAATAAGTAGTAGGCTAGTTTTCAAAGCACAGGTAGGTAGGAGACTGCAGCTGATAACCTTTAAGTTATATACACAGTGCCAATATCGAGCGCCTCTCGTTGCTCCAAGATATAATGTCCATAAAGAATAATGATAAACAAAATTTGTTAACTTATTATTATTTAATAAATAGATTCTTAAAGTTTGTACCTTTTTCACGATTTTATTTCATTTCAGATGACTTGCTGACAACAAAATTTAAATGAAATTTAATATCTTAAGGTAGGTTTTGACAGATATTTTCACAACATAAGGTTCGTGTTTACATTAGCCAAAATAAAACAAAATGGTTTTAAAATATTTTTTTTTAAGATGGAGATAGAAAAACATAAAAAAAACTTGTAGCAAATATAAATATAAATACAAGTTGTAGGCGTACATGTTATCACCTGCTAGTAGGCTATTTTAGACTTGTTTCCTCCAAAATTAAAAATATTGATTTTTTACTTTCAAGGTTTAGAAATAAAACAAAAACTTAATTTTTCATACAACGTAAGTTGTCAGCAGTAAATCTAGTCAATAAGCGCTTCCTTAGCACGATTCAAAATAAAAACAGCTACCGGTATCCAAATAAGCACTAAAAAGTGTACATACCCAGCAGCACGCTTAAGATAAAAGTAATTTCATTGTATATAGCCAAAGCACAGGATAACTGCCACTCATTTTTGAAAGTTTGATGTTTTGAATTTTTTTTTTGTTTTAACTTAGTGGGGATGAATGATTTTTTGGTTTTGATGAATGGTGTGATGTCAGTTTGAGGCTCGATGAACCTGCAGGGATGATAGTGAAAAGTTGTGTTTAATATAGAATATTTACAAATGTTTTTTTTTTCTGAAGATGCTTAAGTTTGAAGTGGTTGAGACAGTTTGATGATGAGTTAAATTGAGTTCAGTTTAGTTGATTTAAATAAGGTTTGTGTTTTTGTTTTTTTAATTTTAATTTTTTTTAATGATATGTGTAATACAAGTTGTAGAAGTGATTTTAATTTTTTTTGTGATTGAAAATTTTTTTTTGTGGTTTGTATTCATGTTTAGATATGTTTTTAACAAAATTAGAGTAGTGTTTTAGAGTTTAAGGGTGTAATCCGAGTTGTATGTTTTAGGAAATGTTTTGTTAGCCCTTCCACTGAAGAAAATATAGATGGAACCCTAAAGATATCTTTCTTTCGAATCATATATTGAATTCATAGTCTAGCTGCATTATTACCCTGAGCGTTACTCAAGGTAATAATGCAGCTCAGGGGTAACGCTCTGGCCTACTAAGTCAAAGATCGAAACCAGTGCTGACAACTGTCAGATCTTGAGCAGTCACCTCTGGCGTGCCTATGTGACCACTATAATACGGCTACGGTACTTCACTACCATTAATTCACCACGCAGGCCCTCGACCTATGGTGAAGGGCAGTTGAGGTTTAAATAAAAAAGGAAATATTTTTTTATCCAAGTCTTCAACCAAATTACTTGACTTACTTGAAGGTTTCACATTGCTGAAGGGATGTCTGTCTGAAACAACCAGTTCAAAGTCTATAATTGCACCACCTCCAATGTACAAGTCTATAAATCCTTCGGTTCCAGTGATCCGATGAGCAGTCAGTTTCCCTCTGCCAGTAGAAGTGCTTGTAATCAGCCAGTCTCCTAAGGTGGGTAAAACACAAACTGGTCATTTAACAGTTGTTAGAATTTTTAAATGAAATTTAAACATTTATAGGCCTAATGTAATTCCAAATGTTCAAAGTACAGAGTTGCAAAGCTATCAATATTGATTTGACAAACAGGTTTTTTTAGAAAAGATGGTTTAACGAGTTTTAGCGAATTTCCCATAAGGAAGAAGCTATTAACGTAGGTCTCATGGCAAGAGTTAAACCCTAGACCATGTTATTTTTTCATCTTTAGGGGCCCAGAGATACAGATAGTCACTTTCACTTATGAATAAATTAAAATAGATAGTCTGTGAATGGTTAATAGGCCTATGTATTCCAAGATTTTAGTAAGAGTTTATAGGTTCCTGAGATTGTGTTACTATTCATTCATCTATTCAAAGGGACGGATATTTCCCAAGGCACTTCAGCCGTGACGGCTTTTGGCGCATCCCTAAAACCTTCTATATCCTGGAGAATCAGGGATCTTCCAAATGAAGGGACCTGGAAAACTGCAACAACCTATCTACAATGTGTTGATAAATTTAAAGTTATTCTTTACCAACCTGATACTTTAATGGAAGATATTCCTACTAATCCAGTATCTAGTTTACGTTTATTCAAGGGAGTCTCAAGCATTGAATTCCAAGTAGACCAACATTTATATATTTCTTTCCAGTCCACAAGACTTTGATTTCTCCAGTGACTTGGGAACATATTATCTAAAAGATCAAATTGTGTCCATTGTGGAATCTCTTTCTGACAGTTCTCATACCAAAAATTTGTTTTCTGAAACACAACAAAAATATTGTTTCCTAATTTAGTTTTTATTCATTCTTTGTACTAAAATGCATGCAAATGTTCCTGCACAAATGCACCCATCTTCTAATACTAGATTAGAAGCTATGCAGCCAAAACTATGGGTTATGGGCTAAAATTGGTATTCCTTAACGTTTAGATAGGGAAGGACCAGACAATGGAACTGGTACTACCTAACATTGATCTTTGGTCAGATGTAATTAATTAATAGCCCAATCACAAATGAGAACTGGGTCCGGAATAGACTAGCAACCCTTGGACTAAGGGGTGAACATGTAACCAATGAGCTACCGAGCTAATAAAAAAACCTCCCTTAGCTCACTTCAATCTAGCCTATTAGTGATCCTAATGAAAAATTTCCTATTTCACAGATATAATATATAATTCGGATTAGTCTCCAAATCTCTTGCCTCCAAAAATACCAATTTGTCTTGCATATTTTACGCAGTGAAGTCTACAAATTGTCTGCTCAAAGTAATTTTTCAAAATTTGAAGAGCAGGTGTTGATCATTGTGAATTATTCAGGTAAAAAAATGAGTTTCATGACAAACTGTGCCAAATTTTCAATTTGATTTGAATTATGATTTTTATTCTACCAAGGCATTCAAAGAAAAGCTTATGGGAAGTGGTCAAATTATTTTTTTCCTTAAAAAAAAGCCTCGACTGCCAATCCCCATGGGCCTTGGGCTTGTGCAGAGAATATGTACGCCAACCAGACGTGACCGATCTTGATCTTATAGTAATCGCAAATAGTTATCATTGGTTTTAATCCAAGAACTTACTGGGCCATCGGATCACCCCCAGATCATGTCCATCAATTATATTGTCACATTTAGTCATTAAAAAAATTATATTCAAATTATAATATTCTAAACGTATATATATAGTCAATACATAATACATGACAGCTATGCAACTGAATTCAAGTGAATGTGGTTTTAGGAAATACAGTGAATTAATACTGACAACTAGACAGACAAAATCTTGAGCAAATCATTACCTTCTCCAATTGAATAACATGTTCCCTCCAAAGCTTACATACACGTTTACATATCAACAAACTATTCCCGTCAAGATGACTAAAAATCTCGTCTAACACTTCCCAAGGTAAAACATTAATATTAGGCCCTTCAATATCCATGTCTGTATGTGTAGACACAGATCTAGAAGAGGTTGGAGACTTGAATTCTGAATTCATGACTTTTCTTTAGCACTACTCCTGTAGTTACAAAGATAAGATAAGGGTATTTTATTATTCGATATTCAAATGTTAAATTGAAGTAAATCGAACAAATAAATTCGTGAGTAGAAACATGGACCACACAATGAGATGAGGTACCGGGAACCGGGTTACATCAGAGAGGAAGATGAGAGTTGAGGTTACACCCTATTTATAAGAAGTGTCCTGAAAATGGAGGTTATGTTGTTGTGTTTATTTATCTATTATCTCTAAACTAAAATTCCCGTGTAAACCAGCCTTGTGAACCGAGCTGATTACCATGAACCCGTTCATTCATGTCGTTTTTCAACAACAAAAGTAACGTATACTTTAAAACGTAAAATTTATAAAACAAAATATTACTAAGCCTTATTCACAGCTTTCAAGAGTGAGATAGGGCATAGGGCTGCATTAACAATCATTTAAGTACTAGCTATTCAAAGTTAAAAAATTTTAAGATAAAATTACATTTCACACTGAAAATCTGTACATCAGCATTGGTAAATACAGTAATATAATTAAATTAAACATAACACTAAAATTAAAAATTGCATGCTTACTCTATGGAAGAGCGGGATTCGTCTGCTCTGCCGAAAACAATTCAATAACTAACTTAATCTGTCACTTAAAAGAAGCAAAGGAGGTTAGTAGATTACGGTTTAGCTTGTTAATTATTAAAAACAGTGTTATTCAGGATTTAATTGCATTTTTAGAATATATTCACAAATACAATCAGTAATATTACATGATTGGCCTCTTGGCCTGTCAAGTGAGTCGACAACCACTGTTTAAAATTAAAACGTAAAATTTATAAAACAAAATATTACTAAGCCTTATTCACAGCTTTCAAGAGTGAGATAGGGCATAGGGCTGCATTAACAATCATTTAAGTACTAGCTATTCAAAGTTAAAAAATTTTAAGATAAAATTACATTTCACACTGAAAATCTGTACATCAGCATTGGTAAATACAGTAATATAATTAAATTAAACATAACACTAAAATTAAAAATTGCATGCTTACTCTATGGAAGAGCGGGATTCGTCTGCTCTGCCGAAAACAATTCAATAACTAACTTAATCTGTCACTTAAAAGAAGCAAAGGAGGTTAGTAGATTACGGTTTAGCTTGTTAATTATTAAAAACAGTGTTATTCAGGATTTAATTGCATTTTTAGAATATATTCACAAATACAATCAGTAATATTACATGATTGGCCTCTTGGCCTGTCAAGTGAGTCGACAGATAACATAGAAATTGTAAGGTAGGTAGGTAGGACATAAGACGTTTATTTGTCTGATTTTAAATGTGGTTACATGCATGGATAAGTTAAGGAGCTATATATCTTGCAGATTAGTGTATTTTAACGTACAATTTAAACCGCAATAGTATTAAAACAATAGTATGTACATTATTTCGATTTCGTTGTGATTTGCTGCCTTTAACTCCCAAATGGTCCAGGGTTTGTTCACCTTTGCTTTTAAATAGGCCCACAAGAAAAAGTTACATACCGTAAAGTCAGGTAAACGAGGGGGCTAATGGGCATCTCCATTGCGGGAAATCAAACGGCCAGGGAACAGAGTGTGTATAGCTTGCATTTATATACTAGCAGTATGTGCAGTTGCCCCGTCGTCTTGTTGGTACCACATAGTGTCCATGTCGCAGTTGTTCTCTTCAAGTTGATGGAGAATAAATTCTTCAATCATGTCAACATAAAGCTACGAATTAACAGTAACCACCTGCTCCCTATCATTAAAAAAAAGTAAGGTCCAATTATCCCTACCTTAGAAACCCCACACCAAAACGTCACTTTGTCACTATGGAGAAGCCATTGTTTTAGGTCTCTTGAGGTACTGTAACGGGTTGCCCAGTAACGGCAATTTAGCTTGTTAATGTTGCCGTTAATGTGGAAGTGAGCCTCGTCAGACATCAGGATAATCAGATTTTCATCTTCCAATAACTTCCTTTGGCTAAGTTAAAGCCTTAGAAGATGGGAGAATCTTTTGGACTACGGTACCATTATTTTAAAGGGGTCGAATTTCAGTTCTTTGTTGAGAATCCTTTGGAGGCTCCGATGTGACATTCCAAGAGCTTTAGCACGTCTCTTTGATCGACGTGGGCTCGTAATGACATTGCGGCTCACACACTCCAAATTCTCAGGCGTTCTTATTGTTCGAAGTCTAGGCATCAATTTGGGAGCACATGAACCAGTAGTGCAGAAATGATGCCCCTAACTCAATATCGTATCTCGTTTAGGAACCGCGAGATGGGATGTTGAAAGCCGGCGAAAGACACACGTCACAGGAATAATTGACTCGTTATTGCGTACAAACTCGTCCACTGCGAAAACACGATGCTCAATGGACCACGTAGCCATCACGACTGACTGCAAGTCTACAACTGAAACTTCTCATTCCCCCACCACAGGGCCAAGACACCTTGCTCATCCCCCCCTCCACACATACAGTCCAATTCGAAACCACACGATATATCTGTGCCACTCTATACAACAACTTTGTACTATAGTATTCAAAATCCAATTTAGATTCCAGAAGCCTTTGTTCATCAGGTTATTATTCTAGTCAAAGAATTAGGTTTTTCATTGTTGTCAAACCAGTTAGTTATACCTTACCTAGTTGATATATTAGTCTAAGTCTCAGCCTAGCCTCTGAATATGTTATCTCACAGTAAGGTAAAACAATTGGCACAAACTGATATGTTGATGCCTGTAAAACAACCAGAAATGTATACAAGCCCGGTGATAGCACGTAATCAATACATGCAGTCTCAGTAATGCAACAACCAATAAATTGGTTACTTTTAGAGATTTATATATAGTTTGATTTGTTTTGCTTACAGAATGAATTTGGGATTCCCATCGTAGACTATCCTTTCTTTAACCTATGAAGTTTCATGATCTTGATAATGGAACAGGAAGAACAAAAGAGACATAAACCTAGATCATGTCACTCATTACCATCCACAGAGAGTTCAGCCACAGTCAACGTATCCAAGGTGAACATTAAATTTAATCTTTGTTCATAAAAAAATAAAAAACTGCCCTTACTTTCCAATATTTCAGTTGAAAATTTTATTTTCAGATTAGAATATTATTCAGCCATCAAATATTTCATACAAATATATTGGCCAAGGACAACTCAAGTCAACAAATAACAAAAGGCGACAAATAAATAGTGTAATAATAAACATCATTTATAAATTTAACAAATAAATTTGTCTAAATATATAATTAGTTAAAAATAGTAGTTTAAAACCAGTTATTAATATAAGAATACATTTTAACTAAGTCGGAAAAGTGTGTTTTGTGAGAAGATGATCGATTTGGCTGCTCAAAGGTCCCTTGCCAGGACACACTCCACTGCTTAATAACTGAAAATTGTATACTTTTCAGGTTTTCA
The DNA here is from genome assembly GCA_023375725.1 of Nephotettix cincticeps. Taxonomy (NCBI): domain Eukaryota; kingdom Metazoa; phylum Arthropoda; class Insecta; order Hemiptera; family Cicadellidae; genus Nephotettix; species Nephotettix cincticeps. The sequence continues at coordinate 19,467,770 of CM041789.1, read as the reverse complement.
GTAGACTCAAAAAGGTTATACCAGAAGTAGAAAAGAAAAAAAAGACAAAACAGCAAGAAGATATGTTCACAAATGATAAAGTACCACAACTTAGCAACTGGAGTTTGCTTCGTCCTTACATGAGCAATGACTTTGTTGTTGATAATAACAACTCATTGCCTCCAACTATTGGTGAGCTGACTTATTTTCGATAGATTAGTTCTATTGGTTAGTCTTGCTGGCTTTTTTAGCACTATTGGTGCTCACATAATTCAATTTATATGAATTTTACATAGCAAAAACATCTTTAGAATGTTTAATAATATGTAAAAGTATAACTGAGACTGGTCTACTCTCAAAAAGATTCTCTATTTGTTCAATGTAGGCCTACATAACATGCATGCAACAGTGCCATAATGGTTAATCATTATAAATAAACCATGATTTTTAAAGATAAAAACCAGTAAATCAAAGGTTGCTGGATCGAAACCAGTGTCCGGCCACTCCAGTCACCCTTGGCTAGACTTCGTTACTAATGCTGCTAGGGTACCTCGCTGTCTTATTCACCGCACAGGCTTTAACCCTATGGTAATGGCCAGCTTAGGTTTAAAAAATAACTGTTTTTGAGACATTTTGTTATTCTAGATTGAATTCAGGGAGCCTCAAAAGAAATATTTGTACTTTGATTCAAATTTAAACGAAAACAATACTCTTCCTTTTTATAATAGAAAGATAGAAAGTTAAAATTACTCAATTTTTTATTTTTTTTTACATTTATTTCAGTGTGGTATTTAGCAGAATTTTTTAAAAATCAATAAACACATTCATAAACATTCTCCCGTTCCGGTTATCTCCGGGTCTGGGTGTTCACTGGACCTTTCCATCTTATTCTGTCCCTCTACAATTCTCATCCCCCCTTACTGCCATTGCACTCTTCTTGCTTCCACATCTTGTCTCACCTCGACAATCCACCCTATTTGCGGTCTTTACTGGGTATTTGGGTCCCCTTGGTCTTCTTCCGTTCATTTGAAGCTCACTAATGTTTTTCTGATCCTATCATTTTTCATTCTTCTGACGTGGCCGACCATCTCAATCTTGATTTTTGTACTCATTTTGTCAAACTCTCTTTAACCATTTCAAAAACCTCTTCATTCCTAATCTATCAAATTTTTTTACCCTTAATACCTCTTAAAAACTTAATTTCTACACATTAAATCAATATGACAATAACAATTCTTGTGAAAAAAAACAAACCAATATTTTTCAGCTGTGATCCCTGGCCAGTCACAGGAGAACATCCTGTTGGAGGACTTGCTGTCGGTCTTGGGAGGAGTGCAAGGAACATACATACAAGCTCTGCCTCTGGCCAGTCCTCATGATCGACGCACCTTCACAATTGTCGGCTCTATTGGTAAGGACAACCATTCTGTACATATATATATTGTTATATATTCTGTATATATATACTGGAGATATTGGTTTTTATTTTATATTCATGTCCAAGTTCAAATTTGGTTGTTTACCACAACCATGGTTTCAACAGAACAATATTCAACACTCTCGCCTCACAAGACAGGACACTGACTGGCAGCGTCTCCCTGCCGGCTCCCTTGACGACCCAACTTAAATTGTAATACAGCATATTACAGTCCTATAATAGCACTCCTATAGTATTTGTCCTTTGAGTCTTCCTGAAGAGTGTTATGTTTTATGTGCGTAATTGTTAGTAACTTCTTTGAAAGTTTTTTGACTGCTTTAAACTTTTTTATTTAAAGCTTTACACCGGCTCAGTCCGAATGTTCTAATTGGGATGAGGGTGTTGCCAAGTTTTCAACTATTAAATGTTAAGTTTGATCTTCAATCCATTGTGTGTGACAATTAATGAATTCAATGATTCAATGTTAAGATTAGATTAGATTATTGAAATGGTGACCATACTACAAGGTAGGTATTTTAAGCCAAGTGTGAATGAGAATTGAGTGTAAGATGATTGTGGCGCGATCTTGTAGTCTTGTTCCTGACTAAGGCTGACATGTTCCTTAGACAGGCCTGTTAATTAATAGCCCAACAGCCAATGGCAACTACAGCACCTACAGTTTAACGTGGAATCCGAACCACGGCCTCTGAATTACGAATTGGTCTAATTATGTGGATGGTCTTTGCGTATCAACGCAGTATTCAATAGTGCGAACGTTAACCCACACAACAGAACACTACACCCACTGACCATCACTCACAACTATTCACAATTCGTGACCTCCAAGTAGCTGGATTACAGGATGTCGCCACCATTTTCTAAAGTAGGAGAATATTTTCAAATTGCTAGCATGAATGATTATGAGGGATGTGTGATATGCCTGTAATGATTTCAGAACCGACACTTCGTCATTTGATTCAGCAGATCTTGCCGTTGGCTGCGGACCACTCACTGGTCATAAGATTCATCGAGGAGAAGCTTCAGATGAGTTGGGGCCGGGTCAACCAAGCCCTCGCTGCGGCCATGGACTCAATGATCACTGATTACTTGGTAAATTCAGTATATTTGCTACTTAATACCTGCTAACTTAATAGGTAGTATCAATGCCAATGTGTAGAGATATTATAATATTGCAGGGGAAATAAAATAAATCTCAATATCAGAAATTCCTAGCTTTCATGTTTGTCTGTGTTTGTGCATGGATGTGTACAGAGCTACAGCCTACACGATTATACGATTAATACATTATACATTATAAAATTTTGTATGTATTTTTTATCATTTTTAAGGATAGTTCACCCCCCAAAACTCTAAAAAATCTTAATTTCTCAAAAACTGCTCTAACAAGTTTGATTGAAATTTCATGGTTTATTTGCATAGGGTTCCAAATAATTGCTAAAAGATAAAGGCTTAAATACCTGTAGTACTGTCCGTAATGTTAAGCTTGGTGCTGATCACGGACAGTACTACAGGTATTTTAACCTTTATTGAGTAGTAAAATCAGTGATCAGGAGGCTACAATGGCCGAATAATTAGTCACTACCCCCATGTCTGTAAAAATTATGATTCAAAAGTTATAGGCCCTTGTTCAATAATATGACTATAATCACTAAAACTCAAAAATTAAACTAGTTATTATTATTTTGGACTATATTAGTCTACAACTAAGTTAATGGTTCCAGAGAAAAGTTAAATTTACTGTTCTCCATTAACAGAGTAAGTTCATTATTTAAAAAGCACCCAAAGTTAACTTACGGACAATAATTTTTTTCCATACTCAAAGTAAGCTGTTGTGGGTAGGAAATTTGATGAGTATTTTTGAAATAATTAATTTATTATGTGGATAACCGTTTGGGAATGTGATAATTATATATGAAATGTAAGTAATTCTGTTAGTTTACTTTTAAAGGGAGAACGTATGTGTCAATTCACTGCTGTAGTTTATTTTGATTTAATCTGTTTCAGGTTTTCATAGCTCAGCTTGAGACCCAGCTTCGTATAAATCAGCTGTCATTGCAAAAGCTGTGGGTTTACCTGCAATCCTCCATTCAAACGTTCAAAGTTCTCGCACAAATCGCTTCCCAGATCAACCAGGTAAGTCAATTAGCATGTGAATTAGACTAATTAAATTACCTGGATTTTGAATATTTTGTGAACAGTGTTCAACATTATATTTTCAACTACCCTTCACTGTTTTATTATTACACCCTCAAGGTGGCTTCATAAGAGTTACAAATATTCGTACTCCAATAAAAAATTTAAATTTTGAAGAGTTGCTTGAAAAATTTGTAAAATTCTTTTTATAAAACACTTATTTGAATAAAAAAATGTAATAAAAACTAACTACCGGTACTTATTATTTTTTAAGATGTAAAATAGTTGAAGGAGTTAAAAATATATTGTCTTTTAGTTTCTTGTTGAGGTGCCATATTTGTGCCAAACTACTGAAAAATACAAAAAAACTATGTGATATCCTATAGAGAAAGTGGTTTAACCCTTCAACGCGATATCAGGTGCACCGTACGCATGCGCAAGTCACGCACGATGTGAAACAATCATGTGCTGCTGTCCCTTGGCAGTTTATCAAACTATTTTATTGTAGAACTCAAGTGGACTGTAGCCTAGCATAGCCTGTAGTGTTAGTATTACTTTTAAATTTACTGCAAGAATCATGCAAATAGGATGTCTTATAGTGAGGAAATATATGTTTTGGTAATTGTTTGCACAAAAAGATCGTGCACGACAAAAAAGTATAAAAGGGTCTGTTTGGTAATAAAAATGTAAGTGTTGAAGGGTTAAATGGTGGTTAGTGATTTTAGTGGTTTAAAGTTGTAAAAACTACCAAAAAATGCAAAATATTCTGAATAATTTATAATTTAGTAGTATAAAACTTAAAGGGTTCCTTTATTTTTCACTGAATTGTTTCTGTTTGTAGTTTTTACAACATTTTAATTCTACATATCTTCCTCGTTATAGAACAGATTCCTTAAGGTAGGATTTTACTACCTCTGTTAAATGTTTTCATTCAAGTTCAGGTCTTTAACGTGTCTTGTCCATCTTAATTTGCAGAATTTACTTCAATTCGATAGGCCTACTTACAAAATATTCCCAGTTTGCTAATTTACTGATTATGTTTTGATCGTCTATTCCCAATCTTCTTTTATATGTCCAAATTCTTTCTGAACACTTTTTCATAGGTTTTATTTAAAACCTTCTTTATATTGACAATTAGGCTGAACCATTTTTTATTGACAGGCAAATGCAGTTGGCGGCAATACCCTAACCATACTGTTCGAGGAGATCCAAAGATACATAACAGACAAGGAGGCTCAGAAGATTTGTATATTCCTCGCTGGAGAAGCAGCCGTTCCGTTCTTTAACTCACTGCAGCAATGGCTCCATAAAGGTGTCGTGTTTGACCCCTTTAATGAGGTAATTACTTTGGCTCTAGTATTTCAAATTGAAAGAAAACTCAACAGATACACACAGTATTCCTTAAGCAAAATCAGAATACAAATCGTAGCACTTTAGCGGGGATGCTTAAATGCAATCTTTGTATTACAGTACATTTTTTTGTTATACCATATCAGAAATAAATACAAAGGTCTTAAGATACCAGAGGTTTACATCTCTAAAAAATGGTATCTCAAAAATTTTCATCTTATGAAATTATTAAACCTCCTGTAGACTGAAGATTTCTTTTCCATAATAATGGTGTACTTTTTTTAACCATCTAAAAATTTTTTTGGTAATTTTTCCGTTCAGTATATATTTTCTTGATTTACGTAATATCTTATAAATTTGTAAGAGGTCAAGCTACAAATTGTTTAAGCTTTTGCCGTGTAAATAAAGTATTTTCCATTCCAAGTCACTGAATTTCTACAGTTAATTAGATATTTTGTCAAAATATTTTTCTACTTTTTTTTACAAATCATAATCGTTATAAAGAAAAAGTAGCTTCTCCAGTTAAAGATGCTGTAATGACTTCAATTTCAGTTTCTAGTGAAGGACAACGTCAACTTGGAGTCCGACAACTCGGACTGTTACTGGAGTCAGAGGTACACACTTTGTGACGGGAACGTTCCAGTGTTCCTCTCAGAAGTGCAGAACACAATCCTGAGCACAGGACGGTATCTCAACGTGGTGCGCCAATGTCATGAAGCTTGTGAGTACCGGTTTAGATTGTAATCAAAACTTTGGTATATCAGATTACTAACTTCAATACGTCAACGATTCGGTCAGTTACACTGATTTGTTCACTCCAGATTCAAATCAATAGAGAGATATTTTGAAACCAGTTTTAAAACATGGTTGCTTACACAGCTTATTAACTTCAATTTTCACTTTTGAAAATCACACATTTTAGATGGGGTGCAGGAAAAGCTCTGTTATTCGATCCCTATAGGACTGGATCATGATCTGATAACAGAAAGGTTGGTTAAACCAAATAATATGGGAAATAGCAGCAAGCGGTGTTATAATCAATAAAAAACTTGGAAAATTATAGACATTGTACCATAACAGTTGAAATGTAGCTATTACTATTCCTATCTCTTGTAAAGTAAGACGTGGTAATATGTAATAAAAAGTAACGCACAGTACATTTAACTCACTTTCATAACCCCTCGCGAACATTAAATTACACAAACGACAAACAAACGAAACTTATAGACACTACATTATAAAAAAAAACCTTAACTTTTTTACCGATTCTTTGACATACTGGTTCACCGTATTACCCCTGAGCCACCATGAGCGTAAGTCCCAGATGAGGAGGCAAAAAATATTTTTAACAATATGAGGGATGTTTTAAGTAAGGGCTGATTTTTGTAGACACTAGTAGTTAGTGTGCCTACCACAATGAGTGTGTGTGTGCAAGGTTGGAAATAACTGTGCTCGATTTCAGCTCTTTAGTTAACCTGTACGGTTGTGAGTTTTCAAAATGTTTAAGGTTATCTACTCACCTGCCGTACACTCAAATCTTTGGTATTTATGGGACTCTGTTTTGTGGGTGAGTTTTTTCAACACATATTTTTCACAAATAGCGGACACCACACTAGCAAATAATTGGGACCAACTAAAACATATAGCAATAACACCAATAACCAACAAAACTCTCCCCTCACAAGACAATTTTCAGCTACTGAACTTGAAATCAACAACTATTAAAGAAGTCCTATCTACAATAGCTACTCTTAAACCAAAGTTATCGTGTGGAATAGATGAAATTCCTTCAAAAGTAATAAAGCACTGTGCCAAAGAACTATCAATACCACTAGTAAGTATAATAAATAAATCTTTCAGTTTGGGACAGTTTCCCTCCTTGTTGAAAATAGCCAAGATATATCCAAAACACAAAAAAGAACTTTCGACAAAACTAGAAAACTACTACCCCATTTCACTTATATCAAATTTTGTAAAAAAAATAATAGAGAAGATCGCTTTAACAAGAATGCTGAGCCACCTTGAACAACATAATTTAATAGCAAAAAATCAGCATGGCAACCTTAAAGGGAGATCCACCACAACAGCCTTAACAAACCTCATAGACAAATAATAGATTGGTTAGAGGAACACAAACATGTCTCAGCTGTCTTATTAGATTATAGCAAAGCTTTTGACTGCTTAGGCTATGATCTCATCATGACTAAACTGTCATCACTAGGAATAGAAGGCTTGGCAAAAGACTGGGTGGCCAGCTAGTTGAAAGAACAGAGTCAAACTATTGAAATAGATCTATATTGTTGAATAGATCAAAGCAATCTACAGTAAGCAGAGGTGTACCACAAGGATCAGTCCTGGGTCCCTTTTTATTCATCCTCTTCACAAATGATCTCCCCAGTGTCATCAATGACAGCCATGTCCAAACCATAATGTATGCAGATGATACAACCCTTCTTTTAGCAGACGATACCGCTCAACAATTACACTCAGACATCCTAATGTCAATAAATGAAGCTCTTCAATACTCCCTGCAAAACGACCTGGATATAAATTCCATCCAAAACCACACAGATAAATTTTAGCAGAGGAAACGAACAAATTCAAGAAATTCCCAATATTTTGACTGAAAGAAAATCAAAACTATTGGGATTAACAATTGACATCAAAGTCTCCTGGACAGATCATAAACACAATCTGGCTAAGAAAATTTCATCTGGAATATATGCAATGAAAAGAATGAAATGGATAGGAGGTGTTGAAATGGCTAAAACAGTGTACTATGCACTAGTAGTTACAAATCAGTTATGGATTAATTGTTTGGGGTGGAACATCTGAGTACAACCTTGGTAAAATTCTTGTGCTCCAGAAAAAAACTGTTAGGGCACTCTCTGGCCTTGGTCCCAGAGAAAGCTGCAGAGAGGCTTTTATTAATCTCTAAAGCTACTAACAGTCACAGGGCTTTTCATCCATACAGTTGTCATATACACCAAACAGTTGGACCTACCTAGAAATGGGAATTTTCATTCATACAACACCCGAAGGGCAGCAGACTTCAACCTTCCCATTCACCATACAACACAGTACAGTAGGAAAGCCTCTTACATTGGCTGAAAAATCATCAACTCACTCCCACAAGACGTAAAGAACATGACAGGAAACAGTTTGAAGAAGCACCTCAGAAACTGGATAGTTGAACGACCAGTTTACTCTATCAAGGAATTTTTTGAAATATGTTGAAACATGTAAAGCAAGATTAATTTATTTATTTATTTATAATGACGCCATTGTATTTCTTAATGAAAGTGCAAATAAAGAGAATTGTCTATTGTCTATAGTTTAGGGACCCAATGGGAGCACAGTTTCCATAACTTTAGGTGTTCATGAACAATTTTATAAACACTGATCTCAACATATCAGGAAATTCGTTTGAGAGACAGATCTGTTGTTGAGAAGCGACAGATCTCGAGAATCCTTGTTTCAACCAAAGCCACCTAATCATTTGTAATCAAAGAAGAACCCAATTCTCATCATGAACATTGTCACTGCCACCTTTGAATTATCATACCCACTTTTACAATTTTACTGTCACTACAGTATTGTCGTACAGTTCCCAAACCCGTCAATGATTTTCTTCAGCAGACAGGTTCCTTGCTGAGGAAATCCATATCACTGAGCCAACTTATCATACAGAGGGCGATTTGATAGTATTAAACATTTTAAAAGCACAGAATATAACCATACAGCTGAAATAGAGCACAGTTGTTTCCGAATCATGCCAGTACGCTCACATTTACACATGCATTGTATTTAAGGGTTAAATAGTCGTACTAGGATATGAATGATTTGTTCGCAGCCAAGTCATCGATCGACTTTGTCAGCCCTCCCATGGAGAAGCTGGTGTTCTCGCTGCACGCAGAACACTACCTCAGCATCATCGAGCAGGCGTATCAGTTTGCGAGCTCTACGCTTCTGGACCTCCTCATGACTAAATATGACATCATTAATAGAATCAAGTTAGTTAAAGGATCGGAATTCCTAACAGTTAGTTACTGCTACTGTAAAACACTAGTATGTTTTAAACATTTTGTTTAATTTTCTTTCCTTTCATTGTTTGTATTAAATACACAAACACAACTTGTATTTAAGATTTCTGGTATCGCCAAATACACTAAAACCTCATTTATTTTCATGAGACCAAGATCATTATGGATAAGCAAATTACCGGATAAACCGTTTTTTATGAGAGTGCTGAATAAACACTTACAGATTTTTCAATACTATATCCACAATATGCGAGCGCATTAGGGTTGCGTTTCTTTGATGAAGGCACTAATTTTTGTTTTAGTCAAATTTGTATTTACATATTTTAAAGTGTCTACAGCCAGCTAAGTGAGTGAGTGAATTTTTTTGTATTGACTCTTGCGAAGATTTATATTATTTATTTTGATAATAGTTCTGTCATAGTAGACCTACATTTCCAGAATTACACAGAAATTTCCAGTATTTATTTTAATAATTATTTCCAAAGTTATCGATTCATAGAAATGTTACTGCCTTCTCACAGAAGATAGGAATCTGGATCAGATTCGAGGTCTTGAAACGCTGTGAATCTTTGTTTTAGGCCTACTAATTGTGATAGAAAATATCTATAGTAACAATCTAAATAACATAAATCCAACATCAGTAACAGTAAAGCTGGAGTTTTCAGGTAGCATTGTTGTGCATGTGCAGGTCTCTGAAGCGCTACTTCCTGATGGAGCAAGGCGACTTCATTGTCCAGCTGCTGGACTTGTGTGAGGAGGAGCTCGTGAAGCCTATCTCCGAGGTCGTTCCGTCAAGGCTGCAGTGCTTGTTCGAACTCGCGCTCCGCACATCCACCGGCAAACATGACCCGTACAAGGAAGACATCACCCTCACCATCCTCACCACCAACAACACTCACCAGATACTCACGATACAGAGGATCGGCAATGAGAAATGTTAGTACATGTAGCTGCTATGTCCTAGCTGTGAACAACGGTAGAGCCTCACCTGGTGAAACCTTTCATTTGTGTAAAGTATTTCAAATATTTTATAAACCCAAATGTAATTTATTATTTTAATGAAATTATTCAAAATGTTTTGGAAGTATTCCCCTATCTTCTCCTCCTCTCAGTAAATGTAAATGCTTAAGCAGTAGCATTAATTATAAGTTAACATATTTGCTGCCCGCCCGAAACCCCCGTTCCTCGCGTGTAGCGGCCAGTGTAGTTTAAAATCAACCAATAGGAAAATTCCAAGTGACCCATACAGAAATAGATACTGAGTATGATAAAGCTGATCGTAGTTCTCTCAGATCCCAATAGGTGGCAGCACAATCTACATTGCCAGATCCACCATCTTGATTTTAACCTAAATGTCACCACTCAGATGCGAGTGGTCCGCAGCTAACGTGTTAAGGGGCTTTCGTAGGTTAAATAAGTAAGTTAATTAGCTTATTCCGTTAGAGAATAAATAATTACTTTATCCCTATGGAAAAAAGCTAAAAATGGGGAACGAGTTAAGAGTTTGCTGCTACGAAGAACAAGATAATTTAGATTTTTAATATACAGGTACTAGACTTAAACTATATGAAGCGGTATATCAAGGTTTATCACAATATTTCATATAATAAGCACGAAATCAATATTAACCTTTTCCCAATACAATTACATTGGAAATCAAAGACAACATACTGCGTTTACAAGTCTCTATGCTTCAGTAACCGATCGACATAGAGCGATGATTCTAGTTCTAAATAGTTTGTTTTTTGTGCTGATTCCAATGGTGCTAAAAAATTAAATTTTTAACGAATAATATGTAAAAACTGCCAAAAACTCCATTTTGGGGTACAAATCACCCCTGAAAGTTCTTTCAGATGCACCGATTAGCCTGGTTTTCAAAATCATCTGGAGAACTGTAGAATCATCTGCAGACTTGTCTGCCAAATTTGGTCTCGATCGGACATTTTTTACAAGAGTATTTATATATTTTTATTAATAATTTAGCCAACTCGTTATGCACTCTGGCTTGCAGATGATGAACTAGTGAAAGGAGACGAGCAAGTGGACGAGTTGAGCAGAACCGGACTCGAGGGCTTCGCTTTCAATGTGGTCTCCAAGTGGCCTCTCTCGCTGCTGTTCAACACCAAGGTCATCGGATGCTATCAGATGCTGTTCCGACACCTAGTCCACTGCAAGCATGTTGATCGTCGGCTCTGCAGGTCATTCCCTAATCTCTTTTCTTATTTAATGCTTATTCTTGAAAACAATATTTATATTTTTTCTAAGGAAACCTTTCTATAAGGTAAATTGTGAGATTATACATTCCAAGAAAGAACATATGACACTTGTATGTTCGAGTAACATGCAAAACCATCTAACTAAATATAACAATTCAATGATTCTGGAACTCACTGTTGTTGATCGTTTCTGAATGGAGTAGCTAGAGTACAGTAAAAATCTGTTGTAATTTTTCTTCTGTTTATTAGAGCACTGAGGTCAATATGGGAAGTGTAAAAAGAATATGTTTATGTCTTGTCTATAAAGGCGGTGTGAGTGCTGTTAAGATAAACTGAAATCCGCTAGTGCTGCATACTTGTTAGGCATATGTGATCGTTTTGTACAAGCTTTCTGAGTGACCTGTTTGAGAAAACAATTCTATTTTTTTACATTGTTAAACAATTTTATACCTTTAAATTACATGATTAATAAGATAATCGGACCAAAAATGTAACTTTAAAAATTCATTTTCTGTTGTATATGTATGTAAATTTGTTGTCTTTTTTTTAATTTCACTTATGTCACATGAAAAATTGTTGTTATTCATGCATATTGCAAAAATTTCAGCTCAAAAGTATAAGTAATTTTGCTACACTCCTTTCACCAATACAGCAAAATGTCTGAACTAATCTCTCTGTAATTCGAACAATTTTTAGTGAAAACTTGAAAAAATTATGCCATAGTGTAAACTATTTGGTATATAGTGTAAGTTCATCATTCATGAGTTATACTTCTTATACAGTTGTACATGTGCAGGGTGTGGATCAGTGACAAAGCCGTGAAGCAGCTGCCTCGCACAGCGGCTGCCGGCTACCTGGGAGCCTTCTCCCTCAGGCAGCAGATGCTCTTCTGTGTGCAGAACCTCGAATACTACATGATGGAAGAGGCTATCGAGCCCAACTGGATAAACTTCATGGAAAAGCTTTCTCAGGTCAGAAATAATATTTAAGTTAGGAATGTGCTTCAATATTTTTACAGGAAACAGCCTAAAATTTTTCTGGTTTATTTTCTGCAGTCTAAGCCAACTGCACGCACCTGAGGTCTCATCTGATCCTCTAAGGCTGCTTGGATTCACTCTGAATGGAAGGTTTTCTTGAAAGTGCCATACTAATCCAATAACGAGAGGGATTATTTACCTACTGAAAAAGCTTCTGATATTGTTTTCTCGCCCACACCTAATGAACATCTATCATGCCCTGTTCCATGCTCATTCAAGCTATGGACTGTTACTATGGGGTCATGTTTCAAGGTGTCTCCAGTTGTTCCTTCCGCAAAAGGCTATGGTGGGAATTATTACATGAGGCCGAGTTGCTGAAAACACATCATTAGAGTAGCACCCTCTCAACACCATAATTAAAATTATTTGTAATTATTTTTGACACCTTAGCTGAGCTGTTCTCCAGGAAAATATAAATAAATATTTACTGTCACCTGCCTAAACAACTGTTCAATATTTATCAGTTATAAGAAGGCTCAACAGCTTTCAAAAGTATTAATTAATGAACTTGGCTAAGGAATCTACTGGGTTTTATCCGTAAAAATAATTAACTATTTCAATGTGTTTCAAAGAAATCACCTAATCCGGATGAAATGACAGATAAATGCCATTAGTAACATTGGAAAGGTTCTTCAATAATCAAAAGATCGCAATTACAAAATCAATTTCCATTCGCAAGAAGCCCAAATGTTGATTCACTCCATTTTTTATTCATAAATATTGTCACTATTGGAGTTTATGATTGAAAAAATTATTGTTTTTTGTTCCTGTTGATAGAAATGATATTCATTTTCTTGCCACAACACTAAATAACTATTTTGAACAGAGGGGATGAAAAAACAAATTTTTCCTGAACCTTAAAACCCACTTCTAAGTTCTACATGTTATCATGCTCTACAAATTGTTTCATAATTTTTAGGGGTACAACATACAGAACCTATTATTTTATTCCGATTTCAAAAATTTATTATAGTCAAAGTAAATAATGTTAGGTTAAGTTGGAATAGAATAGAGCTTAGAGCAGGTATCGTCACAACATGGCCTTAAGATGATTTTTTTATGGCCCTCGGGATCATTTTTTGCGGCCCTCGGAGATTTTTTTTGGTCCTTGGGACTAAAACTCACTAGCGATTGACAAAGTATTCAAAGAACATAACTATGTTACTCAATTTTATCTGAGTTTTATGCTGAAGCGCTATCATACAACTGAACTCCCATAAACTTTAAAGTTAGCCTCCTATCCTGGTTTTACATTGAACTATTTTAAGGTTACACCAGCCAGTTCGGGCCCTGTTCCCAACCATAAATAAATGGTGGTAATAATTGTTTTGTGTCTTTCTACGCCTCTTGGCGTTTTTGTTGTTTTGATAGGGAAAAGTCCGGGATTTGGACCCCGGTCTTGTTACTACCTAACGTCGACCTGTTGCTACAAAGCATCGTTATTTAATAATCAATAAATTATTAATTGGTAGTGGTATAAAGAAATTTAAGCCTAATATTTTCATAAAAATATACATCACTATGAAATAGTTTATTTTATTTGAAATTGCAAAACAAATTACTAGGCACAGTTACTTGAGTAAGAATCAAAGTTGGTAAAAACGTTTGATTAGTTTACAAAAAACAAGCCTAGATAATGTGATAAATATTTGTCAGTTACCCTTGAAGCAAAGTACATAAAATACAATAGCCAAAAGCTTAGTGTAATACTTCAGTTTTCAGTCAGTTTTATCAGTACCATTTAGAGTTAGCTCTTGAGGAAATTTATATATTCGTAAGTAATTATTTTTTTAATGTGTGCGGCAATTTTAATTTTGTATCTACAAAAATAAAATTAAATACTGTCTTCACTTTTCTTAATACTAATCAATAATATTTACATATTGAGTGATAAAGAAGTACATATAAAAAAGAAGAAATCTACAACATATTAAATATTATGAATAATTTTGTTTTACGTTTAACACACAACTACTGTTTATTTACATATTTAGTGGTATTTTATACTTAAAATACTAAGATTTAAATCTTATTTTAAGAAACAAATCATGATTCTTGTGCTGTTACAAGTCCAAAACTAAAATAAAATGTTATATATGTGTGTCAAATAAAAGTTAGCCAAAAGTAGTACAATGATCTTGCAACTGACTTCGATCACAAACTCTTGAAGGAAAGTTTGGAGAGCACTGTGCAACTAGCAACTCTTCACAGATCACACCGAGACCTGAGGAAGTGTCTGTAATCACTGGTTCATCGGTAGCTTGTTGGTGATAACGTCCAGAAGCCGCTGGACCATCTGTTGTGTTTGCTCTGAGCTACGTCTCACTGCCTCCAGCTGATCCCTGTAGCGGTCCAACCGTCGTCCGTATTCCATCAGCAGCTTGTCACGGTCATCCTCACCTCTGTTGTTCAGACGGAATAATTCATCATCTGACCTACGAGTCAGTATCTCTTTGGCAGCTTTCACTATTGTTGGATCCATAGTTACGATTGAACATCTCTCTATAAGAGTAGGATCGTCTTGAAGCTCTTGTCGTTTGCGTCTATGCCCATCGGTTAATGTGTCAACTCTGTTATCTTGATTGGGCAAAACATGGATTTCATAGTCAGGTGCGATTTCAGAAAGCAGGTTAATTTTTCTTGAGAACACTCTCAAACAGCCGAATTGAGTTGAACAACAGTTGATATCAGGCAAGAAGCAACACAAGGTTTTCATTTTGGCGAATAAGTCTTTAAATGGTGTTGGATCGCCCAGAGCCATGGTTTCGATGTAAGACACCAGTTTGACTTGAGAAACATAACCCACAAGTTCAGCATCAGCTCTGATAGCTTGAGTGTCACTCACTGCAAGACCATTGAGAAGGTTGAACAAAACTATCGCAATGAGGAACACAAACATTACGAATAGTACATGACTCACTCCCGGGTGAGCGACAAACGGGATGGAACTTGCGTCAAACTCTCCCGTCAGCATCACGACTGTCTTGAAAACAGACATTCCAGGGTTCAAGAAAAAGTTGTCTTCAGTTTGGGAGTCACGGAAAAGAGTGTAAAAACAAAGAGCAAATGCTAAAATAAGAATTGAATACCATGCGAGAAATTTCAAAAAATTCCATGAAACCACCTTCAACATCTCAATGTTTGTTGAGTTGGAGGGATGTCTTCCGATCAGTAAAATGAGTTCAGTCCATGAGAGTAAGATGGCGACTGCAGATATCTGTTGCTGCGCGGTTCTGTTTCCTGACAATATTGATATTGTTACTGCTATCAATGCAATTTCAAGCCAGTTCTCTGGATTGCAAATATATTTTACTGGTGATATAGCCAGTTGGAAAATTTCTCTCGCTATTAATACTATCAAAAAAATGAACACTAAACCTCTCAAAGGTTCTGAAAGACTATTATGGTTTTGTTCATCCTCAAATAAGCCTCTTCGCGATCTACTGCCGTTAGCAGGAACATCATCGTCGGTTGCTGACGGTACACCATAAATTCCCAAGATATATCCTGTCAACAGCGCCCAGAAGATGACGTAGAATGTTAGATTGAAAAAGAAATACCTACGTATTCTGTGCCACTTGAGGTATATGAAACTTGTCATTATAGGGTGCTTCAGCAGAGGACGGAAGTCCGACGAGCGTGACATGTAGAGCAGTGGGTCAGTCTCAGGCTGGCTGTCGTCGGATTTGTTCGGAGGATTTGCTTCAATTTGTAAAGTTAATTGTGATGATGTGAGACTTTTCACAGGAACACTAGGAGGAGCTAGGAAGTTGTATCTGAATATTATTTCATAATGGTCTTCTCGAGGAAGCTTATCATTGGTAGACAAACATTCATCGAGGTAGTTCTCTAATATTTTAGGATTTATGTCTGCTAGTGCTGGTTCCCCGAGCCTGTTTCTTTGTCCGATGTAAGCCCCGTGTCGGAGAAGCAGTAATATTACACTTGGGTCTCCGTTTTTAGCTGCGTAATGCAATGGGGTGTTTCCCTTGACATCCCCGCAGTTTATATCTAGTTTTGTTCGAGGTACTTCAGCAAGCAGTAGTTCCAAACATTTAAAACCATCCCTGTTCTCCTTGCTAGCCCCAAGAGGTAGTTGATCGTCTGCTACACCTTTTATAACGGAATGAAGGACATTTTCTCCATCGACTGCAGCATAGCAGGTCGCATCATTGTTGATGAATAGTCGAATAATGTGAACATAACCCCTTCGTCCAGCCAACATCAACGGTGTTTTTATGTTAGCAGGATTCGTGCCATTGGGATTCGCCCCTTCTCTTAGTAAAGTGTCTACCACTCTGTGTAGGCCAAAATCACAAGCGTATTGTAGGTAAGTGTGTGAACCATCATGGTGATTCAAATCAGTTTTGTTTTGCACTCGAATCGAAGCAAGAAATGTTTCAGTGTCTCTTCTATGAAGCATGTGAAACAAATCACTTGGCGTTCCGTTTCCTAACTTAGTTACTTTTTCAACATTTTGTAGTTCATCACTTAGCTCTGGCATCTTGTCAAGAACTAAATCTCTTCCTGATTTTCCCATCGCATTTTTAGTGCTATCCACGTCTATTCCAGTGGTTTTTAACAGTAATTTGACCACTTCTTTATTTTCCTGTTGAGCGGCAATATGCAAAGCTGTTTGACCTTTTTTATTTGCTTTGTTTACATCGATTTTCGGATGTTTAAGAAGCCTTGTCATAAACTCAGTGTTTTCCAAATCTGCTGCTGAATGCAGTGGTGAGTTGCCTTTGTTATCCAGTATGTTTGGGTCTGTCCTCTTGTCGTTCAGTATCAGGTCAAACGAAGGTAAATCTTTTACCTCTATTGTGAAGTGAAGAGGTGATTTTTTTCGGACAGAGTTGATCCTGTTGGGGTCGGCTCCGGCTTGCAGTAGCGTGCGGACGTACACACTGTTGCCTCCCTTGCGACACGTCAGGTCCAGCAGCGTCCCATGGTGGGGGTCGTCGTACCAGTGGTCGGGGTCGATGTAAGAGTCTCGCACCCCTTGGTTGAGGATGTTCTGGAACGTGGGAAGGTCCCGGTCCAGGAAGGCAGTGAGGAGTTGCTGGTGCGGGTCGGGTGAGCAGAGACTGCCTTCACGTGTCAGCATCTTTTCTTTTAGCTCCATGGCACGTCTGGAAAATGTATCAGTTGATCAATTCCTGAAACATCGAATTTTTCATATCACTTACATCGTTATCCTGGACATGACTATAACCCACCTGAGATGTAAGTATAAATTAAATAATTAATAAATATATTCAACTGAACAATAACCTGATTACCAGCAGTTTCACTGTTTACCACATTCACTGAGGCTGGCAGATCGGTAACAGGCTAAGCCCTGTTTGGGTGCGGCGGTCACCGATCGGTGACGTTCTGCAATAATATCCAAACATGCTCGTCTCTCCACCAGTGTTGTATGAGGGAATCAGTTGACTGTTGACTCGTGTAAATTTTTTTGCCATAAACTTTAAAAAAACTGATAAAATTGTTAACATATTAAGTATTAAATAAGATGCAAACTATTTTTCAGTGTCCTAGTGACACGTCAAGTTCTTCAGCAGCGAACGTTTCAACACTCATTTGGGAACCACTCCAAAATTAACATTTAACATCATAAAACTTATTTAATTTCCTAAAATCAATAGAAATATATTGATTAAACTCTTTGCTGCTTTGGGGAAATTTGTTTTTTATAATAAAAATAACAATTGGTTAATTTTTATAGATTGTTTGGGGATGTGCATCTACATCTAAATATTGTTGGTTTGAGATTTTTGGGTTTATAACATTGGGCCTTAGGTACTGATGTTACTGATAACAAGGAGTATGATCCGATTAAAAAAAAAAGAACTGGTATCAACCTTAATAATTTGGTACTGATTTTTCACAAATAATTTTCAGAAAGTCTTTGAAACCTCATCTCAACTCTGAGAGTTTATTGG
This sequence comes from Nephotettix cincticeps, assembly GCA_023375725.1. Classification (NCBI taxonomy): domain Eukaryota; kingdom Metazoa; phylum Arthropoda; class Insecta; order Hemiptera; family Cicadellidae; genus Nephotettix; species Nephotettix cincticeps. The sequence continues at coordinate 19,449,629 of CM041789.1, read as the reverse complement.
ATCTGATTATTTGATGAAAAAGTCCATCATACCCTTGAGAAGAACCAACAAACTCTCTATAATGTTGAGATTCTCGATCAGCTATTTACTAAGACAAGCCATAAAAGATCTGTTAACAGCTAAGGAAACTGCCACTGATAACCTAGAGCTGATAACAGCACTTGCCACAATATTTAATGATCGTAAATCCTTAATATTCCAATGCAAACGTTGCTTCTCAGTAAATTTATAATTTGTTTTTAAACTGCAAAGTGATTAGTTGAGACTGATGACTAATTTAAGATTTGTATTGTTTTGAACTTAAATTCAAATTGGCTGGGATAATAGTTTTGTAATGTTTAGAATTCTGGAGCAGTTAGGTTAAAGCTGCAAATGCATTTCCATTGTTCATTTTGTTTTATGTGAATATTTATTTCTTCTGGTTTACTAACTTCACTACTAAATGATGATCATATATTTGAATTCGTCTATAAAAACAACCATCTGGTTGTGTTAATTTTACTATCCATAAAGTCGAACTAATGGAATTTACCATGAACATCAGTCGGAAAGATTCTTAAAAAGATTTATTCCAGTAAAAGTAAACAAATCCCAGCTGTTATTACAAAAATTCAAGAATATAACTTGAAATGGAAATCAGAATAATCAATAATCTTAATCTCAATAAAACTTTGATTAATTATTTTAAGTAGGCTATAAAATTTGACAGCTTTTGACTTTTTGCATCGATGCTAGATTAGAATCTTATCAAATAGGTTTTTTTTTACCTTTTCAAACTTTTTTCATATTTTCTATTGTATAATACACCCGAGCCTCTGAAACTTGGCATTCCCTAAAACTCGCCTTGTCTTGTGACGTGGCATTTGGACTGGAGAATCATTTTAAAGCTGTGGATTTACATGTTTTTATTGAACATTTACTACCATTTGACTTTGATTCAAGGCCACACTAATCATTACATCCAGCAATACTTCCCTCTGAGTCATTTTTACTGAAATTTGTATTGATATGAGTTTGAGTATTAATATAAACTTAAGATATAGTAAACTAAAATAGTATAAATATTTATTTTTCTCTAGTTTTCTAAAACTAAAAAATATCAAAAAATATCACAATCTATATAAATAAAAACTTATTAAAATTTAAAATGGCATCTTAATCAATTAATTTTTATCATAATTAACCCTAATTATTGTGATCTTACTTATTATTATATTAATTTAATTAATCAATTAACTCATTAACTTTAATAATGATACAATTTTTTTAATTTTTTGTATTTATTTGTTTTATATTCGTTACACTTAATCATAAAACCTGAATGAAGGACGGGCTAGCAGCTAGTTTTATAATAAATTTACAAAAAAAATTAAAGCTAACCGTTTCTAAGAATTACAGTACTGTGATGCAATATTTTATTAGTATTTGGAAAGTGTCTATAAATGTATCAAAAGCGTGTTTCCTCGGATGTGAGGAAAAAGTTTCTTTTTTCTACTGATGACCAACGGACGGTGTGGTAATGGGTGGGTGTAGCGGAGCGTATCAGTATAGTTCACGGGGTCAGAGATGCCGGGGGGAGAGGGGGCAGAGCATGTTGAATGGCACAGCAACTGGGCCATAGCAATTGTGATTGACCTTGGCAGGACCTCTGGCTGAAGCTGTTGGCTGCTGGCTCTACAACCTGCCTAACCACTCTCCCTTCACCACTGACAACAACTGGCAAATGGCTATCCCAACAAACATTCTGTTGTGAAGAGCTAAATCGACTTAAATCTTAAATTCGTCAACAGGGATGTGCTATTTGTAGATTCTCTTAAACTCTTGGTTTACTATCCAAACATAATTTATTTTTATTTTGAAACTTCACATTTCTTGTTAAATCAGTTATATGAAGATGTTTTAGAGAATTTTTCTTTCGTAATTTTGCACATTGAATTGATCTTTTCACCCTATAAATAGTAATTGAAGAAAGTATTTTCATCAATATTTTGACTGGAGTCGAGATTCGAGAATAAAAATATAGATTATTATGATTCCTGAATCTAAAAAAGTATCGAATTTTTTAAAACTTTCTACTTCACCCTTAAAATCTCTACAAACTGGAACATTCTATATTTCTGAAGTTTTTTCTTAAAAAAAACTAATATTAAAAAAAGCATAAATTATAAGCAAAAATTTTAAATATTTTGATTAAAATTACAACATGATCTTCAGGAGCTCGACATTACATAGTGTTTACAACAAAAATAATCCATCTCAATTTCATCCTCCTCATCCTAGATATATTTACTGTATGTCGTTCTCTTTAGCTCTTTAATTAGTGACCGTGACTTTAGTTAATGTATTAACAGTGTTAATAATACATTAAAATAACTAATATGACGTTATTTGATCTGGTAGTAAGATAATGAAATGTAAGTAAGCCATGTGTATGGACTGACCACTGGATATGTGATATCCTGAGGAAGTAGGACAGCCTCGGATATGCATCATCGCTCAGCTTTCTCAAACATATCTAGTCATATCTGACTGGATTTCTGTCAATTTAGTTGAGTACCTTATACAATATTTAATAAAATTTACTTATTATGATGCAAAATATCATTTACTGTAGTAAAAAAAACAGCAAACTCTTGCAGACTAAACTTTTTAGTACTGCTTAGCTTTTACTTTCAACAACCTGTATGATAGTTTACGGTAAAAATATTATTTTTGTCGACATTTTTTAATTTTAGTTTTCAGTGAAAATATTGATTTGTTTTTCGTTTTGGGGTCTATAGAATACGAAAAAGTGGTTTTCCAAAGTGGTGTCGGTGTGTGTATTTATAAGTGTGTATACAGTGTGTTATCTCCAGGATTCTTTTTATTTTTTAGAATTTTTGATTGTTAAGGGTATTTCACTCCCAAAAACGATTTAAATGATTTTGGACATAATGTTTTATTGTGTAATGTTTAAGATTTTGAATAATATTACTCTACCCAAAAGAGGCTTTTAAATGCCAACAAGTTAAAAATATACATAATTTACAAAACAATACAACACACTTCTTAAGTAATTTGACTATCACTATTAAAAAACCAGAAATAAATTAATTACATGTTTATGTCTGTGATGAATGCAGTACGTTGTCTGTGAATGGCCAATATTTTTGGATACCAACATTTTTGGTGTTACAGACTTCATTTAAATATATTTATTTATAAAAAAAATATTTAAACTTGTACTCAGAGGTTGTGGAAAAGAACTTTGATGAGTATTATTGCATTTTTGTTATGTTAATTTAAGCATTTGTAAATTTAATAATTATATGAAATGTTAGTATTTTTTATAGTTTACCTTTAAAGGTAGTAAGGTTAGTATGTGCCAGTTCATTGTTACTGTTAATTTTGAAATGTAAATTACAAATGGAGTTTTCAAGATAGTCCTATAAAAAGTAAGAGTCAAAGTAATAGCTAAAAATAGTCTTGGTAGGAAGGCGGAACAAGACCATTAGTTGAAGGAGAGGCTCAGCTGTGACAGAGAAGAAGAGAGAGAGAGAGTTGATGTTGGTAGGTGTATATATGTGTGTGTGAGAGAGAGAGAGAGGGAGAGAGTGGATGTTGGTAGATGTGTGTATGAAAGAGAGAGAGAGAGAGAGAGATGATGATGATAGTGTGTGAGATGGTGAGTACAGTCACCTGGCAAACCACTGTGCTACATCTATGATACATACCTTTACATCTCTGCAAATATTACCAGTTATCAATTGCTCTGCCAATTGCATAGCATTTTATTTACTGGTGATCTTTAAATTTTTACTTTCTCCCCTTTAAAAAGTAAATGGCAAAAGTATTGTTTTTGTCTAAATTTTTGAATTCGAGTTAAGGACGTCCACTTATTTTGAAATATCCTGCTACGACTAGTAAATATTTCTTCAGCTGAGGAATGTTAATGAGGTATTGCTTCAGAGTTGAAGGCAACAATTATTATTTTTCCGCACAGACGAGAATATCATTTCAATAAATAAAGAGATCAAATTTACTGTGATACGATTTGAAACATATTACTTTCTAATTTTTCTCATAGCTAGAGAATCTACAAATTAATGACAGTGGTACCAGCATGTTGTCAGCATAACTTTCACTTATGTTCCTTCCTCAATGGCTCAATGATTCGTTAAAATAGAATGTTGTTTTTAGTTTTATTATTCAAGAATATATTCATTATTATTTCATGCAATAGGACTTTTAAATTGTTTAGTACTAAATTGAATCAAAATGTTGTATCATTTATAACTTTAAATTTTAATGCTGAATAGAAGCAGTATTAAAAAAAGTAGAAATCGTTGAATTTTTGCATGTAATGTAAATATTGTTTCACAGAATATGAGAAATTCCATTAATTCTACAAAGTAATAATTATTCCTCACTCAGCTTAGGTAAACTCTTAAACATGTTTGATAATATTTATTTCAAACTTCAGCCGACATTATTAGTCTTTGCAAATACAGTACAATAATTGACTTTTAGAAGTGTTTATAAATTTTGATATGGATATTTCTTAGCTTTGAGGGGGGGTTCTGGCAATATGGCTGACCGAGGTATAAGAACAGTTGTTTAGAGGAACTGAAAACATTCCCTTTAGACATATCCCTGATCTTAGCTATTTCCCAAAGGAAGTAAATTCATTCTTTTTCGAAGTGGCTTCTCTCATTTTTAAACCTGAAGTGATCTGTTGGACATTAAGAATGTTATTTTCCTCCGGAAATTATCTAAATGTGAATTTAATATAGCACCAATATTTTTGGTATAGTCAGGTTAAACTAAAGAAACTAGTTACTTCCCACATAGACATTCACTTCAAAATAACGAATCTCAAGGGACCGGACTGAATATTCGATATATCAAGGTTTTCGTTACATCGAGTTTCGTTGTATTGAGGTTAGGTTTGATGGAATTTCGCTATATCGAGGTTCACCGACATCGTAATGCAGGCCAACATCTAGCAATGCTTAACCTCATTAAAACGCTCTGTAATTGCATAGGATACTCTGTTGTTAAGTAAATGGAGAATAAAATAAATAGTCTCATTCTACTTGATACAAAATAAACTAACTTTATTTTTTAAAGTACAGTATGTTTAAAAGAAGAATTAAAATCAATTACGTAGTAATGTTGTTATGACAATAATGTACATACTTATATGTATTAAAAAAGTAAACTACAGTATGTATTATAATAAAATAAAAAAGGCTTAATCCTTAAAAATAGTTTTAACACTGCATATCTTTAAAACAACGAGAATAAAATTCTAAATTGAAATTCATGACAGTCAAGACCGTGGGACACATCCGTGGTCGGGCGTTCATGTTTAGACACGATTGTAAGTTTGTTTCCGTTCGTTATATCAAGGGAGGATAGAGATCATTCGTTATATAGAGGTAAAATTCGCTATATAGAGGTTTTTATTAAGAAAAATTCGTTATATAGAGGTTGATTTATTTTTTCTGGCATCTTCAAAAATTCGTTAAATCGAGGTTTACAATACGGTTCAATCGTTATATAGAGGTGAAATTAGCATTGAGTCTTATGGGAAGTTGTAGGGGATTTAAAAAAATTCGTTATATCAAGGAATTTGTTATATCAAGGTTCGTTATATCAAGGTTTGACTGTAGTTACTGCATACATAGACATTCACTTCAAAATATGATGTAAGAGTTAATGATAAGGCACATACCACAGTATGGGTCAGGTTACATATTCTAGGAAACCCACAGCAGCACTGCGGTAGTGTGGGATTGAACTTTAGTATATGTCTTCACTTAATTTATATAGATTTAAAAATTAGAGCTTAGTCTGTACCTTGCACAAAATTACGATATTTTTTAGTTATTTTATGTTTTATACTCCAGGAAAGCCGAAATTGGTCTCTCTTCAATAATTTATTTCTGCCTGTCTTTCTTTCTATAATGCTAGACAAGGTATTTATATAACCCTTCTCTATGAAAACGAGAGCACCAACAGTCAATACCTTTTGGAGAAGGTTTCCGTTTAATTTAAACAGACCCATAACCTATTAAAATAAAGTGTGAGCTCCCAAAAACCCAGTTTTTAAACAATACTTTATACTTATAACTGAAATGGCCACCAATATCAGAAACGTTTTTTCTAAGTTTTACTAAACATGTCATCTATTGTGATATGAGAAAGAAATAACCAGCTGTTGAATTAGATTTCGTTTATTGATTATTGATTTCAAACCTAATTAAAAATCATACTACATTAAAATGTTATCTTAATGTACAAACAATTGTTTAATTTATCTAATTGTGAATTAAATATAATTCAGTTGAGAGTTAATTTTCCTTTGCAGTTATTTGTTTAAGATTCCAGGTGCATATTTATTTATAATTACTGTATCTTGGTTCTTAACACGGAACCATATAGCCTGTACCAAGGACCGGCTTAGTGCTAGTGTGTAATAAATTTAAAAATACTCTTAAGGAGGAAGTTTAAATATGACCATGAATAAGGTTTTGTTATAATAAAATAGACAATTAATGAGTGGAATTGTGGTTTGTGTGCCTGGATGCAGCACATCCCAGCTGACGTGTTTATTCTCTAGTTATGATTCTCTCTTCAGTTTATAAACATTTATTTATCTGACATATGGAAATTGTTTTGTTTCATAACTTATTTTCTCGTTTATCTAAACTCAGTATTTTGTAATAAAAAAGGATGGACGAATATAATTATGTTTTATTACTTTCTTTTGTACGTACATACTTCAACTGTTCCAGCTTTCAAATTAATGCAAGCTGTGTTACCACAATTTCAGAGGAACACTTAATGCCTGTATTTAATTTTTAGAAAATAGTTTTAGAAAAAAAATGTTATAATTGGCTTCCATACCATCACACAAAATTAATTGCCAAGGTGAAAAAATCTATAGTTAGATTTATATAGTTACTTAGATGAAAAAATAACTAGAGAAATGTTCAACTAAATTAGAGTTTTTAATATTATTTGATTTCCTCAGGATTCTAATACCGGAAGATTAATACTTCTTGTTTAGTAAAAACAATTATCAAGATTCTGTCTCAATTACTTATTTTTCTTTCTCCACTTATTGATAGTATATGAAGGAAGTATTGTTTATGTCAAAATTATCTTATTTGAGTTGAGAGTGGATATATCTGTTTTGAGGCTCTCGGAATACAAATACCCCCGTCGCAGCAGAACTGCGTACTCAGCGAATTTCAAAATCAATAATATACAGTAATAATAATACATGACAAGTTTTATAAAAACTGTCCATAAACGTGAGAATTATTTGCCTATTCTCCATAAGATTAACATGGGAAAGAGTGTGCAGGTTAGCTGCTGTGAGGAACGCTGAAATTAGTCATTTCTACCATAATTAATTTTTATCTTAAAATTTATACCAACTCATCAAAATCTGTCCATAAATAAAGGAGTTTGCCTATTCCCTATATGATTAATATGGGAAAAGAGTATGCAGGTTTGCTGTCATGATAAACACATAAACTATGATTTTTAAGCATGAATGGATAGATCTCAACCACATAAAGCTAAATATCAAGATTTATCCAAATTATATATATATATATAAATTTTAACGACTATTGTTTTTAGACTCTGGGCACCTAAAGACGAAAAAATAACATGGTCCCAGGCTTAAGTCTTACCACGAGACCTACGGTAATAGCTTCTTCCCTATGGGAAATTCGCTAAAAGTGACTTTTGCACTGGTATTTGTCTGTCTGTCTGTGTATCAGTCAGTCTGTCTATGTACAGATCCTGAGCCCACACTGATTTTTATGGACTCGGGTAATCGGGTTCACTTGGGCTGGATCTATAGACCATTTTTCTTTATTTTTAAGAGTAGTTTTCTATACAATGTTCAATTTCTTGAGGCCATCCATGTGAAATGTTGGAAAAAATGGTTGACTATTGAAAGTTTATTTTTAAGTGAATATAAACTATTTTAAGGAAAAATTCAATAACTTTTAAGTGTCATGATGTCAGTGTCCGTGGAAAGTGTGGAATGACTGTAACTGTGATGACCTTATCAACACGACAACACCAGTGGCTGAGCTGAAGGCATGGCATGACCCGTGCGGGTGCGGGTGGGGGGGAATGCATGCTCAGCCTTTTAGCACCACTCTGTCTCCATGACAGCCGGCATAAACACATTTCAACCATCCGCACAATTGAGTTGTGTTTTCAACCAGAACCCAGATTACTGGCTTTTATTGTCCGTCTAATTTAAAATTCTTTTATGTCTGCTCATGCATCAACACATTTTAATTCTCTTAAAATACAATGCCCAAAGTAAGAAGAAAAATAATTTTTATCAGTGAAATGACATGTACTTTCTACCTTTTAAAGTAAATTTATTGAAATTCCATATATTTAATAACCTATTGTATTCTGAAATGCCTGATAAAATGATATTCAACAATTTTTTATTCTTAAAGTAGTTTTAAAGTTTCTTTCACACACTCCTTTACAAATACAAATAAAAATCTGACATCAGTATAGTCTAGGGGCTATTATTCACATAGGTTGTAAGAGAGTCAGACAGACATCAGTTGGATGACATCTTTTTACTTTCTCCCCTTATACATAGTATATGGAGAAAGTATTGTTTTCGTCAAAATTTTCGAATTTGAGTTGAGGGTGGATATATCCGTTTTAGGGTCCCCTGAATCCAAAAAAGTGGGTTTTGGCGTGATGTCTGTCCGTCCGTGTGTGTGTGTGTGTGTGTGTGTCTGGATGTGTACAGTGCCACAGCCTACCCCGTTTGTCCGATTTGGATGAAATTTGGCATGTATATATATAGTCACCGTATCTCCAGGCGTTTTTTTCATTTTTTTGAATTTTTGATTTTTAAGGGTAGTTCACCCTCAAAAACCCTTAAAAAACGTGAAAAATCCAATTTTCTCAAAAACGGCTCTAACGATTTTGATTAAAATTTGATAGTTTATAGTGCACAGAACACTAAATAATTTGACACCACCCGCATGTCTGTAAAAATGACGGTTCAAAAGTTATGGGCTTTTAAATGTCAAAAAAATCAATTTTTTAAATTTTCAGCGAAAACAATAAAAGTAAAGTATAACTTGACTGGTACCATTGAAACCAGCTTAAAAAACTAAACAAATTAGTATTTTGAATTATTTGTCTACGACTAACGGTTCCAGAGAAAAGTTAAATTTAGTGTCCAAGATAAATGCAGTACGTTGTCTGAAAGCGCCCAATGTTATTCTTATGGAAAATATAAAAAAATCAATTTCTTCCTTATTTTCCACCCGTTTTCCATGAAACTTGGTATGAAGTGTAAGGTCAAATCACCGAACAAAACCAGCTCAAAAAATCTTGGTATTACCGGGGGGGGGGGGGGTTCCCCCATATAATTTGAACAATAAATTATTAAATGATATTTAGAATTACTTTGTAGAACATGATAGTTTTATTACAGATTGTCTTTTTTAAATTTAATATCCAATACTATAATACGAGCAAGGTTTGTATATATATATATATATATATATTTGCACACGGATCTCGATCGCTAAAAGTGACTTTTGCACTGGTATTTGTCTGTGTATCAGTCAGTCTGTCTATGTACAGATCCTGAGCCCACACTGATTTTTATGGACTCGGGTAATCGGGTTCACTTGGGCTGGATCTATAGACCATTTTTCTTTATTTTTAAGGGTAGTTTTCTATACAATGTTCAATTTCTCGAGGCCATCCATGTGAAATGTTGAAAAAAATGGTTGACTATTGAAAGTTTATTTTTAAGTGAATATAAACTATTTTAAGGAAAAATTCAATAACTTTTAAGTGTCATGATGTCAGTGTCCGTGGAAAGTGTGGAATGACTGTAACTGTGATGACCTTATCAACACGACAACACCAGTGGCTGAGCTGAAGGCATGGCATGACCCGTGCGGGTGTGGGTGCGGGGGAATGCATGCTCAGCGTTTTAGCACCACTCTGTCTCCATGACAGCCGGCATAAACACATTTCAACCATCCGCACAATTGAGTTGTGTTTTCAACCAGAACCCAGATTACTGGCTTTCATTGTCCGTCTAATTTAAAATTCTTTTATGTCTGCTCATGCATCAACACATTTTAATTCTCTTAAAATAAAATGTGAAAAGTAAGAAGAAAAATAAATTTTATCGGTGCAATGACATGTACTTTCTACCTTTAAAAGTAAACTTATTGAAATTTCATATATTTAATACACCTATTGTATCCTGAAATGCCTGATAAAATGATATTCAACAATTTTTTATTCTTAAAGTAGTTTTAAAGTTTCTTTCACACACTCCTTTACAAATACAAATAAAAATCTGACCATCAGTATAGTCTAGGGGCTATTATTCACATAGGTTGTAAGAGAGACAGACAGACATCAGTTGGATGACATCTTTTTTTATTTAAAAAGCCTCAAAAGAAATATTTATACTCTTAGTTAAAATTCAAAAATTTTGACTAAAAAAATAATATTTCTCCTTATACTAAGTAAAGGGGGCGAAAGTAAACACTATCACATTAATGCTAAGTTTTTTTTAGTATTTAAAAAAAAATGATTATGATGGTTATTATCGATTAAAAATATTGAAGATTAAATAACGTTTCGTTATCATAAGTATCATTCAATTTTAAATATAAAATTACTATTTATTTATCTTAAGAAATCTTAGTTAAATAACATGAAGTGAATAAAATCATGAATTGATGTCATTTTTATGTGTCCTTTAGTTTTAGAACGAATAAAAACTCAGGGTTTTGAGACCTCATGACATTATTATAAGAGGGTTTGGGTCAGTTTAAATTAAACATAAACTTTCTCCAAAAAGTATAGAATTAAGAAAAAATTATTTAACTTTTCCCTTTTTTAAATTTATTTCATTTTTGTTGATAAAGTAGCTATTACAAAAAATAATTTACACAATTTGCTTCCCCTTTAAAATTTGCCAGGCTGCGGCTTACTCAGCATATTTAAAAAAAAAGAGCTCTAAATCAGAATTGTACATGGTAGGCAGGCTGTATTTTAACAGAATAAAACTAAGGGGGTTTTCATTGGTTTTTAATAAAATTAATAATGATTCTACATACCAGATTATATTTGAAATCTACCCAAACTAAATGATTTCAGTAAGAATAGTCAGGAGTTAATAGTTTTACCTTTGTTGTTGACCAGTGTGGAATAGACTCACAACTCACAGCATAGCCTAAGCTCTGTTACAGTTGACACTTGTTGCCCAAACACACACCAGATGGCAGCACTAGCACTTGTCACATTCTCCAGCTTGCTCACTCAACTGACTCACTCACTCATTTGCCCTGTCTCCCCCTCCCCTCTCTTCCCTTCCCACTCACCTCCTCCTTCCTTTCAGTGTGTTGAACATCAACTGTTAATACCTTTCATTTACCTACCTTATTTACCTTTCTAGCCTAGCTTCGCTAGCTCTTCTTCGATGCAATGAAGAATTACTTTTATAAGAAAATAATTTTATTACTTAATTTTTACTGAAACGTTAATTCAGTATGAATTAAATAATTGAGTTGATTATATTATTTTTAATAATTAATTGACTTAATCTTAATTTGACAAAATTAATGAGCTTATAAATATTGTTTTTATTTACCTAAAACCAAGAAACATCGGTTCCACTTAAAAAATTACATTAAAGTTTAGTTTCAGTATAATTTTGTAACTTTTGTGTAAAATACTGGTTAAAACTAAAATATGTACATTTTAATATTGTTGTATATAATATGTATCAATATTCTCTCATATTGAAAATTTAACTGCAACAAATTATAGTGACAATTTAGTTTGTAATTTTTTACTTACTGTTTAACAGACAATCGTTTTCAGTACTTAGACGTATGGTTGTAAAAGAAGATGTTTCATTCTTTTCTGTTTATTAAATATTTTGTCAGGAGCCATTCTTATTGTAGAAGTTTCTTTAGCATGGAAGTATGATGTGTCTACAATATTGGTTACTAGAACCTTAAAATCTTTTCAATATGAAAATTCAGTTTTTTTAAATTATTTCCTTAAACCCAAGTAAATTTTACTTGAATTGAAAGATTTTTACTATGTAATGTTTTATTATTATTATTTTGCAATCTTTCCAAAATCTCTTCATTTCTTTTCTGTGTTTTGTTTTCATTTTTCATTTCCCAGTTTTTCATCACGTTGCTATGTTCTTTTTTTGTTCAATTAATTTAATTTTCCTGAATCTATCTGTTTGTATATCTATTCTGTTGATTCCAGATCTTTGAGGTTGTTTCCCATTTCATGAAACCATATCAATTTTGTTAAAAATTGATATGGTTTGGCTACTTGTGTTTTACATTCTCATTAAATGTGTATAAATTTGGTTCTAAAATATGTCGTTGTAATATTTTATTATAATTTTCATTTTTCGCTGACATTGTATCGCCCACTCAACGGAGTCGAGCGACCGCCCACTCCCGGGGCTCTACCCACTATGTATAATATGGCTCCTAATATGGAGCCTCATGATGGACCCTGTTGAATACGCTGAATACCAATAGCCACGACTCCAGTGCAACGACTCCCTGGCCAGCCAGCCAGCCATCGTACCTAATTAGTCTAGACCAACTACGTTCCTGCAACGTTCTCCAATCATCACCTCGTTGCTACACTAACCCTACCAAGGACGAAAGGGAAATTAATCCTTATTATCATTGATACAAAATTTGTATACTATATATTTATGTTGTATTATATATCTTGTAAATACATCAGTATGTAATACTAACTTACAACTTATCATGTTCTTTCTAATTTTTTACTTATTTTTAGTTTCCAGAATAAATGATATTTTTTGTTGGAGTTTCTGTGTCTTTTTTAGGTGATTCTAATGGCGCTAAGAAACTTTTAAACAGATTATTTGTAAAAGTTATTGGGGTAAAAACCCAACCCCCCCTCCAAAACCCTCATCAGATAGATGAAATGCCCAGTTTTCAAACTAAAATTCACAATTTATCATTTACACATTTGTAACAAGTTTCATTTTCATCAGACCATTCTCACAAGAGTTATCGTGCAAACACAAACACACACATACAGACACTCACATTTACAGTTTCAAATAAACGGTATTTTTGGCACCTAGGGGCCCCTAAAACAAACAATAATTAAGCACTGGCCTAGGCCTTAGATAATTTCTAAAACAATATGAAGAAAAATATACTAAGAGCTCGAATAGGAATAGGCACAAATGATTTAACATACATTTTTAAACGGATGCAGTCTTTATATAACAGTCAATGTAGGAGGAACTGTTAAAGAGTTGATTATTTTCTCTGGTGGTGCGTAACACTTGTTTATAAAACAAAAGCAGCCATGTGGTAGACTATTCAGGGAAGGCTGGCATCACGGATTCTTCACAAGTTGTGGACGGTAACTTTCTGATGATCCGTGTAACTGGCATGGCCGATATTGCTACGACACATTTATACTGAGACAGCGTTGTGGAAAATGTAGCAAACCAGTCAGAAATAGAAAATAATTTTGATACTTTTGTAAATTCCAAAGCTGTAAAATCTATAAAATAAACCAATATCAAAGTATGTCTAAATTTAAAAAGAAACAATTTTTAATACTAAAGTACTTGTTGTATATCATAGAAAATTATTAAGAAGTATATCATTATTGTTTAGGGTTTTTATTTTCATAATTATATTATTAATTTTAGTATATTAAAGTTATTACATTGGTTGTATTTGGAAAGTCATGATGGAAAATTTATTTTTATAAGTCCGCACATTACACTTAATTATGAAATAAAAAATTTAATTATTTTATCCATTCTAAATAATTTGCAGTCATTATTCATTAACAACACTCTTGACATGTATTCATTAACTAATGGTAGTTAATAAATTAACAGTTAGTTTAATTAATAGCATAATTATTTAGCTGATTTTAGTTCACCTCAGATACTTAGTTCACTTTCCAACTAGAGTCTGTGACACCACTGCGACTTGTATCGATAACTTTCTCGCGAAAATGCCAGAATATCTTTTAAAAGTTGAAGACTTAATCACAGTTCTGTCTCACCATGACACGCAAATACTGGAAGTTCATTGTCCAGAGGGAAAAATAAATAATAAATTTAATACACTGTTCAAACGAGAGTACAATGAATGTAACAAAAAAAATATTTAAGGATGATTTCAAACGAAAACTGTCTTAATGTTTATGATACTACAATAGAGAAAAAAATTGATTCTTTAATACTTTTTATTATTATTTTGATTTTTGTTTCCAAAGGAAAATGTAGTATAATAGTATTAATAATTGGATTACACCTGAACTGATAAAATTATTTCTAATCATTAATATCTTCCTTTTCTAAACTAAAAACCCCTAAATACTTAAGGTTATATGTTTGCATTCATTATGCACTTTTAGTTATACTGTAAATAATTTGACACCATTCTGTACTCTGTATAAAATGAATAAAATGTATTTTTATTTGATTTGATAGTCAAATATTGATATAGACAATAGACAATACTTTTATTTCCATTAAGCATTACAAAAATGTAATAGGACAGATAGATTGATATAGATTTGATAGCCACTGGTGTAATTAATTAGCGTTAGTATTTACATAAAATTTATTTTTATATACTACAGTATAAAAATCACTCTCTATTCATTTTTCCAAAATAGGAACCTTATATGTATGACAAATGTGTTCTGTAGTGTGTTTTGTATCTATGTAATAGCCATGGCTTTAGTGTTATTTTCATAAAGCAAATAAATATATTAGATTTTTTTATTTTATTTTTAATTTTAAAACCATTTTGTTATGCTTGATCACTAATTTTCAACTAAAATTATTTTTTATATGTCTATTTATAGTTTGAGTCATGAACTTATCATTATGTAACCTACTCTAATGAGCATTGCAAATGCAGAGTATTTTCGATTTTAAGACATTATTATGGTAAAAATTGTAATGCATGATTCACTTAAAGCTATATATTTCTCTTTCCAATCTGTATTTTTTTAATAATTACTTAAATTAACCACCTTTAAGGCTCCTTCTAATTGAAAAATGTTTCCTCAGGTAATAAAACATCTATGTTAGGTAAATAAGAGTTTCAACTAGTATTAAACTGGTGCATAACAACTATCATATCAACAGACTTTGTGTTGAATTGATTTAATCGATTATAATATTCTCTGTGAGTACAAGTTAACAATTTAATTGTGTTTTATTAATATTTTTTTATTCCAGGTGCGAAACGTTGACGACTTATTGGAGGAACACATGGACTTTGTGAACCAGTGTATGAAGGACTGCATGTTCATGAACCACGACCTCCTTCTGCTGATCAATCAGATTCTGGCCGTGTGCATCGAGTTCTGCGACTTCATACAGGTCGGTACACTGCTCGTCATGTAGCTGTGCAACATTCATTATTGACTTCCTAGTCAAGCAAGCCCAATATTTTACCATGGTACGCAGAACAATGTTGATAGGAAATGGAGTGTAAATTGCTAAGAATAGAGTCTGTTTTACTTTTTTTCAAACAGACATTTTCAGTTCAATTTTAACTGTTCAATCTACGAATAATTAATCACTCTCCCCAAGTCTAATGATTCCACAGTTTTTCCATCACTTTCATGCTGTATTGATCCAACCAGATTATGACACTTTATGAATACACAGAATGATAAGTAAAATTCTTAAGGGTAAGATTTTTTTCTTAAAATATAAAACTTTTTTCTTCGAGGTACTTTTACCCTGACTTTACTGTTATAAGTATTAAATTAGAAGCAATTTTTGGTCTCGATGATTAAGTGTTGAAAAAATTATGATACATTAGTATATTTAAATTTGGATATCAGTCCAACGTAGTAAAATTTTATATTTTCTGTGCCTATTTTAAACTTTAAATTTCTTAGTAAAGAAATTCAGTGTTTTTATGTTTCCTACTCAGTTGGATGTATATAAAATTACCAACATTAATTTATACTTTTATATTACAACAGAACAATCCATTTATGTTATCCTTGGCTGAAGAGGACATAGTCCTTTAACAGCCGCAGTGGGCCTTCAGCCCACTGAAACCTCACATCCTCCATTTTATGAAAAGTGTTAACCTCATTTAATAAGGGTATTTTTGTATTAGCCCTGTGTTGTAACTCTGTTTACAAAAATCTATTTCTTGATTACTGGAAACAGAACTGCCAAAATAATAACAAGCTAAATGACTCATTTAAAAAAATTTCCCTCATAATAAAGTTATAGAATAAAACAGTAAACATATGAATGTTTCGTCATGTAATTTTTATCATTCTACAAATTTTAGTTTATAATAATAATGAAAATGGTTTCGGAAATCTAGTTGAAAGTAGTTTGGAAATTTTTGGCTTAGAGGAAGAATGAGTTTTAATAGTTTATCATCGCTCAATACGAACATTTGTTCAGCTGTGTGAACGATCCATAATGGTATTTTTTAGCCCATGAATAGGCCTTTTAAAAAATTGATAGAACAATAGTTGGAGTAACGAGACATCTGGTAGATAAGCCATCACTTGAAGGATAATGGTGAGTCAATAGCATTTCTGTCTCATCTATAATTTACAGGCTATTTGATTGGCTGTCCATTTCAGGTAAGCCAATCAAATGTCTTCTTTCAAATTCCCCTCAGCGTTACAACAAATTTATCGACCAGTCCTTTCTCAGTATAAACTAAATTTTTTATTAAATATTCGTTTCTTCGTGGAATTTTGTTGTTATTTCATTATTAGAACCATTGTAGGAAATAATAATCCGTTTGTAAAGAAGTAGGTCACCAAATTATCTCAAACCCGGTTTGGTCCTTTTTTTTAATTGACTTTAACATTGCACGATTGTATTAATTTATCTCCACCAATACCCACCTGGGAATTGGTCCAGTTTAATGTTGAGAAAATGAATTAAATCTCTTCCATTAACCACAAATACTTCGACTCTTTAAAGCTACCAGCTCTGTTTTTTTATTGGGTAGATCGAGTATCTGAAAATTTAATGGCAGCATCAAAACAATATATCAATTTACTCAATTCGACATGGTCCTGTAGTACCTGTATATTTTCAATTTTGAAAACGGGATTGGAAGTAGGTTTAATGTAAAATTCTTGCTCTATGTCTGTTACTTATGATAATCATTTATTTATCGACGTTACTTTTATTACTTGATGGGTAAAATGTACTCCTTCACACGGAAATCCTAATGCTTCACACACTATTATTAGTTGTGTAAAATCACTCAGTTTCACACTCTATTAGCAGTGTGAAATCCTACTGTTTCACACACTATTAGTAATTGTTTGAACACACTATTAGTTATTGTGTGAAATCCTACCGCTTTACACACTATTAATAGTTGTGTAAAATCCTACTTCTGCACACCAGTTAAGACGTGTCCTACAATCCAGCTACTTGGAGGTCATAATTTGGGGATAGATGTGAGCGATGGTCAGTGGATGAAGTGTTCTCTTGTGTGCACGTCTGCACTACATGAATCCGCAAAGACCATCCTCATAATTAGACCACTTCGTAATTCAGAGGCTGCGTTTCGGACTCCACGTTAAACTGTAGGTCCCTTAGATATGCCATTGACTGCTGGGCCATTAATTAACAGTCCTGTCTAAGGAGCACGTCAGTACAGGATCACACCACAATAATCCTACTTTATTTCTCATTCATACTTGGCTTAAAACACCTACCTAGGTAGGTTACCATTTCATTTAAAAGTATAATAGCTCAACATCAAAGAAAGATAGATGGATCTAGTCCAGAGTTAAACCAGCGACCTTCAGATTGTGTAAGGGGAGCGAGGTTAGCCATCCGCTAGTTTTTATTTACACCAATACTCTTATTCTAATTAATGTATAACTAATTATATCAAATATCCAAACTCTTTGAAAATTTTCATTAAACCAAAATTACTAATTTATAGATACTTCCTTCACTCTGTAAACTTTCATTTTAAATAATAAAATAATAACTATCTCTCATAGTAATGTATCTCATAGTTTTGTATCTTGATCTTCACTGTTTTGGTTAATGATCTCACCGTTAAACCCTGAGTAAGGATTTTGTGTAGTTTGTATGGATAATTTTGAGCAATTTCTTACCGTCAGCTGTTCTTTTGTCGACCCTGTGTACATATTTTCTGTAGTCAGTATATAACACACTAAGGGCTTGCATGTTTCTGTCTGTCCGTGTGCTCACGCAGCGCATGCAGAAGTATTTTTTGGACGCTGAGTTTTCGTCAATGCTCTCCTCGGATGATCGCCTCTCTGACTCCGAAACTCAGGTGACTTGTTCGCTCGCTTTTTGCTTTTCAACCACTCGCTTCTTTCATTATATCGTACTTTTCCTTTGTGGTCTATGCATGGAATTATAATTTGGTTTTATTGTTTTCCTACTAACTTATCCAACCTTTCCTGCGAGAAAGCTTTAGATTTTAGTGGGCTTGATTGTGTAGTTTTTTAATTGGTTTACTAGTTTATATTTCCTAATTTTTACTAATTAACATTTCCAAAATGTCAACTTGTGGAACATATTTGTGAATGTATTTTAATTCATTCAGAGGATTATTTTTTGTTGTCAGTAAGACAATATGATTTGATAATTATGTTTTCTTTTATTGTTTTGTGTGTATTCAATTGAATTATTATTATTTTTATGAGTATTGTAACAAATAACAAGACCTGAATTTAAACGTGAAGAAAAGTTGACGTTAGCTATGTTCATTAATTCTGATTTTTTTCAATAAGTTGAATGAAATATTTATTCTTTACCTTTACATTGCACTTTATGTAAGTACGACTACAAATTTAATCTGTAATTTTTACAAAAACTTCTATAAATTGTACGAGGAAGTACTTGCCGTGCTTCTTCATTAAGAGACTTATTAAGATAATTTGGAAAGGGGTTGTAATTGAAATTCCAGTTTTAGTGGATAAAATGTTACCAGATGATAAGTTGGTAAGATCAAGGACCTCTCACTATGTTTCCAATGGCTGTAGAAGTTAGTGATAAGTAGTCACTAAGTTAATTAAAATACTCATCCAATCTATGACTATCTAAACAAAAGCAGTTCTGTTGTAAATATTTTTTTATACTTATGAATAATACTTAGATATTCCTTAGTAACTTGCTTTATCCAATTCCTTAGAGTATCCCATAGCAATGTTATATTGTATTTTAATTCTTAGTGTGAATATTGTTAATTGATTTACCTACATGTCTTTAAAATGCCGATTTTATTGCGGATGAACAAGTCACAGAACCTATTGCAGGTAGGTGCCCTCAAATGAAAATGTATTAAAACTTATATGAGTTTATAGTGTTGATAGTACTAAGTAGGGTACAATGAAACTACTTTAAAATATTAAAAAATAGAGTTAATGATTAGTCAAGTGACTAATGACAAAGTTATTAATCATTGTAAACTTTAATGTTTTAGTCATCCGAGGGCATTTACACAAAGCCATGCGAGAACCAAAGTTTTGAAAATAATATCCGCATGCTGGACCGCAAGTTCGTCTCATACTTGACATCACTTTTGTTCACCATATCGACGCTGAGCCAACACGAGACTATTGAGAAGCTCCGCAACATTATCTACAGGTATTAGACCTACATTGTGTGAATCTTTTATTCTGTCACTCATTTAAACATAGTTGTCGCTTTAGAAGACTAATTTTAACCTGGTTGTGGTCAAAGGTTTGTAAAACTAAATTTATTGAACGTTACAGAATGACATACTTTGCTATGTCTATATTGATTGGGATGGTGGCGTATACTGTAATTCAGGTCCTTGGACGTCACAAATTGTGGATAGCTATGAGCGATGATCAGTAGTTTTGATATTCTCTGGTGTGGATTAACGTCCGCACTATTCAATACTACATTCATCTGCAAAGACCATCCTCATTAGACCAGTTTGTAATTTAGAGGCAAAATTATGGTTCAGACCTCACGTTAAACTGTAGACCCCTTAGATGCCATTGAATGTTGGCCTAATAATTAACAGTCCTGTCTAAGGAATATGTTAGCCTTAGTTGGTAACAAGACTGTAAGATCGGGCCACAATCTTCTTACACTCATTTCTCATTCATACTTGGCTTAAAATACCTACCTGGGTAGATTGACATTTCAATCAACCAATAAAATCTTGATTGATTGATGATGAATCTAAAATTCGTCAAGAATTGTAAAGGCTTTAATTAACCACTAACCAACTAATCTTCTTCCACTATTACCAAATTAACCGATTTAATGTCATCTTTAATTAACAAAGTTCTTGTCCCCTTTTCAAATGCCAATTAATTCTTAATGTTAAAACAAAATTTTAGTCTATGTTATATTATGTCTCTTAAGTGTTATAGCAATAACTAAATACAGCATATTCAATAAGATCATCTTTTATTAATTTTCTTTCAGAGAAAACTTCAATGGCTTCTACAAAGATAATATTGCAAGAGAACAGTTTACCTCTGAATTCGGAACTTCTACAAGTATTTCGGGATGAACATAACTTTCAACATAACCAATTTATTTTAACATTTAGTGCCGAGTATTTTCACTTATGTTATAATTTATTAATTGTTTTTGTATTAAATATTTTCCCAATCGCCTGTAAAAGTTAAGTATAATATTAATTTATTGCTTGGAGTAATTTTTTTAACCTTACAGCTTGTTTCTTGCAATCAAAACGTACTTTGTAATCAGGGAATAAAAAATACTATCACTCTTAAGTATAAGTTTACTTCTAAAGTAAAATATAAAAAAAAACATATATCACAATAAGTTTATATAAATGCTTAATAATCTGTATAATGTAGTTAGGTAACATGATGATTTACTATGTACTAGATGGCACTTAGGGCAGAGATCTTTGTCAGCTGAGTAAAACGGAGGGTTCTGACGGTCCCGACACTACGTTGAATTGCAGAAACACGACACCTTGAATCAAAATGTTAGTGTTAGCAAATAGGTCGGCACATTTTAAACTCATTTCTCAACCATGTTTAAAACACCGAAAAAACATGGGTTTAGGTTTTGATGACATATAACTTTATAGTGGATATAGACAAACCGACTGATTCATTTGTGAGGATTATTAACCTAGAACGGCTAGATTTTTTACCCTTAACTGAGTGATAAAAATCATTTGGCTGTATTCTTTAGATAATTATTATAAACAAAAAACACAAAACATGCCCCCCTTAACCATACAATTATTAAAGAAGCAAAAGAGGTATCCTCTGCAATCCCAATCAAGCCTACAAATTCCATCATATTCCATCCCAGCCGTTCACCTTTCATGTACCTTACGAAAATCCATGTACTTACAAAAGGCTTAACTCTTTGAACGCCATAAGCGAGTTAACTCGCCAATTCCAATGGCATTTAGCGTCAAATTTAGTTATCCAACTCGATGATAGATGGCAGGAAAATCCACTTTTGTCCCTTGTCAATTCCACTTCAGGGTGTAGTTTCAATACCCAGTCAGCATTTATTGGTTGCAAACAGATTTTCATTTGTGTCACTGTTTACTGTGCAGCGGCCTAGCGCCAATGGCGAGTATACTCGCCTATCATCTGACTAATTGATGCAGACGGTGTTTGTGTTACGTGATTGTTTATAACCTATAACCAATGGTTTAAACCTATGTTTTTGAGTCAAGAGTGATAAAAAAAATAGCTTTAAATAAAATAAATATTTTTTTGTTGCATAGTTTGGCACTGGTTTTGAGGAGAGGCTCGAAATGAAATATTTGGCCTTCAAAGGGTTAAAACGTTTTACTCGTCAGCGCAACCTTTGACCAATGGTCCACAGTATGACTATTTGAGAAAGCGCTTAATTGGCTATAAATTCAACTCTATTGGTGATTAAACACACTCCAGAGATAGGTAACTAAGACAGCCTGGAGTTTTAACCACCTCAAAATTGTATCTATGAGATCATACCTTGACCTTCGCACAAACCATGGGCACTGCAACCATTCAAGATACAGAGCCGATCATGGCAGGAAATAATAAACGTGTGGGTGAAGCGAGGTCTACAAGATCTTAAACGTGCGAGAAATTGGGTACATGTAATGTGAATATAATAAGTCTTTTCTACCTACCTGTGGGATTTATGAAAATTTCTACACAATTTTCTGGGCTCATGAATTTCTCTTTGTATGACTTGCTGAAGAGATCCTGCAACAAATAACAATTAATACGTTGAACCAATTAAATTGATAAATTAAAAGCAATTTATGAACTCAAGGACTTTTAAAGCATTGAAATGTTGAAAAGTTGTTAGTATGTTAGTAAATATTGTCTATTGTCTATGTGAAAATTAAATATTAATGAGTAATATTTCAAGACTCTGTAACTTGAAATGAAAATGTACTCTTTAAATATAATTGCTACGCTTATATGAGACCGAGAAATATTTAAATATTTATGATAAGGATGATTTCTATTTCTATAATATCTACCCGTACTCACTAAGGCCAACGCTACGTCTGTATCGGCTCTAAAGATTGGCAAGCCATGAACGTTGTATTATTCTCACTTTCCCGGAAAAGTAGGTGTTGGTAAAAAGGTGTGAACCTATTTACATATATTTACCTATTTACATAGCCGATTATACATTGCTTTCTCAAAAACTGTTGATATAGAGGGTAAAACTGATACAGGTCGGTAATTTTGAATTTCTGTCTTGCTTCCTTTTTTGTAAATGGAGATGACTTAAGAAATCTTTAATTTTTCTGGAAAAATGCCAGTAATGAAAGAGGAATTGAGTAGATGTACAATGGTTTGACAAGCTGATAATTTACCAATTTCACAATTTTGACTGGAACATCATCATAACCGCTTGCGCATTTGTTTTTTAGGTAATCAATGATTTTTACTACTTCACACTCTTCAACAGGTGGATATTTGAATTTTGTTATTAATTTTTGAGCATGTGTACTGTAAATTTCAATATATTTTAATGTAGATTGCATTCAATGAGTTTAGTCCAGTTTCATGTGTGTGTAGAGAAAATTTTAAATTTTCAGCACATTTACTAGCTAAGATTCATGAAATATTTTCTTCATTTATCTTGTTAAAAAACTGAATCCATTATGAAATCCTTAATAATAATTAATTAATTCATTAATATGAAATCCATTAAACTGAGGAAATTCAATCGAAACGTATTAAATATTGTTCGTCTTGTACATATTTATCGCCAGAAGAAGATTTATATATCTTCTATTTATATAAAACAGTTATGTACATCTATAAGACAAGAGATCCTAAAAATCTTTAAAAGTACTTACAGATACAGTATATCCATTTGGATTGTACATCCCAAGAGATTCTAATGTTGTATTGTAGAAGTTTGGCATTCCATACACATTTGTGTTTACAAACGCTACAGCATACGAGTAGTGGTTCTGGGCCATCGGGGAGATAGGTCTTCGCCATACGTGGATGCCGCCCTCCTGCAAACACAAAGATGAGAATCAACTGTGACTCCAGCCGAGAATTTAACAGACAGGAACTGTCGTGTTCTGTAATCCAGCTACTTGGAGGTCACAAATTGTGGATAGTTGTGAGCGATTTTCAGTGGATGTAGTATACTCTTGTATGAATTAACGTCTGCACTTGAATACTACGTTAATCCTCAAAGACCATCCTCATAATTAGACCAGAGGCAGTGGTTCAGACTCCACTTTAAACGGTAGGTCCTTTAGATATGCCACTGTTTGGCTAGTAATTAACAGTTCTGTCTGAGGAACATTTCAGCCTTATACACTAACAAGACTACAAGATCTTGCCACAATCATCTTACACTCATTTCTCAATCATAGCTGTCTTATAATAGCTGCCTGGATAGGTCACAATTTCACTAACTAACTAACCAACTGTACATGAATCTCATATCAGGTGATGTACTACTGGTGTGAGCATAAACCCAATATATCTGATGAACATTTCTAACATTAAGCATTTAAAATCAATTCACCAATTTGTTTCAATGTAGGTTCTTAGTGCAGATGTTAAATGGAAAGCTACAAGCAGTCTCGAGAGATCAAGACTTGGAAAATACATAAAGAGCAATATAGATTGTACTTAATAATCAGTAAATGATTGAACTTTAAATAGGATATTTTATATTAGTTTGGAATCTTTATTGTTTCATACTACGTCACCCAATGGATCAAAACAGACAGGACGTTCAGTCCCTACGGAGAGATAAAAAGTACATGGTCAAATGGAAGCTCATAGTATGGTAAATGGTCCGCTAGATTACTACTCATATTGGCAGACCTACCACAAGCACGCGACGTCCCTGGATGCCAAGGGGGTCCTGGTTGACTGCGATGACTCGCCGGTTCTGTAGTATGGCCTTGAACTGAGGCGAGAGGTTGGCTAGGTCCGTGGACATGAGAAGAGGTGCGGCCAGCACAGACCACACCGCCATCTGCGTCTGGGCTTGTCCCTCACTCAGCCCGAAGTTTCCTACTAACAGCTAAACACCAACATCGTGAGGATGGTGGAACTCTGCTACATTCATGTATACATAATGAGGAATCTAGAACTCTAATATGTTCATGAGGAATTAAGATTGTGATATATTCTCAATGTACATTAAAAAGTGAGGATGAATCTTCTTGATTCTTGATAGAACTTAGCTTGGTTAATGTATACATCATGTATACGATAGAACTCTGCTAGATTTGCCTTACATTATTGCATGATTGTTTGACTTTATTCATTTATCATGTACAATGGCTGTACAGTGAAAATTATCTAAAAGGAAATAAAATGTAAATATAAACCAAAGAAATTACTACCTTATATATTTGTTAAATTTCAACGCGTTAAGCATTTTCTAGAATTTTAATGGATCTTTTTCTTTTCTTTTTTTATGATAATTCGGGGACAATTTAAAAAAAAACAGATACCTACATATGAAGGATTTTTCAAGAAATTAAATTGTGGACTGAAAAATATTTCTGCTTCTCCTAAAACCTAAAAGTGATGAAATAAAACAAAAAATTATATTATATTTTATAAAAAAATCAATTATTGTTTTTAAAGTTAGCTGGAGTGATAAATATGTTGGAATAATTGTTTAAATATTTTTAATTCTGTAATAAATAATACAAACATAAAATAGGTTTCAATTAATTTATAGTAATTATAATAATTATTAATTAATTAATTAGCATTATATCATCAGTGTTGTGCGCGAAATGCTCTTCTAAAACAACATCAGTTTCGCTACCACTCTCTTCTAGTTCAGAAATAAAACTATCTACTTCCCTTGACATTTCAAGGAATTGTAGAACCCTATTCTACACATTCTAAACACTATTGTAAACAAGTAACAACTATTTACAAAACAGTCTAAAAACACACATGTATGACATCAAACACTAAAACTAACGGTCCCGAGTATAAATGTCGGCTCACAACTTGACTGACGCGATTGGTCCCGTGCATAAATGGCATCTAACAGACCATGCACGCTTTCACTTTCCCCCTCCCCACGGTGATCACCAGAAGTGAATCATCCCTTAATGATGCGAATCATGTGAGGCACATTGTCCTTGAGGCATTTACCGAGTCCTGAGGTGATCGACAAAGGATTAAAAAAATTTCCGAAGAGCATATGGTTTTGTTAGATGCCAACTAACTTGGGGACTGATGGCAGGTTAATCTACAGCCTTACCATGTCAGGGTCATTCCAATGTCCAGGTCCAGCATATTCTTGGATCGTGTTTTGTTTCCTCGCAAAGTAGTTCATGATATCAGTCACACTTGCCCAAGAGTCCTGGATATCATCGTAATTCCTCCACAAATTGCAAAACTCAACCAATGCAGTGAAGTTAGGCTAAAATCGAGAAAAAACTGTTCATTATGGTAGCACTGCAACTATATCTAGAAAAAAGTGTCCATAAAATGTTTTATTATTATAACAGTTTGACTTTCATTTAATTCATTCTATCCACAAATATTTACGAACAGAGTCCAAGAGGTCTTAAGTGAAGTGTTTCCTCAATTTATTGATTTTTAATACAGTAATATTGCAACATCAAGATTAACATGTGTGAAATGTGCAATAAATAACAAGAGTAACTTGCTAATTTTGAAAAGAATAACTAAAATATTTTCCAGTAACATTTATTTTGATGAATTTTACAAATTCAGGTTTACCAAAACTATCAGAATCTGAAGAAACTAACTTGTACATTTTATAAAAATTTTAAAGCAAGAAACCTTATACGGCCTACTGCAGCAATTATGTTTGTTTAGATTATTATAAGTTATGAGTTTCCTCAGTTTTTTACAAATATAACTGTACCAGATAAGTCATACTTTCGCCAAAGTAAGGTCATTATCAAATATAAAAATAGCAACATAATTGAAAAGATTATACAGCGCTCTGCGGGTGTAAGTTACTTTGTATAGATATTGTAATGATTTCAATAACTGACTTGACTAATATGTATGTACCCACAAAAATATCCTCTATTGTTGATTATCTTTCATTATAAATGTTTTTTTAATAATTTTAATATTTTCCGAACTTATTAAAATTTATCTTCATATTGTTTACTTTTTCTAAAAGGAAAAGGTTGTATAAATCATACCGTATGTATGTAAAGTAAAATTAGTTATATGTTACGGATAACCACGGCAATTGGAACCTAGAATTTATCTAAATATAGCTTTTAGACTATTCTATAGATCAAAATATAATATTTTATGGCGTTAACTATACTATTGTTGATTTTGAAAGATTTTGCAAATTCACACGGAACTTCAAAAATAATACCATAATTCCTTCCTCTTCTTGATATACAGGCCAACTACACGAGTAAACCATAGGTCTTCCGGTTTTATTAAGGAATCTCCCAAACGCTGGGTACCCTTTGTCCATGGTCACTGGATCTGAGTTACAGCCATCAAGTTTGACATAGTCAACTCCCCACTCGGCGAAAGTCTCTGCATCTTTCTTCATATGACCAAGAATTCCTGGGTAACCTGCACATGTCTCAGTTCCATAGTCTTCATATATTCCAAACTTCAAACCTTTGGAGTGAACCTACAGAAATAATTCACGCACATACAATCACAATTTAAATTTGAAATAATAAATCAAAATAATATAATTAAAAGCTGTGTTTAGTATTGAAGTGCCTGTAGCATTAAGTTATTATAGTTTATATTAGGAATAAAATAATTAAATTCAATAATATTAAGTTCAACTCACATAATCAGCCAGGGCTTTTATTCCAGAAGGGAATCTTTTTTTATCAGGTTGGAGTCTCCCATTTTTGTCTCGGCGGGATGCAAGCCAACAGTCATCAATAATAACATATTCATAGCCAAGATCTGCGAACCCCTCAGACACCATCAAGTCGGTCACGTTTCTAAAAAGCCACTCACTGAAAACAATTGATAGTTAATGCTAACAACAAATCATTGAGACAAGAAACTTTAATAAAAACTTTTCTAACTCACCAAGAAGTAATTTAATAGTTTCGGCCTAAATTTGATTTCTAATATTAATCTCTCTTAAAAATAATGGGAAAACTTTGAAAAAGCAGATCTGTACCTAATGAACAGATCTGTAAAATACAATTCTTGTTATCTGTACCATTTTACAATCTTAAACTTAGAAAATATAGTTTTGCTGGTAAATGTTGAGATAACTGTACTTAATAAGATAACTGATAACTGTTGAGATCCGCAGTATACTTAGCCTAATCTCTTATACATCTTACATCCTGGATCTTCATCACAATCTTCAGATCGGGGCGTTGTCAATTTTCCCTTGTTTGAAGATGGTTGACGTGAGCTCAGTAATGTATTCATCTATGTTGTATATTCTTTTAATTTAATTGTGAATTTACAGATTGGTGTGAAGATTTAGTTCTTGTAGTAAAATATTATATAGGAATGATATGTTGGTGTGCTGCTACATCTTTTTCGGCAATGTGAAATGTTAAAATTGTTCCTATTACGGGTATTGTGTGTGTGGATTTCAGTTCTTGTTGTAAAGTTCGAATTTTTGGCAAAAATGATCGTGTCTAGAATGTATTGTGAAGCTATTGTTAGTATGTTTAATTTTGAAAAGTAAGGTTTGCAGTTTTCTTGGTGATGTAGGAGAAGGATTGTTCTGATTGTTTTTTTAGATAATTTTAATTTTGTTAAGGTTTCCTTGGGTCACCGATCCCCAGTCTACGATTCTGTATCTTATATGTGATTGGAAGAATGAGTGATAGGCAATCACTGCCGTACATTCATCGGTGATACTTCTAATTCACCTGATGACGTATTGGATTGAAGAAAGTTTTTTACAGATGAACTTTATGTGGTCTTCCCAAATTAGGTTATGATCAATAATCACTCCTAGAAATCTGGCTGTTTTTGTTGTTGGTACTTGCACTTCGGTCCAGTCCTACTATGATCTAAGGCAGTTCTCTGTTCTCTACCTTAAAGCAATATTAATTTACCTAAATACTAAGCCACTAGTTAATAAGAACTGGACCATAACTACCGTATAGGCAACTAGAGGTCCACGTATGATCACCAGACTGACATGTACAGTAGGCTACATCACTTCAAAGATGAAACAAAGCTACATTTCAAAGAATTTTTTTGTGACTGAAGCTGGATCACCCCTTTTTTCATCAAACGCCTTAGTACTTAAAATCATACACCTACCCAATACCCACTATAGAACTTTAATAAATCATTGTGTCACTGAACACTGTAGGCTAATCGTAATTTTATATTTTTTTTAATTACCTACAGATGTACTTTGTTTATGAATTGTCTTAACAAACCTTATACATTCATTCGGGAACAAGTCACAGTCTACAGTACAACGGTAGCGTTCCCAAGCCAGCCACCCCATGGGAGGTGTTAGCGCTAGTCCGTTATTAAGGCTTCTACCATCTTTTGGAAGAGTTGAAAAAATTACAATCACTAGTACACAGACTTTACTCATCATCTTCAACAACTGAAATAAAATTAGATCATTACAATTTAAATTTCGCAAATTCACTTGGAAAAAAATATATTTCAGGTTGAAAAATTATATATTATTTGAGCACAATTAAAATATTCAGCAAGAGTGCTTTTAAAAGATTAGGCTTAATCTTGGCACATTAAAATTGGGTTATTAGGAAACTTAGGCCTACTGTTGAGGAAAAAATAGCCAAAATATTTTTATTATAATTTAATTTTATAAGTACTGTAAAATGACCAATTAAATTAAATGACATACTAGGGTATCTTATATTAAAAGATTATCGGTACATCAAAGACTATATCAGTTATGAATATAGGCCTAGTTAAAGATTCACAACACAATATCAAAAATTAAGCTAACTTTAAAGTGATAAGATAAAGAAGGGATTGAAACAGTAAAATAAAATAACCAATAGGCTACTTTTACTTTAGATCTGAAAGTATCTTTTTGACATGGATACGTATTAGCTCTGGAGGGGGATTGGCAGTTTGTCAGACCAATATTTGAAATGGAAGTCATATAGTTATAAAGACAGCCGTTTAGGGGAACTGAAACATTATCTCTAGACATGTCAGTAAATAGCCTAGGTCTAGGTTATTTCCCAAAGGGAAGTAAATACATTATACTTTATTTTGTTTGCTGCATTATCACACACATTATGAAGCATAGTTCATTTTCAACAGTCCTAATATAAATAACCATGACATTTAAATCCCAGTTGTTTGATAAGTTAATTAATTTGAATCTGGTTCTAGATACTTAAAATATAAACTTCAATTAGATATATTGAATACAATGCATTTAAAAGATTATTATTAAATAATAGCAGTAGGCCTATATGATTAAAAGTTTTGGCTATAATATAAATTGCACTATTAATTGTAATAAATTAAGATAAAACAGAACAAATTTTAAAAAGAGACTGTTATCCACTACCGTTACTGCAAATAGTTATTCAAAAGTAAAATAATCCCTAAGTAAAGGAAAACTCCCTGATCCAAACCGGTCCCAGGACTAACCTTAAACCTTACTTATGATAACAAATAATTATTTAACCTATAAATTAGATAAAGGCATGTAAACAAATCATCGTTGACTTGAATTATTAGAGTAGCTGATAAAACGCTAAGTTGAGCAGCTGTTCACGCAGTTTTGCCAACGAGAAGTAAACTCGAATTTCCCCTTAGTTTAACCCTTAACTTAGAAATCAACTCAAAATAACTTCCTCGAAAAAATGTATTTACTTCCCTGTGGGAAATATGTTATATCCTGGATAAGTCTAAAGGGAAGGTTTTCTGTTCATCTAAACAGCTGTTCTTATTCTTATATAAAGAATCAATACAATAGCTCTTAGTAGTTTCTATGGAAATCTGTTTCAAATTTTCATCTTACAAATTTCCGTTACCCCCTCCCCCACATAGTTAAGACATATCCATCTCAAAACAGCAAAGAAAGGAAGCCATATTTCTAGGGCTATTATTTTAATTTTAAAGTAAATTTTGTTACTGTTGAACCCCTACTAACCTAATTTTGTAAAGACAATAGTTTTTGAATTACAAAATTGCATTACATTTCTTTTACTTTGCATTACTCATTTCAAGTCATACAGCAGTGGCGTAGATACACTTTTGACATGGGAGGGGATATAAATAACCCCCCTCCCCCCCCCGAGTGAAGCCCTATTCTAGAGGATGTACTATAGGGTATATAAGGGACATTTCGGTGAGTTGAATACTATATAAAGATCATGCAATACCTCTGTTGCCATCTTGGACTCCCGTCTCATATGAACAATGTTAATTTTTTGACAGCAGTTCAGATTAATTGATTGTCTTAAAAAATGGCTGAGGTGTCAAGTGATTATCTAAGGAATTATATTTTATTAATTACTTTTTATCGTAAAAAAGATTTACAGATTGTTATTTTACACTCATTATTTTTATAACTAGATGTGACTTTTCAATTGATTATCGATTGAAATTGCAAGGTAATTATATAAAAACGTTTTTCAATAATAGTTTAATTCCCTAGATAACCACTTTACCTTAAAGTTACCTATTACTGTCATACAGTAATAGACATTTTTGGGGCTATAACCCAAAACCGAATCATGATCATGGTTATATTGTTTATCATGTTTTTAAACAGGCTCATTTAATGAATATGAATAATGAATAATTCCCTGCTACAATGAATTTATCCCTGCTACAAAATAATATTAAAATACATTTTTTAAATGTTAAATACTATTGTCATGACTATTTTGATGTATTCAATTAATTTTTTGGATTTGCGTAACTATGTTCTGTTACATTTATTTTATTTTGATATTGAGAAAATGAATGAATGTTATATTGTTTACTCATGGTTTCCTCCCATAATAAGACAATAAGAGATTTATTCATCATTCAGACACAATATCAATAGATTTCGTCAAATACCAGTTTAAGAACAGTCAATTATCACAGTCTAGTACAATAGTATAGTTTAACTAGAAATATTTACAACAATGTCTCAACAAGATCAAAAAAAGTCATTGACTTGTATGATACAATAACAAAATTCCTTAATATTATAAAAAGGGTGTTTCTTTAGCCATTTGCACAGTTTATCTGAAAATCTTTTGGATGTCATGTCTTTATATATTGTAGGCAACTTGTTGAACATTGTTAATCCCAAATATGATGTTATATTTCATGGTTTTTGTTAATCTACATGTATTAATTTCTAATTTATTATAGTTATCTTGTATTGTGTTTATGTGTCAGGGCTCTGGTAGGGTAGTTATGGAAATTAGTTTTAACTAAAACCAACACTTCAAATATATACAAATTCACAATGGACATTAATACCAAATACCTTTACTTATACTTTGTTTCAAAACAATGTAACAGCAGCTCATATTCTTTTAATTACAGGTCAATGGGAACATGAATTTATCAAATATTTTCAGCTTACTATTATGGCCCAAGAATTTAAGTCATAAACAAGTTGCTAAACAAATCGTGAAGAAAAGTGTTAAGTTTAAGTTGGAATAAAACATACTTGGATACTTACTTCTACCAGTACTTCAGCTTCAAAAGACAATTTTTGGAGGTCTGTTTTATGTGCTTTTTGTGATCTTCTTATACTAGCAAAATAAGTAGACTACACTGATAAATTAATTACAATGCCTCTGATATACATCAAGAGCTCTTATTACAATCAGAAACAGATTTATACTACTTGACCCAGTTACCATAAGTTTAAGATTTGATTTTTATCCTATGCATATGTTATCTTTGCTTGTGTTGTATTATCAATTTATTCAAAAGAGTGTATGAGACGATTTGGCCTATAAAATCTATTTTTTTCTAATCTCATACCTTCTCATCAATCTTTTGGTATTATAGGATCATATAAAAACGTTGCAAGTTTTTAGAAAATCTCTCTACACCTATCACACTTCAAAAAACACACCTTAAAACCCCTAATACACTATAGAGTCAGTCTTAGAGTATGATAGATGAGTAAATAATTTCGGATGAGTCAGGAAGTAGGTTTTTATTTATGATTATTGTATAAATATACAATAACAAGACAAATTATCTATAAACATAACATACCATGTTCACTACTGTATGGCATACGGGATTGATTAATATTTATTTATTTTCATAAATTGTGTATACAGTAAAAATTTTAATCTCTAATTTAGTTCCTTAATAAAATTTCTTGTGCAATTCTGCTCTAAATTAAATAGTTTTTAGTGTGCAGCTTTTGTATGTTATTATTATATTATAGTGGTGTAATAATGATAATAATGACACTTGGCCAAAATAAATATTAAACACATATAATGGGTATATGTATAACAATAAAACTGTTGCACATCATACAGTTTCAAAATTACTCTGTTGGAGTTGGACAACCTGGTTCTGCCAAACAGGCAACAAATCCAACAATTGATCCATGGCTGGGACTCACCCAGCTGTCAGCTGATTACAATTTAAGCCATTGATTTTGAATTTATTGTGTTATTCTTTGTCCTGAATTCAATTTTTAGTTATTTTTCTTGTAATTAACTAAAGAGCCACTGTGGTCCTACCTATGAGGTATTTTAAGAAATTATACTCCTCAAATTTTTATAAAGGTTAGTTTTAAAATAAAATATATGCAACTTAATTGCAGGAAACTTGCCTATTTTCAAACATTTTGTTGATTATAAATTCAGAAATTTATTAACTTAAAACATAGCAATGCAGAAAATGAACCAGAATGCTGATGACAATATTATAGATTTTGAATTCTTTGAAAGTCACAGAGAAAAATTAAAGCCATTTGGGAATGAAACCAAATATTCCTCTAAGATAATAACCAAAGCAGTAATTGAACCAAAACCAAAAGAAATCCAGACAAATTCACTATCAAGGCCTTCAAATTTGAACAATAATATAAGGCTGAATAATGAAAATACAGTTCTCAGGATGACTTATGACTGTGATTCAAGTCCCACATCATCTGAAGAAAAGAAACTTCTCAGTAATGAAATGGATGATATAGCTTTGTTCAACTGCTTGGCATTCAATGATGATGTTGATGATAGGCAAATGTTTGTCGTCACAGACGATAAATACATGTCTGATAATTCATTAAGTGATAGTACGATCACCACAGTTTCATCCGACTTTACATCAGTCTCCCGTTTGTCTTCTGTGCCAGATTCCAGTTGTGGCTCTGATTTAAGTTCTGATTCAACTTCCCCGAAAATAGCAGAATCGAAATGTAGTGATAATCTTGTTATGTGTAATGACAATAATACAGGAGATATCAATATTGAATTATCTAAAATACTTCCAGAAGAGGTTGATGAAAGTAATGATGGTTGTGAAAGCACAATGTATAAAACTAATACAAATTCTGAATCTGTGACCCCTGAATATGATTATAAATGTAGTACCAATGATTATTCAAATGACAATACAAATCCTGATAAACTCATAAATGAAAGTGATGAAGATGGAAAAAGTAGAGACTATGGCAAAATAAATGAGGACAATAATTATCAGGACGTCTATGAAGAAAATGTGAGCTTAGAAAATAAAGAACGATATCAATGTCATTATGTATCCAGGAAAGGGTCATCGTCGACCGAAGATTTAGAAGAAAAGTTAGGAAATATATCTTTGGCCTCTCAATCGAGCAGTTCAAACTCAAGTATGGCAAAAACTCATAACTACTGGAGAGGGCAAAACAGATTTCGATCAAAGAGAAAAGAATTCAATTTAACGTTCTCAAGGGAAGAACTCATTAGAATAGAAAGAGATAATACAATTTTACTGAAAAAAATAATGTCATACTCTAAACCAAGATCAGTATTACTTAATCATGCATTCAGCCACAAGAAAACAAGTGCTGCGATTAATAGAGCCCGACAACAGAAGAAAATAGAACAGGACAACTATGTAAGTATTTCTTTCTGTTTTCCCAATAAGTATTACTACATTTTAATATCAATTATTGGACATGGCTTATTATTGTGATGAAACTTAATTTAAACTCATTTTGTCTCTGTACATTCCAAATTCATGAATAATACATGATAATGAGAGTTTTTTCAGTAGGTAATTGTTTGATTCAAATACAGTAGTACTTGAAATTAGTTAGACAATAATTGAAAATAGTTTCTTTAGGTTTAAATAAATCATTTTCTTCTCTTGACCTTTAAGTAAAAACCTATACCTGTTATTACATAAATAACTATAGCTGATTATTCATATAAGTTCAACACACATAGTTACTGAAAAGCAAGAGAGGTCTGACCCCTGTCATGAATGCTTAAGTATCGAATACAGCTGTGTATCATAATTTTTTCTAGCTTTTTCCAACTAATTATTTCAACCCAGATAATTTAGTGTATTAGTGTACAACTTGTACTTAAAAATTGTGTACTTTAATTCTGCCTTTACTGAAACTTTATGCTGTTCAATAAATATTTTTCAAATTTTTTTGTTTCTTGTTAGAAAAGTATAAATATCGCTCTGGGACCTGGGATCTAGGGGATTTATGTGAGAAAAATTTACAAATATTTACTAATAAAAGTACAATAATTATAGTCAGTACTACAGTAGAACTCCAATTATCCGAATTAATGGGGACCGGGACCCATTCGGATAATCAAATATTCGGATAATCGGAGTTTTTTTTTAAATTGCCATTAGAGAGAAAAAAAGCTAAGTTTTGATATTGCACTATTTTTTATTGAATTAAATGTCAGAAACATGATATTTTCACATGTTTTAAATATAAATAAAATGTACTTATAGTTTAGAAATAAAAATCATTGTTTTTTAAACATCTCCGTCAATGTAAGCTGTTTTGCGGTCTTCATCCGTTTTCGGGCAGCCAGGATACGCATTCGCTTGACGGTGAGCAGTTGCAAGTGGTCACACTCGGGCTGACGCTCCATCCACTTCAAAGCAGTCTCGAGGCCGGCAAATGCTTCACTAGCTGACTTTTTTTGGACAAATTTTTTTCTGAAAGTGATTCGGATAATCGGCGATTCGGATAGTCGGAGTTCGGATAATTGGAGTTCTACTGTACCTTGATAAATCATATGTATATTTATTTTTATTTTTAATGGAGTACAGTTCTTACGAAATGAAAAAAGATACCCTAGAATATTCTAAGTATGTTTTTTTCTGGCTTTCTGCAGATCCTGTACAGCAAAATCAACGCAATGAACAGAATGAAGAAAGTCTTTTGAAGTGTCGACCAGTAGGTTAATATTGCAGTGGCAAGTTGGCTCAATTATAGAGCAAAATTAACACCAAAATCAATGAGGTTGTGTCAAGCATTTTTCCACAAAGGTCAATTTAAAATTTATAATAAAACATTATTACTATTACATTATATGTGATGTTTAAAATATGTAATAACAGTGAAGCTTCATTATTAAATAAAACTAACTTCACCGACTTATTTGTTTCTTTCAAATAGTCTGACTACAAATGACCCAGTAAACCTTTGCAGTGTAAACAAACTGGTGAATATATACATTAATTTTTAAGCTGTTGCTAGTAAATAAATTTAAATTATTTAGTTTATTCTATTTTACATATATTTATAATGGGTTTTAAATAAAAAGAAAACTAAAAGTAGGCCTAATGTACTATTCATTTCCTCTTTGGTAAATATTTCAAATAATTAAACCACTTTGTCCAATAGTGTATATTGTCTTCATCAAATGGTGTTTTGTATCTAAATTCCTAAAATATATATATATGAACTATGAAAATAATCAAAAACTGATGTTGGTTTGTCTTCCCGTGGTTAGTTCACAAAACTGTAAAAATAAAGGACCAAAACATTGCAATGCAAAATGTTTATAAACGTCATACAATAGTATTGAGTTACATTTTAAGGAAAGACGCTGATTGAGATTTGACTGGTTCGTTGCGACACAGCACGAGTTTTTGTAACTTTTTAAAGGAATGGATGAGCACATGGCAACTCGACACGATACAGTGCTATTGTTGCAAGACACGACATGTTTGGCACTCTGGCAGAGATACAGTTTGTTGCAACATGCATGTATTAAGTCCCACTTGTTTTGTGTGCTTCATCCGAGAGCCGTAATAATTGTACCCATTTACCATGCAGAACAGTCACGTGGCAACATTTTTTATTCAATTTTATATTTAATTGAAATAAAGATTGTTTAGTTACTTTTATAAATAATTTAAAATTAAAAAAAATTAAGATAAATGTTATTAGATTACAGTTTTTCCCATCTTAAGCAGCACTATCGAAAACAGAATCTGAACTAAGATCTAATAAGAATAATTTTAATTGTCATTTATTCATTTTGAAACAAATAAAAAACACACCTAGCAGGCATGAGTTCACTCACAAAACTGTGTTGCGATATGTGAGAAATGAGTGTAGGATGATTGTGGTGCGATCTTGTAGTTTTGTTACTGACATGTCAGCCTTAGTCAGTAACAAGACTAGATCTTGCCACAATCATCATACACCCATTTCTCATGATACTTGGCTTAAAATACCGACCTGGGTAAGTTGTCATTTCAGTTAAAAGTATAAGTGAGTATCATAATAGGTAAAAGTTAAAATAAGACAGACAGGTCATTTAACGACCCCACAAGTGTGTTAAAAAATGTCCGAGTCCTGCAAGATGAGCAATTGTGGAGTAAACATGATTTTTCTAAACTCCCTCATTAGGCTTCTTCACGGTAGATCTAAGGGAAGAAATAAACTCAGTGCTGGAAGCCAAGGGAGAGGAGTGGACATCAATGTTCAACTTACAGTTCTCATTTTAGCGAATTTCCCATAGGGAAGAAGCTATTACCGTAGGTCTCATGACGAGACTTAAGCCCGGGACCATGATATTTTTTCTTCTTTAGGTGCCTAGAGACCAAAAACAATAGTCGTTAAAATTTGTATATATATATATATATATATATATATATATATACATATATATATATATATATATGTATATATATATATATATGTGTGTCTGTTAACACGATAACTCTCGTAAAAATGGTCCGATCGAGACCAAATTTGGTAGAGACGTGTATTCCTACAAATGCTCGGACACGTTCGTAAACCAGACATATCGGTCAATGGGAACGGGTAGTTTGGGGGGGTTTTGTACCCCAAAATGGGGTTTTTTGCGTTTTTCACATGTAATTTTAAAAAATTTCTAATTTTATATTTCACCATTAGAATCAGCTTAAAAAACTACACAATTAAGTTCCTTAAAGTTTTTCTCTATATCCGACCGTTACCGAGATATTAAAAAATCTAAACACAGTATGTTGCATTGTGGGGCTCCAATGTTAATCTTCTGGAGGATAAGGAAAAATTAATATTTCCCATATTAATCAATATTTTTAGATTAAACTTGGTATTAACCTTCATGTTGTGAGCGATGGTCGGTGGGTGTGGTGTTCTGTTGTGTGGATTAACGTCCGCACTATTGAATACTACATTAATCCGCACAGACCATCATCATAATTAGACCAATTCGTAATTCAGAGGTCGTGGTTCGGATTCCACGTTAAACTGTAGGTCTCTTAGTTGCCATCGGCTGTTGGGCTATTAATTAACAGTCCTGTCTAAGGAACATGTCAGCCTTAGTCAGTAACAAGACTACAAGATCGCGCCACAATCATCTTACATCCAATCCTCATTCATACTTGGCTTAAAATACCTACCTTGTGGTATGGTCGCCATTTCAAATAATCTAATCTAATCTAATCTACTCTTTTCCCATGTTAATTATATAGGGAATAGGCAAACTCCTTTATTTATGGACAGATGTTGATGAAAGTTGGTATAAATGTTAAAAATAACAATTGTTTATGGTAGACATGCCTACTTTCAGTGTTCCTCACAGCAGCAAACCTGCACACTCTTTCCCATGTTAATCTTATGGAGAATAGGTAAATAATTCTCATGTTTATGGACAGATTTTTATAAAACTTGTCATATATTATTATTATATTATTGATTTGGAGATTCGCTGAGTACGCAGGTCTGCTTCGACGGGGGTATTTTCATTTCTCATGTTTGGCTAAACACCAATACTTGCAATATGCACACTATTAAGCTTGTGCAATGGGTGATTCCACCAAAACGATGCAGCTATATTTTTTTTATCTGGAACTGGTCATCACCATTGGATAGGGCCTGGTTGAATTAAAGAGCAGCATGAGTCACATAGGCTAGCCAGGGATGAGAACTCATGATCTAGCAGGAGTCACCACTGGTTTTGATCCAGCAACCTTTTGACTTACTAGGCCGCGTTACTTCTGAACTACAGTGTCGGTATATCCTATTTGCTGCATTTTATGAGCCCCTGTTTTTACCTTCCCAGCAGTCTTAGTAAATTGACTTTTAAATGTTAGTGTACGATCGAGAGTGACTCCCAGATACTGAGGGTGTACAATATGGTTTAACTCTTAACCCCTCTAAGATTAACTTTCAACTTAATAAACAAGTTTATTGTTCAGAATAGCGTTTGTAACAACCGAATCTTCACTCTGTGTTGCCAGAGCACCGATTGAAATATTGTGGTATGGTCACCCTTTCCTTAATCTAATCTAATATTCATTACTATAGGCCTACTTAATAATAATCTTATGAGTTTATATACACACTAATCATTATTTTATCATCTTAATCATCATGCTCTTCCTCTCCTTGTTGTTTTCGTTTGCCATGGCAGGTAACGTAGTATGTCATGGTATTTTCTCCGCAGACAGGGTTTCCGCAAATGGCACAGCAACTTACTTTTAATTAAGATTTTTTTTTTATTTTAAAGTTGTTATTTCGATTCTCTGCCTTGATGTATCAAATGAAACTACCACTTCATTAGGCAGTTGTCATACCACTCAAAACCAATGAATATAAAAATTATTCCTTCAGTACATATACAATGCTTTTGCATTTTACTTTACATTTTTACACTACTTTTGCATGTACTTTTACATGCAAAACTGTACAGCAAAATTTTGAATTAACCAACCCCCTCAATCTATTGAAGTTTATTACTTTGGATAGAATTATTTTACAGGGACGGCATTTCCTGCCACTACTCCCCAGCTACTTGAAGGTCACGAATTGTGGATAGTTTTCGCAATAGTCAGTGGATGCTATATCCTTTGGTGTACCTTAACATTGACACTATTCAATACTATGTTGATTTGCAAAAACATCTTCATAATAACTGTGTGTCTGTTCTTAGTTCAGAGACAAAATTGTGGTTTGGAGCCCACGTCAAATTCTTGATTTCTTAGGTTTTATTGGCTGTTACATTATTAACAGGTTAGTAATAATGGTTTGAATACTTTTTTGGATTCTCAAAAAGCAGTAATTGTAGAAGTATAGGTGGATTCATATTAAATCAGCAAGGCTACAAACTCTCAACACAATCAATTTACTCTCATTTCTTATTTATACTTGGCTTAATAAATTACCTACCTGAGTAGGTTTTCATATCAACATAGGTATCAATAAATAATAATTTTTTATCCTGCAAGAATAACTCCCCCAAACACATTTTCTTGTTAGAATAAAGGATAGTTCAAAAAACGCACTACACTTACGAAAAAAGTAATCTGATATTTATTCTGAACATTAAAAAAACTTTATAAGTTTTAATTTATATTACTCTACCAAACAGTCAACTGATCAAGTCTATTACTCCGATTGTGTTTTGCTTGTTTCTAACATTCTTTCAATTGCCTTTTTCTCTCTTTCTTCCATCCTGGCTTGTTTTTCCTTCTTCTTAATTTCTTTTTCTTTCAAAGCAAGCATCTCCTTAAATCTTTCATCCCTAGGATCCACTGTGAATCCAAAATGCCTCCTGACTTCTTCAACGAGTTTTTCTTTCTTCTCTTTTGCTGCTAAGGCATCAGCTTCTTTCTTGGCGATTGTATCCCTTAGCTGTTTTTTCCACATATCCAATTTAGCCATATTGTTAATTATTTTTTCCTGAATCATTTGCCTTTCTTTTTCTTTCTCTTCTATTTCTGACTTAGCCTTATTAACCATCTCATTTATTGAATCTGGGTAAGCAATACTCTCATATTCTTTCTGTTTATTGATTTCAGTTTTAGTAGGCCACATAATTCCTAAATTTACTCCACTGGCATTGCCATATCTTCCATATAACTTACGATTATAACCTACTGTACTATGTACCTCTGTTAGTGGCTCTGAGTAAGGTTTTTTGCCAAATAAAATATTTCTGTGTTCATGTTTCATCCTAGATTTATTACAAATCTCTTGAATTCTCACTTCTTGATTATCATCCTCAATGAAAACAGCCTTTTCTTCTGAAGAAGAAAAGTTTCGAATACATGCCTGATACTGGTTTGATAGCCTATGTCTAAGTTCTCTATTATTTAACAAAAACCTCATTTTGAAAACTATTTCAAAATCACAATTCTTAGTAAACATAACCCATTTACTCAAGCAGAAGAAAGAACTAATTGGAGGTTGGACTGGTTGCAAAAACTGACAGTTATTTTTTTATCCTGTTTTGCCAGTGGCAGGCTCAACGCAAGCCATGCAATTTAAAAGTACACTATTTTTATAATGGAATGCCCTTCTAAATTTTGTGGCCATCCCCGGGATCGAACCCGTCACCTCTTGCACCGAAGCCCAAGACGCCAACCGTTAGGCTAACAGATGCCCTTCTCTCTGACAGTTCACGCAACCAACCAAAAAAACAATGGAAACAGCTCAATGTAACATTTGGTTGAATATGGCTTTATACACGATCAACATGGTTGTGAATCGGGCAACACCGTTTTTTCGTACAAATGACCTTATTCTGGTAGTTTTTAAAATGAAATCTTTACAGTGTACAGTATGTGATTTATTCCTAAAGTAAATCTGTTTTATAATTTGCTTGAAATAACGGGACATAAAGAGGTAAACAAGTGCATGGCCGGTCAACATGATTTATTACCGGTCAACTACGATTTTGGGTACAAATACCTCTTCAATAAAGTTTTTGGAAAACAAAATTTACAGTGTATGGTATAAAATAAATATACATACCAAATTTTGTTGAATTCAGTGCGTTGAGTACTCGTTCATGGTTTTATTAAACACTTTTAAATTTCCGACTCAATATAACCAAGAGAAGCACATTCCCTTTTCTGATTTATAATTCTATAGTGCAATGGAAAAAATGTCTGATATCGTTAATTTCAGAATAATATTGTGTGCTATCAGTACTATCCATTTTCTTCATGGATTCATAATTCCTTACTTTGTAAGATCCATGGTTTTAATGACTATCTATATTGTACCAGAGAGGAACGGATTGCAAGTTTTAGTGAATTTCCCATAGGGAAGAAGCTATTACCGTAGGTCTCATGGCGAGAATTGTTATTTTTACTTCTTAAGGTGCCCAGAGATAAAAAACAATAGTCGTTTATATATATATATATATATATATATATATATATATATATATATGTGTGTGTGTGTGTGTGTGTGTGTGTGTGTGTGTGTGTGTGTGTGTGTGTGTGTCTGTGAACACGATAACTCTCGTAAAAGTGGTCCGATCGAGACAAAATTTGGTAGAAACGTGTATTTCTACAATTGCTCGGACGAGTTCATAATCCAAACATATCGGTCAATGGGAACGGATAGTTTTAGGGGGTTTTGTAATCAAAATCGGGGTTTTTGCATTTTTCCCATGTAATTTTTAAAAATTTCAAATTTTATCTTTCACCATTAGAATCAGCTAAAAAAGTTGCACTGTTAAGTTTCTTAAAGTTTTGCTCTATCTCCAACGGTTACCAAGATATTAAAAAATCTAAACACAGTACGTTGTATTTTGGGGCTCCAATGTTAATCTTATGGAGGATAAGGAAAAACTAATATTTCCCATAACAATAAATATTTTTAGATTAAACTTGGTACATTTAGTTGATACCCACCCGTTTATGCTTAAAAATCATAGTTTGTGTGTTTATCATGGCAGCAAACCTGCATACTCTTTTCCCATTTTAATCATATGGGGAATAGACAAAGTTCTTTATTTATGGACATATGTTGATGAAAGCTGGTATAAATGTTAAAAATAAAAATTGTTTATGATAGAAATGTCTACTTTCAGTGTTACTCACAGCAGCAAACCTGCACACTCATTTCCATGTTAATCTCATGGAGAATAGGCAAATAATTCTCATGTTTATGGACAGATTTTTATAAAACTTGTCATATATTATTATTATCATATTATTATTATTATTATACTATTGATTTGGAAATTTGCTGAGTACGCAAGTCTGCTGCGACGGGGTATTTTATTATCCGTTCATTAATGCATGGTTGTACAGTATTGTATTTGTGTACAAAATACATTTTGCTGTAAATCAAGAATAACAAATTTGCCCTCAGGTGTGACCATTTTTTGTTGTTGGATATAGAAAAACATAATTACTTGTATAAGTTTGATTAAAAATGTGATTTTTCGATACATATATGGTAAAAATTAAGTCCCTTACTTATTTATCTGCTTATTATTATTTATTTATTTATTTTTTTTAGATAGTATCAATGTACGTTTACGAAAATTAAATGACGTATAAATCTTTAGTTACTATTATATCCGTGATTTTTCTCCTCAGTTGCCCGGCGCTAGTGTAGTTACGGTAATGTCTGGGTTGGAGGTTGGTTCGAGATCGCAGCTCAACCTTGAAATTTGGTATTTAGGAAAACCTTGTGATACTGTCTTCGGTGAAGGCTTATAATTTGCTTGAGTTTTGAGTTCCAGTTTAAGCAAATCTGAATTCTTACCGCTCTGAACTCTGTAAAATATTAGTTGACTACGAGTGATGCTAAATATCATGAGATATGAACTGTGTTTAAGGTTGTGGTAGTCCCTGGTGCCTTGGTGAAAATTCGGTTTAACATTATTATTTTAAGTGTTACCTTTTCAGTTGTTGATTAAAGTTAACATGTATTTTATTTCTCGAGCTGTACTATCTCTACTTTTTATTGTAATTTACGCATGTGGTGAGCAAGGTGATGTCAGTTCTAAAGAAAAAGCTAGTGAGGCTCCAGTTCAAAGTTCAAGTAGCACTGCAAGCCGATCTGATCAGCAGCATCCTGATGATAAAGCTTCAGTTAAAATTGGTAGTTCAGGATTTAATGAATATAAAGGTAACATACCCGTAGATAAATCCTATAGACCATCATATATTTCTAGTGTTAGTGTAGGTAGTTTTGGAGGACAGTTGTTTAGAAGCTCCT
This sequence comes from Nephotettix cincticeps, assembly GCA_023375725.1. NCBI lineage: Eukaryota > Metazoa > Arthropoda > Insecta > Hemiptera > Cicadellidae > Nephotettix > Nephotettix cincticeps. The sequence continues at coordinate 19,405,732 of CM041789.1, read as the reverse complement.
CCGTTTTACGAGAAGCACAACTACAATCTGCAGCCTCTCGGGCAGAACAAATGTATGCAGGTATGCACTGATCAACATCAGTATGGGTCATGTTTGTTTCCAGTTTTCGTATTGGAGAGTTGCAACTTAATAGCATGACATGTGGTAGATGCCTAACAAAAGTTCAAGGTTCTGCACCATAGCCCTAGCTTATATGAAATACAAACCTTCACTCCTACAGAATTAAAGATGCTAATAAACTGGATCATATAAGTAATAGACAGTGACCTTTATAATTTATGAAACCTTTGAACTTGTTTTAGATTTAACCCTGCATTAGGGGCTATTTATCTTTTCATGACATCTACAGGTCATTAAACTGTAGGTCCATTAGTTGCCATCGGCTGTTGGGCTATGAATTAACAGTCCTGTCTAAGGAACATGTCAGCCTTTGTCAGTAACAAGACTACAAGATCACACCACAATCATCCTACATTCATTCCTCATTCATACTTGGCCTAAAATACCTACTTGGGTAGGTCGCCATTTCAGTTAAAAGTATAAAGTACCTACAAATTATGAGTACAAGTACTGAAAACAATCGTTAATTTAAAAACCCCTGTTTTTATTAGTTTTTAAGTTATTACGTGGATAAACTTTTAAATTATTATGTCCGAAATCCTAAAAAAACACTGTTAGAGTGAAAATATAGAATTAATATAGCCTGGTCTGTCGCACATAACAACAGACTGGGTTAAGAACGCTATCGGTAAAAACACTTCCTTCTACCTCAAGGTTAATAACTCTAACTGAGGGTTGTCTCTTTAATCGGTGTAAGGGGCAAACGCCGAAGGTAGCTTGGTGCACCGAATCTATTACCAGCCCAAAAGGTGGTAAAAACTTAAATATGTTAAAATAATGTTAAATAGTTTAATAACTAAGCCTACCTTACTGTTTTTTTAAATTATATTTCTTTAAAACCTGACCAGTCTATGATATATCAGTTTGTTTCCAATTATTTAAAAACAATGCAAAGGTATATGCCTAAATAAATTAGTGTTTGGTAATTGATACACAAAAAATAAATACACAGAACTCTACAGTTAAGATTAACTATTAGATCCAACTAAAATATATGTTTAAGAGAATCTAATATTATATCATTATAAACTAATTAATAACCTGCCTATTCTGATTAGAACTAAAGCCTATAGTGACAAAATAACCGGGTTGCGGATTTGTTCAACTGCTTGAAAGATATATAGCAATAAATATGTTGCCAGGACATGTAATTTAGGTACTATCAGGAGGCCTATTACTATGAACAAAATATTGTTTCCTGACTAACTCAAGACTCAATATCTACTGTGAAGTTACATATTGTCTATGATAGCAAAATCAACAACTAGATGGGTGGTTATAGTGCTGTCTGCCTTCAAAACTGAAGGTCCAATATCGCAAGGGTTGGATATAGATCCTTTTGCCATTTTTTCATTAGGCTATTAATTGATGAAAGCTTCCTAACAAAAGGTTGGTGTTGGAAAGCATTAAAAAAATGCTTAAATGAATAATATAACAAAATAGTTACAGCTGCTAAATGGTTTAATGTAGTAGCCTCTGATTAATGCATTGATAAGCTGAAACCCTGTGCACAGTAGACTACAGCTCTAGATTATAAAGAGTATCTTAACAAGAACTATAACTTCAGTCTGTTCAAAGTTTTACTCACAGTACCCATTTTGATGAAAGACCGATATAAGCTTAAAATATATGGGCTTACTGTAAAGGATAATAAAAAATTTATTAAGAACCCATTTGAGAAATTCAGCGTTAGAGGAACATCTTAAATCAGTGGATTATAGGAGCATCTCAACTCTGTTGTGAAAGGAGGAAGACGGAGAGATTATATGTTTTGAATTAGAGAATTCAATGTAAAATGTAAAACAGGACAAATGAAGTAAGATATGTTAAATGATAGAAGATGTAGGTCAAGAAGGGTGTTAAAAATAAAATTGCATTAGTATTAACAAAGAGGTATAAAGAGATAACGTAAACTAAAGTACTTGAAAAGGTTGTTTAGGGAAGGGAGTTTTGGTGGGTCATAAGCAATCAGATGAGAGGAGATAGCCTAAGAAATGAGGTATTATAATATTATGAAAGGTTAGTATGCAGGTAATACTGAAGTATCAAGTGGCAAAGACTTATGAGAACGCGATATTAGTAGAATCAGATATTAGATAAGGATTAATTGCGTGAAAAGCATATTGGTTTTACATGTAGTATACTAATATAAATTGTTAAAATGAAATTTACTTTTTGGTTAGATCATGGTATGTCTAAAGGGAATGTTTGCAGTTCATATAAACAGCTGTTTTAATACCCAAACTATGACGTCACTAACCAAGTTACGTCACTGTTTCAAATTTTGGTGGTGCAAATTGCTTGAACCCCCCCCCCAGAGCTGAGACATAACCTTATAAAAAACTAAAATTAATATCTAATTTGTTCATTTTATTGGTGAATTTTTACTTTTGTTGTGAAATCAACAAATTAATTTAGAAGAAGATTCACTGATAATACACTCATACTTAGATAATACAGTGGGAACCCCATTTTTTCAAAGGAAAATTAATTGACTTGTGTAAAGTAACATTTCGAAAATACTGTTTCAGGACGAGTTAGTGTATGAGAAATGGTCAGTAAACTAACTAGATTTTATAGAGGATATCAAAATTGTATTCACGCTGGTATAATGTTACGTTCCGATTTAATAGACGAAACATTATAAAATACTCTGTTGTAATGAACATTATAGTGGTTATTAATTTTAACTTGTAGGCCTAATACTGTATTATTTTATTTTTTATTACCTTTTTGTTTCTTTCATGTACGAATGGACGTGATAATTAAAAAACAGTTTTTAAGTTTATCTCAGATAGATTCATTTCGGTTGGTAAGCCTACTTGATACTGAACTCTAGTCACCTATTGATAACCTTATCCAAAATTTAATTTCTCTAGTACCTTATCCTGAATGTCTTTAGACATCATGAATCATAAATAAAATCCATGTTTTGTAGCCCCCTGAGGTGGAATATTGTTTGAATAACTAACAAATAATTTAATTAAAATTAAAAATTGGCTTAAAAAGACAGAACAAATTAAACTATCAAGAACCACAGACAAATAGCAGTTAGGGCCTAAATAAATAAAAATTGGTATTGAAATGTCATCATCAGATGTCTAATTCCTTCATGTTGCCAGATGGCTGAAGACATTAGACATGTAATGATGGCATTTTATTGCCACAACTGTTGTTACTTGATTGTAAATGTTTGATAATGTACAAATTAAATTATTTATTAATCAATCAATTTTAAAGTATGTTTTATAAAAACTATGGTTATATTTTTGTCCAGAATCAAAGGGAGTGCTTTTGGATTTAGTGTTATTAATAGATAACCAATGATTGTACAGTAATGGGCTATTTATTTTGAGGCAAGGATATTGTATCTAATTTAATTTTCTTATTAATAGTAAGTTTTTCAGAAACCAATGAATGCATTTCAAAACATTTTCATAATATAGTTGGTTTAGATGAGCTGGTTTTGAAATTTTCAGCAGAAAACACAGACGAATAATGTGGGATATTTGTTAAGTATTAATAGATTGCCAAAACCATAATATAAAACAATGATTACAGCATTGCTTTAAAAATGTAGACTCCAAAAGAAACGAGTGAATAGTAAGTGGAGAAGACAAATTCTGACCAATCATCCAATTGATGTGTGGCCGCTGACCAATTGAGTGTAGATTTGATATTTACAGCAGATTCCATCACTAACACTTGCAATAGGCTGTCTGGTTAAAGTGAAACCTTAAAAACAGTGTTAAAATAATCATAAAAATAATTTTGACACTTGTTATTATGCATTGCTTGGAATGATGAGATATGTTTGGTTCTTTTCACATTTTACGTCCTCAAAAAGCCAAATGAGCTGTACCTTAATTTCTGTCTGTCTGTTTTCCTCTTTGTAACAACACTAAAACAGGTTTTTTTAATGCTCTGTGATTGTAAGAGCACCCACACTGATGTTTCAATTTATTTTCTTTCCTTTTGGAGAATGGTTTATTTTGTAAATATTAAACTGGTACCCATGCCCTGTTGAAGTAAAATAAATGAGCTCTCAAAAGCCCAGTTTTGAGTGAATAACTTCATTTTGTCACAAGTTTTACTGAACATGCAATCTATTTAAGTGTTTTAATATAAACAACCAGCTGTCAAATTAAAATGAATATTATTAATTTATTTAAATTTATCATTTATTTTAAACCTATTTCACAACAATACTGCAGAATATTAGGGGAATGGCGAAACATCTTCTAATCTATTATTTTAATAATTCAGTCTTAAAAATCTTTTTACAAAAATATCTGGAGTTCCACTGGACCGATTTCATTAACTAATGTGTCATTAGAAAGCTTTTATCCTGTAGATTTGCCAATGAATATAAGTTTGATGTTGTTCAGTAGTTAAGGTGAATAAGTAAAAAATACATGTTTTCCAAAAGAAATACATCGAAAACGGTTTTTTACAAATTTCTTATTTGAAGGTAATTTTTGGCTGCCTTTTTGAGGTTTTTTAAGAAAAGCTGAATAGTAATTTGTAGGAAATTTGGTTCACTTTCAGAAAATCACCTTCCATTTTGGTCAACTTCCTTACCGTTTAAAAATTATTTACAAAAAACCAAAGCTACTATCAATTGGTTTGCGTTGAAAAAATACTGAGTTAGATGTATTTTTTGTTAAACATTGTATAATTAAATTCAGAGTTCTACTGGACCGATTTTAATAATTAATGTGTTTTTGGAAAGCAGATTTGCATAACAATTTGAAAGTTTGATGTTATTTTATAAAGTCATGGAGAAAAAGTTAAAAAGAACATTTTCATCTTTAAAGTGGTTAAAGTGGGTTTTCTTGTATTCTTCACCCAATTATATGGAACACGTGGTTTTTAATTAACAGCTTCTCATGCATTCGCAAAAAGGCTATTTTATGTTTAAAAACACAGTTAGTTGTGGATTTTATAAACAAAACTGTTCACAACTTACTGGAAGGAACATCAGAAACATATTTAAGTTCGGATTCTATTGAAGCGAATGATAGTTCACATGCTTTTTTAATCATTTCCCTATAGAATTTTTAAATCAGCAATCACCACCACGAATGCCAATACATCAATTAAATTTAAAGATTGAAGCTGTTATAATGTTACTAAGAAATCTTAACACAAAAAAGGGGATGTGTAACGGCACACGATTAATTGTTAAAGAGCTAAAGCCCAGTTTAATAATTAATTGCAGATGTTTTAACTGGATCTTCGTGGTGGTGAAATCGTGTTCATTCCAAGGATTGATTTGGCACAAACGGACACAGATTTAGTTTTGAAAAGACAATAATTTTCTATAAAATTAGCATTTGCTATAACGATAAATATGAGGAAAAGGCCAGACTTTGGAGAATGTTGTAGTCTACCCTCCAGCACCAGTAGTATTTAGCCAGGGACAATTGTATGTTGCACTGTCTAGGGTAAAAAGGTTTGATGACATTAAAATTAAAATTATCCCTAGCAAAGATCAAGGGAAATTGTTGAAAAACTCTGATAAAGTACTTTTATGAATTTTGTATATAGATAAATATTGAAAATAAATACTTAATTGGAACTTTTTAATTTAAAAAAATTTCTATCTAATAGATAATATTTTTTTTCAAATACAATATCGATATTGAAAATAAACAAAATTATTTTCTATTTATTTCACCAGAAATAGCATAATATGTACCATTTTTCTAGAGATCGTTCGTTGTATGTAACCACAACAGGTTCTGTTTCTGGAGCCAGCAAATTTTCTAATTTTAAATAAATGCCCAATTTGCCTGCTGAACTGATGTTTTTCTATGAATTTTATTTATTTGTTTTTGTTTACGATATCAGATTAATAAGTTATTTTGTCATGATATAAAGTATCTTGCTTCTTAATATTGTAACATACAATCCGTATAAATATTACATTTATATATATCATTTATCATTTATTATATCATCTTACATTCAATCCTCATTCATACTTGGCTTAAAATACCAACTTGTGGTATGGTCGCCATTTCAAATAATCTAATCTAATCTAAAGGACAGGCATACTGCTAGTATTAATCAAAAAGCTAATGAGCTAGTCACAGTTTATATAGGCCTATATAAAATTGAAACAAAGAGTTAAGTTTTATAATAGTAGATAGAGTAGACTAAGCAGTAAGTGTCATAAGAAGTGGCTAGCACGTCCTGTTACATATTTTCACCTTGGGGCTTCATGTTGATAAAAACTAGGTCAATGTCAGTGGAGCAAGTGAGGTTGGTCTAGGTTGATCTGTCATGCCATTCACTATCATTAGCTTGGGGCACTGGAATTATGTTAGTGTTATTTAAACTGTAACTAGCTTTCCTTGTTTTCTGATATCATCAGGCTGTGATAGCAGAGCAATATTTCAGTTTTCAGAGTATTCAGTTTTTACTCTTTGTTTTAATCAATGTTGAATTGAAAGATATATTGAAAACTATGTTATGTAAGTTAATTAATCTACGAGTAGTGTGTAATTTTGATTAGTCAGTTAATTTTTGTAGTTTTCCGTATAAATTTTGATCAATACTCCATATTTATAATCAGGCAATGTGGCTCTGATTCTTTGGTGTAAATCAATGAAGAGATTGTTATTTATAAATAGGAGGGTAAAGTGTGGACCTGCCTTTTGGCTGTTGTGCCAACTAAACTGGCAGTGAGTGACACAACAATCAGCACATTCATTTGACGTCGGGAATCGGCGAAGATTAAGCTATTGACTGCTTCCATTTAAGGAGACTATGTCTTCTATAAATTGTTATGTTTAGTAAACCGACCTAAGGAAAAACTTAGGTACTAAAGTAATATTAAAATTTAACTTAAAGTTTTACTTAAATATAAAATAGCTTTATGTAAAACTAAGTTAAAAAATTATAATGATCTATTTTTATTTCAAACAATTAATTGGTCTTTAAAGGTTTGATGATAAATTTCCATTGATAAGTTATAGAATCACCTAAATCGATACGTGCCTGAATCTGTGTAACTAAGTTAAAGAAAATAATTTAAATTAGGCCAAGGGAGTGTGAAAGAAAAATTGATCATAAAATTGTAATTTGTGTAAAAATCCCTTGTTCTCACAAATAGCTAAGGTATGATAAAATAAGTTATATCAAGTGCCGGTAGGGTATGCCATGTATTAAAATATTACCAGGATAAAACTTCCCTTTTACATAGGCTACCACAGCAGAATTATTAGAAAAAATTAATTATTTTGCGGTAATGGTCATCACTGTATTTGGTCAAGCTGTTATATTAAAATGTGTGAAGATTTTTATGAGTTTCTACAAATTGAAGAGTTACAATTTTTGTAGCATGGAAAATTGTTTTCACTGAATTAAAACCTTCCTGCTTCAAGGGTATTGCTAGGCTGAGTGCTTTTTATTTTCACCCCGTTGTTTAATATGACTTGTTTCTGACCCAAATTTACTCTGCATGAAACCTTAAATGATTATTTTGGTGAATTCTGTGAATTGTATGGCATTTTGCAACGTGAACATTTTGACTCCATTTTTGTAGGCGTATAGAATTGGTTTCTGTTTTTATTTATCTGCAGACAATGAGCGATCCTTGCTCCATTAAATAATAGTCCTCACCATTGAATATAATTATGATTAACACGACAATAAATCTTTGATATTGTTCCAATCATATTTCATAATCATTAGACCTGTGGAAGGCGATTTAATAACAAAATTTGTATTTACGTTGAAACATTAATTTCACACAATTTGTAGGCCTTCATTTCATTGGCCGGGGTCATGGTAGTTATACTTTGTTAATCTTTATCCATTCAGCTCGCAGTGTGTACAATTGTAAAATTGTTTGAACAAAACTGTATAATTACTTATATTACATTTTAATGTATGACACCAACAACATTAACACTTTCATCCCATTAGATAAAATATAGCAGATATTATAAGTTGTCCAAGATAGAAGACATTGTCGCTACCGTATACATATTACATTGTTAGACATTTCCTGAATTATGTTTTAGGAACCGGAGGTGCAGAGCAATGCAACGACGACTTAGCTTGTCTGACAATGGCTGCGCAGGATCGCCACGGCCTAGACGCTATTCGTTCCCTACATAGGCAGCTAGACGATGACGCAAACGGAGCTGTCGATCTCTCCGAATCGGATGAGGTAAATCCTCTACAGTTAATTTGTTACCCATAATGGTTCTTATACTAATTCTTATTCTCAAGACACCGAACCTAAAATACGTATGTATTAGGTATAATGAGTGTGATGAACGTAATGGATTCTATAACATGTAGCCTTGTCAATAACAAATATCAGCTGATTCACATGCCAAGATCATTGATTAAGAAAGGCAAAATTAGTACAGAATCATCTCTAAATTGTTTTAAGATTTTGGATCAAGCCAGTGGCCTTAAGGTTTTGAAGCAAGTACAGTAAAACCTCACTCGACTCTCGTTAGTGGCCTTAAGGTTTTGAAGCAAGTACAGTAAAACCTCACTCGACTCTCGTTAACTCAACAGTCAACAGCTGATACCTTTATCTTATGTACTAGTGTGTCTGATTTTTCAAGGTCACGGGATGAGCCCAGATGGACCTAGTCGATCTATTGCGTGCCTCTAGACTGTTTTAAAGTGATCTGGGCATAGTTTGTTGGGGAAGTTTGCTATTGTTTACTTAATCACGAAAGAACGTTGTATAATTGGAAGCAAACCAATATTATCAATTTTACATTTTTTCAGAAGATGATTTCTTGAATATTTAACACGTTTCCAATGGTTGTATTTTCATATAAGCATTGTACTTAAATAAGATTCAATGTGAAACTTGAGTCTGTTATGTGTAAATTAAAATTCATGAAAAATTGCAATGTTTTGGATAACTTGACAACCTCTGGTCCACAAAGTGTCGAGTTAGTGAGGTTTTACTGTACTATGACAACGGAACACTTCGGCCAGTCGAATGTACATAACATTATTTATTTATTTATTTACAATCATCTGTTTTCGCCCTTACATGCAAATGAAATTGCTTGGGCATTAGATTTGTCAATTGATACAATAATACATTTCCTTAAGCTAAGAGATACATAACTGCTCTAACTGAAGATGAAAAAAGGCAATTCAAGTCTGTTACCGTCTATTTGTGTACTCGGAGCCATTCAATCTGTATTCAAGTACTCATTGAGGCTGTAACAACACTTCCGAAGAAGGTGCTCCGCAGCTAGCTTTTTGAACCTGCTGAGACAGGGCCGATCCTTAATGTGAGTGGGGCAATTATTGTAAATTTTTAAACAGAAATATGACGGTGAGTTTTCGAAGAAAGTTGTTTTGTGGATAGGGTATTGCAAAACTGCTGCATTTCTAGTGGAATATTGATGATGATGGTTATTAGAAAAAAATCTGTGAAGGTTTAATTTAACAAATAGTAGACACTGAAGAATAAAGAGAGATGGAAGTGGAAGAATATGAAGATCCCTAAATTTTTGCCTACAAGAATCTCTAGGACCTGAACCGGAAAGCAGTCTGATGGCTCTTTTCTGCATCTTAAAAACTTTGATTGCCTCGGCTGAATTTCCCCAGAACAATAGACCATAAGAAATTAGAGAATGGAAATAAGCAAAATATACCTGCAAAATATTATAGGCTTTAAGTATTATTTTGCCTGCAAACAAAATGCAACCCAAATTTTAGCAACTGAATGTATGCTTATTGATCAAATTACTCAAGTATCATAGGCATATCTTAGTGTTTTGGAATGTTGTGATTCCTGTTTACTATCTAAAGGTTTCGTTCTTATTTGTTTTTTTATGAATTATTTCTGAGATGTAGAAATATTTGAATATTGTTTTCTTTGTACGGTATATTTAAGAGACATATATATCAGTTGACTATTCTAGATTTTAAAATCTGCTATGAACAGGCTATCAATTTTATCATGTTTGCCCTAAAATTTTATGTTTTAGTTTCTCAGAGAAGAACTTCAGTATGAACAAGGGGCGGAAAAGCGACAAAGAGCTTTCCACAGGAATGACGACATGCACATATCTGTCAAAGAACTGTGGGAAGCATGGGTGAGATCGGAGGTGAGTGTTCCAATTTAATATTAGAGTCCTGTTAACCGAGTTAATGTAGACCAAATGTAGCAACCTTGGTTAACCAAAAACTTGGTCAACACGGAACTAGGCCTACTAATAAGTTTAAAAGATTTATAAAATAAAAATCCTACAAGAAGCATTTTCACTTAAGCCGAACACAATTCATCACTACAAAACGACAAAAAAAACTTAAACCAAGGGGGACATTTGATACTTCAATGCAAGTGGCATGGACGTAGTTTCATAAAAATTCAACAGAATGCAGCACCAAACTCTTACTGTCTGTCACTTCTCACGGTCAATGTAACAGTCATAGCTTGAAGAAAAACTAGCATACAACTTGTTTTCATGAGATAATCAACTGAGAACGTGTTGCACGTGTTATTCTGTGCGTTGCGGTGATGAGTATAAACACGTGCGTGCATTTGAAGTGTTAAATGGGACTCTACTGTATTATTTAACAAAACTATATTGCGAGTGTCATTTGTAAGCTATTCAAGGAGGGAAGATTCATAACCGAAAGTTAGGGTTGACCTGACAGTTAGGTGCAATCAATAAAATTTATTAATTTTTTAAATATTTTCTTTGATTATTTTTAAAGAAACCGTTGACCATGTTACCACATATCTTCCTCAGCTGGGGTATTACTTTCATGTGTGATTTCCAAGCAGGTTTTTACCTTGGGACAATATTCAATTTATTGTTTCTTTTTGTAAAAATAACTAAGTAATAACTTTAAAATAACCTTAAAAAAACTAAATAATTTATAAAAACCATCTGGTAAGCTGTATCAATTGTAAAATAGAAGCAATACAATTCATTCATTCATATTACACCACAGAACATTGCTATTAAGTAAATGTTAATTGAAGAACCAAAATACTAAGTTAATGCAATTGTTAAATATTGAAATAAATAATTATATTTCATAACAAGAGTTGAGTTGGTCATTGCATATTTGAGACCATATGTTTGAAGTGTGGTATTTATTGAGCACTTGAAACATATGGTCGAGAACATGCAAACCACTCAACTCACCACTCAGCCCCTCACTCAAACCTCTCAGAGTCTAATTATAAAAAAGACATTTTATTTTAATATTTCTTTATTACAACAACAATAACAACACAAAACAATTTCAAAACTAATAACATTTGTAGATTATCATCTAAGTATTTGCATGTCAATTTTAGTTTATGAAACAATAACAAATGTTGGTGTTTGTATTAGTAAAATCAAAAAAATAGTGAACATTCTCATTACGTAATAAACAATGTAATGATATAGTAAACATACAACAAAAACAGGTGATTTCACAGTGGTGTGGTAAAAAAACATAGTTCCATAACTTTTTCCCACGAATTGGGATGCCATAAAAAATTTAGATAAAATTTCCATATAATTTGGGAATATATTTTCCTTTCAGTTGGATTGTATATGTGGAAGATCTCTCTTATCTACTTATTTTTTTATCCTACAAAAAGAACAATGATGTGACACATTGAACACAATAAACTATATGTTGAATCTCAATATGAATTTGTGTAAAAATGATTAAAATGTTTATGTGTCAAAATGTAGTCAACTAAAATGATCCAAAACTTTGTTTCCTGCAGGTGGTAAAAAGCTTGCAGTTAGTGACATGCAGATGGCACTATCAACATATGACGATGATTGCAGAATTTGTTTTGGTTTACCTTATCTGTCATTCGCTGTCAAATTACGTAACTCTTAACTATAAACTATCCAGTTGTTATGAAAGCAGTGGTTTTTAATAATCTCTCTCGTAAACTAATAATGGAACAAATTATTACTACGAGAGTTATCGTGTTCACAGACACATATATATATATATACATATATACATATATATATATATAAAAATTTTAACGACTATTGTTTTTGAACTCTGGGCACCTAAAGAAGAAAAAATAACATGGTCTCGGGCTTAAGTCTCACCATGAGACCTACGGTAATAGCTTCTTCCCTATGGGAAATTCGCTAAAAAGACATTTTATTTTAATATTTCTTTATTACAACAACAATAACAACACAAAACAATTTCAAAACTAATAACATTTGTAGATTATCATCTAAGTATTTGCATGTCAATTTTAGTTTATGAAACAATAACAAATGTTGGTGTTTGTATTAGTAAAATCAAAAAAATAGTGAACATTCTCATTACGTAATAAACAATGTAATGATATAGTAAACATACAACAAAAACAGGTGATTTCACAGTGGTGTGGTAAAAAAACATAGTTCCATAACTTTTTCCCACGAATTGGGATGCCATAAAAAATTTAGATAAAATTTCCATATAATTTGGGAATATATTTTCCTTTCAGTTGGATTGTATATGTGGAAGATCTCTCTTATCTATTTATTTTTTTATCCTACAAAAAGAACAATGATGTGACACATTGAACACAATAAACTATATGTTGAATCTCAATATGAATTTGTGTAAAAATGATTAAAATGTTTATGTGTCAAAATGTAGTCAACTAAAATGATCCAAAACTTTGTTTCCTGCAGGTGGTAAAAAGCTTGCAGTTAGTGACATGCAGATGGCACTATCAACATATGACGATGATTGCAGAATTTGTTTTGGTTTACCTTATCTGTCATTCGCTGTCAAATTACGTAACTCTTAACTATAAACTATCCAGTTGTTATGAAAGCAGTGGTTTTTAATAATCTCTCTCGTAAACTAATAATGGAAAAAATTATGATGGAATATAATGAAAAATATTTCACCTGTCCTAATAAAAGATAAATATAATATTGAATTATTCCTGTAATAGATAGACATTTATATATTTACGAGTTGAACACTTGGTCAGAGATAAACTCATAAATTCTTTGAGAAGTGATAAAACGTTTGGCTGTTTTGGATCGGTCCCAAAAATGTGTCATCAAAAGTTGCTGCCACCTCAGACGCCTGGTATTTTCTGTTTATCAGATATTCGTTCTATTAATACTGAATCAGATATGTGTATAGTTACCCTCGTGTTTTTTCACAAAAAGGTGATGTTTAGTGGAACTCAAAATTTGTAGTAGGTAGTTTTTCTTTGTACACATTTTTAAAATAATGTTAAACTACAATTTGATGGGCTTGGACCGCTTTCCCTTTTAAGGTGGTACAAGCAAAAAAATCAACTATCTTAAAAAAACATAATTTTAATGTTTATTCGTTTATTGTATAATAAATATGCTTGGGCATGATTTTTTTTAATTTTAGTGATAATTTTTGATTTGTAAATTTGGCATTTTTTATGTAAGGAATGTGAAAAAACTACGTATGCTGTTGCGCTAAAATTTTGGTAACTTGATGAATAACTGATTTTTTCATGTACCTATGTATGAAAATTCGAAATAAGGAAAATAAATTTGCATAATACAGAAAATAATATTTTAAAGCCACATTTTTGATCCGATAAACTTATAAATCATGTCATTTTGGAGGTCTAAAAATTTAAAAAAGGAATTGTTATCTTAAACAGGTCACTCAAGAAGCTTGTATGGAAAAATCACATAATATTCGTAACGAATAAGCGACACTAGCGCCGACCTAGCAGATTTCAACTGCCCCTAACGCCTCTCGCACTGCCTTACATGTGTTTGTGTGCTCTCTTGTTAAAATGCCATTGACGTTGACATACAAAAAAAATTATCTGAAATGTGTTCCAGACCTTTTTTTCGTAGTGAAATATTTTTTCACATACTGTATTGTTATCAAATGTTTTTTTCCGTCACAGGAAATTTCGTATGAAACATCCATAAACTGCCGTTAAATAAAACAATAAACCTGAAATTGAATGAGCAATCTATAAAAGCAGCTGCTGGCAGTTGGGGCAAAATGTGGCTGAGAGGTTATAAAGTGTTATCTGAACACCATGAACAGATTGTGGGAGACCCGTTATCAGTCTGCAACGCTCCGTGCTGCAGACCATCTGGCCAACTGTCTACAACTCAATGCAAATACCCAAATTACTTAAAAATTATTTTCGTAATCCATAAATCTAACCAACTAGGTTTCTTTTTAAGAACATTAAACTTGTCTTCACTTAAAAAATGTTTTAAAGTGACTATTGCCACTGGGAAATAAATTAGAAAACAATAAAAATCTACTGATAATTTGGTTTTGAACCTCGATGTTAAGCTTTATTGAGGCCGGAATTTGCATATATATTTTTATTTATTTAATATATCAGCTGAATGTTTTTTTCCATTTATTTGTTAATATTTTGCCATCACAATATAATACTTGTTTCCTAACACAGAGTCGTACAAAGAAGAACCAAATAATAATCCAAATTGTTCTCACTGCTAGTAAAGATAAAATATTCTCATACCACTTCAAAGTCATAATTAAAATAAATAATTCCATCTAAGAAATCTTATAACACTTAGCATAACAGTCTAGCATCATGTAAAAAAATTTTATTCTCCTTAAAAACTATCCAATAGAATCATCTTTGTAGAAATTCTTACTTTAAAAATACCACTTCAATTTAATAAATACAAATTTCACGTGAATTGAAAATTTGAATAGTAAATTGATTTTATACAATAGGCTATTTGAAAAACAGAACTATTTATGAAGAATGATGTGCAGGATAACATTCTGAGTGGTCCTTATTTTGTCTATTAATGTTTTGTTAGTTTCTCCACAACATGGTAAAACATAATGTAATGTTGAATTTACTAGAATGCCACCAAAATATACACCACAAGGAAGGTTAATACTTATAATTGCATCCTCCATGTTTTCTTTCAATTTACTGAGTTAAACTGCTTTTTTTCTAAATTTAGACCAAATTTATATGAATGCATTGTTTTTGTGAATTCAGGTCCACAACTGGACTGTGGAGCAGACGACGGAATGGCTGGCCATATCCGTGGAGCTGCCCCAGTACGTGCCTAACTTCATCATGCACAGGGTTACAGGAGCCACGCTACCAAGGTGAGACCTGTGTTTGTGCGAAAGTGGCGATACAGTGGCATAGTGTCGAAATGCAAACATGTTATGACAACGATACGAGGTGGCAGCATCTTTGCTGTTATTATTGCAATAAAATCAGTTTTGTGCATCACATTGTTTCATATTATATTAACATTTTTGGGTTATAACCAATGTATATTCAATCATCAAAATTTTTCATTTAACTGAGTTGATCTTGGTTGCAATTAATTTGTATATTCAAGAGTTCTACATGTAATATAAAATATTAGCAGTTAATAAACAATATTAATATTTTCCTTTCAAATAAAGATACAAAAACGATATCTTACATGGTTTGCGAAAGTAGATCCTTGGTCTCTAGAAAGTACGGTTTAAATTTATACAATTTTTTAAAGTCAAATTTTATGGAGAATTCTATAATCATATAAATTTAACAATCCCAATCTAAAAATAATATTCAATCTATTGGGAAAACATTTCCTTCAGACATATCCATGATCCAACCCCATGATCTCCCACAGGGAATTAAACACAAAACGTTTTTAATTTATTGTGTTTACACTGGCTCTCTTGTAATAAAAATAAATTATTTCCCTTTGTTAATCTTATGAGTGTAAGCAAACCTTTATTGAGGCTTACATCCAGTTAAAAATTTATTTGAAAATCAATATCCTTTTTGGAAAACAATAAACTGATAATTTTTCATCAACTCTGAGGTTAACCCTTCAACTCGACTTACTGTGCACGTGGTTTTTTTAGAACTATTTGGAGCTTCTCAATATTGGTGAACGCTGTCTAACGCTTTCTAGCATAATTTTTTTTGCCATTCTGCTGTCTTTGAAAGGAGGAAAACAAAAAAAATCTCAACTGGAAGAGCAGACAATAACCGCTTGGTTTGTTGTTTGTTTACTGATGTCTGATGTAACGTGGGAAGACAATGTTTTATGTTAGTTTGGCAGTGTTTTTAACAGGAATATAGTTATTATTATAATATAGGAATGTTATATATAATATAGGAATATTATATAGTTATTATATCCACGAGTGTTTCATGCAAAGTTTAGTGTCGTAATAGTAAATTTTAAATGGAAAATTTGTTCCAAGAAGACATTTTATAGTAAACTGACATTGTGAGTACTGCATAGAACTAAGTTATTTTTGGATGTTTTCAATAAAACATTAGTTTGTTTAGACATAGAGAATAACATTGCATTGTGGTTAGATGAACAGTTACAGGTTAGGTTTGCTTAGGTAGGTAGGTGGTCCAAATCCCAAAATAATGCTGTCCGGGCGTGTTGGAAGGGTTCTTAAAATTCCGGGCTTGAAGGAATAAAATCGGTTAAGAAATGAAGGAGTACCGATCACATACTATACAAGGATCCCCTTTATTAACACAATATAATGTTAGCATTTCTCTGACCTTAATTATGGTTATATCATGTCACTACTATAATGTTAGGTGAAAAATCATTCAAGGATCCTTTTTAAGGGGGTCACGGATGCCTATGTTACTTCTCAAGACCTATAAAAGATAGAGATCTAATTTTTTTTAATTTTAAAGACTACATGTTTTTCTTTCTTTTGACTCAAAAGGTTTTACATACTCAAGAAAAAAAAGTTATTACATATAATTAAAAAAAATATGTTTAGGAAATAATATTATTAATATTTTAAAAATAGTTTTAGCTTTTATTTTGCTAAACCCCCATGTTAAAATATAGGTAAAACTATTACCTTTAAAATAAAAAAAATTAAGCTTCTATCTTTTATGGTTCCTGAGAAAAGTGCAAAAAACCAAAAAAAGTTATTTTCGGGAAAACATGATTTAATTGAAAGAGTAAACACAGTCATGCAGCGCTGGCGCCTGGTGCGTGGCGCGATCACTCTGACAAGGCTTTCTATAAATATTTATTTAAAAAAACCTATTTGACATAAACAAATTCTAAAAGCTGATTTTTGAAGCTAAAAGTCTGCCCTATAACACTAGCCAAAAAACAAAATTTTGTAAAAAAAATTTTTTGATCCGTGCTCCCCTTAACTGTTGTGTTTAGTTGATTGATTTTTTTTCTTTGATCAGGTGTTCTATGAGAAAAAAGTCCTGCATTAAACGTCATTTTTCACGTCTATGATTTAGCTAGGGAGTTACACTAAAACCTTGTTTATCTGATACTCGCTTATTCGAAATGGTTCCAAGAGAAAAATAAAAAATGTTGCAGGAAAGGTACAGCGCGATTTGCGACAACCTAAAAGGGGCGGACTGTATTCGACCGGCCCCGCACGGCGTTTTCGGCTGGCACTGCGTGGCGAATTCAGCCAGCACTGGGCAAATTTTTCGGCCGACCTTACACAATACTGTCAGTCGAAATAAGTCAACTGTGTTAAACACTTTACTCAAAGAAACACAATCGTAATGTGATCCCGTATAAGGGTATGGTATAGAAAAAACTGAAGACATTTATTTAGCTTTTTCTTTAAAAAAATGTGTAAAACAGTTTATCCGAAAATTCGCTTATCCGAAATGTTCCTGGTCCCATCAAAACCGGATAAACGAGGTTTTAGTGTATCTTTGTGTCAATTTATGAATTTTATGACAAATCACAGAGCTGTTAAGATATAATAAATGTTATCTCTAAGTATTATTGGCTGTGGTTATTATTTAGTAGATTACTAAATAATTGAAAATAATAATAATAATAATTAAATTGACTTTAAAATATGCGCTGAATAACGCTAGTAGTATTTTATGTCACAGTTAAATTTCTCTGATAAACATAATTTTTAATTGGCCATATGTTCTTATTCTAATATATGGATACAATATCCATGAAGTTACATTTCTCTTTGTAAAAACTTTTTCTTATGGGAATGAAACAATTTTTAGGAAAGATATATTATCTTCCATATACGTTTGTAATATGACCCAGCTTGATCAGAAATAAGGGAATGTAACCTTCAGCTCAATGAAGACACATCTCAGTTTCTTATCTGATAGGATACCAGCTGTTCTCTGTATTTTTTGCCAATTATATTGCTAATTATAGTTTTTAAACCTTTTCTCCTGATGTAAGAAAATTGGCTTTCAAACCATCTGTAAGGTATAAAAATGTTGTATTTATTTTTTACTGTCCTATTAAACCCAAATATTCCAGCTGAATGATAAGTAGATGAAGCCATTCTTATTTTTCTGTAAAAAATAGTTTCTGTTGAGTATATAGTGAGTTCTTTGATCCTCATTGTACTTTAGATTTAAGGTGTACTCCTTGGTACATTATGGCAATAACAAGCTTCCTGAGTGACTTATTTAACATACAAATTCTGGTTTTGTTGTTTAACATTTTTATACTTTTTATTATTTTTTTACATTTTTATAATGTCATCACTATTACTTCGTATCTCATAGACAAAAGAAAGTTGAAAAGTTAGTCGGAACAACAGTGTTATTTACTTCCCTGGACGTGTAATTATTTTAGCCGTGATGACAAACGTCTATAACTGTTGTTCTAGAGGGAACAATCATTTGTCGTTGTTGCCAGCAGAATATTTAATGGAGTAGTGCAAGTGGAAGGTCATTGGCCAGATATACGAGTTGGCCCGGGGCCAGGGATACAGTGTGATGATTGAAGGCTCAGACTCGTGTCTGGGGATCGGGAGCTTTCTCTGTGACTCATCCGTAGCTGATCTGGTCCAAGGTCATCAAATTTGTTCCACCAACTTTCACTTGCTGTCAATTGATTCTCTTCATAGTTTTATTCAAGAAATCACCAGAAAAACACAATTTACAAAAATAAGTTGTCAGCGTGAAATGTTATTTGTGCTTAAATTCTGAAATTTATGTATAGTAACATTTTTTTAGTATTATTATGATGATAAAAATTGAATATAATTTGTTTATTTTTTAATGTTATCAACAGGTAAAAAGACAGGTGATAGTACACAATTTTAATATATGTTGGAACAAATTTTAAAGTTTAAAACCCTAGGAAAATTTTTATTTGCACTCAATAACAAAAAAATTTTGCTTTCTCACTAAAACTTTGGTTTTAGTCAAATCCATGTACTTATGTGATATTGTGAATTTCAGTAAAAAACTACTTAACTAACTGATAAAAAATTACATCTACATAACTAATATATTAAAGTTTACCAGTATATTTAAGTTTTCATGGAATTTGAATCATAGAATTTTAGTATAACTTAAGTATTTATTTTTGTTGATTGATCTCTACCGACAATTTTATCTAATACTTGATGGTGTCAATATTTGAAAGATTTTATGTGAAAAATAAATAAAATGTAAGCCTCAACAATCCTGCCTACTCTGTGTGTAATATATAATGTAAACGAATTGTGAAAAAAAATAAAATCAATTTATACTCATTCGTAAATGCATTTTTACATAATTTAATTATACGTATACATTGTGTACTATAACTCTGTGTACAAAATTATATAAAATTATACACATTACAAATGATACATCACATATTACATGAACATAGGTCTCCTGTATCTAGTATTCTGTCTTATCTTTATGCATTTTTCACATAGTCAAATCAAATTATCCTATAAAATTCATAATTTGTTAACGATTTAGGATTGTTGTGTTGTTGAAGATTTCACTTTAAAACGCTATGAGTTTCATCACCTAAAGAAACATTATCTAGTAAAAACACAGACGCATTGGAAAAAGTTAAAGAAATAATATTAGTAGTCTCACTTTGTCCAGAGAGTTGCGGGACACCCTGTTTAGAGTAGTTGTCAGCATTGTGATGTCGACTTTGGTTGCAGGCTGGCAGTCAGCAACATGCAGTTCCTTAGCAATGTGTTGGGCATCAAGGATCCAATACACAAACAGAAGATCGCCCTCAAGGCCATGGACGTTGTTCTGTTTGGCCCCCCCAAAGGTGTGTGATTCTGGACAAGTTTGGTTGATCAATTGTAGTTTACTAGCTGTAAGCTTATACTTAGTAAAAATAAACACAAAAGAAACCTGAACAATATTAAATTAAGGCCTAATACCAGATAAATTATTTCAGTCATTTCTGAAAGGTTTTAACCAACTATCTAAAATTATTAATTTCTTAACTACAGTTGGACCCCCCTTATCCAACCTCCCGTTTATTGACTCCTTCAGATAACCGACTCCTTCTGTTATCCGACCTAGTGCCCAACCTTCTATCTGTCATCACTAGACTCTAGACTTATTGCTGAACCTGTTGATACATGAAATAATTATTCTACAATTACCTATAAATATTGTAATTTTTCAGTTAGTTTTTATACATAAAAGGATCTTCATATTTAAATTAATGTGTTAAAACTGTCTTTATACCCAGGAAATGCATTTTATTTGCTGATCCCGATAACTTACTTTTAGGCAGTTCTGACCATGGGCCAGTCCCTTTATGGATATGGGAAGTTGTACTGTATAAAACAACCTGATGTCTACTAATATAATTCAAAGTTATTTATCTTTAGTAAATAGCCTTGAGGTGTCAATTAGTTATATCTTCTTATGCTGTACACATACAAAATCACGTATCAGCTGTTTACTTAACTTGACAATTAAAACCTGAAGGTGATAAGATGACGTAGCCTTCCCCCTTCCTTCCAGACCTCCTCAGGTATACAACGTTAAACCAAAATGGATCCACATGTTAGTTCTTCACGCTACAATTCATTGTAAGAATACAGTACTTTGTTCAAAACAAAATGTGCAAATTTAATAATCATCCTGATAACCATTTTCAATGGGCTTTCTACTCTGCTCAGCATGGACTGTTGTAATTCTGAAACGTGTAATAAAATATAATTAATTGAAATGTCAAGGCCATTTACTAAAGCTAAATAACTTTGAATAATATTACTCTTTGGTAATATTGTGCTAAACAATCTCTCACTGTGATATGCCTCCAAATCTGTTATTGACTCTAAATAGATAGCAGCAGACCTGCTTACTCACCGAATTCCTATTCGATAATGAATTATTTGAGATGATAGAAATCAAACTTGTAATTTTTCTAACACCTGGAAAAATTACAATAAAATGTAAAATGTATTACCCATAAAAAATTGTCGTGAAAAAAAATCCTTCACAATTCAGTAGTGTATTGCTTCATCATCAGGACGAATATTTAAGAACGCATACACACGTGTACACTGTACAGTGACAGTGTGATGTTTTGACTGTCCGTCTATTAACTGGTAATTGTGTTTGGGTCGGCAGACGCCTCCAACTACATCAAGGACCTGATACTGGTGACGTTGCTGCTCGGCGCCCTCATCGGCTGCTGGTATGCGTACAGACAGAACAAGAACTCTCGCAGACATCTTAAGAGGATGATGAAGGACATGGAGAGCCTTCACAAAGCCGAGTTGGCTTTGGAAAATCTACAGGTTCCTTTCTTATCTTGTATTTGGTGTTAGGATTTTAGAGTATGCAAGTTAGCTGCGATGATAAACACATAAACTATGATTTTTAAGCATAAACGCTTGTATGTCAACCACATGAAGCTTAATACAAAGTTTCATCCAAAAATATAGATTAAGTGAAATATTAATTTTTTCTTATCCTACATATGTTAACATTGGAGTCTTAAAATGCAGCGTGCTGTGTTTAGATTTTTTAATATCTAGTAACCGTTGGAGATATAGCAAAACTTTAACCAACTAAATGTTGTAGTTTTTTTAGCTGATTCTAATAGTAAAAGATAAAATTTAAAATTTCACGTGAAACACACAAAAAACCCAATTTTGGGTTACAAAACTCCCTCATAATACCCCTTCCTATAAATGGATATGTCCAGACATATCCATTACAATTGTAATCCAGTTTCAAATTCGTCTGAGTAATTGTAGAATACACATCTCTACCAAATTTGGAATCCATCGGACCATTTTTACCAGAGTTATCATGTCCACAGAACCTATAAAATTTGTAACAACTATAAAAAATATCTTCTTCCCTAAGGGAAATCCACTAAAAATGTGTTCATTTTAGTACCAGTTCATACGGTTATAAGCTGACAGTATTAATCAGTGTGTTTTATAGAAGAAATGTATACTAGTCAGAAATGTTTGAAGATTGCTGACAGACTTGGGATGTCTCCTGAACATGGACTCTGTAATGTTTCAGAAAGAGCTAGAGAGAGCTAAGCAGGAGCAAGAATTTGCCACTACGGAGAAGCAGGACCTTGAGCGGAGACTGCAGGAGCAGAAGGAGGAAGGCGGGGACTTGCGCACGTCCTACTCTGACCTGGAGGTGTCTCAATTGAAGGCCGAGATTGAGGTGGGTTATAGCTTTGTGCTTATGACATAGTGTCTACAAACCTGGAACAGTCTGGGAATTTCACCCAACCTGGAATGGTCAGGGAAAAGTCATGGAATTTCCTAAGATCTAAAAAAATTCTGTGTCAGCTTAACCCTTCAACGCGGTTTCACACACCATACGTAAGCTAAATGCTGTCTGCAGTGCAGTTCAACGGACAATTCGCCCCAAAATGTGCTGCTATCCCTCAGCAGTTTATTAAACTATTTCGACTCTGACATTTTCAGGACGTAGACAGTAAATGGAGAAATTTCAGCTGTTGTCATGTATTTCTAACCAACACGAGAGAGACAGAGATAGTTTAGACTCAGGCATCAAATCAGCTATTGATTCGTCATGTTACTGTCGTCAGCTTTGTTCGTTATTGTTGTGTTTTTCAGTTATTTTGGTTATAAATATGATGTTATAATGAGAATAAATAGTGAATACATTTAGTTTGACAGTTATATTGTATTTGTGGTTACTCATTGGTACATTTTATGGTTTATATTTGCAATAATCAACCATATATAGTTTTTGTTTTTTGTGTTTTCGTCAAATGTAAAATGTAGATCTCGAGTTGACTGTAGCCTAGCCTTTAGTGTTACTATTACCTTTCAAATTATTGCTAGAATCATGTAAACTTAAATAGGATGTTTCGTAGTGAATAAATATATGTTTTAGTAATTGTTTGAACAAAAAGTTTGTGAGCACCAAAAAAGTACCGCAATTGGGTCTGTTTTGTAATAAAAATGTCCTTCGTGAAGGGGTTAAATATGTTAAACTTTCACTATTAATGAAAACTGCAGAATTGTCTTTTCTCCTTTCTTAATGACAATTTTGCTTACATTTCCAGATTTTCCTATTCATATTAAATTGTACAAAAGTATGTCGGTCAGCATAATGTTTCAAGGGAGAGTGAAGTTAGTTTGACAGACTTCATTATGTTTCGTGTTGTTTTTTAATTTGTAGCAAAACCGTTTTTACCATTTCTATTAGGAACATTTAAAAAATTCACAAGAATTGGTGTGCTTCATGTCGAAAACCTGGGATTTTCTGAATACTTTTATGGAAAACCGGAAATAGTCAGGAAATTTTTATTTTTTTTATTTTGGTAGACACCATGTATGAGCTCAAGGACTTTTGTAAAAACAAAATTGATTGGGAGTACTTTGCACAAATGTGGAGGAATGTGTTGCTTTAAGGATTTTCTGAACTTTCAGACATTTTTTGTTGAATAGCTAAGGCAGTTTACTTTTCAAAAACACTGAAAGTAGGCATTTTAGGCATTTATGCCAAGTTTTATCAACATGTGTTCATAAATAAAGGAGTTAAGAGTGTTTCGGTTAGCTGCCATGATAAACTCATTAATTACGTTAACTGTCATGAAATTTTGGGGTGGGCGATCCATTCCCACACACTAGGCAGTTCACTTTTTTAACTTATTATCAAAAAAATCTTTATTCAGTAACTGTACAAATATACAATGAATAGTCATATTTGCTATATATATTCAAAGATTATTGAGAGATATAACAGTTACTGATACCATGTAACAGCTTATATTTAATTCAAAAGTTAAAAAAGATAAAGAAAATATAAATTTTCTTACGACTGGACTGATAATTACACTGTTGTTGGCAGATGTTGCGTAACGAGCTGCAGAGGGCGGAGGGGGAGCTGGAGGACCGATGTTGGGCTCCGCCGCAGGGTCTGCAGCAGTGGCTGCAGCTGACCCACGAGATAGAGCAGAAGGGGTACATCAAGAAGAAGATTGCTGCGGAGAAGCAGCTGCAACAGGCTCGGGAGGCGTGCGAAAAGCTGCGGAAGAAACGGTCCAGCCTCATCGGTGCCTTCGCTTCCACGCACGGCAAATCAATCGATGACGTTGACCGCAGCATCATTGAAGCAAGGTGTGTGCTGGACGGAAATGATTTTGGTAGAATTATCTTGTATTGTCCCTGTTTGTTACAGTCGAAGGGGTCCCTCGAGTAATATTCTAAGCAACGATAATATAGTTTTGAGATATGGAACATGTTGATCATGAATATTGTTATGTTTTAGGTTAGAATTTGTACTAACCCCTAATTCTTTAATGTAGTCTCATAGGCCTACTGCTTTCTTGCTAACCAATAGTAATTTAAAATTGATGTCGGTAGTTTTTTATTAGTAATACTTTATTAATTGGAATTGTTCTAAACGTCTGGCGGTTGAAATGTTCTTCAACTTACTGGACTTACAGTCTAGTCTTTTATTGGTTTTTTCCTATTAAAGAAAACATCAGGGAAATTAGTAGGGGTCTGCGGTGCACCGAAAAAATCGGTACGGTACGGTTCCAGCCTTGGTACGGTACAAGAATTTTTTCAGTACAAGTTTGGTACGGTACAAATAAGGAAAAATTAAATCACTATCCAGTCTAGGTTGCCATCAAATATAACTATGGAACATCTCCTGCGAAAACATGAAATAAAACCCGACCGTTAAAGGCTTTATACTCTACAAGTAATATAGAATTACAACATTGCCCAGATGTACGGCAAATACTGAACGTAAGACTGACTCATAGCGTGTTGGTGAATGATTATTTAAAATGAAACAATTTCACTAGGATCTCAGGAAAATCAGGCAACCAGCCATCTCCCTGCCGGCTCTAAATTATTGTGCATTACCGGCTTATTATCGTATCCACGTATAGCAGCTTACGCGATCAGGGAACCGTTCCTCCTTTTGACGCAACAAAATAGTCGTACCAGTATGAGGCTTGTATTAGTCGTGTTTCAAATAGTGATAGGAATACTTGTGATCTTTCAATCACAGTTAAAACCCTTTAAACCGTGATTCATGATTCTTTCAATTCTTTTTCCTCTGACAGCCTGTTGACGGTGTTATAATATAACATCGTCAACACATCGTAATATAACATCGTTCTGTATTGGTCATATTATGACCAATACAGAACTGTGATTTGCCGTATTGATCCCACTCTTTCGGGATTTTCACTCAAATAAAATAAAAAATCATAATGTTAAGGATATAATTGAATAAAGGAAATAAATAACTTTTATTTTTTTTTAAATATGTTCTGTATTTCCTCATTAGTGGAATCCCTCAAA
Organism: Nephotettix cincticeps; assembly: GCA_023375725.1. Taxonomy (NCBI): domain Eukaryota; kingdom Metazoa; phylum Arthropoda; class Insecta; order Hemiptera; family Cicadellidae; genus Nephotettix; species Nephotettix cincticeps. The sequence continues at coordinate 19,380,106 of CM041789.1, read as the reverse complement.
TCCGAACTAATTGGGACTGAAGCCTGTTCTTCCAGGGAAATAAATACTACGCACTTATTTCGTCACTGTATTCACACGGTAACCGATGGGTTAAACAGGCTGTGCGTGACTCAATAAGTTCCTAAGGGCAGTGACCTTGGCGGGTCGAGCATGTGCTTAAAATAAACCATTCTCTCCCTACCCTTACTAACAGGGATGCGTATCGCGCCTGTCTACTGTCTGTGTCTAGTTTAGTGCGTGTTTACCTGTTGATAAGTGCGTATCTATAACAACCGACGTGGCTTGGAATTACGGTCGTGTGAAGATTTTCTTCATTTCAACAGTTAAAGCATTGATTTTATAACTACGAAGTATGTACATTCAATGGTTAAAGATAACAGACTTTAAGCGAAAACCCCTGACTTTGTTAAACCTTGAAAAATAAGTTTATGTGATTAATTTTTTTTTAATTTCCAGGTATTTCTTTTTTTTATTTCCCAAGAACATGTTCAGATTTGAGGGGTTCCACTGCAATATTAAAATATTAACCACTTTATACTAAAATAACTATTTTAGTCTAAAGAGCCCTTTGACATTTTATGAAAGTGTTTGATTTAATTTGAATAATTATTGTGATTGGTTGAATTAAAAATAATAAACCAAGACAATATAAAACATAGGTCTTGGCTAGGGGGTATTGACTCAGTTTTCTGTATTTTTTGTTCTGCAATAAAATACATTATAGTTTTTTATTTTGTTTGTTCATCCTTAGTTTCATATAGACTTGAGAAGATAATTTCCTCTTATTAATTAGTTACAACATAAATTATAATGTTTAAATAATCATTAATATGTTTAATGTGATGTGTTTTTTAAAGAATGGTTTTAAAAATCATATTACAGTTTGAAAATTAGTACAGTAAAATATTTCTTCTGACATTGTATATCTTTTTTTAAACTCCTTTCTCTATGTTTTCACTAATTAAGTTTTGGAAAATACTTATGAATAAAAGGATGAGATCAGTCAATGTTACTAGCGGCATTATTCTCGTGTACTGTACCGTACCGAATTTGTACCGAGAACCGAGGTACAACAATTTGTACCGTACCGTACCGACCTCATAATTTCCTGTACCGCAGACCCCTAGAAATTAGGAATGCCAACATAAATAAAAAGGAAAAATTTTACCCATTGGGGTAGACACACGAGTTAGACTTGAGAAGCCGAGCGCAAACTGAATGCCAGAACACAAGTCTGTTACGTGATTGGTAAATAAGCAGTATATCTCATATAGTTAAAACTTTTCTCAATAGATGGTGTTGCTATGTCCTTTAGAAAACATGTATAAATATTGATTTGCTCGGTTGGCCAACCTGTTGAGATGTTATTTTGCATTGTTTTGATTTTTCAGCTGATAGTCACAGCAGTATTTTGGCGTTTTGTGAGGCACGAGTATTTTTTATTTTATTCATATAAAATATTTGTATTTGTAATTTGTAAGTATTTGTATTATACTTGTATTTGTAAATAATTTGTTTATTAACAAATCCATCCATCCTTTGGCGGATAAAAAGTCGTTCATCCGAAAACTCGTGGCAGCCTGCTTAACCACGTAAAGTTTGACAGACAAAATCAGGGCTACCAACCTTAATATCTTTGAAACCAAATACACCCCAGTGCAGGTTTTGTTGTATAGAATGTTTTTCATTGAATATCTCAGATTTTGAAATTTCGTCGTTTAGAACATTCCTTGAGAGACATCTTCAATTTTTGATATTCGTAATGTAACATGTTACAGAAGAGTAAAATATGATATTCTTATGAAACATGTTTTAATTTAGACTTAACGGTTTTCCGTCACAGGACGTCCTTGAATGAAGTGACTCAAGAGTTGGCCGAGAGATGCTATCGGTGGAAGCAGATAGAGATGCTCTGCGGCTTCAACATCATCAACAACAGTGGTCTGGCAGTTCTGGAGAGCCTGCTGTACCGTAACCAGGCCAACGGGCGAAGCACTGGTCTCAGAAGTGAGTATGCAACTGACAACTAGGCCATTAACCGGGAATGTTTGCAAGTCTTATAAATTAAGCCAATACTGCTAAGCAGAGGGACTAGAATAAGTTTAATCATACATTTTTTGAGTGAAAATGTTCTGTTAATGTCTATTTACCTGCAGCAATAGAGTTCTCCTTAATATCCATTCTATAAAAAGTGAGAAAATATGTATGATGAAGGCTTTGAGTTCAAAACTTTTTGGAATTAACATGGTAGCGATAGGCTGGCAAGCAATCTAATGCCCGATGACACTTGATACCCTTGCTTTAGTATTATTAGGCTGGCGAGCAATCTAATGCCCGATGACACTTGATACCCTTGCTTTAGTAGCATTAGGCTGGCAAGCAATCTAATGCCCGATGACACTTGATACCCTTGCTTTAGTATTATTAGGCTGGCGAGCAATCTAATGCCCGATGACACTTGATACCCTTGCTTTAGTATTATTAGGCTGGCGAGCAATCTAATGCCCGATGACACTTGATACCCTTGCTTTAGTATTATTAGGCTGGCAAGCAATCTAATGCCCGATGACATTTTATACCCTTGCTTTAGTAGCGTTTTGCCAGCAAGCAATCTAATGCCCGATGACTCTTGACACCCTTGCTTTAGTAGCATTAGGCTGGCGAGCAATCTAATGCCCGATGACTCTTGACACCCTTGCTTTAGTAGCATTAGGCTGGCAAGCAATCTAATGCCCGATGACTCTTGACACCCTTGCTTTAGTAGCATTAGGCTGGCGAGCAATCTAATGCCCGATGACACTTGATACCCTTGCTTTAGTATTATTAGGCTGGCGAGCAATCTAATGCCCGATGACTCTTGATACCCTTGCTTTAGTATTATTAGGCTGGCGAGCAATCTAATGCCCGATGACACTTGATACCCTTGCTTTAGTAGCATTAGGCTGGCGAGCAATCTAATGCCCGATGACTCTTGACACCCTTGCTTTAGTAGCATTAGGCTGGCGAGCAATCTAATGCCCGATGACTCTTGATACCCTTGCTTTAGTAGCATTAGGCTGGCGAGCAATCTAATGCCCGATGACTCTTGATACCCTTGCTTTAGTAGCATTAGGCTGGCGAGCAATCTAATGCCCGATGACATTTGATACCCTTGCTTTAGTAGCATTAGGCTGGCGAGCAATCTAATGCCCGATGACTCTTGACACCCTTGCTTTAGTATTATTAGGCTGGCGAGCAATCTAATGCCCGATGACTCTTGACACCCTTGCTTTAGTAGCATTAGGCTGGCGAGCAATCTAATGCCCGATGACATTTGATACCCTTGCTTTAGTGGCATTAGGCTGGCGAGCAATCTAATGCCCGATTACACTTGATACCCTTGCTTTAGTAGCATTAGGCTGGCGAGCAATCTATTGCCCGATGACTCTTGACACCCTTGCTTTAGTATTTATTAGGCTGGCGAGCAATCTAATGCCCGATAACACCTTGCTTTAGTACCCTACTTGATATTACTTAGGCTGTGATCTAATGCCCGATCTTGATACCCTTGCTTTAGTAGCATTATGTTCGTTTTGTTTTTTTTTATTAGCGAATTTCCCATAGGGAAGAAGCTATTAGTGTTTAGAGCTTTTGTTACCTAATATGGGTTTTTTGGCTGATTTGAAATGGCTGAACAGTGGAAAAAGGTTTTGTTGACCATTGTGCAAAGACAGGAAATGATTTCTAAAATAGATAACAAACTAATATGAAAATAAAAGTTTTAAATAAAGCCTACTAATGCTGTCAACTTCCACCCAAGCTGGTGACCATTTATTTTAGGTGGACCCTCCCATCACTTTACCACACAATTGCAATCCAAACTGGGATTGCTCATGATCTGGATTTGAACCACTTCTGATTGGCTTCAAACGCTTCACTCGTCAGCGATCATTTTACTCCTAGACCGTCGGAGAAAGTGCTTAATTGGAGTATAAAGCATGCTCTAGTGGCAATTGAGTACACTTCTGAGATAATTCAAGTGTTGGCTCACAGGTAGCAGCACAAAGACGACTACTAGTTACACTACCTGTCCCTTTATAATATGTGTTAATGTATTCTTGACTGTGAGTGTGTGTGTGTGGCAGGTCGTATGAGCAGTAGCCAAGACGACCTGGACGATGATGCCAGCTCTTACTCCCTGACAGCAGGTAAGCAACTGTCCTTCACATGGAATATATTAAATATGTAAAATGTTTCATTCTTTCAACTGTTTTGCATTTGAGAAAACCCTTTCCTCAGAATTTTGATTGTTGTAAAAAATAATTTGTTTTTTTTTGTGATTTTTGTTATTTGATACCATTTTTTTGTATTACACTTTCAATTGTTGTATATTTATATTTTAAATTAGATGTAGATTTTGAATTTTACTATTTTTTAAAATTGTATTTTTATTTTTTATTAGCTTTAGCTTTTTTTTATAATAAATTTTTTTTATACTGTATATTATGCATAAATTAATTTTTTGTTTTTATTTTTTTTTTTGTTTTATTTTTTAATTTTTTGTAAATTTTTATTTTTTAAATTTATTTTGTATTTTTAATTTATATTTTTAAATTTTTTATTTGTTATATATATTATATGTAGAATTTATGTTACCATATTTTAATAGTTAGCTAATTTTTTTTTTGTGTTTATTTATTTTATGTTAAGCTAATTTTTGTTTTGGTTATTTTTTACAACTTTAATGATAACTACTCTGTAGGCCTTATATATGCTTGTCTTATTATCTTACTCATGTCGTGATCAACTATAAAAATAAATAATTTATCCAAAAGTTCATTTATGTAGATTCTCAATCTGTTTGGTTTGGATTTTTATACAACTCTTTAATCATCAATTGCGGAAATTTAGGTTGCATTGATTTAATTCTACCTTTTTCTAAGACCGTGGACTTACAAATACATTATACATTAGAAACAAATTTTATCTATAAGACATTTACGATAGTCATGTCACTGTTTTGTAAAAACACCTTTCTTAATATTTTCCCATCACTGGTTAGATACAACATTTTTGAGTTATGTAGTTGCTATGTTGAAGCGTAAGGCCAACTTGACTATAATGGTTTATACTTTATATGCTGATAGTCTTCTGTTCAGAACATCAGTTTTTAGCTTTTGTGCTGCTCTAGTCTTCTAGAAGTTATACTTTAAAACCAAGCACCACATTTCAAAAGAGTATACACACCATGTTGGGCATTTGCCCACTCAAATTTGTTCTACCGGCTTAAAATTACACTAAGATATTATTATTAGATAATTATATTTTATTATCTTTTCATCAAAGTATAAAAGAATATTTACATGACATTTTTTAGTATTTCTCGTGAATTAAAAATTCGTGAGAGATATATTTGTCGAGTAGCTATGGAAATTTTACAATTTCCCTTAGAAAACCTTAGTGTTTTACTTCATTGTGAGATTATTTGTTTCTATTCCTGTCATAATCCATCCTTTTCTTTTTTAATAATGGTTAACCTTACTTTTCTGTTTGTTTTTGGACTAACACAGCTGTGGCATTTTAAATTTCATAACAATTTGAAATGTAAAACTTTGTGTTTAAAAAATTACATTAATGTTTTATTCACCAGTGTCTATCTTTGTTTTGACATGGATATGTCTAAGCTCTGGGGGGGGGTACGTGTTTGCGTTGTTGTGTAACACAAAACAAATTGCAGCAGAGGTTGTTTCCGTAGAAACTGCCAGAGCTATTGTATTAAATTTTTCATATATAAGAATAAGAACAGCTGTTTAGATGAACTGAAAACATTCCCTTTAGACATATCCATGATCTAAACTATTTCCCACTGGGAAGTAAATACAAACATTTTATGTTGACTGTTGGAAGCTTTTCCCAAAAATGTTAATTTCATTTCGATAAAACGTCTACACCTCAAAGGCAGGTGTAATATAGCTCAGTTAAATGCTATGTTGCCCTTACATGGACTGATCATTCTAGTTTCTCACCTTTTCATTTATTCACTTACATATTATCAATTTATCATTACCAAAATTAGTTGACCATTTAAATTAAAAAATATTTTCGCATGTGCAAATGTAGTTTTGGAAATGGTTTCGTGTTTGTTAATCTAAATAATGTTTTAGGAGACTATGTATTTTATTACTATGTATATTTTTTATATAACGAAACAACATTATATTGAGTGTAATGGTTTTTGTGAGAGTGGTAATTTGCTTGTGTTTTTTGCTTTGCTTACGTAGAGTCTTTCTTCAAATTCAGGTAAGGAACAACTCAATATTCCTCATAGTTTTCAGAACTCTCCATGTTTAGCTAAGCATCCAAGTATGGAGAATTCTGAAAATGGTTTTGAGACATTCCATTACATTTGTGTTTTTTAATTATTCTTTTGTGGATCAATTATAAACTGGCAGTTGAAACTGCATTTGCAATGTAACCTTGAGTTGTGATCATAAATCATAAAATTTTCAGAGAATTATCCTAGGCATATATTAAGTTTATCACTATATGCTTCAGAAGTTTTACACACTTTTTAGTAGAGGTGTGCGGATAGTGAATTATTTTTTCGGATCGGATTCGGATCGGATAGCTCAAAATCGGATCGGATAGTTTGGGTTTGGATAGTTTTTTATAGTTTTGGATATTATTGGTTTATGTTATTAAGAATAAATTATAAATGGTTTATTTATTAAATTTAATAAAATTTTTTAATATTTTTTTTTTATATTTTTACTTCACTGCATTTAAATTTAAAATTTTTAATATCAAATTCACTCAATTAATCATAATTCATTTAATTCATTTTACTACTAATTTTTTCAATTTTTTTTACGATTCAATTATTTTTTATTTTATGATAAAAATCAATTTGAAAAAAGAATCAAGATTTTTTGGCAGACAAATTTGGCTCGTGCATTGCAGAAATATTTGGGAAAGGTTGGTGGGTAAAATATTGGCTGTGTATTATGGTATTTTTGTTTTGTTAGTTATTTGAAAAATTTATTTGTTGTTTTATGTGAGAAAATGGTTGAAATAAGTGGGAAATTTGGCTTGTGCATTATAATAAATGTAAATTTGGCTTTATCGTATCTAAACAATTGCGATTGCTACGTAGACGATCAGAATGAAGTAGTATTATTTTTGCTGGAAACCCCGTCGCAAAACGAGCTATTATGATGGTTTGTTACCAATAACATTAAATCAACAATTCAATTCAGTCGTGCATAGCGATGTACTACTTTAGTCATAGTAGGTACCGTATTATCATATTTATTTATACCGATTAAAACATTATTAAAACTCATTAAAAATAATTAGTTGATACCTCAAGGACGTATCATCCTTAAATATATCCGTGATAAATGTAAAGGAGTACTAATAAGATGTAGTCACAATAGAAGTACGATATTTAGTTATCGTGCACTAAAGGACACAGCAGTGCTGGCATTTTGCCATTATTAGCGTCTACTACGCATTACAAAAACCAGGAAGCCGTAACCTTACTTTGGTTTTGTTGTTGCTACATTCGATTGTTTCATTCACTATTTCATTGTTTATTATCGATTAGTTAATTCAGAATAATGATTTGAAATTTAATTTTAATATCTAAACCAATTAAAATCATTCAAAATCCTGATCTTTCCAAATTTCTAAATATACCGTTTAGTGTAATTCACTCTTCAAGAACACATATTTTCGGGATATATTTCACGTTGTCATAATGCTTAGCGATTCGAATCGCTATAAGTGTATCGCGTCTACCAGTCAACGATATTGTTTTGATGAAAGACTGCGTAATACGTCTTTTAAGCAAAAATAATTCCGGCTTCGCAGGTATTAACTCGACGAAAATCTCGTTGTTTTTGTTCAAATTGCTGAAATATACAGTCTATCCGAAAATTTGGATATTTATCGGATATTACCGGATATCTTAAATACATTTGGATCGGTTTCGGATATCCGATCCAAACCGAATTTTCGGATATCCGCACACCTCTACTTTTTAGTGTACTCTCAAACAGGCGTAAAGTAACTAAATAATATTTTATTTATGCACATAAAAATAACAATATTTTAAAACTTTAATTATTACTCAAAGAGGTGAGAAACTGCTTCTCGCTCAATAAGACCGCAGATGTTGAAACTCCTTAAAATTATCAACCGAGAGTGAAAAATTATTGAAAACCATTAAGAAACTAAAGTAAATTTAGACCTAGTTGACAGCTAATATAGATGATAATTCTACCACTTTCATGACAATAAAAATATTAAAAAATTCAGAAAACCACTCGTTTCACTATCACTTAATCTATATGATATTTGATAGGTATATTTTTAGCATATTCTAAAATCAGCTAAGTATCTATTGTCAAACTAGTTATATAGTAGAAGTGCCTAAACATACAAGAGGTTTTTAGAATTTAGTTTTTTTCATAAAGTAGTAGAAATATAAACTATTTTTCTGTCTACTAGGGTATAATAATTTTATTTATTATACATAATTTTCCCCAAATTAGATTTTTTTTGTTTACTAGTCTTTGTTTTTTGTTACATTTTGGTTTTGAGTTAATCTTTAAAAGTAGCATGATCTAGTGTATCAAGTGGAATGTTTCACAATCAGCTTGAACTGTGTTTGCTTGAACTGTGTTGTTGGTTTTTGAAATATATATTTTCTTCTTTATTTGTTTTTGTTTCTTTTTAATTGTGCATGTATCCCATTCTTTAGTCCACGGTTTTTTTCATGTGTTGTGTTAGGAACCTCAATTCCTTCGAATTCTCTCTTGTTAAAATGTTCTCAAAATTTGTAAATGTTGGATTGTTTGTCAGTTTTGTAAGAGAAATAATAATTTGATGGTCATTGAATCTTTTGAAGTGTCCTGTGGTAAACATAACTTTTAAAGGTCGTGTGTTTGATGCTCTTACCCTTCCAAGCTGTTCTTATCTTTTTCACATATTTATCTTTTTCATCGGTAAAGTTCCTTATTCTTTGATATTTTCAAGCGAATAAACTCATCAATTTCTGGATGAATTTCATGAGAACATAAACTAACAACTAACAAGACATTTGCTGTTAGGAAGCCACTTTTACAAAGTGAAACAGTTTTAGAAAATTAACAACAAATCGTGGATCACTTCAAATGCTTTTATCACCTTCAGTTATTCAGTCATCTAAATGTTAAACTTGTAGCCTTAAAAGGATTGACTGTTAAGTACACATTCTGATTTGATAAGAATTGTTTGGGAAATCTATAATTTTGGTTTAACAATTTAAATTTTTTTAAATCTAAAGTAATGAAGCATTCTCATTACATTAGATTTAAAATTGACAATAACCACATCAAAAGCAGGTTGTTCAAGTACCTCAACTGCTTCCTTCAGTCTTGTAACATTTCATAAGTATTAAATACAACTATGACTGAAAATGAGTTGGATAAAGGGACTGCTTGGCTTTCACACGTTGTGTGGTTATATCAATGGTCAATCCATTTGGTGGGTTTCAACTAGACAGCTTAGTGGAAGAAATTTTTAAATTTCATTTAAATATTTTACATACAAATCTAGTGATTATTGCGACTGATAAGTTAGTGTTAATTGTTTTAAAAAATAAATAAAATCAGGTGAACCGTTGTAAAATTGTGAACTGATTTCGATAACAGCGTCAAGTAACTCAAGAAGGATATTATTTTTATTTCATTGTACTGCAGGAAATCCAAACCGACACTTATGATAGTTTTATTTCTGTTAGCCTTTCTTTACAGGGTGTACCATTTAAAATGTCAAACATAGTTTTTGGTTGTTTTGTCTAAACTATGGTACAATTTTTACAAAATTACTCAATAAGTTTAATGGCTTAGGACTTAACGGTTTTTTAGAATCCATTTAGCCTCTTGGAGTTTATTTAGGAAATATTTTTGACTTAAAAGATTTCTTGATGTCAGTTTTTGGTTATCAAAGAGTGGACATAATATGGTCAGCTCATTAATATATAAAAAAAGTAATGTTTCCACAGTTGCAGAAAAATACTTCTACAATGTCTTTATTTTTAATGTGTTAATTTAACGATTAATGCATTATTTAATATTTACTATTGTATGATGTGCGAGAGGTCTGGTGAGTTTTGTGTTGCGTGTGGTACTGTAGTGCATGGCCCTGGTCCCTGGTCCTGTAGCCAGTTTGTGTGTGTGTAGTGAGAGACTGGCTAGTGAAGAGCGGCGTCCATGTTCCAGACCGTGGAGTTGAGACTCAGGGCTACAAAGAGTCCGAGTCGGAAAGCGAGAGACAAGACGACGACGACACAGCGACCTCCCAGACCCGGCCTGCCACCAATGTCCAATTCACTGTAGGAAGTGACGCGTAAGTGACTAGTAGGTTAGTGTAAACCAAACTAGGAGTGAGGAAAAAGATTTACTACGTAAACACAAATACAATTACTGTACTAATAAACTTAGTCCCTCAAAAGTACAGTAGACTCCTTATTAACCGCGTTGCGGCTTATCTGCGATTGTGGGAGAAAACTAGCAACCATTGCAAGTTAAGTTTAACACACAAATGTCCCTGTAAATTGTAGCTGCCATTCATGACACACTTCGCCTTGGACGAGCTATCGTACTAAATAATGTTCAAAATAATGTCTACAAAATTATGTGTTTATTAAAAAGGAATCTTGTATTTGTAGTCCTTCACATTGCAACCTAGCATTCTGTAAGGTTTTAAGGGACTTTGCTTTCACGATCTTATGTAACTATTTCCAGTGTATTTTATGTTAGCTCTGCTTTATATGCGATCACTTAGCGACTCATTACCGCGGATAATCGGGAGTCTACTTTATACTAAGAATAATTAAGTTTGAATATAAATTCTTCAGGAATTACTTGAAAATTTTTGCTCATTCAATTTGAAAAATTCCTTGACCTGAAAAAATTCCTATCTTGAACTTTCCATTATGATAGCTCAAGGGTACCACACTGGCTCAGATGTTACTGGGTCGAAACTAGTGGCAGGCGACTCATATCAGATCTAGCTAGCGGTCACCTCCGGCTGTGGCTAGCCCATGTGACTCATGCTGTCACGGCACCTCACTGGCTCAGATCTTGCTTGGTCGAAACTAGTGGCAGGCGACTCATATCAGATCTAGCTAGCGGTCACCTCCGGCTGTGGCTAGCCCATGTGACTCATGCTGTCACGGCACCTCAATGGCTCAGATCTTGCTGGGTCGAAACTGGCAGGCGACTCATGTCAGATCTAGCTAGCGGTCACCTCCGGCTGTGGCTAGCCCATGTGTCTCATGCTGTCACGGCACCTCACTGGCTCAGATGTTGCTGGGTCGAAACTAGTGGCAGGCGACTCCTCTCAGATCTAGCTAGCGGTCACCTCCGGCTGTGGCTAGCCCATGTGTCTCATGCTGTCACGGCACCTCACTGGCTCAGATGTTGCTGGGTCGAAACTAGTGGCAGGCGACTCCTCTCAGATCTAGCTAGCGGTCACCTCCGGCTGTGGCTAGCCCATGTGTCTCATGCTGCCACGGCACCTCACTGGCTCAGATGTTGCTGGGTCGAAACTAGTGGCAGGCGACTCATGTCAGATCTAGCTAGCGGTCACCTCCGGCTGTGGCTAGCCCATGTGTCTCATGCTGCCACGGCACCTCACTGGCTCAGATGTTACTGGGTTGAAACTAGTGGCAGGCGACTCATGTCAGATATAGCTAGCGGTCACTTCCGGCTGTGGCTAGCCTATGTGACTCTTGCTGTCACGGCACCTTGCTGTCTTTTCTCTGTATGATGGGCAGTTGAAATTTAAGAAAAGATTTTTTCACTAGCTCAAAGCTGAAAAGAACAATTTAATATAGCTTGTTAGATTATTTTAATTTATTAAAAGTTCACTTTAAATTTGTTATGCTTCTAAAAGCAGTAGGGTATATTTTAAGTTAATTTTAAAAAGTTGATATGACTTAAATTATTTTATTTATGTTATATTTTTAATTGAACTTGTAAATTTATTTTTGTAGTATAACTGCAGTATTTCTTTGCACTCAATTAACATTTTTCAGACTATACTTCTCTTCTATTCCTCCTTCGAACAATTATTAAAACTAGTTAAATTCTTCTGATTTTATTTCAGCTTATAAGGGAGTATTTTTTGTGTTGTTCACCTCATGTTACTAAGTGTAAATAACAATTAATATTGTGTATGTATTTTTTATGATTTGCTTACTAGGTCATAATAACATTGTTCTATTCATGTCTAGACTGATGACCCTTCCTCCATTAAAACTGATGCAAAAGAAGATTCAAAATAACACCAAGATTAACAGTTCAAGAAAAATTTTTGTTAAAAAGTTTACAATGTCGGATAATGTAAAATAAATCCTTTAATAAACAGTATACAAAAATCTTTGTTAGGTTTAGCTAAGATATATTTAATGTAATTTGATTTTTACTAGAGCTACTTAGACCAATGACGTTTACTGGCCACAAGCCTAGCCATAACTTGAATTACTTCATTAAAGAACTTAAATGCCAACTCTTAATTGACAGTAGTTTTTTTGTATGTTATAAATTTTCAGACATGCATAAAAAATATTTAATATCTAAAAATAAACGGTATCAGTGGACTGCCACTGCACATTTTTCCCAAGGAAAGATATTCACAAAGCTACATGGATGCACCTAAATGGTACAACATTTAACCAAATTGACCATGTTCTTATAGATAGAAGACATTACAGGAACATCACCAATGTTAGAAGCATCAGGAAAGCTGAGTGTGAATCAGATCATTACCTAGTGTTAGTTACCATTAACCAAAGAATAGGGGTAGAAAATAGATAGAAGAATGAAACAGAGAAGGTGATTGCTACAGAGAGGATCAAAGATAAAAACATCGCTCGAGAATTCAAAATAAAACTGCAAAACAGATTTCAAGTAATTGAAGAGGAAGACACTACAGAAAACGTAGAAAACCAATGGAACAACATGAAGAATTCTATTTAAGAATGTGCTCTAGAAGTGTGTGGACAAAGAAAAAGTAAGAGGAAAAAACCTGGTTTGATGAAGATTGCAGGAATGTGGTTAACAAAAGGAAAGAATCGAAAGAAAAATGGTTAAACCAACAAAACAGATGTAATAAAGAAAATTATGAAATGCAAAATAGGGAAACAACCAGGACTCTAGGATACCCCCGTCGCAGCAGATCTGCGTACTCAGCGAATTTCCAAATCAATAATATAATAATAATAATATATGACAAATTTTATAAAAGTCTGTCCATAAACATGAGAATTATTTGCCTATTCTCCATAAGATTAACATGGGAAAGAGTGTGCAGGTTAGCTGCTGTGAGGAACACTGAAAGTAGTCATTTCTACCATAAATAATTTTTATCTTAACATTTATACCAACTTTCATCAACATCTGTCCATAAATAAAGGAGTTTGCCTATTCCCTATATGATTAATATGGGAAAAGAGTATGCAGGTTTGCTGCCATGATAAACACATAAACTATGATTTTTAAGCATACATGGATAGACCTCAACCACATGAAGCTAAATATCAAGTTTTATCCAAAATTATTGATTAATATGGGAAATATTAATTTTTCCCTATCCTCCATTAGATTAACATTGAAGCCCCACAATACAATGTACTGTGTTAAGATTTTTTAATATCTCGGTAACCGTTGGAGATAGAGAAAAACTTAAAGGAGCTTAATTGTGTAGTTTTTTAAGCTGATTCCAATGGTGAAATATAAAATTAGAAATTTTTAAAAATTACATGTGAAAAATGTAAAAAACCCCATTTTGGGGTACAAAACCCCCCCAAACTACCCTTTCCCATTGACCGATATGTCTGGTTTACGAACTCGTCTGAGCATTTGTAGGAATACACGATTCTACCAAATTTGGTCTTGATCGGACCGTATTTACGAGAGTTATCGTGTTCACAGACACACACACACACACACACACACACATATATATATATATATATATATATATTTATATAGATTTTAACGACTATTGTTTTTGGACTCTGGGCACCTAAAGAAGAAAAAATAACATGGTCCCGGGCTTAAGTCTCGCCATGAGACCGACGGTAATAGCTTCTTCCCTATAGGAAATTCGCTGAAAGAAAAAGCTCTACTGGATTAACAAATTGATTGAAAAAGCAGAACAAGACAGAACAGCCAACAATACTAGGGATTTCTATAGGTCAGTACACTGCTTCAAAAAGGGTTTCACACCCAGCACATTTGGTATCACTGACAAATCAGGAAACCTAATAATACAGAAAGAAGAATGTGTAGATAGGTGGCAAGAATACTTTATGTAGTTACTAAGTGGAGACACTCAGGAAACAAATGGGACATTTGCATGTAAGGGCGAAAACAGATGATTGTAAATAAATAAATAAATGAAGAGCCTATTAAATAGAAAATGTTCAGCCATTTGTTCCAGAACCCACTGTAGAAGAAATAAAAGAAGCAATTAAAACCATGAAAAATAATAAAGCCCCGGGAATAGACGGAATAACAGTAGAATTACTAAAAGCAGGAGGAGATGAACTTAACAGGCAAATACATAAACTTATTCTGAAGATTTGGGAACAGGAGAAAATTCCAAAGGACTGGCAAGAGGCTGTCATAATCCCAATATACAAAAAAGGAGATAAGCGTAATTGTAATAATTATAGAGGAATTTCATTATTAGTAAGTACCTACAAAATATTTTCAAAAGTAATACAGAAAAGACTAGAAGAGTATGTTGAAACAATTATTGGAGAACACCAGGCTGGTTTTTGTGAAAGGAAGATCAACGACAGATCAAATTTTTATTATGAAAGAATCGATTGCAAAACATTGGGAGTGTAACCAAAATTTCTTTTGCTTATTTGTTGATTTTGCCAAAGCATATGACAGCCTTAATAGACAATGTACATGGGAAATAATGGAAAGTTTTGGGATACCAGAAAAACTGATAAGATTGTCGAGTTTAACTGTAGTTGACTCCAGATGTAAGGTCAAGGTAGAAGGAGAAATGTCTGATAGTTTTGAAGTTGACACAGGAGTTAGGCAAGGTGATGGACTGTCCCCCACTTTATTTAATATAGCCCTGGAAGAATCTCTTCAAAAAGTAAAAAACTCAAACATTGGAATCAAAACTGGAAAAACATTGAACATTTTAGCTTTTGCAGATGATTTAGTTTTAATGACAAAAAACAAACAAGATTTAATAGACATTACAAAAATACTCATTTCAAATACCGAAAAAGCAGGACTTAAAATTAATGACTCCAAGACCAATTATATGACAGTGGGCAGGGGACAAGATGACCTTAGGGAAGAAGATTGTCTGGAAGTTGGGAGTCACACTTTTAAAAGAGTAGATACATTTACATACCTGGGTACAGTATTGTCAGGACAAAATAGGGAAGACCTAGAAATACAGAACAGACTAAATGCAGCAAATAAAAGTTTCTATGCCTGCAACAAATTATTGAGCTCCAAATTACTATCCCGTACGACAAAACTGTGTTTATATAAAACCATAATCCGACCAGTGATTTTGTATGGATAAGAAAACTGGATTCTCAACAAAAAAGAAGAAAGGAAAATAATAGTCTTTGAAAATAAGGTATTGAGGAAAATATTTGGCCCAACACAAGACAACGGAGAATGGAGAGTAAGACACAATCAAGAAATAAGAGAAATGTACAAAGATGCAGACATAGTTGGAGAGATAAGAAGTAGGAGATTGAGGTGGACAGGCATGTATTAAGAAGAGAAGAAGAGTCGAACCTGAAGAACATACTGAAAGGAGCTTTTGAGGGAAGAAGACCCAGGGGAAGACCAAAGACTAGATGGTGGGACCAAGTACAACAAGATATGAGGCGGTTGGGGATGGCGGAAGAAGACGCCGAAGATAGAGACAGATGGAGGCGCTGTGTTGATGAGGCCAAGTACCAACTGGGGTATAAATGGCCATGGCAGTAAAGTAAAGTAAAGTATCAGTGGACTGACTCATACTTTCTCCCTCAAGTAAATTTAAAAAAGAAAATCTGTAATAAAACTATCATGTTCTTCAAAGTTTATCTAAATATCATTTAATAATCTATTTTTCAAAAATAATCATCCCATTTCTGAAAATAAAAACAAGAGAAACAAAGTTAAATTAATTGTTCGAATTGTATGGGGGTGGGGAACACACCTCCCCCCCGGTAATACCAAGCTTTTTTGAGTTGGTTCTGTCGGGTGATTTGACCTTACGCTTCATACCAAGTTTCATGGAAAACGGTTAAAAAATAAGGAAGAAATTGATATTTTAATATTCTCCATAAGAATAACATTAGACGCTTTCAGACAACGTACTGTGTTTATCATGGGCAGTAAATTTAACTTTTCTCTGGAACCGTTAGTCGTAGACAAATAATTCAAAATGCTAATTTGTTTAGTTTTTTAAGCAGGTTTCAATGGTGCCAGTCAAATTATACTTTACTTTTATTGTTTTCGCTGAAAATTTAAAAATTGGATTTTTCTGAAATTTAAAAGCCCATAACTTTTGAACCGTCATTTTTACAGACATGCGGGTGGTGTCAAATTATTTAGTACTCTGTGCACTATAAACTATAAAACTTTAATTAAAATCGTTTGAGCCGTTTTTGAGAAATTTGGATTTTTCACGTTTTTTAAGGGTTTTTAGGGATGAACTACCCTTAAAAATAAAAATAAAAAAAAATGAAAAAAACACCTGGAGATACCGTGAATATATACATACATGCCAAATTTCATCTAAATCGGACCAACGGGGTAGGCTGTGGCACTGTACACATCCAGACACACACACACACACACACACAGACAGACACACTGACGGACAGACATCACGTCCAAACCCACTTTTATGGATTCAGGGGACCCTAAAACGGATATATCCACCCTCAACTCAAATTCGAAAATTTTGAAGAAAGCAATACTTTCTCCATACTACATATAAGGGGAGAAAGTAAAAGGCAGAAATGTCTTTGTGCTATTTATAAAATTTGAAGTGTGGATGACCATAAGTGCCGATTCACCACAAATTCTTTAATGTAAACTATAACCGACTATTTTTGCCTCAAAAAACTGCTGTTAGGAGAACCAAATTTGGCAAGAAATTAAATCAGGGAAAATTGGAACGCCTAGTAAAAAAAATTGGACATACAAAATATTTTAACAGTTTGTGGTCATGTTTGATTGGCAAGTTTAATGCTTTGATGGGGGGGGGGTAAAGGAATTAAAATAGATTACATACAATCTGATATTGTAAAAGACACTTTAATGCTACTAAAAACCCTTTTCAATTAATAAATTACACTAAAATAATTTACGTCGTAAATGTTGAAAGTTAAATTATTACAGGGTAAAGATTTTTTGTTCTAGCAAAAATTAGGGATATTAACGTCTGTATTGTTAAATATTCTCACTTTAGGTTACAATTTTCACTTTCTACCTGTTCATCTTTGATTCTGCTTCAGTTGAAGGAAGGTTAGGCCTTAATTTAAAAATTCTTTAGGTCTATCTTAAATTTAACGCTCAGAATTTAAAATTGTCCTGCAATCCTCCACCTTGATAGGTCTCGGTTCTTCCCATACTCTTGAGTCTTTATCTTTCCTGAGCTCAGTTTAACCAAGTAGAGCAGTTGGTTGAGTGGATGGTGGTTTCAGGGAGGAGTCGATAGCGGCGAGCAAAGCGGCACAGACGACGCGAGGAACCACTCGCATTCCGCGCTGGCAAAGTCAAGACATAGACCCTGCGGGGGCTGACCGCGAGGTAACTGCCGCAGTGGCCGCACTGGTCCGCGTATATAGATTGATGGTCCTATTAGAACATTGTTCATTTTGTGACACCATTACTGACTACACAATAGTCCTAATAAGATGGTTGTGGTGTTATATAAAAGGCAAAGTGGTAAAACAGTGAACTGCATGATTTCACATTTTTAATTTTCTGTCATTAAAATCATAATTACTTATCAGTTATCGGGTATGATTGTGTAATAGTTAAATTGTTCTAGAAAATAAAATACAAATATAACTATTTAATTCCCCAAATAACCACTTGACCTTTAATTTGACACTTCAACCATCTTTTTGTGGCAATTGTTTAACCAGTTCTGCTGTCCAAAATTAATATTGGTCTTATGGGCTAAAACTAAATATTTCGCTATGCGGAATCTTAAATGTCAAAACAATGAGTATTAAATAGAAAGGGGGATATGTTGAAAAATTGTCTTCAGTTCCAATGTAAATTCCCTCTCTTTGTGAAACTCATTGTCATGCACAAAATCGTATTTCTTATCGTTAGTTTTGAAAATAAATAAATAATGGACATTGTTAAATGATAGATTATAACCAGAGAACTTGTTACACTAAACTAGAGAAAACCTGTTACACAATGGTATGAAAGAGAACATATTTTTTTAAATTAACTACCTTTTTATAACAGAATTTAAAGGAGAAACATTCATTGATAATGTTTGGTTATGATGTTGTGTTTGTTGCTTTGTGTACTGGGTTCAGAGCCTTGTTGAATTCAGAAAAAGTACAATTAAAAAATGTTTGCCTGATGAATATATAAAATATCATCTTTGTTCCATTTGCCAATCTAAAACTTGAGTAGACATGAAGTTTACATCAAGCTGAAGACAGTTTCACCTTTTTTTCTAACTAATTGTATAAGTGTACGTGAAGAAGACCAATAAAAATGATAATTGACTTGTTATTTGGGTTGAAAAATGAACCAACCTCTTTTTTGTGTTTTCAATATGGATTGGTGTTTGTTTTTATAGTTTCTACACATATGATTGGTTATAGACTTTATGAATGGATGACCTCACAAAAATTACATTGGCTTTTCAGTCAAGACAGTATTTGAACAAGTAGAAACTCGGCGAAAACTAGATATTTAACGTGAAAAATAGTTTAAACCAATCTGATTTTCATTTCAAAATTAATACCATTGGTTACGTGTTTGACAATTACTTGAAACTCATTAATGTCATGTTCATTCGTTTGTCACATTTTACTGATTGTAGTGTTGGTCATGTAAATACATGTGGGCTGGGTTTGTGTACTGACGACCCAAGTTTTTTTAAAGATATATTTTAATATTTTGAATACATTTAGAAAACTTAAATATTATTCTTATTTTTAAATTAAGTCAAAATTAAATGTGCTGGTTTTTTACTTATTTTATTAGCAGCTAACATCTTCACATATATGTGACACAACATTGATCATGTAACTGAACGTGTGAATCCATAATGGTTATAATGCTTTATATTAATATGCTTTTAGTTTAATGTTTGTGCAAATCAACAATAACATTTTGATAGTTAATATGTTGATACACATTAAATAATAGCTTGAATGAGTGGGATTTTATTGGTTTCACACTCGGTGCATGATCATAAACAGTAATCAATGTTGTATAACAGTTTGGGGCTATTTAATATTGCAAAACAATGTAAACATTGGAATTTTCACTTAATTTCACTTAATTAAATTACCCCCAACTTCTTTTACACAGTATAAAATGCATCTATGACACAGAATACCAAAACATAATAATATCATAATAAATTAGAATTGAATAATCTTAAATGAATATTTGACCAATATATATACCAATTTATATTATATCTTACCAATAGCAGCTAATGCTTTCAATTCCAAAAACCTTTTTTATTAATCCTCAATTTTTTAATCCAGTTAATTAATTTCTAACTGTTTGTAAACCTACAGATAAAATTAAGTTTTTCAGTAAAAATGTTGCATCCAATATAAACTTTATTTCATTTAAAAAATTTAAAAAAACACACTATTTTTTGTTTATTGTATAAATTAATAAAAAAAAGATATTTGGCTACATTTTCTAAAGAATATGTAGAATTTTAAGTCTGGAAGTTGAAACTAGATATAAAGTAAGATATAACATTTTGTCATATGACTATGTTACAGTCAACAATGGGACCGAAGGCTTCAGCTTCCGAGAGCAACCTCGAGGCGCAGGCTGTCGCCCCACCTCGACTGAGGCGAGGCACAGGGCGGAGAATGGAGCGAGAGATGACGATGCCTGCCTCGCTCACGACCGAAGATGATCCGGCGTACTCAACAGACTCCAACTCCACTGTTGCAGAAGACTCAGACAAGCTAAAGACCAAGAAGCACAAGATTTCGTTCCCCAAGTTTTCTCGCAAGTCCCGACAAACGCCTCCACCTTCCTTGCAGCCCCTGCCGCCCTCTAAGCCTACATGAGACTTCTCTCGCATTTCCGGACACTTCGGTATAACCCAATCCACTTGTTTATTGGCCTTCGGTCCGGATGAGATCGGACGGACGGAGGTTGTGATATTTTAATGTGGTAAGATTGGTTGAAATAAGCTGATCGATGTGTACTTATCAAGCACAAATGTTGCCTCATTTCCTTGGCTGAAGAATCGGAATGTTCCCTGAGTGCTTCCCCTCCCCCCACATTGGGGCTGTCGTTACGTTAGATTTAGAGCAGTATTTTTATATTCAGAACTGATTCATATGCTGTTTACAATTACCTTTGTAAATTTAGTTGTCCCGCTTTGGTAAATAGTCTAGTTTTGTTTGAAAAAGACCTTTATCCCAAAAGACTGAAATGTTATCTGATTTTCTTTAATTTTCCATTGTTTAGTTAGAAATCTCCAAACCGTTGATGGTTTTGGGCAAGAGTTGTCCATTGTCCTTTGTGTTACAATGGTTTTTATAGTTTTTGTTCGAAACAAGGTACTTAAAGAGTTTCAGAAATACTTTTAGCAGTAGAATGTACTGCTGGTTATCTCTGAAGTGAAAGAAAAGCTCTTTTACAGAGTTAAATCCCCAATCTCTATTGTTATTGTATGATCTGTCCATATTTTCTAGGTTAATTCTACAAGGAATTATTAATTTTTTTGATGAAAACATTTACCCTTTGATTCTGGTTTGCTGCTTTATTAATAGTAGACCATAAAGTTTGATGTACCTAAATGATGTATCTAAACTTTTTTACTTTCATTCATTAACCCATTGGCGGCAAATGACGGATCAGTAAATAGAGGGCAGGCAGTGTCCATCATTGACTCTATCGTTTATTGTATCGGTATTTTATGACTTGTATTACGTGAACAGATAGAAAGTCGATAGTTTAATCATATAGTTCAATAAATAACATCCGATCTCAACTAAAACCGAATATAAACGTAGTGAGCAGTTGATCGTGATGGCGTCTCAAGATGAAATGTTTCTTTATTCTGCAGGATTATCCACGGTTGTGAATTTTGAATGTTTTAAATAAAAGTGAGAGTGATAGTGGTGATTTGGATGATTATTTGTGTAATATAAATGAAAATAGTGAATCTGAGAGTAATAACAGTGATAGTGACAACGAGATTGACGGCAATGTCAAAACACATAACCTAAAATTTTTTTCCGAAATTTATCATACGATCAACAAGTACTAAAAGTGTGCAGAACAGTCGTATATAATGTAAATAGTATGAAAAAATCAATAGATATTACAAAACATAAATATGATACAACAAAACTGTTAAATATAATATAAGTACAGTGGAACGTGGATAATTCGAACTTCTGTAATTCGAAAACTTCTTTATTTCGAAGTTTTGACTTGGTCCCTAGAATTTCATATAAAAACAATGTTAAAATATCCTGGTTAATTCGAATAAATTTTTGGATAATTCAAATTTTTTGCAGCGTAAATCTATAAAGAGAACAAGTCATTGTGTGCGATTTTCCAGGAGATGTTCGGGCTTCCTGTCCGTAGACTATTTTTAGGTAGATCAACCCCCCACCCCCGCCAACCCTTCTCACAGCACGTACACCTGCTGTTGACTGGTCACATGATACCCCTCCCCCTCAACAGTCCACTACTGCTCATAAATCACAACATTGACATCTCTAGTCTGAGTCTGTCACTACACGGCGCCGGCGCAGTTCAGTACCGTGTGTATCATTGATGGTGGTTTGTTCCGATATTCGTCATCTTTGTTTCATGTGTATCTTCATGTGCATTTCATTTGTGACTTCGTCTGCGTTCATGTTAACTCGTCGTGTGTATGAACTGGTTCGCTTCGTCAAAGCGAACCTACAAATCTCTGACGTTGCAAGAATAAATAGCGGCAATCAAGGAGGTAGAGAAGGGATTTAAGAAAAAGTTTGAAATAGCTAAAGTTTCGGGATCCCTCCAAACACATTATCGACATTTAACAAAAATTAGGATTTTTAATCAATAATATCTTCATTAACATAACTTTTTTAATATACAATGTTAAAATATGATGTTTGACTGTTTATTTCAACCACTTGCAAAAACTTTTCTAATTCGAATTTTTGGATAATTCGAATTTTTTTCTGGTCCCTTGAGGTTCGAATTATCCAAGTTCTACTGTA
Organism: Nephotettix cincticeps; assembly: GCA_023375725.1. Classification (NCBI taxonomy): domain Eukaryota; kingdom Metazoa; phylum Arthropoda; class Insecta; order Hemiptera; family Cicadellidae; genus Nephotettix; species Nephotettix cincticeps. The sequence goes on along the minus strand of CM041789.1, from coordinate 19,357,638 downwards.
TTAAAACTTTTCTAACATTTATTATGATTGTTTAGGTCCCGAGGTCCAGTTTCATACATTAAAACTCAGTCTCCAATGGGTTAATTACTTTCCTGTGTTTCTCCCTCCCTGGTGTCTTTGTTGGATACTTTTTAATATGAAATAAATAACATTTTATCACACAATGTTAGATAAAGGTGTGGATAACCGTGCCTTAAGTTTTAAATGGATCATCTTAAAGGAACCCTATAAATCTACATTCAAAACTGCAATATTATCACTGTGGTAAAAATGAAAAACATGAAGGACAACTCAAAATTACAGTAATGAAATGGAATTTTATGAACTCAAGAAATAAATTTCTGTGAATGCTGTGATAAAAGTTTGGTTTCCTGACATTTTCTGTATGAAATAATCACACTTTCTCCTCACCCGAATGAACTTCGTATTCGAAACATAATCAAGTCTGGAAACGTGGTTATTCTTTATCACATCAGTTGTTGAATGCAGTTTTAAAAGAAAACAATACTACATTCCCTTTGTTCAGGAGATAGCCTCATGTTTTAATTTATCTATTGTTTATTATTTTTGAAACTCCATTGTAATTTTTTAGCGTAATGTCTTTTGTGTATTGTCGAACTTCAGTTTGTAATGTTTGAATTATTTGTGTATTATGGATGGGAATCAATATTTTAATACAATTTTAAACCCCTTAATTTATTTTCTTGCTACTGACCAATGTACATTCATATTTATGAAACACATCTCGTCTCTTCATTTATTAGTTGTTCTAATTGGTTTGAGAGTTCTGTTTAGGCAGTACAGTGTATACTGATAGTGGTACAGCCACAAATGTCTCTCGGGTCTGTTGGCTGATAGCAGATCTCTCTCTCTCTCACTCTCTCTCCCCTATTCTCCTCAAGTTATTAAGTGTCAAATCTTTTCTACACAAACTTGAAATGGTATCACTGTGAATTTTCTTCTCTAATGTATTAGAAACTTATATTTCAGTACCAAAATTCTACCTACTTTTGTGACCGCAAAACGTTTTAAAAACAATAGTGTAACATGTCTCGATGATACTACGTCCTTATAACAAACTTATTAAAATTTGATAAAACTAAATTTGCTATTTTTGTTCATATTCTGAAATTACGTTATCCAAATACTTGGTTTTTTATTATTACTTTTGATTAACTTCATAGGTTTGTTCTGATTGAAAATGTTAAAATTAAAATTTCCACGCTATCTGTGTAAAGTGGTGAGATGTGAACTGATCATTATATGATATAACAATTTTTTGTTTCGAGGACACAAGTCATGATTGTAACTATCATTTTGAACTTTGCAGATATCAAAACGGTCAGTTATAGCAGTTTTTTGTTCCATATCTTCAATGGCAAACATTTAATTTTACTTTGAACACCAAAGATATTGGTTGCTGTGTACAGTAAACCCTCTCATATTCGGACTAATGTGGAAACGGCCGATCCGGATAGCAAAAAATCCGGATATGAGAGAGGAATAAAACATCCGGATATTAAATGAAAAAACCACTTTAATAATATAAAAACAAAAAATCACGTAATACAGTACAAAGTGTTACAGTACTAGAGTAATACAATTTTTCCTCCATCGTAATGACAACCCTTTTTCTTTTTCTGGCCATAATAACCTATTCCTACCCGGAACTAAAATGAACCGTTACAAGAAAGATGATTTCACTGAAGCAAAACAAAGGCGACACTGACCACGGAGGCAGGTGTTGTCACTATAATACATGTGATACGTTGGCTTGGCTATTGGGGTGGGTACGGACAGGTAGGGTGGGGAGGTTTATTGTTTCGTAAGTCAGTGACCTTGCACCAGATAGCACAGAATACAGACAGTAACGCTAGAGACTCAGGCACTCGGGACTAGGGTTACTCATCGTTTCCCCATTCCGCTTTTGAACATTACCACTGTCCACATGGCTTCAACCCCGCGTTCGGCAATCGGTGCGCTACTAACCGGCCAAAAAACATCGTTCGCGTCAACTGGTTTAACAAACATTGACCTCCTAGAGTAATTTTAAATTGTTGCATTCTTTCAAAATCACGTCCGGATATCGGAGGGTCCGGATATGAGAGGGTTTACTGTAGTTTGTAAACATTTAAAATTATATTGATTAAGAAAAGTTGTAACTATTGAAAATATGAAGTTAATTGTCAGTGATTTTTTTCTAACTCACCTCACCCTATAATACACACAACTCAATTAAGCCATCCTGAAGGATGTCCTGTTGTAAAATCTGTTTGAGTCGAATAATTTGTCACTCCTCTGTACAGATGTCTGAAAAATTTTCTGGCGTATCAACTGTACATATTTAACAAATTTTTGATCATATTAAAAACAAAATCAATCCATATTCTAGGTTTAGCATGTACTGTAAAATGAAAATAGTAAGCAAAGCTGTCTCATTGCAAACCATCCTCTAGAACTTAAATTTTATTTTATCTTCATATGAAATTTTATTTTAAAATTTACTAACTATGCAACATCAAATTAACAGAGTAATCTTTTTTCAGCAGATCAGTGTTGTCATACATATAACTTTATAATTATTAGGCCTAAATAAATGGTTGTGATTATTTTCAAAGATAAGAAGACATATTTTAGAGATATGATTTTCAGGAATGTGATTTTGATATGAAAGCAATTATATTTTAGTTGTATTTAAGGTATTTTTTAATTTACTAATTTTTAATATTGCATTACTAATTTATAATCCCCAAATAATAGTTTATTTTATTTAACTTTGTAACTGACAATGTACTAGGGGAATCGACACGCTACAACTCGGCTACGACGTTAGTCAATTGAGCGATGCCGTTTAACGTCTTTTAGCTAAAGCCGATCATTTACTGTTTAATTATCCATACCGTTATTATTAGCCTGTGATCAACTGATTTTGTTATAAATGGAATGAGGATTGAAAAGCAAAAGAGAAATTTAATTTACATAAATTAATTAGTTTGTTACAGTGGCTTCAAGCAATACAACGAATACATTTTAGTGGTGAGATGTGAACTGATCATTATATGATATAACAATTTTTTGTTTCGAGGACACAAGTCATGATTGTAACTATCATTTTGAACTTTGCAGTTATCAAAACGGTCAGTTATAGCAGTTTTTTGTTCCATATCTTCAATGGCAAACATTTATTTTTACTTTGAACACCAAAGATATTGGTTGCTGTGTACAGTAAACCCTCTCATATTTGGACTAATTTGGAAACGGCCGATCCGGATAGCAAAAAATCCGGATATGAGAGGGGAATAAAACATCCGGATATTAAATGAAAAAACCACTTTAATAATATAAAAACAAAAAATCACGTAATACAGTACAAAGTGTTACAGTACTAGAGTAATACAATTTTTCCTCCATCGTAATGACAACCCTTTTTCTTTTTCTGGCCATAATAACTTATTCCTACCCGAAACTAAAATGAACCGTTACAAGAAAGACGATTTCACTGAAGCAAAACAAAGGCGACACTGACCACGGAGGCAGGTGTTGTCACTATAATACATGTGATACGTTGGCTTGGCTATTGGGGGGTGGGTACGGACAGGTAGGGTGGGGAGGTTTATTGTTTCGTAAGTCAGTGACCTTGCACCAGATAGCACAGAATACAGACAGTAGCGCTAGAGACTCAGGCACTCGGGACTAGGGTTACTCATCGTTTCCCCATTCCGCTTTTGAACATTACCACTGTCCACATGGCTTCAACCCCGCGTTCGGCAATCGGTGCGCTACTAACCGGCCAAAAAACATCGTTCGCGTCAACTGGTTTAACAAACATTGACCTCCTAGAGTAATTTTAAATTGTTGTATTCTTTCAAAATCACGTCCGGATATCGGAGGGTCCGGATATGAGAGGGTTTACTGTAGTTTGTAAACATTTAAAATTATATTGATTAAGAAAAGTTGTAACTATTGAAAATATGAATTTAATTGTCAGTGATTTTTTTCTAACTCACCTCACCCTATAATACACACAACTCAATTAAGCCATCCTGAAGGATGTCCTGTTGTAAAATCTGTTTGAGTCGAATAATTTGTCACTCCTCTGTACAGATGTCTGAAAAATTTTCTGGCGTATCAACTGTACATATTTAACAAATTTTTGATCATATTAAAAACAAAATCAATCCATATTCTAGGTTTAGCATGTACTGTAAAATGAAAATAGTAAGCAAAGCTGTCTCATTGCAAACCATCCTCTAGAACTTAAATTTTATTTTATCTTCATATGAAATTTTATTTTAAAATTTACTAACTATGCAACATCAAATTAACAGAGTAATCTTTTTTCAGCAGATCAGTGTTGTCATACATATAACTTTATAATTATTAGGCCTAAATAAATGGTTGTGATTATTTTCAAAGATAAGAAGACATATTTTAGAGATATGATTTTCAGGAATGTGATTTTGATATGAAAGCAATTATATTTTAGTTGTATTTAAGGTATTTTTTAATTTACTAATTTTTAATATTGCATTACTAATTTATAATCCCCAAATAATAGTTTATTTTATTTAACTTTGTACTGACAATGAAAACTAGGGAAGAATAACTCAGCACCTCTTTACTAACATAATTTTATGCATTCAACCTTTACTCTTAATGTTGTATTACAACGTACGAAGGTACAATGTATAGTCCTAGGATATATATTTTTTAAATTACATTGGTAATATCCTGGAACATAGATATGTCTAAAGGGAATGTTCTCCGTTCCTCTTAACAGCTGTTCTCATATCTATATGAAGTCATTTCTTTTACCATTTTTGTGTCTTGCTAATTGCTTAAATAGCCCAGAGCTTAGACATAAGTCAAAATTCTACATCAGCTAAATGTCTGTGTTTGGCAACACAGGTTCTCACAGTGTTGCCAAACTGTATTGGATAAATGTCTGTGTTTGGCAACGCAGGTTCTCCCGGTGTGGCCAAACTGCTTCTAGAGTCAGTAACAAGGTTCAATTAAATAAAGTATATATTATTTTTTTACTATTAGCCTTTGGCAGTATGAAATACTAGTTGTACATTTAACCCTCAGAATACTCTGTAAAATTGAAATTGGTAATTATGAATAAATATACAAATTTTTATTTGAAATAAAGGTGGAAATATAACTTGAGGCTTTCCAATTCTGTATTTACTATTCACTGTCAGCCTTGAATTAGCAAACAAGCTATCCAACCTGTATTCCTTAATGAATTAATTATTCTGGGGGGTGTAAAGGATATCATTATGGCATTTGCATCTGATATGGTTGCTTAGACCAATCCAACTACCATTCATCGCAATATTAAGCTTCTGAGTGTCAAATGTATAACTAAAGTGTGAGGTTTTCTTCTGTTGCCTTCTTCTTTTCTTCTTTCAACTGTTTTGTTCGGCTAACCTACTTAAGGCTTATGGCTACATTTCTTAATAGTTTACCTGTTAAGGTTACTTAAATGCCTACTTAAACTCATGGTCAATGATTTCCCATTCACTCAAAAAATGTAAGAGATACAGCTTCCATATTTTCACAGCAATTTTTTAGACTCATCTATAATGACACCAATAAAACAACTAGATAAGCAATAAACCTTTCCAATATTTTTTTAAGCATCACATTTAATTTTTTTAGTGGTTTTATCAGTGTTGTATTACATTTTGAAAATCTTGGTTTAGTACTACTGTACCACCATAGTGTTGGCAACACTTAATGTTTGTATGTAAATATATTTTTAAATAAATATATATATCTATATATATAAACATATAATATATCGATATATTACCTAAATGGAAAGCTCATTATAGTATTAAATAATTTGGCAAACTTCTAGTGGTCAGAAAATGATAATTGACCCCACAAAATAATAAAAATATATTCTCGACCAAAATATAAAATCAACCAAAAAAGTTTTTTGTTTTTAAGTAATCTTAAGTTTATTCTCAAATGTTATATTCTGGTTGTTCCTAATATCGAAAAAATCTCTCAGCTCATAAAAAAAATTTAAATTCAGATTAGTGATTTTTAGCTACTCAACTGTGTTTTAAGTTATTGGAATTAAAAGATAAAGTAATGCAACTAAATAAATTTAAGTTATCACGTTGATCTTGGATTCAATTACAATTGTTAAATAGGTTTACCTCAACATTTCTATGTAGTATAAGGGTTTTCATATCAACCTTAAATTTTTTTGTAAAGCCAGAGTTTGTGTGACCAAACACTTTGTTGTAAAAGAATTTATTTTGAAAGGAATTTAATGTGTTTGAATCTCTTAAGAGATCTGCGATTTTAAACTAAATTTAAATTGAGTCATTTTGTTATGATAGGCTCTAATTTATTTAGTTTCACCAGTTATTTTACGTATATTTGTGTGTTGTCACTGTTTTTGAATTCTTTGTTTTCGTTTTGTTTGGGTTCATGGGGACTTAGATTTTTTTTGAATTTACAAAAGATTTTGATCAAATTTGCATGTAATTTTTATATATACACTATTTAGCTTTATGATATAATTTTAGATTGTATAATTGTTGATAGATTCTTTATTATAAAATACTTACATACTTTATGTAAATAGGAATATAATTTTATATTAACTCTGTTTGACATGATTGAAAAAATAACAATATTGACAATTTATCATTTTTAGTTAAATAATCACTGTAAAAATTTGATAATATATTAATGTGTAGGTAAAATATATTGATAAAAACAATATTGATGTTTTTTTTCTCCCTTTTCTGTATTAAATAACTAGTTAGGACTGAAAAATATATCAATATTTTGAGCAGTGAAAATATATTGAATTTTGAACATTATTTATATATCACTGTTACATATATTTTATAAATAAATTTTTATAAAAATATAATTGAAAATATCAAAATATACTATTTTTTTGATTTAATGTAAATATTACTATATTTTTTTCTTTTTAATAATACATGTATTTCCTACTTTTTTCCATACTATTTATTATTATTTTGTTTGAAAAATTTTTTTTTCTTATTATTAAAATTGAGTGGTAATATTTTTGTATTATATTTGTTATATATGTTTTTTATAAAAATATGATTGAAAAATAAATAATTTAGTATTACTTAAAAAAATTTATAACTTACAAAAAATATAATATTATAATAGAAATGTATACATTTTTCATATTTTAAAATACTTTTATAAAAAATTTTTGAATTTTTATTCATATAGTCCTATGTAAAATATTGAATGATTTCTAAAACTGAATTTTATTTATGATGTATAAAAGAGATTTTTGTTTTATTATAAAAATATTATCGATTAAATAAAAATATTTTTAATAATGTTAAGGTTATTTTAAATGTGTAAATAATGTATATTGAATAATTTTAGGTTTTTTTTTTAATATTTTAATATTAATAGTAAAATATCCAAAATAAACTTTCTTTAAAACCCTGCCAGTTATAAAACATATGAATTTAACACAGTTTGGGTAAAGTATTAGGATATAAGAAGAAAGAAAGATATTTTTACCACACTAATGGTGTGCTAAAATAAAATCCTTTTCTAATATTTCAAATTTAGAAGACGTGACTTAAAGAAATATTAGGGTAATAATAAGACAGGATCGCCAACATTTTCCTATTTATTCAGCAGTGACGGTGATCTAGACACTGGCTCGTGGACCAAGCCTCGGAAGCAAGCTTGTGCAAGCCTGATTAGAAAAATAGTAACATTGCAAAAATTTATCTTACAGATATTTTTACATCGATAACATAACGTAAACAGCAGTTTTGAGTTGGCAGCAAGTGTGTATAATACAACAGCTTTAATTTCTACTACTAGTACAAAACTTAATATTATAATTAATTTCTTTCTTTCTAAATAAATGGAGAAGTATTACAAGTATCCAACTGAACGATAGTTAGTATGATTATTTTTATATCCCTCCAGGGTTTTTCACAGTAAATAGACTTTATAAAAATTCAATTAAGATTGAAAAATATATGTAAACAAAAAATCTAACTTCTTAGTTCTTACAATACATTTAATTCAAAAGAAAATATTATTGCAAAAGATATGCCTTGCAAAGTTGTGAGTTTAATTTGTGGAATATTCAAGCATTTTTTTTCAATAATTTATAAACATTTGATTAAACTTAAGACATTTACATCCAGTTAAATTTGAATAAAGACTAAGTTAAAACCTACTGAAAAACTTAAACTAAATTTGCCTAATAAGTTATGGCACTTGAACAAAGTAAATACAAACTATTCACAAAATTACATTCTAAGTCTTGAGTTGAATCTTAACCCATTCCCATCGGGCAAAACGGTCAAAGCCTGAGGCCTTCCGGTCTGAATGAAAATCGAGCCTTGTTCACTACAACTGCACATCACTATTAGCGTGATATAATTAACAGTAACTTCATCAATTATATGTTTTGATTTTTTGCCCTGTAACTTATACCCTTTAACTGCGTATACAATCATTTTTAGCAAGAAAAAAATTATTAATGTACTTTTACACCAGTTCCAAGCGGTAACAAGTTCCAAGTAACAGTTCCAAGGCTTAGAAACAAGTAGGTACTGTTGTTTCATCAAGACTTATTTCATTTTCAAATAATTCCTTTATTTCACTTGGCAAATCTACTTCTAGTTACCTGCAAAATAAATAGTTAATGATAAATCTTTAAAAAATAATCAATATTACAGTATTCTCATCAATAAATACAATCGCTGAACGAATTGTGCGAACCAGAAAATAATTTCTGTCAATACGGAACATCGGACACTAAATATGATGATTTAAAAAAGGCCGCCAACACCATCTACCTGACGAGAAATGAACTAACACATCTAACGGCAGAAAAAAGAACTACGTCAAAATATAAGCAGGTAACGCACATTGTTTGCTCATAACCACCCTGCAGGGCCGCACGGTGCACATCTTTAGACATCTGTCTAGCGAAATACGCGGACGTGCACTTTGCGTCATTAGACAGGAATGGGTTAATTGGTAACAAATAGAAGCATATCAAACATAACATTATATTTCCTTTAAAACTGCACAGTATAACAGAATATCGTGGGCAAGAGGCAATGTTGTATTTTAAGCAACGTTGGTACTGATGTTTAAAACACTGTTGTTAATTATTGTTGAAAAGTAAGACTTAGCCTTAAAATTATTCACTTTCTGTCCTTTATATAAAATAAATTGTTTATTTTTAGAGGGTTTTGCCAATTCAGCCTTACAATTTTTTTATAGTTATTATATTTAACCAACTAAAGTGGTTAAATATAATAAATAGTAATAACATATTTTATTAAAAACATTACAAGGTTTTCAACCATTTTTTGATACATTACAAATTTTAACAGTAAATATTCATGAATACATTACTTTAAAGCCTTTCTTAACAGTGTTTAATGATTTTTAAAATTACCTAAACAGACTCGTCCAGACATTAGGAACTGGATACTTTATTACTGAAATATGAAACATTAACTCTAAACAAGGTGTAAAAAAACTAACACATTAGGGTACACTCAAATTATTGGCTCTTTGGTTTTGATGTAAAAATATAAACTAAATATTACGATACGGTGGATAAATATATACAACAGCATGTTACCTACTTCTAAATTGACCACATATAACAAGATTAAAGGAAAATGGCACAAAAACCGTCGACATTTTGAACAGCCTAAACTATAACAACAATATTACTTTGTGCAAGGTTAGGTTGGCTGTACAGAGGCGTATGTACAATCGGATATGCGATTTAACAATCTACTCTTCCTGACTTTGCCTTATTCATTTATTTACTCGTTTCGACCAAACCTAATGATGTATCAATCAAATACGTAGCAGCTTGTGGAAATAAAAAAAAAACTTTCAGCAAAATACTTTTCACTCAATTCATTACCCATAATTTAGACTCCTCAACATAGTTATGCATGTAAAAAAATGATTTTGTAGTACTTTATTTTTAAAACACTAAATAAATAATGGAATGAAATACATGAATCTTGTAGACAATAATTTTTACAAGAGAGTTCCAGCTTAATGCTAATATTGAACCATCAAAATATTTCATTGCATAAACCAGACACAATGACATAGAGTCAGCAGATTCATATCAAAAACATCACAGAGTCAACCAACACTGTACCAGAAAGCTGTGCACTCTATCCTACTTACATTGCATGGAATATCTAACATAGCTGATTTTTTATTTCTATAAATAATTAATTTTACAAAATAGCAATGTACGTTCAAGCTCTCACAAATATGATACTCTTTCTATATACAATCTCATTTTTTTATTACAATAATGTTCCAAATTCTCTTCAAACAGTAAGTTACATAATATGTAAACACTCTTGTGAATCAAAAGTATTAAAGTAATATAATTCTTTTTTGCTCTATAATCGGGAATAACGCTACAATTGGAGTTAAATGCTTAGTATAAAAGGATATCCATCATTGCATCAAACAGCCAAGACCGATACTGAATGCAAGTTTAACCAAATCATAAGTGGAAAGTTTTAACAATGCTGAAAATTGATATTAAGAGTCTGCAAAAGATTGAGTTTTCAAATTAAAGGTAAAGTGTTTTTTCATCTAGAGGATTACATTTTCCATTTTTTCATATAAAAAAAAAGAATTACTTTAAATTTATTGAGTATGATTTTGTGGTAATTATATTTTTCCGGGAAACAAAATAAAAAAGTTGAGAATGTGATGCCTTAGATGACCATTAGACCTTTAATTTGACACTTTAATCTTTATCATGAAAGCAGTAATGCTGTGACAAATTTAACATTGTTCTTTTGGGACTAAAATGAAATATTTTGCTAGTAAGACAGACTCTTAATGATAGTCAAACGTTTTAGGCATGTTCACTTACCTTTGTTACCTTGGGTTGTATTTACAATAATCAAATTTTTCATTTAAGTATTTATTTAATAGACATTCCAATTACATCTTCCTCTCTATTACTCTTTCTCCATCAAGGGGATGGGAATGAATCAATATAAAACCGTACATTTTAATCTAGTCATAATTTCCAATGTAATTTGTAATGTATAAAGAAGGAATTTATTGATTTAGATGTTCCACAATGTAACTGAATGATATTACATTTTAATGAAAGAAAATCCCTCTTATTAGTTCCATTAGCACCAAATTCTTTTGGTGCTTTTTTTTGGAATCATTCTGATCCTATGATAAATTGTTCTGACACTTTCTAGACTTCCTATACCAGAAATATCACAACTCTTGATAGATGATCAAGTAGGGAAAAGAGTATTCAAAATATAACCAAACTGAAGAAATCAATTCTTAAAATTGATATTATTTATAAAACCTTTTTCACTGAAATGGCGACTGACCCAGGTAGGTATTTTAACTATGCACAATTCGTGACCTCCAAGTAGCTGGATTACAGGACAAACCAACGTTCCAGTCCAACATTGAACTTTTAGTCTTTAAAATTTTAGTCTTACCCATTGTGTCTAAAAGCATGTGTTTGCTTGGGAGCTCTTTTTAATGTCTTCAATAATTGCTAATAGAAAATATTTAGAATTTTCAAAAACTCCAAAGAGACTTTTAAACTCTTAAGATTTTTTTTATTTTTTGTGGGTGGTTTTTAGTAACTACCCATCCCCGCTTCGACCTCAAGTATCTTTTGTGTTACGCTTAAGTTTTGCTTTGTTTTTTTATACTTAATTTAGTTTGATTTGGAAGAGGTTGGAAGATAAATACTGAACTATATCACTTAAATCTGAATAGAATTTGAAAGATGGGTTTAAAGGTTATCATGATACCAATGAGATGATCGTTAATGTTTATCCCAAGGTGAGAGGTGTTAGGTTTTGATATCAGTCATGAATATCGGTCAATGCTGGCTGCGTCCTCAATACTCCCACGGCATGCTGGCCAACTGCTGCAGTCTACGAGAGTCGAGGGAGGGTGACAGCAGCGACTGAAGCTGCAGGTCCACCTCCCCCCCTCCGCTGAAGTAGCGGGAGGTCAGTGGCGACTGCAGGTGTCTGTGCGGGATCACTTCACGTTCCGACGTGTCCGCTCCCGACCACAACTCCTGCAACCAGACAACACATCGTAAATAATATTGTACTTGTTGTACTTCCCTAAAAATATGAGTTGTTTCAAAAGTAAGTTACACAATTTTCTTATATCTTTTGCCTGGCAGGAATGGTCTAAAATTTGCAGGGAACTTTCGCCCGGGTGCAGGACACTGTAAAAAACCTATCTGGCTGTCATGATGCATGATTAAGCATTAGCTAGAAACTATGACTCTAACTGAGCCACTTATTCCCACCGCAAATTACAATGTATGTGGACAAATAGGTGATTAAATTAAGTATATATTTTATATTTTAGATAATATCATACTTTGCTGGTAACCGTTACTTGATGAGATTGTTAGTAATTTCATATTTTTGTCCAATTTATATTTTATTAACTCATTAATTTTATTTAGTATAAATATTTATTATTCTTAAATCACACATCAGTAGAAACTCGCAAAATTGCTATTCACAAAACTCAAAAATCCTGAGATCTAAACAGAGCACTAGAATGGGGGGGGAGGAATGTTTAATTCAAAACTCTAAAGTTCCTTAAAACTAAACAGATTACTAGCAGCAGGAAGCAGAAGAGTGAATTTCCATTCAAAAATCTCTAAATATTAACAGAGCACTCTGATATGACATTTTCATTTTAGAAATCTCATACATGCCATAAAAATCATTCTACACAGTGCCAGCTTCTAGTGTTAGGCCTGTTTCACTAATATGAATGAAATAATGCTTTATTTAAATATAACATGTTTTACATAAATGGAAAAAAATAAATGTATTTCTTAAAAAAACTTTTATCTAAATTTTAACCCAAACTCACATTTTTTTATAGCTTGGGGTCCGTCAGCCATTGTTGGTAGCGTGACATAAACATGTACTCTATGGGCTACACATAGAAAAATATAAACTAATATAATGCTTGAGTGCTCTGAACCAGTAAAAGTTTAACATCATGATACCTTAGAAACTATACTCCTGAATAATTGCCATCTATATCCACAGCCATATATAAACAGGCATGGCGCTGTTTGAAGAACCGGGCAAGTCGCGATCAATCAAACCCGTTCAGATAAATTTTGAACTCGTCCCAGGAAACTTACAGGACCCAAAACAAGAGACCCTAAACTCACGCTAAACTTGGAAACAAAATGAAAACAATCCTCAACATGATGCAAATTACACAAAGAACAATTTAAATTTTGATTTTGATCCCAAGGTTTATAATTTAAAAATGAATAAGCTCTCTCCTGCATTTAAAAATCAAGCTTATTAACGACAAATTCTTATTGCTGAAAGTATATTTTTTGTCCAGAAGAATCAACAACATAGGAAACAAAATGAATTTATCAATTGATTACATGATCCCAAGTGCAGTAATGAAGAGTATGCAGTAGACTGCAAGTGCTGTGTGAATTGTTCAGGTACCTGCAGTGAGAGAGCTTCTTCTCAGGATTCTGAGGTGCGAGCTCGGCGTCCGGTCAGCCCGGATACCAGTGACTTGATGGTGGCGCCAAGCCCCTTACCCGGTGCGCCGGCACCGGCACTGGCACGACCTGGGTGAGCGTCCAGGCACTTCTGATACCTCAGCTGCAATACACACGATATCAACTTTCAACCAACCCATTTAGTTTGGGTATCCCCCCAGTAGTAGGCTGAAATTACACAAAAAGTGCCTTCAAGAAAAAAAACATAAAAAATAAAAATGGGTTGATAGTGAAAATAAATTAGTTAAAAATTAATACTATTGATTCTAAATAAATACTTACGAGGGCTATCCAGAGAGTAGATTAAGTTTTCGTCTATGTCTGCTATGGGTGGGGCTAGCGTGGTAATCTTGGTGTCAGGGTGTTACACAGCTCAGTCAGCATCTAATTATGCTTGTCAGGGGTTTGTACTATACACTGTAGAATAACTGTGGCAGTTTGAAATTTCCGTGTTAATCTAGAGTACCGTGAACTTTGAGGTGCCCGCAGTAAGGTTTATGACTGAAAAAAACTATTTAAAGGGTATTGGGACAGAATTATTATTGAAGGTGAAGTGCATTAGTGGGTCCCAAAATTAAGAAATGGCCAAACTAACATTCAGGACCAAGAGAAAAGTGGAAGACCAAATTCGGTAGTCACTATACTGGGTTTTCCACTTTTCTCCCAAACTTTTCATCCAAAACATTAGTTCGGGAGGTATTACTGTGTTATGTAACACCCTGACACCAAGATGGCCACGCTAGCCCAATCCCTAGCAGACACAGACAAAAACAAAATCTACTTCCAGAATAGCCCTTGTACTTTGTGCCTAAATTGGTAAAAAGTACCCAATAACTAATTCATAATTGGTAAAGAAGTATTGGTAAAACCTACACTTTTAAAAGTTTTACTTTTTATGAAATATTTGAAAGCATATTCAAAAGCAGTTTTATCATGTAAATTTCAGAAAAACCCATCAAGCATAAATCTACTGTGCTGTCCATACCCTTTACTAAAGCTCAACAGTGACATCCTTAACCTTTATCGGTCAATCATACACACGCCCCACTAATTTACCAAATCAGCTCCAATTATATTTTAACCAATCCCACACACCTCAGATCACTGAATATCCATTACATACTCTTTGCTAGGCGATTGATGTTATGTCTCACAACGTACCAGTAAACCATTACTACATTGAGCTATGATACGAAATGACGTACCGGTGCGTCACTACTCCTTAACTAATAATAGTCTATACTCTGCAAAGGGTTAAAAATAAAATTGATGAAAGGTGTAACTAAAAGCTTACGAACCTTGCAAGCAGCCTCGATGGTCTTGCAGAGTGCGCCGGAGCTGGGCTCGCAGTGGAATACGTGTGCAATGAACAGGTCCTGCGCCGTGTGCATGATGAACGCACACTGCTTCACGTTGTGACCGATACCCAGGAATGACAAGTAGCGCACTCTACACTCCGCCACTGGCTTGCACTCATCCTGTAACAACATCCTGGATATTACTTATTTATCAAACATAAATTCATAATCAGCTTTCAATTAGTTCAATTTCAATTCAACCGACCGATTGAACCATACATCAAGACTAGTATTGTAACACTTTAAAAAGATTTGTTGGTTTTGCTGTTCTAAATAATTTAACTACTGTAATATTCAAAACAAATAAATCCCTAGACTCCCTAGAAGTCAAGGGCGAGGCAGAGCGGCGGCCGACCTCTCATCACTCACTAGAGGCTCACAAGTGTTGTGATCATACGAGTGCTCACTTTCCTCCCGCTGGATTGTACAATAAGCCCCAGTTGAAGTCCACTACAAAGAGATTTTTATCTTAGGTTGGGATAATATTTCGGCCTCAAAATCCCCCTAATCAACAACCCTCACCCAGTCACCATTAGGCAATGAATTTAGAAGGTGTAGACAATCAATAAAAATGTTAATATTAGGTACCGATAGGAAGGTTATAAAATCATAATGTTGGGTTTAATGTATTATCGGACTGGGGCAGGGGCGTGCCCTGTAATCCAGCTACAGTAGAGAGTTGATTATCCGAAACAATAGGGGATTATGAGTGTTCAGATATCTGAATTTTCGGATGATCGGTCACAGACGGGATGTTCAATGCACATAATGAAGAATGAAACAATTTTTTTGATTGAGGTTTTATAATATGATACTGACCAAATATACAAAGAACTCTGTATGAAGCAGAAAAAACATTCTGATCTTTAAAAAATCCAAAAGCATAAGCTTTAAAAATGTTTTTTGAACATCAATTTGGCTCGCAATTGCGAGGTCAGTTGTGTGCAGCGCTGGGCCGCTACTGCCACCGATGGTTGAACTTAAGTTTGGCAAGCGGTTTCATTTTTCGATGTTTGGCTGTTTCGGATAGCCGGGCTATAATCGGGGATAATCTACCCTCTACTGTACTTTGAGGACACAAATTTTGAATAGTTAGTTGGTGCTGGCCTGTGGATGTGATATTCCCATGTGTCTGCACTATCGAATACTATATTAAATGCACAATGATCGTCGTCGTAATTATACCAGTTCATAGCTCAGAGGCGAAATTGTTGTTCAGATCACACATTAAACTGTGGGTCCCTTAGATACCATTGGCTGTTGGGCTATTAGTGACTCACATCGGTAATGGTGATCATGGAGGGGGCGACACTGACGTTGACGGGACGCCACTGGTCCACGGGCACGGTGTTGACCAGCTGGTCGATGGCGTCGTTGAGCACTTCCATGCCCGAGGCGCGTGCCACCTGCAGGCAGCCCAGGTACTCGGCCCGCAACACCTTCTTGGGCTCCTCCATCGGTGTGGGGAATGACTGAGCTGCACACATGCAGTACAATCTCATTTTTCAATCCCCATAACAGTCCATGTTAATAATACTTCTATAGAACAACTACTTTCCATATGAAAACTTCGACACTCTACAGCACGTATTTTGCAATTTAACCTTTATACAGGACTCTAACCTCTGTATTATGTTGCAGTACCTTTATAATACGTTTCTCTTATGTAATTTTCCCGTGATTTGGACATCTCTGTTCCCATGATTAAATCTCCAAATAAAGTCTTTATGTTCAACTTCAGACCTGGACAGAGGATACATTCCCCACCCTCCCATCGGCAGAAACATACAGTTTGGAAGCAGTTCTCCCGTTTCGGTATTAAGTGCAGTTTTAATTTGATTATAGTATCAGTATAGTACATGTGCATGGAACACAGATTATAGTTTAGAAGAAGTGCATTAAAACTTATTTAGTACTGGGGTGTGCAAAAAGTGATTTTTGGGTTGGAACCAAATTGAATCGTATATTTATTCACTATACCAAATATAAAATATTCAAGTTCATTTTCTTCTAATGAGATGATTGATGAATTAGGTTTGCACCAATACAGCCAAAAGTAGTTCAGATATTGCTGAATACATTTAATTTTAGTTTTGATATGTTATTGTCAAAAGAAGAGAAGATTGGAGAGCCTCAATCTACACACTTGAACAACTATTGTCATTTTGTAGCAAACTTCTTTGAGTCAGTAGTATTGTCAAAAAAAAGTATAGAATATCCTCTCTTGTCAAACATTAAAACCCAAAAACGTTAATGAACCGGACTCAAACCACTGACAAACCAACCAGCACAGCATTAACATAATCTCAAAGTATATTATTAGCATGTAATGTGGCTATGTATAATATTTGATACCTGTTGAGAGAATAATCTATTTAAAGACTCTTTACAGTGATATTGAAAATGTCCAAAACTAAAAGAAGTCTATCACAGATTTATTGATAAATATTATATTAATAATTTATTTATAAATATTGCAGTCCCACCTCTCGAAAAATGTTTGTAATAGAATCATTCCTGGTTTCAAAATGTAACATTTTTTATTTAGTCTACTTACTGACTAGTGTCTGACCATTACGATGGAACCTCCTGTGCTCCACGGGAAGGTTGGTAGGCCTGGTGGCCAAGCCAGCACGGCTGCCGATCCCGCTGCCACCTGAAAACACAATGAATGAATAATGGATGATTGCGGATGGATGGATGATAGATGGTGTGGTTTGTTATGGTTTTTCAAGTTATTGTCTTCACTCTGGCTTACCTCTTTCATTGCATAAAGTTATAAATAAACTTGACATGATATAATTGAGGAATTAACCTTGGCTGAGACTTGAAAGAGACTGAAAATAATTTTGAAAATATAAAACCTTAATGTAAAACTACAAATCGAGACTATTTTGTTAACACCTCAAACAAAAGCAGTTTTTGTGATTTTGGTTAGTGCTCATACCTATTGAAACCATCAAAAACTAAATGGAATCTACCTAATGTCCTTGTAAAGTTCGACCGTACCTTAAAAGGAAAATGATGATCATGAAAGGTTTTTCCATGGTATTTTTTATAATTAGAGAAGAAACCATTCCATTAATTTATGATTCAGTGGACAGTCAAATGGTTAGCAAGGCATTTTAATTTTCACTATCACAAAGAAAAGAATACACATAAATACATATATGCCAGTGTTTATTTTAAACATCGCTGGTAAAAAATTACTGTCTCCATTTAGGCCTGATTATGTTCGGTGTAACTGGACGAAATCAACTGGCCAATCTGACAACTTTTGTACATATTTACCGTTGTATATAATTACAGTATAAGTGTAAATATATTAAGTAGTGATGGAAGACGTGAGTTTTTATTTCATCCTATAAAGAATTACGTAACCTCTACGATATTAACCCTATAGAAACCTTCCCTCCTTTAAAAAACAACAAAGTAACTCACTAATGTCGATTGGCTTGGCCAGATTCTGTTGTAGGCTACGTTCGATCATGATCTTCTTGCAGATGTCGCGCAGTGTGTTGGCAATGGTGCGCGCAGGAATGTCACACCGGAATACGTGACACATGTGCTTGCGAGTCGTGCGGTCGCGGGCCACATACGCAAAGTCCCTGTCACAACAGTAATGTTATTACACAAATTTTCTGATGAAAAATACTCAAGCCACCATCTTCAGTACTCCAGACACCAAAATACATTGAAAAAAAAATTGGTTTAACTGTAAATTACTTTCAAATAAAAATAAACTCCTGACATTTGAATAGTCATAATAATGTGAGAGATAAAACAAGTGTTGAAAGTTGAAAATGTATTTAACAAAACTCATATCCAATTCATTTATATCTGATCAAATATAAATGAAAACTCAACTATTTTCACATTATACCTTGTGAGAAACCTTTTTAAATCAGAAATCAGTTAAGATTCAAACAACTTTAAACTTATAACCTTCCCTTAGTAAAATTAGATATTATTACATATTAACGTTTAATCTATAGATTATAGCTTCTATTAAAACTTTGTCTTAGTATTTTAAAAAAAATCATGCATTTTCATTACCATAAAACACTCCATGAAGCATATGTAGAATTCACGAAAAGTAAAGAACACATCACAAAATATTTTGGAGTACATAGCATGCCTATTTATTGCAATTTACAAATATCGTATGAATAAGTAAACAAAATGCAGTTCTTCAACAAATAAATTTGCAAGGTGCTGATAACTTGTAATGCTTTAGACACGATTAAATCAGAAAGACAATTAGGTTAGCATTAATAAAGGAAATAGTGAAAACAAAAGAATTTATGAAGCAATTTTTTACTTGAAAGCAACTTGCTAAAGCGTCCTTTCTGTGTCTTGCAAAGGCTTAATACTGTTTTGAAAAAATATTCTAGCTATTAATTATGACTAGTACAAAAGTGTCTTGTGTACGATGTTTATCATTATGTCAAGCTCATTGTGTCATGTGGGTTTTTTAAATGAATACCATGGTAACAGATTTCTGACAATCAATTTACATCTGATCCTTTTTAACTGATTTTTAGTTGTAAAAGACTTAAAACCTTAAGATGAATATTTATACACTTAATGTAAACAAAACTTTTTGTCACCACAACCCTTAAACTAATTATTTGAATGTAGCACAATCTTTAAAACCCTCCAGCTACTTATTAATTTGAACAACTCTAAATAATTACCTGTTAGAATTACTGTAAATGTTACACTTTTTTTAAATTTATAAATGTCTGAAAGATTGATCATATTTCATTGATTAACTCCTGAAATTGATTTTAATTACAACTTTAGCTGACATGTAGTTCAGATTGTAAGTGCCTATGAAGTCTGGAGTGTAATGTTTTGTTTAATTGGCCACAGTGAGTCATCAGAGCAACCTAGTGGCAAACAAGGTAACTACTAGCATTGTCAATGGACTGCTTCTACAGAGAATAGTAAAAAATGATCGCATAATCATAATGTTCAGACCTAATGTTGATTTTAGATGATGAAAAATTTGAAAATTTATGAATTAATAAATTAAACCTGAGAAAAACTAAGGGTATGTTTTCTATTGGTCCATTTGTTTTCTAAACGAAGATATTGCAACCAACAAATTATAATAAGATTTTAAAGCTTTATATATTCGAAATGAACATGGTTGTAAATGTACAAAAATGGGTTGTTTAAACCTAAAGATCTAAAGACAATTCATGCAAGTTTTTACTACATAGTTTAATACATAATTTTTAAAATACAAAAAAAAGCTAACCGGTATAACTCTATTTGTAAAAAAGTGGCACTTTAAGGATACGTTGTTATAACATAATTAATTTGAATTACACCAAATGCACACACAGACACACACACACACATGCACATAAAAAAGCTAGGAGCAACACCAGCAGTGACTAACAACATAGTATAGTTACCTCTCCCTGACCACGGAAACAGGAACAACAGGGAACAAACAACCATACGTTAGACAACTAGAGGCTACAGGGTCGCTACGATTTACAGATCTCAGCGGCTCTCAACCCTTGTGATTGATGGAATAAACACGTCAACTAACTTTTCATTTTTAAGAGCTCAAAATAATTTACTTCTAACACTTATTATTCTTCACTCTTAACTTTTCACTGAAATGGAAATGAATGGTCTCAGATAGGTATTTTAAGCCTATCATGGATCAGAAATTGTGGCATGATCTTGTAGTTTTGTCATTTTGTCTTGCTGTTTTTTGGCCATTGCTAAATACTATTCGAAATTTGTCATCCCAAGTATCTGGATTAGAGGATTAGAGGAACATAAAAATTAAAAAAATAAATCTTTTATTTAATATAGCTAAACATAATTTTCATTCAGTCATTTCTTAGTTCTTCACAACATCCAATAGGTAAATGTTTAGTTGCTGAGTGAATAAATAATATATTTAGAGTACCAACCTAACACAGTTTGAGAACCGCTGAAAATATAATTTAAATTTAAACCTATATTATAAAGTAGCTAAAACAAACAGTAAATCGCTTCTTGAGAACTTACTATTTGATTATTCAAGATTCTTTTTAAAGTTTATTACTACAACACAGTGCCAGAATAATGTACAGAAGCAGACACCGTCTAATTTTCAGTATGGGTGCATTCTACAAGTTGGCTATATATAACAAAGACACTATGACTGGAAAATGTGAGCAATCCAAAACTGTCCCTAAAGACCTCACATATTTTTTCAGTGTTGCGTAGTAAAACGTTACGTTCAGTTTTATGTACTAAAACCTCATGATGTGCTGATATTTAACTGGACAGTTTTTATATTTTATAAAAAGTACTAGAAATTAAAAAAATATTTACAATATTTAGGATACATCAAGCACTAATTATTTCAAAACTAAATAAGATAAATCATAATTAAGATTAATTTGTATTAATATTATTTAGATCGTTTTTCTAAAATTGTAGAACAACTCCTATTTATAAACTGGACAAATCTAAGAACATATATTTTTCTTAAAAGAGGCAACCATGCAAAAAGGGAGAGGTACATACAGAACATGACCGAATTTTAAAAATTAATCATCTCATAAACATGTATTTTTGATTCAATAATATATTTATAACATAAGAATATAATCGTACAACAAAACTAATTTGAAAACTCCATTAATTTAATCAAAATGTTAAAAATGAAGTGTAATACTTTGCTTGTAAGTTTTTTTAACCTTAGAAAATCTATGAAATAAAATATTTATCCAATTCTCATGAGGATTAATCAAATCATGGACAATTATCAGGATTGTAGTTGTGTCTGTTACATGTTTTTACGATAGTCCACAGTTTTTACAGTAAATAGAAAAATGACACTTATTTTATTTAGATGAAAATATAAACCTTTTCTGCTGGAAATTATAGGTACAGCTTTAATCACTGTAACTAGTTCCACACGTATGGGATAGTCTCTCACCTTCCGTTGTCCCGGCCAACACCCCACACCCGGATGGTGTGGATGGGCTGTGTGTTGAGAGTGGTCAGGTTCTCCGGGTCTATCAGCTTCAGGGCTCCCTCATCTAGGTCCATGAACAGATCCTTGCCCTGGCGAAAACAGTGACACGGTAAAAAACTGTGGTTCAACAAGCTGCCACTAGAGCGAGTTGCCGTAACATCACTCCGTACTTCTCTTACAGACCAATCATCATGTGATTAGATGAGATAGAGTGAAGGTCCATTGGACTATTACAACAAGGAAGGCAGATGTCACGTAAAAGTTGGTAAAAGCTAATAATTAATTCTAATGTTTTTTTAATTTAGTACAACGGAAAAATATGAAGATTCCTAGAATTTCATCAAAATATTGAACATGAAGTCAAAATACATTATTTGCCAAAACAAGGAAAGTAATTTTAGAATTAATAAAATATTTTAGGATTAAAGTATGTATGTATTGTACATTGTTTAATTGTTAATATGTTTTTGGCAACATTGAGACAAATCTTTATTTTGGATACCATGTCGCAAGATATTTTTTAAGGTAAAGAAGGTTTCTTCAAATAAACTTATATTTTTGACATTAGACTTATGAACAACTGATCTACCCTAGGCAATTTTGTTGAATTTAGTTCTAATTCTTTTTTTGTGGAGAGAATGAAAACCTGCTTTGTTTTGAACCCTTGGAGAGGAGTAGTAGATAGAATGAAGTCTTCTCTACTTTGAGTATGAGGGCTACTTGGAACATCAATGTCCAGTGTGCTGATTTTTACAGTAACAAATTACTTTCACACTAAAGTATAAATAATTAATAGTTTATTTAAAATCTGTACTGACGTCGCCCCAGCGGCCAACGTTGTCGATGAGATCGTTCCGTCCAAGGGACAGATCCACGATGCACTTGTTGACGGCCTTGCTGCTTCGCTCCGGAGTCAGATCCTCCTCGGCTATCTCCACCCACCCAAGTGACCGCACGGCAAACCGGATCACCTTGTCCTTACTGTCCGGTTCCGGTCGCGCCGGGTAACTTCTCCGTCTAGAATAAATTGTGATATAAGTAAAAAATACTACATTTCTTAAAAGCCTTACAAACGTATAGCCATTCAGTGGCTGCCATGCCAACCAGATCAATGGCTGCCATGCCAACCAGGATTTTTGATTAGGAGGATATTCTCGATACCATACTTTACTGTTATACTGAGTCCTTTCTCCCCTACCCTTCACCAACCAGTTAAGACTGATGTCTGTCTGTGTGCGGACCATGGGACTACACTGATTGTATGATTTTTATGAAGTTAGATAAATTTGAGACTTTGGCTATATCTGTAGACCATTTTTAAGGGGTAGTTGACCCCTAACGACCCTTAAAAATGAAATATAAATTTCTCAATATTCACTCAAATGATTTTGATTAAAATTTTATGGTTAATATTTATTTAGGTCCCAAATAATATGATACCACCCGTAAGTCTGTAGAACTAATGGTTCAAAAGTTATGGTTTTTTAAATGAAAAAAATCTTTTTATATTCAGACAAAACAATAAATTTGAAAAATAGTTGGACCATCACAATTAAAACCAGCTCAATAAACTAAACAAATTACTATTTTGAATTATTAGACTACGAGAAAAGGTAGAAAGTACGTATCAGTCCACTGATACCGTTTGTTTACGTTAAAACTGAATAGAAATATGATACTGGATTAGAGCCCTGTTATTTTTACCTCTTGATCTTGACACGCAAGATGGAATAAACGTGGGATGAAAGGAGTAGCTGATTATAATCCACAAACAAAACAGCTGATCTGAGATCAGAGAGGGAGAAGTGTCACTGTCACTCGTGTGTTAAGTCAAAGCTTGGCGAAGCATTGTTTAGGAACAGACTAAAATACTTTTATAGTCGACCATATTCAGCTTAAGATGAAAGGGGATTAAATAATCCATTAAGAGACCAAAAGTAAAAAAAAATTATTTTAACACAGAATTTTATTATTTATTTAGTATGGATAAAACTATTTATTACAGCTACTTCGTTCATAAAAGGAGATCCTTAATTGATTCAGGTATTTCTGTGAAAGGTTTAACTTAAATTCAATTACAACTTAGGTACAATGATGTATTAATTAAGGCATAGTAGTGATCTATATGTTTATTTATGGTTAAAACAAATCTTATTGCTGGAGCGCAATAAACGAATATTACAGTTTTAATAAACGGCTTCCAGTAAGTTAAAAATAAATGTACCGGTATGACAAAATTTGATTTTGGGGACATTTCATGAAAGTGTATATAGAAATACATTTTAAAATTCAAAATCATAGAATGATTTTGGGTTAGTGATTAGTTTTAGGTTTTTGATTGGTAAACAAAATTAATCAATATTGTGTCAAGGTTATAGTTATTTTTTATTATAAGTTGATTTTAAGACTTCTATGTTGAATTAAAAAAAGAAAAATACTTCATTTTCACCCTCTCTGGTTCACATACTCAGGTAATCACTAAAATAAATATTTTAGAATGAACGTGATTAATAGAAAATATTTTTTATTATATCTTTTAGCTTTCTCAACAATCTAAATTTGTACTATGGTCGTCTCAAAAGTAAAGTACACAGGTTTTTATTATTTATTTACGTGCCTGGCAGAAGGAGGGAATGATCTGAAATTTGCAGGAAACTTTTGTGCTGTTGTATAGACAAAATAAAAATTACACACACACACACATTTGGTAATCATGAGCTAGTAACTATGGAGCTAGTTACGACGGAATTCATCGAGAATTGACTAGTTGTGCAGTGAATTGTGTGACGGCGTAATGTCAAGAGACATGGTTTCTCGTCGGCGTCAATCATTTAATGATGGAAGAACAATGCATGATTAATGGAAGCGGCCGTCTGTCCACTTCAAGCGACCTGGATATTGTTGAAGATGTCTAAAGGGTCATTGACACCAATCATTGCCTTAAGCTTAAAAAAATTCATTCTAAACTCTCTCCAAAAACGAAAATCAGCCGTCCATCACTTCACAGAATCATTTTCAACGATCTACATCTGTAAAAAGTGTGTTTGAATTTGAACACGAAAAACACAACATATATCTCAATTGTCAGTGAGTCAGTTGTAGCTCCATAGTAAATTGTTTATAATTACCAAATGAATCGTGGCAGCTGTATAGGAATTTTACAGTGGTATTACTACACCCAAATGAAAGTGATTTCTTCATGTTGGACACTCACTTGAATGCCAAATCCTCCTTCCTGCGAGTGTCTAAGTCCTCCAGTGCAGAGCTAGTGTTGCTGCGAGTGACCAGACTCACCACTCCTGTCTGCTGGTAGGCGCTCAGCACCTGCAGGCAGACACCGGAGACATCAACATAAATTTTTTGTGGATTCACGAGTATTCAATAGTGCAGACTTTAATCCACACCAGGGAATATCGCATCCACAGTTTGTGATATCCATGTAGCTGGATTACAAGACACGCCCCCCCCCATGCAACTCTTGTTCAAACTGACAAACCGGGTGTCTCACCTAAAGTGAACCAATAGGGGACTCCCCTTTATTTTTTAAGAGGAGTTTGAATCCAAAAAATACAGCTGCAATTTTCCAATATGGCTGACAACTTGAATTGTTTTATAGAACATTCTATATTTTATGGTGTTTTTGGATGGAACAGGTAACTTTAAGAGTTTTTTACTCTTGTTAATTTTGGCATAAATATAACCGTTTGCGAGCTACTGCTCACAGAAAACATCTGGAAATGTGCATTGAACAAGACGGAAATATGTTTGAGCATTTATTGTAAAGTCATGAAAGGTCATTTATTGTAAAGTTTCTAGTTGCTTGGAGCGTGAGTTTTTGCATTTAATAAAAATTATTTTTTTAAATCTAATGTTTATTTTTTGTTTTAAAAACTTTTTCAAAATGCTGCACCACTTAAATGTCAAAGTGAGAATAAAACATAACTGTCAGGTGTCTAGTTAAAAAGTTAGCTATTGGTCCACTTTAGGTGATAATTGTTTGAAATGGAAAATGTTTTGAGCCATAGATCGCAAATTATCAGGAGTAAAAAAGCCTTAAAATTACTTGTTCTATCCAAAAACATCATTAAATATACAAGTCCTAATAATCAATGCTCTACTGTAATCCTATAATCCCTACTATAGTAGGGATTATAACTTCACTATATATAGTGAAGTTTGAGTATGTGTCAAGATTTAAGAATTCGTCCTTAAAAGC
Organism: Nephotettix cincticeps; assembly: GCA_023375725.1. Lineage (NCBI taxonomy): Eukaryota > Metazoa > Arthropoda > Insecta > Hemiptera > Cicadellidae > Nephotettix > Nephotettix cincticeps. The sequence continues at coordinate 19,331,470 of CM041789.1, read as the reverse complement.
AGAATCTCTTTTATGACTGACCGTTTCAGCATCCTTGACCAGAGGCGTGCGAGGTTCGTTCTTGCCAGAGCCGTCGGACTCAGGAGGGTCGCGTTGTATCGTGCCACTTTTGATGTGCCAGTAGTAAGGGCCGTCGTTATCTGTCGACAATACCATAACAATCAATCCTTCAATCATGTGGTAACTAAAGTAGTTTGCATACAGATAAGTGATCCAGACACTTAATTAATCCAATGGGACATAATAAAGTTTTCTTTATCCAAACATTTGTCCTCAGCATTCGTTTTCATCTATTACCTGTAGTAATTTTTAATATTAAGTTAAAAAATTTTATATCTTCTATGGTGTTATTAAAACGTAGATTTTTGGCATTCTCATTTCTGGTTAACCATAAATTGAGAATATTTGACCGACATACAGGTACAAATAATAAGTATAGTTTTATTTAATACTTTTATTTAAAAACAGAGTTTACTTCATGAGTCCAGTTTTATCATTCTTTGTTCATAAAGTTTATATTTGCTTAGTTAAAATAATCTATTAACGCCTTTAAATTACAATGTCTGCATGGGCAGTAGGCTCGCCAAAGTTTGAAATTTATATAATTGCATTTGATTTGCATAATATATATTTCATGTAGTTTGGGCAGTTGAAATTTCTTTGGCAAAGGTAAGAGGGAGCATTTTCCAAAAATGTTGTGTTACGTCTTCGGTACTGCAATAACTGAATATGTCTGGTAACATACTGAACACCACGACTGATGTATTCATGAAATGTAAAAATATATAAGAAAGAATAGAAAAAGGAGTAAAAGATTTTTTAAAGGAAATTTGAAACAGAAACGAGTTGTTACCTTCATGTCTCTCCCAGCCTGCGGGCAGGTCGTGGTCCGAGACGTCGGGAGAGGGCGGGGCGGATGCCACCTTCTCCGGGGTCCCGGGTGGCGACCGTCGCTTGACAGGCACGGCGTACAGGTCATTGTTGAGCTGCCCCGGGATGTGTGGGATAGACCTTGTCATCTCCTTACTCTTTTCAAATGCACTGGAACAAAACGGAAATTAAATAAAACATTGACTAGATCAACCGATTTGAACACTGCGTAGAGCTATATAATAGTGGTTTTCATACCTAGGAGCAAAAGTGGATCTTTTATGTACACTAACGTTTTTTTACAAGCGAGCCGAGTTTGTAAATAAGATTAAGAACCTAAAAGAAACTTTCGCTCCATGTGATGAACAACTATTTCATCATACTGTGGAAATAACATTTTAATCGCTACAAAATTAGACCACGTAATTTAAGGTCATACAAAATAGTCATAAATGTTTACATTTCTGTTGTTATCCTTACACAATATTTTAGGTTATCTTTTTAAAAAAACCTAAAATAGTGTACACATGTTAAAAACAATATTTATCATGGGTCATAAGAAATTTTGTGGTTAGAGAACCGAAAAATTAATCATATGTTTTTTTACCACACAATTTTATCCCATGATTAGCAAGGAACAATAATTTTTATGATAGGAAAATATAAAAAATAGAAAATGTAATTCCCTAGATATCGAACCACCTTTTACGACTCACTTGTTGTGCTCTGCGGTCTCGATGAGGTCGGGTTTGTTGAGGTGCAGAGTGGTGGAGGTGGTGAGGTCGAGGTTGCCTCGGTGACCGCCTCGGTTCAGGTTCACGTTCACGGTGTTGTCCAACACTGCGGCACTGCCCCTGCAACACCCAACACACCAAGTTACACGACGGGGCAGTGCCCAGCGTTACAAATTACTCGAGATAATTTCAGTTAAAGTTTTAAAACTGACAAGATTTACAAATAAAAAAAAAAGAAAATCTATACTGCAAACACAACTATAACTTAGAGTTGGCTGGTGTGTTTATTTGACAAAATATAAATAAATTTTCCATGTTACTGTTTTTTAAAATTGTGTGAACACTCTTTTGAGGCATCAGGTGTCAAAACTATCCACGTTTACGTCTTAAAGTCTTGATACCATACCTTTACGAAATTATATGTATTCCTATATCTCACTACATTTATGAAAATGCAAGTATATTTTTAAAGTTGGGGTAAAGAAAATCATAATGTGAAAAAAACTGAGGATGAACCGAAGTCAATTCGAAATTGGTTCTTAAATAAAAGAATTTTGAGACAGTTTAGCAACTAACAATGTGGAACCTTAAGTTATAGAAATATCTGATGTAGTTAAAGTGAAGCTTCTTTTATCTGCAACTTTCCCGGCCACACAGACTATAGATTTATAAAGCTAAGAATACTCTTGGCGGACTCAATTGGGGGATTTACATTGTTCACATTGCATTACACAAATGTCCCCAGGAACATCAGATGTGTGGCTTTTTGTACCTCTCCCCAGGAACATCAGATGTGTGGCTTTTTGTACCTCTCCCCAGGTCCATCCAATCTAAGAAAACTTGACAAACTGCTGGAACCTCACAAGCAGCCCTTCCTGAGGCAGGTGTCCACCCTCTCCATGGTGCTAAGAGCTGCAACCCTTACCTTGCGAAGCCCGATGCAGTCGTATAGCTGGTTCTTCAAATGTCCCCCATGAGACCTCAAATGAGTCTGAGTTCCGACCTACCTCACTATCCTTCTATCCTCTGGTCTTCTGCTATCCTCAAAACGAAAGGGCTGAGAGACAATTTACTCACTCACAGGCTGGGATGCAAGAGGGACATACACACTTATGACTCTTTATACTGTGGTTAAAAGACTGTCACTATCAGCGAGTTCTCAAATGACTGTCACACAACTCGGGTGTATATATGTATATATATATACTGTATTTCAATCATACGACAAAGTTAAAAATACATACTTTTAATAAACGGTTCCGCAGGGTATTCTCTCAATTCCTACAAGTGAAGAAGTTCCTATACATATAACTTAAGTTCCTATAACTTGTTGAAATTAATTAAGACATGTATTGTATATTTGTCCTTCATGTATTGAGAGAAAAAATTAAGATTAAATATTAGCTTAAAGGAAATTCTTTGCGTATGATTATATTCTATAAGTGATTGAATTCTTAGCACCAACACACCCATTTGTAAAGTTTAGCATTAATCTTACAAAATATGAAAATAATTGTTAGTTGAATAAGAAACAAAAAGTTATGTATTTTGAGAATAATACAATAATCTCCAGGCTGTAATTTGAGATTGAATAAACAATAGCGTTTGAAAACAACTTCAAAACAAAATTATTACACTACACTCTAGAGGAAACGTGAAACTAAAAACTAAGATGTAGATGAAAATCTTGACAAAGAAATACAATTTACAAAGAACTCAAAAGAGGTAATGTGTTACGAAAACAAATATCAAGTCTCAAAGGGAAGAATAGATATCTCTTAGCTTTCTTACTTTCCACTTTTCAGCATATTTTAAAATCTTTTGTTTCACATTCGAGAAGTTATTTAATTTTCATCCTAAAATCTAAGAAAAATATTTTTTTATATTGTAAGCGTGACTGGTGCTTGTTGTACTGATATTTTGTAATCAAGTTACATTTTCTCGTTTCCAAATTATAAAATATTGGCAATTCACTAAAATAATGGTATCTTACATTTATAAAAAGTACAGGGTTCCAGACACAAAAAAATATGTACTTCAGTGTATGGTGGAATTCAGAAAATGGCAGAAGCAACATTTAAGGAAATTAGAGCATTTTTAAAATATAAACAAATAATTTTCAAAATATAGAGGATAAAAATCACGATCATGTAGTCAAAAACTCATCTTGATGAAACATTTAGATCAATAATTATTCTCAGGACCACAACAAATATTGATACAACTTTAATTCAAAAGTTTACATAATAACAAATCAATTTTTTGTTCTAACCAAGTCCGATGGTAAAGTTGAAAGTTACCTATAAAAACACCAGCACGATATCCTGACCATGATGCCTGAGCCGCTGTCCCCCATGAACTGACCGGAGCATTAACGAGTAGCCGATATAAGTAACCTCCCTTACGTCAATCTCATTTCCCAGAACTTGTCATTGTACCATACCTCCAAGGGTGCTCGGGAGGAGAGATAGAGCCAAACGAACAACCGACGTCACTCCTCAAGGGCTGTATTTTTAGATGCACTCGTCGGCTTTAGGGGCGGCAGCTCTTTTAGTTGTTTAAGCATGCATATTTAAAATGTGCTATTTTCTGCTTCTAACAAGTCTCTAGAATATTTTAGGGCAAAAACATTTTAATTTGTTAACCAAATTTTTCTAAAACTTCAAGATAATACAATACATAAAGTAAATATTTGACAATAAGCTGTTAAACATGTTTTGTTAAAAATGTTTAGTTGTGTTTTGTTTGATCATACTTTTTATTCTTTATCAAACTTTTCGAAGAAGACAGCAGTTTAGTCTTAAACTGTTAAACATTATTACAGTAAAACTCTATACAACCAACTGTGACCGCCAAATACTGGCTGAGCTTTCTGCGTAACTGATAAAATGAATAGCAACACAGTTACAACATGTTAGTACTGTAGTTAGGATTGTTATCCACAGTGAATTGAAAAGCGTGTTCACTTAAATTTCATCACAAATACCATTGTTTTGTAAATAATAATACTAATCTCAATTCAATTAATTTTCTTCTCATACATAAATTTTAATTACAAAAAATATTTCCGTAGTAACAAAATTTGAACACTTCCAACCAGGTGAGTTTTTGCAATTGATCGGTACGATTGCTTATTAAATAATCACATCGAATGTGCTGACTTGTTTGTATACGTGGGCATCATACTTCCAGATTTTTGCACATACAAATAAATTTAAATAGATATAACGCTATAGTATGAACTTAAAACCTTAATTTTGATTAATCGTTCAATAAGTTTCTTAAGCAAATGAACAGGGTTTTTCGGCGTCACATTTTATCTAAATATATAAACAAATTTTTAGTATAACAAAAACACCGATTTTAAAGATCTGGTTTTTTTTTATTCGTCTCTGCTCGTATTTTACATATTTAGTTTCATAAACAATTTTCCATTTTATAGCGTTTAAATTTCTAATGTTAACTTTATGAATAATGTTTACAATTATTTACAATCAAAAAAATTTGATTTCTAACCAGCTGTGTTTTACTATTTCAATATGTTTAAATGCCATCTGAATCATTCATTAATCTTGAATATAAGTAAATGCGTACTGTACAAAATGAAAGATTTATTCAATTAGTAAAGTTTACTGATTATGTATTTTTATTTTCTGTCTGATTAAAAGTTACATGCATAATTATGTCGGAAAAAATAATAAATGTTTATACATAAAGTTTTACATAATCAGCTGTTGTATATCTTTCCTATAAAACCGTATTACTAGGTTTTATTGGATTCAAAACTTGTGAATCAATCACTCAGTATTTGTTTTGTGGTAATGTTATAATATGTCTTGTCGTTTCAGTATTGTTATTAACTATGCCGCAACCCAGAATATCTAATTTTTCACAACGAAGTCGTAATGCTATTCGACTTCAGAACATGGCCAATCTGAAAGTTAATACGAGTTTACTGTTAGGCGTTACGAAGTACGCCGGGTCAGCTAGTTTATAATGTTTACTGAATCCGCACAAATAAAAATTGTTTTAAAAGTAAAACAATAACTACTGTATGTCATAAAGTTTACCTACATATTGTCTACTTTCATCTTTGGAAAATTTATAAAGAAAATCCGTTGTTAAATATTCATATTCATATTTGCAAGACATCGACCTAACTAGGTGGCTGTAACGAATCTTACGACCAATAGCTTTGTTCCAGAATCGAATCATCATAAAATTATGTCATGATTTGGGCTCAGACCTACAATAACCACGGAAACACTCGGTAATGAAATGTGCTGATACACGCTTCTTTGACAGCGAAAACGCACAACTCATGATTCCGCCATGCAACACCGCCTGGCGTCAGATCAAACGTGTTGGAAAAGACTTTTATAAAACACTTACAAAAAACACGACTCCAAACCAGCCGTTGTGTTCACGCGTCAATTCCTCTCCAATTAGTCCACAACCATTAGCGTCACAAGACATGAACGAGTACGGCAGCGATAAAACCGCTTGTTCTATACGTTTAATAATCCTAGCTGAAATGGCGCCTACTATGAACGAGAAATTATTTTGCTTCTGAATTACGAACTGGTGTAATCCTGAGGATGATGACGTAGTATTCAATAATGCGGATGTTAATCCACACCGGGGGATATCGCATCCACAGGAATTCGCTTATAAATATCCACAATTCGTGACTGGATGACAGAACATGCCACCGTTTCTACCGCTGAAGAAATGGCAACTGGGTCCCGCTTCCATCAGGCGACCACAAGTTTGAAAACCGGGCACTACAAACCACTCAGGAACCCATCCAGAATTGGATTTTTATGAGAGTTATAGTGTTTACAAACACATACATCTAAATAGTCTCAAACGAATGGTGTTTTAGAATCTGGGGACCTCAAAACGATAACATTTGGTCCCGGGTCTAAGTTTTGTCATTAAGACCACGTCGATAGGTTGGAAATTCACTACAATGAGCGAATTATAATATGAAGTAAATAATTACGCATTAAGCTACACTACAAATCAAAACCTAATCCATCTAGGGTAATGATAATTTCCAAATACCCCCGACGCAGCAGACCTGCGTACTCAGCGAATTTCCAAATCAATAATATAATAATAATAATACACGATAAGTCAAGTGGTCAAAATCTGTCGATGAACATGAGAATTATTTGCCTATTCTCCATAAGATTAACATGGGAAAGAGTGTATAGGTTTGCTGCTGTGAGGAACACTGAGAGTAGGCATTTATACCTTCAAAAACATTTATTTTTAACATTTATACCAACTTTCATCAACATCTGTCCATAAATAAAGGAGTTTGCCTATTCTCCATAAGATTAACATGGGAAAAGAGTATGTAGGTTTGCTGCCATGATAAACACATAAACTATGATTTTTAAGCATAAATGGATGAACCTCAACCACATAAAACTAAATATAAATTTTTATCCAAAAATATTGGTTAATAAGTCATCGCTTATAACTATCCACAAAGTGTGATCTTCCAAGCAGCAGTCCACACCAGGGAATATCGTATCCACAAGGCATCGCTTATAACTATCCACAACTCCAAATAGCTGGATTACTGGACACGCCAGAACTTAACGTGCCGTAGAACAAAGCACCCTTCTCCCGGCACACCCTGGTTGCACGCCAGTCCTTGAGAACTCTGATCAGACCGGGTGTTCAGGCTCAGCCGGGAGTCAATCAAGTTCCCAGGAGAGACAAGAAGGATAAAGTGAGAGGGAAGCTCGTCACATGGATAGTTTCTTTTTAACGAACCCAACTTCGATTACTAAACTAGTAAAAACCAATCAGAGCTTCCACACGTGTCTTATTCCAACACGATTTATCTGGTGGACAGTACGAAGACCGTAAAACAGACGGAGAATTCACTTACGAAATAGTTTTTTGAAACTTTGTCCGTATTGTTTGTCAAAGGATCATTTGCAAGCTGCAACCTAACTACATTGTGCAGAGGCCCTCTGTCACGATGACTGTGATCAACTCAATGAGCCGCTTTCCCCGCAGTATCATCATGTGATGATGCAGCTGCGCCGAGTCATCATCCTTGTCCCTTCATCACATTAGCTGCTCTCTCTGCCACCGACACCAATATGCCACTTCATCACGAGGACCGGTTATTACAGGTAGTTGCCCACTCAGCCTATTCAGATACATCAAAGTGGACAGCTTCCCCTTGCACATTAGGATCCTTCTTGTCTCTTAATGGTACGCGACCTTAGAACTTGTACACCAGTGGTTGGTTCACTCTAGGATTGATTGTGCCTGCTCATGCTCGTCTGACTACTGGTCATGGCGGCATGACGGGCTTGGAGTTACGCCTCTCCATCCTCCCCGGGAAACGGATTTTTGGCAACCGCCCAGCCCCCACCGAGGGTCGGAACCCTAAATAGCCCTCGAACGCGGCCTTTTGGCAACCTCGGTTTCATACCAAAAATTATCACTCTTATAGGTATAAGAGGGACTTTAAGGTTTAAGACCCTCTCTCGCCCCGGAATCGCCGAAATCAGGAGATGTAAGAGCGAGACGGCAAGAGGCAGTCGATATACACCTCGTATTGTACAATTGTAACAGATGCTTTAACTCTTCACTATATTTTATTCTCTCTCCAGTATTTGTATTTAGAATTTTTTAATTTTAAGGTTTTAATAATCTTTTGTGCACTTGTATAGGACTCTTTTTGCACCTAGCTGAGAATTTAAATTTAACTTATGTCAAAGAGGTTTGCGACCACATTAATAATTTCTAAATCAAATATACAGTGAAATTTTAATATAAGCCCTACATTCGTAAAGTCTTATACTAATTATATTTGTAACAAATAAAACAAAGTGTATAACAGAATATTTCGTTTAATTGATTCTGCACATTCTGAGTATCTTTATTTTCGTTATAAAATTATTACAGTGTTATAAATTGAAAGTTACAAGTCTTTCTGATTTCAAAGAAATATTAATCGTTGATTCTTTCCTCAAGAAGGTATGTATGGGTTTAAAAATAAGACCGTTACAATTCATAATATTGTACCTATAAACATAATTCAAACTAGACAACAGACAGTTCATAGACGGTTAGTAATCCTACACTTGAAAGGAATTGGGTATCATGCGTTGTGCTTTGTTATTCTTCGTCTGTCTTCGCCCGCAGATTCAAAATACTCGCCTAAAATTCAAAACACTCTTCAAAATCTCCCTTCACTCAAACCCAACTGATTGGGTTGATCTCTCACACGGAAGAGTAATGGTAAGCGACTAGCGACATGATGACCCACCACGTATTGCGTGTGATATTTTCAACACCAGAAACATCCAAAACAAACATAACATTTTTAATTCACTTACAATAGCCATAAAAAGTCTGTCAGATGAACAAAAATTAAATATGAATTTAAAAGGTTTTGATCTAGATCGAGGTTGTTTGTGCACTTAGAGGTGTATCTGTCTTATTAACCACTAGCAGTAAGCCCGTCCTTTGTACGGGTTATAGGATTCAGTTTAAAGAAGAAAGATTATCATACCAAAATGTAAACCTGAAATCCTAAACAAATCAATACAAAGAAAATAAATCAATACCCAGCTTTATTATTTTTCAGTACTTCACAATTAAATAGATTAGAACATTCATGCTATTATTATAATTAGTTATTCGTTAAAATAACTTTCTAATATAAGTATGGTTTCGAAATGGGTTTAAAATTAATGACCAATATAAGCTAACTAATATTGATTTAACAGCTGTTTGTTTTTATTTCTATTAAATCTTTGAACTACAAAGACAGCTGATTATTACCAGTAGGTTATTCATTGAAAACTGAATCAAAATGCGAGTAATATCGCGTAAAAGTAGGTTTTTAAATGCTCGTTATTTACTTTTCAAGGGGCGGCGGGCGATTTCAAGCATTTATAAACCTTCTCTGGAATGTAGAGAATACATGAAATAAGTTTCATTGTAATCAGTTCTCCCATTTCATCGGAGAAGGCGGCGTAAAATGCCTCCCCTGGAGCGTCACAGACAAACAAACAGACAACAATTGAGACCGGTTTCGGCTTCTCTAACGCACGAAAAGTAAAAATAACTAAAAAATGAATAATTCTGAGCAATGTACAGACAAAACTCTAATTTTAATTATAAAGATTGTTTACCAATTATTACCATTATTTATCAAAACCATTTTTGTTTAATTTATTTTTAATTATTTCTTATCAATTAGAACTATTCTACTTTCTTTATTTCTGTATTTTTATGCCTTGGTATCAACAGTATAGATTTACTTTATTAACTGTGATACCATTAAGTACTTAAGTAAACGCATGTTCATTGAATAGTAGTATTTTTGACACTAAAATTGAAATCTTACGGCAATTGTTAGAAACAAAACATTTCAAAACATTCAACAGAGTGACATTAACTGAATATGTTGATTTTTGTTATTAAGATAAAACATTAACTGAAAAAAAGTTTTTATTTACGTGTAACTTGTAAACGAACTCAAATGTTTTATTGAAATGGTAAACGCCAAGTACAGTTTTATACCATCCATCAAATCCTTAGCAGTTTGACTCAGCATTTCTTATAAACTAAAACCTCTACAAAGCCCGTTTACAATATCAACATTGATAATATAGGGTATTATGGATGTTATTTCGTAGCATCGTAGCGAGTTGTTTCGTGTGACAGAACACAGACTTGAAATGATATAAAATCAATAGCATAAAATAAGTAGAAACTAAAACCTACCATATAACACCAAACAAATTAAACTTTCAGTCATAGAATTATCTTATTCGATTCCTGACTACCTTAGTTATGTTGGACCTAGTTTTAATTTCATAATGGGCTAATAAAGGGTGAAATTAAGTTTATAACACGCACCTAAGGTAAAATAAGATTGTACAGAATTAAGAGTTGAGAAGATAAATAGTTGAAGAAAGTTTGCGAGAACGAATTGAGAAATCGAGATTGATATGGTCATTAAGTAAATAAAAGTTACGTCCATCACACCATGCACACGGTTGCTTAAGGGTTTGCTAATTTACTTCACGACTGGGAAACTCATTTACGTTTTAGTAAAATGTAATTGAAATTTTCAAACTGAAACCTGGTGACACCGCTTAGAAAGTAAAACACGCCTGAATTATCTTCAAGATTGTAAATTTCCTCGCTATTAAAAAGCTAATTGACAAGTGTCCCAACAATTATTACCTGAGAAATCGAACAATCTTGTCCATCCGGCGACACGGCTACATCGAGCTGTCAAAACAGGTAATCTAAACCGGATATTGCACGAGGGAGCCACATCTCGCACTGCCACTTCCGGCGGTTCCGGAAACAAATTGCCAATTACCGACGCTTGGCTCGTGGATGAGGCGCCTTCCCAGCGCGACCTGGTGGCGGGTAATGGGAACGACGCTGGCGGAGTGGAACAGAGTTGATAAACACATTATATTAAATATGGTAATCAAACCTCTGCACGAGATAGGAATCAGATTCGATTCGATTGAAAACTCCGATAGAACATGAAAACCAATCGATTGTTGATTTCAATCGGTTGTCTCATTACTATCCGCAGTTCCTCCAGAGAGTAACTTAATGAAACCACCTTAATGGGGCAAACTATTTACTGAGGCAAGGGTCAAGTGAGGAAGGGGGCGGAGGAGGGGGTGCAGTGTGCCGTAACAGAAACTTGCGCGACAAACTTAACCGTGCCCGTAACTCACGTGACATCCGCTAGGCCGCGCTTGAGGGACGCTTATGGTCTGCTTCCAACTTGGACCTTCGCTTGTGGCTGGTTCGCTTGTTACCAATTAGTTTTATATCCTGCATAACATGTATTTCCAATAACTATTTGTGTGTTTCATTATTAAGAGCCTGCTTTACTGACGAAATATTCCTTACAGCTTCATAAGAAATGGATACTCGTTAGTCGTAAAAAATATTGAGGTGTTAAAGTAAAGGTTAAGTGGTTATCTAGGGAATTTCACTATTTTTAAATTTTATTTATTAGAAAAATATAAATAACACGTTTACTCAAATCACTCCTGACAATTCTCACGTTGTTCCACACCCCCACTCCAACCTCAAAACGATCCCGATTGGCCGATTCAATGGTCATTGTTGCCACAGCTGACAGTTATGAACAGCTGTAGCCGCGGCCGCAAATGAGCCACATTCCCGGAAAAGTTCAAGGCCGCGACCAGGACAAGAGTCTCGCGATCGCTATCTGCACTCTGTACGCAGTCGGAACGTTCCGCGAGGGAATTTTTTCTGTCATCGTGAATTTTTACGTAGATACACTAAGCTTTGGGGAGGGAGTGTTAAAGATTTGCGAGACGCAAAAAGTATGACGGAAGTGATGTCATTCATCACTTAACTGGTTATTTTTTTATTATGGTAGTCATATGTTTAATATTTTGTAAGCAAACCCCTGAAATACTAAAAAGTTACGTTGAATTCCAATGAATGAAAATACTATGCTTATTGATATAATTTCTTATTAAATTGTTTTTAATTTTGTAAACTTCAAGCGATTTTTAAGGAATTAGTCTGTAGAAACAGTCCCCTTAAAGGTGTCTGTGGTCTAATATATTTCTTACATCTATGATCTAAGCTCTTTCCTACAGGGAAGTTTCACTTAAGATGATTAATGTGAAAGTTTATACAGGATATACATAGAACTTCTACTTTGTAAAATGGGGACTCAAAACATGTTTTTGATGGTCTTATACTTATTCTTATTACGGATTAAAAAATGGTCAATTATTGTAGTTTTTAAATGATAAAGGTTTCAGAAAGGTACAGCCCTAACCCAATGCACTGTAATAGTAAATCAAGGTTAGCTTGGGTTTCATTAAACAGCTGTAACCCGTCACATGAAGCGTCAAACAGGAAAAGAACAGAATCAGACCCAAAGGATAACCTTGCGTAATCCCCGAAGTACTAGACGTAAGGTAAACTCAGCTGTCATGTCAACAGTTGGCACGGACGTAACTCGGCGCGACTAGCCACCACCCCCAGGCCCCCACCCCTCGCCACGGTCTTGTAATTACTTTGGGGTTGCTACCCCCTCTCCCCCCACCGAGGGACGTGCCGTCTCCACCGGAGTCGCAGCAGGCAAGGCGCATCTGTACATCCTTAATCCTTAATCCAGGTTACCCGGGGATCCTGATGTGATTACCCGGCTTTGCGTCACGTGACTGCTACTTTGAACAATTTATAAAGGTTCATATAATTAACGACTTTACTTAATATTATTTGCGATTGTAATATTATGTGAGAGATAATAATTATTTACAATAAATCAGCTCGAAAACCGATATGTGGTGATTTTTATTTATGAATTTAAATAAAAAAACTTTGTGTCTTACTACGCTTTTTGACGTTTTTTCAGCGTTTTGAAAATAGTTCGAACCCCGGTCTTGTTACTACCTAACGCCGATCTGTTGTTAGGAAGCATCAGTACTTGAAACCCCTTATAACGAAAAGCCAACTGGAACCACATTCGACCGTTTTGCCGGATTCGGTCCGGCGAAATTCAGTTCTGAAGGCGGGCGCTATAACCACTTAGCCACACAGTCAGTTAAAGAAGTAAAATCTAAGAACTGGTTCTTTCTATAGAAAGAACTATAGTTTTATAGAGAAGGAATCCTAGACAAGAGAAGACTTCGTCTTAAAGAACTTCTTACTATATGAAATATGACTACAGTATTTCAAAACAGCTATAGTAAATGTATAATCAAACGTATTCACCCAAACTCATTAGAATATCGCCAATAATGTCCGAATTATTTTTCAATATAGTTCGAAACGTGGTTTCCCGTCATTTGCCATTGACACTAAAAATTGATTCAATTGCAAAACACGTATTATAAACAACTGGTTAGTTTCGGATTCATTTATTTTGTCAAAATAAATAGGTAAACATACAATAGGTTAGGTGCCTCTGGCAAAGATATTTCAGTATAGTCTCAAAAGAGCAAAAGAACAGTCTCAAGTCGTAGAAATATGGTAGAAATATGAGGTCGTTATATAAAAAAATTACATTAATCCTTTTATTATTTGACATCTCGGGAAAATTTATAACTTACAATTTATAAGTTGTTATATTTTATGATTAACAATACTAATTCTTTTTTATGATCAAACATAAGTTGGAAAATGTAGTTTTAGATAAACAGTCTACCTTTAGTTTGACGCTTCAACCACCTTTAACGACAATCAGATGGTCGGTTAGTTAACATTACTCTAATGAGAGGTAATTAAAGATGGCGGAGGTAATACGGACTCTGCCAGTGACGTACCTATCGAGAGTGGCGAGGGCCAACAGGACGAGGACCATGAGGAGGACGAGGACCAAGCACATGTGAGACAGTGAGAGTGGCCGAGGGGGGACTCCAGGCGCCGAGGGGGGCCACGGTCATTGGTGAGTCATGGGGATGCGACTTGAATCAGGGACTGTTTATTGCGCTTGAAACCGCCCGGGATCGACTCTTTTGTTTTATCTCTTGTTCTAGATGGAATTCGCACTGTGTTTTAACAGAAGCATTAAATGAACTAAGTACGTTATCTCTCGTTAGTAGCCCAACTATTTTCCGTCAAAAGTATAATGGTTATTGAGCTTTTGATAAAAGAATAAAATCTACTTTGAAATATTAATTTAACACCCCAGTCTATAACCATTACCTGCGTACTCGGCGAATTTCAAAATCAATAATATGACAATAATAGTATAAGTGTGTGACAAGATTGATCAATCAATACCTGTTGATAAATTATAGTATTTTTTTATTCTCTGTATAATTAAAATGTGAAAGAGTATGCAGGTTTGCTGCTTTGAGGAACAGTAAAATTAGGCATTTTTACCACAAACTATTTTTATTCTGACCACGTACCAAGTTTTAACATTATCTGGACATAAATAAAGGAGTTTGCCTATTCTCCATAACATTAACATGGAAAAAAGTATGCAGGTTTTTCTGCTGTGAGGAACACATAAACTATGATTTTTTAGCATAAACGTATGGATCCCAACATATGAAAAATTTTTAACGACTATTGTTTTCGGTCTCTAGGCACCTAAAGAAGAAAAAATAACATGGTCCCGGGCTTAAGTCTTGCCATGAGACCTACGGTAATAGCTTCTGCCCTATGGGAAATTCGCTAAAAACGGAATATGACTTCATGATTAGATTTCAATTCTATTCAAATACCCCCGATTCTAGTAGTATAAGGATTATGTAAATTGAAACAGCCATAAACGCAATCATGTACTAAAACAACTCGGACGGATGTCGGTGGATCATTCGACTAAAAAATCAATTGAACAGGAAAATTAATCGACTTGTCAATCGGTTGTTGAATTCAATCGGTTGGCCCATCACTAACCGCGACACAGAGTTCAATAGTGAAGCTCTCGAATAACGGAATCACTCCAGCTGGTATGCACTTGTGGGGCTGTCACTGAGACAGCCGCAGACCTACTTGAGACGATCAATATGGCAAAGCGACCGCGGTGTGTGCAAGACAGACCTGCGATGATGAAGTCAATTTTGACTCAAACACTGGCTTGGGAACCGCTGAAGAGTCTATAAGAACAATTTGCAATTTTTGAGACAGCATTACTGCTTATACGAAAAGCGTTAAGAGTCTGCATCAGTGGTAGCCATCTTGGATTTTAGTTCCGTGAGAGCAATGTTAAATTCTGGCGCCTATATCTCCTTGACCTATTGTCATAAATTAACGGAAGAGGTGTCAAATTAAAGGTATTACAGTCCTCCAGGGCACCACCTTACAGAACTTCTTATTTTCTATCTCAATAAAAAAACAATAATGATTTATTTTGTAAAATATTCCTGGATTTCTGTTTTTATATCAAGTTAAATTTTTGAACATATTGAAAAGGCCCTTGAGCCACATCTCATCAATGCACTTCCAAAGTTTTACATTGATACTTTGATAATTAACGCCACTACAGACGCCAAAGTGAAGGTATGTTCCGCCAGAATTTAACATTGCTCTTACAGAACTAAAATTCAAGATGGCTACCACTGATAAAGACTCGTAATAGATGGTTGAAGTGTCAAACAAAATTACAATTACATTAGTAATTCATTATATTTTGTTACCCAGAAAAATATAATTACCACGTAATAATCTTTTTATATGATGGAAAATGTGATTTAGTAGTAGGCCTGAGCGGCTGCTGCCGCGACAAGCTGGTTGAGTTTACAGTCAGGAGTGGCTATAAACCGTGAGTGGTGATAAGGCGATAACGCCCCAGCCGCGATAAGTCACACCAGCCACCCAGTCTGTCGTAAGGTTAACAACACGTATCGGTAGGGAGGCGATTCCTGAGGATCCCGCTAAATACCGGATTCTTTCTTGTATTTACTACGCCAAAGGCATTTCAAGTGACTCAACAGTTCTTTTTTGAAATTCATTGTTGGTGATGGTGCCTCGAAACATTGGCAACATGCAAGGAAAGGATTGCTGAGGAAGACTATAAAGCAGTCTTTTATACAGGAACTGATTTGTTTGTTACAGCATGGAGCTGCACGCACTGACGTAGAAGGCCTCCATGCGCGTCACCGACAATGACGGATGACGCTCGTCTCGACACCCACATGACTCGTCTAATGCGCATCAGCTTACCTAGCTCGGGTCACTTCATTATATCAACTACACTGACTCACAGAGCTCCTAAAACAAAGGTTGATGGAAGATTTTCGAAATTTAGCGTCAAATAAAGGAGTCATTTAAACTTTTTATTGGCCACATTTGAGCTTTTCTGCGGTCAATGACAAGTCTCATGACTAATTTCCCCAATTATTCTAACAAATTACTGGCAACTGAGTCCGGAATTAATCCAGTGAACCTTGAGCTACTCAGCCTTTAAAAGAACCGAAAATGAATGCTTCAAACTTGTGGAGGGAAACACCGGGACAAGGAAGAGTCGGAAAGACTGGTAATGTGTGAGAACCAACCTTTGTAAGGGACACTGATTTGAGCTTTCTGATCTGGTATCCCGATGTGTGTGGTTTAACTGGCCACGGTTTTATTGTCGGTGTGTTATAGTATATTACTTACATGGCATGTTCAAGAGGTCGACTACAGGCTCTTGCCTGTCGTTTGTGTTTAACCTACCTGAGGTACCGGTACCTACCTATGTTTTGTCCTTTGAGGTACCTGAGGTGTGTTCGACCTACCTGAAGTGCCTGCTGTAGTGTTTGACCTACCTGAGGAGCCTGTTATGTAGTATATGACCTACCTGAGGAGCCTGTTACTAGTATATTACGGTTGACCTACCTGAGGTGCCGGTTGTCGGTGTCCAGCGCGGTGTGACCCCGTGTGCGATGACCTACCGCCTGTGATGTCGAGCCTGCGTATTGCCTCCTGAGGTCGTTGTCGTCGCGTGAGTGTGACGCAGCTCCCGATGTCGAGGCAGCAGTCCTCTGTGTCGTGTGCTGTGTCGCGTTGCTGTGGCGGCCCAGCTCCCGTAGCAGCAGCTCGCTGTACAGCGGATCCTCTTCCGTGTTAGAGTTGAGCGCGTCATCCAGCCTGGACGGGTCCAGGTGGTAGTTGGGGTTCTCGTAGCTCAGCAACCCGTTCTCTGCAACAACACGCCGACAAAACTCACTTCTCACGTTCAAATTCTATAATTCATACCATATCATTTACAATGTACAGTACAATCTGATACAAGTACTCTTTCGTAATGTTCAATTTTCATACCTCATTTTACTATTCACCTAAATCTCATCACCAATTGTTGTGTTCATCCATTGTTCATCACTTCCCTCATAAACGTCGTATGTCTTTCTCTCATAGAAAATTTGTTATTTTAACCTCGCAAAGGTCCTTCGTTTAGTATAATTATCAAAGAAAACACAGCAACTTTTTCTGTGTATAGTTATTACAAAAAACATCCGGCCCGGAGGACCAAACACAAATATCATGAGATTTTTTTTAAAAACTTAGATAAAACGAGAACCACTGAAATTGGGCGATAGTTTTTGACTGACAGTTGTCATCCTTTTGGTGTAGAGGTTTAAGCTTTTAAGCATGGCATATTTAAGCTTTTTGGGGAAGCTTCCAGGTTCATTACGTTTATTCAATTAATAAACGTGAAATCGTTGCTACAAATGAGGTCAGTTTCTCTAACCACCAATACGCATGTTTTCATTAATTTGTTTGGGGTGATAAAAAATATACTGTAAGTTTAATTTTTCTTAGAATTAATTTACCGCTTTTTTTCTAAACTTTACATTGTAAAGACATTCAGAATGTACAGAATGTTTAGTGTCTAGACAACACCATTCACAGATTCACGACATACGTGTACAAATACCTACTCCACTACACCTGCTTTCACAATTGAATTTGAACTTAGAATTCATTACATTACAAATTTAAGGTGCTTAGCATTGATAGTGGGTGGCTTTCTTCCAAGAAAATCGACGACTGGAAACATTTTTTGAAGACAGATAATTAACAAAGAACTAGCCTACATTTACTATTTTTATTGACTTTCAATGTATTGACTCAGTTCATAGGAAAAACTTACTACATGAGTCAGTCACTGCAAATTAGTTGACTCAACGAAAAATTGTGTTTGAATTAAACAATAATAAATCAACTTAACTCCGGATTTCGAAAACATATAATTGGAATCAGGCCAAGTAAAAGTTAGTGGCGATTGAGACTTCACGACCTTGTTGGGTTGGGTCGACCTCAGACAAATATCAAGGCAGTTCCAGACTGACACCGTAATATATTTAGAGCGTATTGAAGTATATTTCATTCAGGAGATATGAATAGCATTATTTTCAGGCTTTTAAATTTAAATGCCCGCCTTTACCCCAAATTTTACGTTAATTGCTCACAATGAACAGTTTTTTTACAATAGGTTAAAATATTTAACAAACAGCATAATGCCAATCGAAATAATATTATGTATTTAAGGAACAAATATAAAATTATGGAACGAAATTGATGGCTTAAATAATAAAAAATGTTAAAAATAGTAAAATAAAAATATTTTATTGTTAATAAAAAAAAATATGTACGTTTAATATACTTATAAATTTATATGTAAATACATAATTATTTTTATTAACGACTAATACTATTAATGAAAACTATCCTCAAAAAAAAGTAATTAAACCAGTTATTCCACTTAAAAGGTCCCATTATCCAACCGTTTGGAAAATAAAACGCAAAAACTTACTTAACAATAACTACAAGATTACAAACATCCTAATAATTTATTAGTTAAAATAATCATGTGGTAAGTCGATTAGTTAAACAGTAAAAAAAATTAAAATAATCTACAAAAAACAGCGGAAAAAAAAATGGTGTTCCATTTAGCTCATATGATAGCACGGCAAAAGACAGTTACAAATTTCACAAAACCCTCTCTATATGTACTATTACTTGCCTTTTGACTTTTCGAGAGAGGAACTAACGAAGATTTACCATTAAATATCATTGGGTTAAGTCTACAAAACATGTTTAAAGGTGTATAATATACCACAATAGTAGAAAATAATTCAGGGTGCGAGGAAACACAATATAAAAATAACTCGAATCCACCATTGACGGATAACCGATAATAGAATGATCTTCATTTACATGATTGACAAATTATGAAGTCCAAAATAGTTTCTAATAAATAAAACATTGCACAATCAACAGAACGGGACGTGATTAATTTCTGATGTGACGCTCTCATTGCAGGCATTCAGTGTCAAGTGACAACGAACAGTCACACCATTAATTACACAGATAAAACTCTCACTTTGCGTCACAATGGCTAAGTGATTTACTGTGTTTTTAATTGTCTGTAACATGCTGTTTTGTGTTTAAACTAAAGCAATGCATTTTAGGCCTTATCGTTTGACATTTTACTACAGTTATTGTTTTGAAATTTACAATTCCGAAGTCGTATTTTAATGTGTATATTAATATACAGTAATACGAGTGTTATACAACATAGAAAGAATTTGTAAAGCGGCTTCCGTTCTAAGATGCTACGCGCGGAAAGGTAGCATTTAGTATACATATTTATAAATTCAATAACAATTCTATCAGGAGACAAATAATGCAATACTGCCTTCCATTATCTTAGTAAGTATCAAGACGCTTTAAACTTGGAAATCTTAGTCAAAGTCTCCAATAATACCAAATGAAAGTCACAAAAAGTACGTTAGACTTCACGAGGTCTGTCCTTGGGTTGAGTCAATTTCAAGGTTAGTATACTTTGACTGGGACGGTGGCGACGTACTGTAATCCAGCTACTTGGAGGTCACATTTGTATTTGTCCATATACCACTTCAATAAAATTCATCCACAGGATTTTATTGCATTATTTAGATCGAAGCTGACAATAGTAATCGTAGTAAAAAACATGGGGATACTAAACAGTGTATATAAAAAGGAAAGTATAGAATAGCGAAATCATTCACTTGCGGACAACAAATATTTAACAAACATCAAACACTTTTTTATACTTTTAACTGAAATGGCGAGCTATCCAGGTAGGTATTTTAAGCCAAGTATGAATGAGGAATGAATGTAGGATGATTGTGGCGCGATCTTGTAGTCTTGTTACTGACTAAGGCTGAAATGTTCCTTAGACGGGACCGTTAATTAATATCCCAACAGCCGATGGCAACTAATGGACCCACAGTTTAACGTGGAATCCTAACCACGGCCTCTGAATTACGAATTGGTCTAATTATGAGGATGGCCTTTGTGGATTAACGTAGTGTTCAATAGTGCGGACGTTAATGTATACAAGAGAACACTACATCCACCGACCATCTCTCACAACTATCCACAATTCGTGACCTCCAAGTAGCTGTATTACAGGACGTCGCCACTGTCCCAGTCATAAATAGGCCTACACCTCACCGTTTACATAATTGACAACCGATAAACCTCCAAAACCAAACTCCCTCCCAACAAGATTACACGTCCCCGGACCTGCACGGTAATCAGATTGAGGGGCGAGTCTTGAGTTACCGCGAGGGTGGCGGGATGACCGTCAACTTCGATGTCGACCCTGCGGAAGCCGCACCAGTGCCTCGGTCACCTCCTCGCCCGCTCACCTGCTCGTCGATATACGATACTGACCGAGGCTCGTGCGGTAATGAAGTGCGACCACGGCGACGTTAGATCCGAGGGAGAGAAGGGCGACACACTAATAATAGTAATAATAATAAAAAATCTTTATTTCAGTAGACAATTACATGAATTGTATTGAAAAAGTAATTTGTTTTTTACATTGTTTAAACTAAAATTTTCCATTAATTCAGTCAGTCAGACATAGAGATTTTTTCATTAATTTACCAACCACTCGCCAATTAATCTCCCCCTCAGGACCGGGTGTTAATTTTGTTCTTAAATGGTGGTCTCCCAGTCATAAGATAAATACTCGCCTATGCTATAGAAAGCTTTTGAGACAAGGAATTGTTTGAGGTGAGATTTGAATGCCTTTGGCATAAGTGTATTTTTGAATGAGTCTTGCAATGTGTTGACCAAATGTACACCAAGTTGTGATGGTAGGTGTTCAAAAACGGCCGTTCTGTGCTGTCCAGTTCGGAGATCCCCCTGCCTCTTGTGTTGTAATTATGAATGTCTCTGCCCCGAATCAGAGAACATTAAAAAAACAGTGCGTAGCTGTTTCTCAGAATGTAGAGACAGGGAAGTATCAACAGTTGCAGCTCTTTGTACGCTGGCTTACACGACTCCCTTCTTTATAATTTTGAGCCCTTTTCTGAAGTTTGAATAATCTCGTGAAGTCTGCGCTTTAGCAGGCACCCCTGAGAACTATTCCATATGAAAAGTGTGGAAAGATGAGTCCATAATACGCCGTCAACACTATGAGCAAATCGGGTGAATCAGATGAGAAGAAAAGCCTAGATTTGAATCAGCCATGTGCTACAAAAAGAGAAGATCAAGAGAATACGTTAGAAAAATAATCAAAGATCTGCCTAATCGTTTCTGTGTACCTACCACCTAGGCGAGGTGACCCAGCGTGGAGCATACACTACTGTGTTGTTGAGATTTACAAGACGGCGAATGCAGCATCCAGAACGCGCGTATTGCACAGTATCCCACAACCCATTTGGTACCGAAGTATTACTTATATTACTTACTAATATGTATATTTACAAAATTGAAACCCAGCGAGACCGATTGGCGGTCACACTCGGACCGTATGAGAATAGGGAAACTGAATAAACAAATCAACTAATAGTTTCGAATTAAAATTACTCAGGTTACGATATTAGTTATGCATGAGGACAATACTGCTTTCAATAACCGCTTTCGATGAGAATGTATGGCTCTGTCTCGCTGGAGCTGACGATGGTTTATAATCCGATTAATCTGAACCTGACAATGCGATAAAAACCGATATCTAATAACGATATGTCACTAGTTGCAAACAAGGATGTCCCATGGGAAATAAATAGCAGGTTATTGTATAAGTTACTTGATACATGAGGTCAAAGCAGATTCCAATAACCACTCTGGATGAGAATGTATGGCTCTGTCTCGCTGGAGCTGACGATGGTTTATAATCCGATTAATCTGAACCTGACAATGCGATAAAAACCGATATCTAATAACGATATGTCACTAGTTGCAAACAAGGATGTCCCATGGGAAATAAATAGCAGGTTATTGTATAAGTTACTTGATACATGAGGTCAAAGCAGATTCCAATAACCACTCTCGATGAGAATGTATGGCTCTGTCTCGCTGGAGCTGACGATGGTTTATAATCCGATTAATCTGAATCGGACAATACGATAAAAACCGATATCTAATAACGATATGTCACTAGTTGCAAACAAGGATGTCCCATGGGAAATAAATAGCAGGTTATTGTATAAGTTACTTGATACATGAGGTCAAAGCAGATTCCAATAACCACTCTCGATGAGAATGTATGGCTCTGTCTCGCTGGAGCTGACGATGGTTTATAATCCGATTAATCTGAACCTGACAATGCGATAAAAACCGATATCTAATAACGATATATCACTAGTTGCAAACAAGGATGTCCCATGGGAAATAAATAGCAGGTTATTGTATAAGTTACTTGATACATGAGGTCAATGCAGATTCCAATAACCACTCTCGATGAGAATGTATGGCTCTGTCTCGCTGGAGCTGACGATGGTTTATAATCCGATTAATCTGAACCTGACAATGCGATAAAAACCGATATCTAATAACGATATATCACTAGTTGCAAACAAGGATGTCCCATGGGAAATAAATAGCAGGTTATTGTATAAGTTACTTGATACATGAGGTCAATGCAGATTCCAATAACCACTCTGGATGAGAATGTATGGCTCTGTCTCGTTGGAGCTGACGATGGTTTATAATCCGACATAATCTGAACCTGACAATGCGATAAAAACCGATATCTAATAACGATATGTCACTAGTTGCAAACAAGGATGTCCCATGGGAAATAAATAGCAGGTTATTGTATAAGTTACATGATACATGAGGTCAATGCAGATTCCAATAACCACTCTCGATGAGAATGTATGGCTCTGTCTCGCTGGAGCTGACGATGGTTTATAATCCGATTAAACTGAATCGAACAACACGAAGCTATCGATACAAACGATATCTAATAACATAGTGTTACTAGTTGCAAACAAGGATGTCCCATGGGAAATAAATAGCAGGTTATTGTATAAGTTACATGATGTCAATACGCATTATGTACCTCAGTTCTTTGGCAATAATTGTCCTTATTTCAGTACATATTTACGTTTTAACTCAGTTCAAACCCATCATAAAGAGGAAATTACCGGTACAAAAGAAACGCAGCGTAATCAGAAACAACTCCGAGGGACTCGAGCTTGATTGTTCCGCTCATCACTGGAAGCCCTCGGAATGGTTCGGACACGCACAAGAGAAAAACAATCTCAGACAATGGAGAGCGCTTTTATTCGGGACGGAAATAAAAATGAAATTCGCTACGAGAAAGACAAGTGCAATTAAACGAGTGAATTGTGTGAATGTTTTCCTCTGTGTAAGGAAAGGATTAGCATACAATGGCGGCGGCGGCTGTGTGGAAACATCATACAGTACCGCCATCTGGACCCTTGTTGAACTACTCGAACATGATTACGCAATACGCACTTCTCGAATGGGTAATTCGAGTAATACAAAATGTTTGTATTTACTTCCCTGTGGGAAATAGATTAGATCATGGATATGTCTAAAGGGAATGTTTTTAGTTCATCTAAACAGCTGTTCTTATTCTTTTCTGTTAAATTTTACAACAACATCTATAGAAATCGTTGTGAGCATACAAAAACATCAGAGACCTTCTACGCCCTTGTTGAAGATGTTATACTTAATTCCATGATACCCACATCTCACATTGTTTGGTAATTTTAAAACTGAAGAAACAGTAACAATGGACTGACACATACTTTCTCCCTTAAGTCGTTCTCATTTATTTAAACCACAATCTTTCATAAATGCATCATATTCTTTAATATTTATCTAAATACAGTATCATTAAATAGTTTTAATTTTAATATTTTTTGTTTCAAACATAATTATCCAAATTCTGTTCAACAAGAGAAACTAAATTAAACTGATTGATAGAACTTGATGAGGAGTACTACCTCTACCCCCGTAATACCAAGCTTTTTTGAGTGATTTTGTTGGGTGATGTGACCTTACGCTGCATACCAAGTTTCATGGAAACGGTTGGGAAATAAGGAAGAAATTGATAAATATTCTCTATAAGAATAACATTGGGTGCTCTCAGGCAATGTACTGAGTTTAGCACGGACGTTCAATTTAACCTTTTTTTGGAACCATTAGTCGTAGTCAAATGATTAAAAATACAAATTTCTATAATTTTTTAGCTGGATTCAATGGTGGTACAATTTATACTTTACCTTTATTTTTCTGTGGAAAATTAGAAAATGGTTTTTGTCTTTTCAAAGCCCATAACTCTAAAACCCCGATGTTTTGAAAAATGCGAGTGGTGTCATTTTGTTTACCTCATAAAAACTATAAATATATAATTTACATCAAAATCGTTGGAGCCGTTTTTGAGAAATTTTTCATTTTCCGTGTTATTTAGAGGTAGAATACCCTTAAAAATAAAAACAATTAAAACGAGACGAAAACAATACTTTCTCCTTATATGCCTACTGTCGTATAGGGGGAGAAAGTAAAAATCTAAATTTTATTTTGTAATGACATCTATAACAAATCTGTGTGGCCAAGCATGATGTACGTTTGACATGCATTCGCAGGATTTCTTTCTTGCAGTTGATACAAGATACCTGCTTCCAAATCCTACTCAACGATGACAACTACGATCCATATACTATGTATATATGTGTATGATTCTACGACCCACAGCCTCGGCGAGTCAGTGACGCTCGCAGATGGGCGGCTCGTGATGACGTCACCGTCGCCGCTCCCGAACAGCTCATCTGCATAAAGATAACTCAATTTGTGGCACAACATATATTAGTTCTCGCTTTCGAATATCCTGTTCATCGATTAACAACATCGTAAAATTTTGTTTAGCCGTTCAACTTTATTAAATCGTCATTCATGCTTCTCATGTGATGACGTTATTTCTATTTCTGAAAAATCTCAGAGAGTGGTTGTTGACTAGGAGGGACATAGAACTGTTAATTGGCTGATCAAAAGTTTTTTCAAATAATTTTCTGCATTCTTACCGTTTCTGTTAAATTTTATTATTATTATATTGTATTTTTTTTATTAAATTAAGATGATGTGTTATATTGTCTAGTTTCTGGTTTTTGACCTTTATATTTATGTACTTTGTACTTTGTTGTTAGTACTAATAGTTTGGGTGTTTTAATGTATTAAATAGGTTTGTTATATCTAATATATTTTTTAGTGATTTTTTATTCATCTTCATTTGCTTGTGATAAGCGTTACATGTTTTAAGTTTAACTTATGCATAAACACTAAATATGTAGACCAAGTATTAACATTTTATATATTTGGTATCAGTATTGTATATAATTCAATGGGAGTCCTCGGCACACTGCACTTTTTTCCATGATGCCACCTCTATAAAGCAATTTTGCTAAAGAGGTGGCTATCCAAGTTGTACAATTTTATTTATAGCTGTAAGATGCTACATAAGCATGTATCAAAATATGTGATTATACGATATATATATACCATCAATATATTGAAGCAACTTGTAAAAATAATGTGAACTGTTTATGTACATTTTGCAAATAAAGCATTTATTTTTTATTTATTTATTCATACAACACCCGCGCTGTGATGATGAAATCCAGTAACTACTGACAGCAGGGTATTCTAAATTGTGAATGAATATACTATATATCATTTAGCTGACTGAGATGCCTCCTTCAGCCAGTTAAATTATCAAAATTACTTGTTAAAATTATTTCTTTGTTTATTTTACTGTTTGTTATTTGTTTTGTTTATTGAAATTGCAGATTCATATTTTGTCACGATAAGTATCTTAACTCTATGTGCGAGTCATACAACTCGTACAGTATAATTCTGTGTTGTCAGTGTAGCTGTAGTAAGGACACGGCCGGAGCAGCGCTGCTGGCACAAGCTCCACCTCCACCTCCACCACCAAGACACCGCCGCATACCAGCGGGCCTCCGCCCACCCGGGGCATGTCAAGGTCCCGGCGCCACAAAAGCCAGGTGAACGACACCTTGTCGCGCGACAACGAGGACGTGTTTAGCGATACTTTCAATCTAATGTTTTACTAAAGAAATGCGAAGAATCGAATTTTACTACTGTATAACCGATATAACCAGTATAAACGATAAAAAATTGAAAACAAGGATTGTTGACATGGATATGTCTTAGCTCTGGAGGGGTGTTGGTGATTTTTAAGATGGAAAATATGTAACAGGTTTCCATAGAAACTACCAGAGCTATTGTATTGAAATTTTAATATAAAAGAATAAAAACAGCTGTTTAGATGAAGTGAAAACATTTTCTTTAGACATATCCATGATCTAACCTATTTCCCACAGGGAAGTAAATACAAACATTTTTTTAGAGAGGAATTGTGTTTTTAGTGCGAATAAACCTACATGTTCTTTGGCACAGAAACTACCAGGACTATTTTATTGAAATTTTAATATAAAAGAATAAAAACAGCTGTTTAGATTAAGTGAAAACATTCCTTTTAGTCATATCCATGATCCCTATTTCCCACAGGGAAGTAAATACAAAAATTTTTTAGAGAGGAATTGTGTTTGTAGTGCGACTAAACCTACACGTTCTTTGGCAAAACGAAACTATTATCCTTCATACTATCAATTATAATTCTTCAGTTGGTTATTTATTTCTATTGAATCACTTTAATAGAACACATGTTAAGTTAAATAGTAAGTATGTTGTAAACTGTATCGCCCAAAACTGGGGTTTTGAAAGCTCTTTACTTTATTTATTGGTCTTGGGTCAGCTTATATCCAATATCTGGGGTATAAAACGTAAAAATAATAACACAGTTTCAAATAAAGTACGGACAAAGCGACCATTTTATCTAGACGTGTAAAAGGTGAGAGTGTTCACTGTTCAAGGATTCTTGGTAAAAACATTTTAGAAGTGTCTAATTTTCATTTCCAAAAACACAGGTAAAATAATACAAAAGTGGTTAGTAAAATGAAAGCCGATGCGTGTTTAAAAATGGATTAAATTGAATGGAATTTACTTGCGGTATTAAGATACGTATATAATCCAACTACCCTGCTACACTGTAAATATAAACTTACTTTCATAAAATCTTTGACGAACCATCGTAAAGTTATCTTCAGAAAATCCCTTTAAAAAAATAAACTTTCCTTAAAAATAAGTCCACAGCACTTTTACACTGGTCACGAAAATGTTTTAAACAATACGTCACTATTTCCGTACATGCTGCGATTCATAAAAATCGTCCACAAAGTAACGAGCCAACTCGCGTCGAATGACACCTCGAGAAACGCGAACCCGCTACTGACGCGCCGACACAGCTGACCGCTGCAACAACAATGAGTTGAATCAGCTGGTCCCATCCCCTCCAGACGGGACAGCCAATGAGATGGCGGA
This sequence comes from Nephotettix cincticeps, assembly GCA_023375725.1. Lineage (NCBI taxonomy): Eukaryota > Metazoa > Arthropoda > Insecta > Hemiptera > Cicadellidae > Nephotettix > Nephotettix cincticeps. The sequence continues at coordinate 19,303,715 of CM041789.1, read as the reverse complement.
TAACGGTCACGTGACGCGATGGCGGTAATTGAGTATCCGTGTGATGCGTCGGGCTTCCCTTGCATCCGACAGAATGTCACGTGTGACTCATAATCCTGTCGATCCGGATAAAGGTGGAGGAATCCGTCGACACTCCGGGGTCAGAAGCGCCAGTGGTGGCGAAAACAATCGATTAAAGCGATAGATGGATGAGTGAAAACAGACTGAATGATTGTATTCATTGTTCGATTAAATTAAATTTAGTCTGAAGAAGTTACAAAGCGATTAAACCTTTTTATGAGCTTATTTCGGGCAAATTATTCAAAATGTAATCTTTTTAATTGTAATATTTACTTCTCATTTTCCATCAAAACAACCCCTGCACTGTCAAAAACGGTAAGTTCTTGAGCTTTTAGTGATAGAACAACGCCTACATTGAATTTTAGCTTAAATATTAACTTACAAAACAAAAGAATATACTTCATGATCAAATTTTAATTCGGTATGATCAAAAATCCGTATTAGTAGATGGACAAATGTCATAAAACTTAAGCAGAAACTACCCTTATTTACGCCACTGTGATAGTACCATTATACTACATGACATCGCGACAATAACCGGTAATCTAGCTATTGCCAATGATCACATTTATTAGCTGCGTCATTTGACTAATTGATACAGCATTACAGGAGCATCGGCATCTGACATACGAGCAAGTTATGGCCGATATCGTTCTGAAGTAGTCTAGGAGACAAAACACAAACGGACTTTACCTGCAAGGCTGTGTATTTAGAGTCAATTATATGTCAAATAAGCAAAAAAGTTGTATCTGTCACTAAATGATAATTACTGGTCCAGAATCTAAGCTATATTTACTAAGTACTCAAATTTTATTCAAGACTTCACTACTTTGGTTTGAACATGCATACTCAAGTGTTATGAAAGCTTCATTGATATAAAAAAATGTAAAATTTGTACAACAATTTTAAAGATGTACTCACAGGGAGAATCATTGTCTCACGCTGTCGCGGCCTGCAACGCGGGTATTGCATTACAGTACCTTATTATTAGGTCTACTTGTCTGAATTGGCGTTCTACCACAGGAAGGTATTAAAGGCCAAGTCTGAATGAGATATGAATGTAAGACGATTGTGACACGATCTTGTAGTAACTAAGGTAGACCGGCCCTTACGTTCCAACCTCCTTCACACAGTCCGATCCACGCGATCTTGTAGTAACTAAGGTAGACCGGCCCTTAAGTTCCAACCTCCTTCACACAGTCCGATCCACGCGATCTTGTAGTAACTAAGGTAGACCGGCCCTTAAGTTCCAACCTCCTTCACACAGTCCGATCCACGCGATCTTGTAGTAACTAAGGTAGACCGGCCCTTAAGTTCCAACCTCCTTCACACAGTCCGATCCACGCGATCTTGTAGTAACTAAGGTAGACCTGACCGGCCCTTTAAGTTCCAACCTCCTTCACACAGTCCGATCCACGCGATCTTGTAGTAACTAAGGTAGACCGGCCCTTAAGTTCCAACCTCCTTCACACAGTCCGATCCACGCGATCTTGTAGTAACTAAGGTAGACCGGCCCTTAAGTTCCAACCTCCTTCACACAGTCCGATCCACGCGATCTTGTAGTAACTAAGGTAGACCGGCCCTTAAGTTCCAACCTCCTTCACACAGTCCGATCCACGCGATCTTGTAGTAACTAAGGTAGACCGGCCCTTAAGTTCCAACCTCCTTCACACAGTCCGATCCACGCGATCTTGTAGTAACTAAGGTAGACCGGCCCTTAAGTTCCAACCTCCTTCACACAGTCCGATCCACGCGATCTTGTAGTAACTAAGGTAGACCGGCCCTTAAGTTCCAACCTCCTTCACACAGTCCGATCCACGCGATCTTGTAGTAACTAAGGTAGACCGGCCCTTAAGTTCCAACCTCCTTCACACAGTCCGATCCACGCGATCTTGTAGTAACTAAGGTAGACCGGCCCTTAAGTTCCAACCTCCTTCACACAGTCCGATCCACGCGATCTTGTAGTAACTAAGGTAGACCGGCCCTTAAGTTCCAACCTCCTTCACACAGTCCGATCCACGCGATCTTGTAGTAACTAAGGTAGACCGGCCCTTAAGTTCCAACCTCCTTCACACAGTCCGATCCACGCGATCTTGTAGTAACTAAGGTAGACCGGCCCTTAAGTTCCAACCTCCTTCACACAGTCCGATCCACGCGATCTTGTAGTAACTAAGGTAGACCGGCCCTTAAGTTCCAACCTCCTTCACACAGTACGATCCACGCGATCTTGTAGTAACTAAGGTAGACCGGCCCTTAAGTTCCATCCTCCTTCACACAGTACGATCCACGCGATCTTGTAGTAACTAAGGTAGACCGGCCCTTAAGTTCCAACCTCCTTCACACAGTACGATCCACGCGATCTTGTAGTAACTAAGGTAGACCGGCCCTTTAAGTTCCAACCTCCTTCACTTAAGTTCCAACCTCCTTCACACCGTCCGATCCACGCGATCTCATCGTCCGACACACGACAATTCTAAAATAATAACGCGATCTGCATAAGAATCAGCATAACTGAATAAAAGTTAATCGTGTTGAGAATAAAATGTCGCTAACCGGCGGCGAACACGAGGTCACCCCGTGGACAGATGCGGCATGAGCCATGCCGTGCAGCTCATGCCGTCATGCCGTCATGCGATGCACCGCTTCCGACTCTGATATTTACAGTTTAACACGGCACGCTGACCTGAATAGAAACAGCTATGGTCTGGATATAACGCTAATTATCACACGGAACCCTTCTTATCTAAACTGTCTTTTATAGGAAACATTGGTTCTATTTAGTTAATCAATCGTTAGTTTATACTGTTAACACCCACAATGTAGAATTCAATTAACCCCCCTATTGCTCACGGAATAAAAATTGAGTAAATATTTAATACATAAAAATAATGTGAGATATGGAACATGAAAACACAGATGGAAATCAGTCCAAACCTTTTTTTTATTCAGGGAGCCTCAAAACGGATATTTCCATTCTCAACGCAAATAAAAAATTGACTAACCATTTTGTAAATATATTATAGTAGAGGTATATATACTCGTATGTATAAATAGGAGGAGAAAATAAAATGCCAAAATTCTAAACCATAAAACTTTATAAATTTTTTTAAATTCTAAAAATAGCTGATGCGTAAAACAAGGAAGCCTCAAGGTTTTGCAAAACATTCGATATAATAAAAGTGCCCCCGTACCAGGAGACCTGCGTACTCAGTAAATTAATCCATACACCAAATGTTACCACAGTAGGCTATGTTTATTTATAAGAGGTTATATCGGTTTAGTATACCCCAAGAGCGTGGAGGAGCCCCACCTACTCGTACCAAGCTCTAGCCGCGCCTGCGTGCCATCGGACACCAAAATAATCAGCAAATCTCCCCTTAAATCAGAACAACACTAAAAGGTGCTCAAATTAAGCCCCCGCGTTGAATCTACGGCCTATATTTAACACACGGAGCATCAAATTGGTCCGAAAGTCGCCCACGAAATAAAATTTATCTGGACGACTTTCTTCGGCGTCCAAAAGTGAAACGCTGTCTTAATGTTTTCCTCATGAGACCGGTCTGTAGCGGGTCCCGTTGGAAAGCGGCCGTGAACCCCGTGCTTGTGGGATCAGCTGATAGCGAACATCTCCTACGTCAACTGCTCCCGTTTTGATTAATTATACCGGATCGGAATGAAGTCACTGGTTCGGTTTCACTCCACTAGGATGTAAACATAGTTTTTGTAAAGGTTAAACCTATAAGTTAGATTGGGGAAATGGATGTCACAAGAAAGTAATTGTATCAAACTATTACAATTACTTTATACAATTACCGAATTGCGTTCTCTACAGCACATGAAAGCCCACACACATGATTAAGCCCATAAATTGATTATTCTCCCAGCATTTGTGTTCGGCTCAGTATGTTTAAATTTGGTCAGTTACAAATAAGTATTTTTAAATGTTTTGTCTGCAAAATCAAAACGATATTTGAGCACAATGCAATTTTCGACAGCTATATCCAGTTTACTATGCGTTGCAAACACAATCAATTTGTTCCAAAAGAGGATTACTCTAAACTTTGCTTGACGCCAGCGAGCCTGGGGGAGGGGGAGTCTGCGGTACCTCCGCCATCTTGGGTTTTAGTCCCATTAGAACCATTTTAATTTTGAGAGCATTACCGATCACACAACTGTCGTATAAAGATGGCTCAGATGTCAAATTAAAGGCTGAGAGATTATCTATGGAAATATATTTTCAATTTTGGAAATACACTTTCCATTTGTTTTTTACTATCATAAAAAATATACTTACTAGTTGTTAACTACCGCAAATAATTTCGTGGTGGTTACATTTTACCGGAAGAATACTAATGTAGTGGCCTTAACCTTTACTTTGACACCTCGGCCATCGTGTAGCCGGTGTATCAAGTGCTGTCACAACCTTAACATCGTAACGCCACTCATTACATTATCGACCAGTGTATCATGAGAAACTACCCAATCTGACATTCTCCGTGTACAGTATTGCCAAAACAATAACACGGGTTCCACGCGTATCGGTCGATAACGTAGTACATGACGTGAGAACGGCGCTAACGAGACGATCGGCCACGGGAACGTTCCTGGGACCGTGCATACGAGTATATCGTTGTAATACTACTAATATTATTGGACAACCACTACACAACGTTTCTCAGGTGAAGAAACTCCTACCGTTTTCAAGTACTGCAATTACCAAGTACAGTAATGGGTTGTGTTTTCAAGTTGTACACATTCTATTTCTATTTCCAAATAAAAAATATACCGATCTGTAATTGAAAATAGGAATAAAATAGATATAACTGAACACTTTTAGTTTAAATGTAAAATTCTTAGGTAATCACCTGAAAACGGGAGGAATTTCTCCACATCCAGAAACGTTGTGTTGTTTGAAACACTGGCTCGTTGGAAAATATCCAATAAGCTAATATTATTATTACTGACCAACTCCACTATGAATTTCAAAGATACTGTTAAATTTGTGAAAAGGATTGATCCCAATACTGACCCTTTTGGAACACCCAAAGGAATAAAGAGTCTGGTACACTTCGCACGCGCAACAGTGAGGTTGCAGTGGAAAATGAAGCTAAATATATCATCAAATATTACACCAGCCTCGGTGGACGTGTTACTACGGAATGATCGGCGTTAGTATGTATGTATGTTAATACAATTGGTCTCTACTAGTAGACAGAAAATCTACCAGTAGAAAATGGTTGATAATTCTATAATTTAAAAGCTGGAAACTATTGGTTTGACGAGACACGTCGCTTTAGTGTAAGTACGAGTAGTGTCCAGTATTTATGTAAAATGTTTATTATGTTACTGTATCGATCGTCTTCACGTCGTGAAAGAAATGTCAGCCATCGCATCTGGTTCCTGGTGACTGGTGACCTACACCATTATTGATGCGTATTGATGGAGGGCGAAAGTAGACTGCTGAATTAGTAAATAGTGACCGAGCACAAGTGAATCTCTGTCGAAGAATCCATTTGCTGCTGGAACGAGTCAAACAACGAGAATAAAACAAGTTTTAAGGATTCCTATCAACTAACCGGTTGTTTCTAGTAACATTTCAAATAATTTAGTAACGATTAATTTTATCTTTAAGTGTAAGATGAGCTCAAATGATGAAATTCTGAAACAACGGAATTCTTGGCAAATGCCGAACGTCACCGTCGTTGGGTGCTCGCGGCGAAAGTGCATCGTCGACATTGACGTTTTCCTGGTGATGCAGCCAAAGTGAATGTCACTGATTATACGCAACCCACAATCACACTCCCTGAGTTGTTTATTGGGCAAGGGAAAGTCAGCGAAGACATCCTCACTTGCCTGACTTGCGATTTGCCAAACGGGATCCGTTTTCGATTTCGTGGACCAGAACGCGTTTTCCTCAATGTTTAACAACCGGCGGACTTGTAACCTTTAACCCCAGTAATGGTTGGGAGAGAGAACTCCCAATTACAGACTCCAACCAATAACGGGGATATTAAACTTGCCAAAAAGAAACCGGAAAGGACCGATTTCGATTTGAAATCGAGCTATTTTTGTACGAATTTACATCTACAGAACAGCTTTCCAATGACAAATTTTGTACGAACTTAAATAATTTACGTAACTTATTTCGAAATCAATAAAGAGATTAAATTCAGCCGAGATTAAATTAATTCAAAATCGAATACTTTGTGAAATTGTACAAGATTCTGCATTGAAATTTCATGTCAATCTGAACAAAATTATTCAAAGAACAAAATTAATATACATTTAAAGAATAAAGTTTCATGGTATTGGATATGAGAAAAAATAAACGTCAGAACGAAACTATTTCTGTCAATACAGTACTCTCTACTTGTAATACGTAAAATCAATTACAACATTACAGAATAATGATCTAGAATATATCATTATTCAACAAAATAATCGAACAAGTGGATTAGCGAGTAGATGATTTTCTCCGGTTGTACCAACAATAGGATCATACTGATGAAGAAAGTTTGCTGGAAGTTGTTTGAATCAGACCTTCATAGCCGGCACTCCGTCACCACCAACAGTACCTCGTTGCATTCGTTGACTTTATAACTTAATTTTGGAAGAAACTCATCCTCTTTGTCTACGTAATCATCCCCTCTCCTCATAACGCAACGGCTTGTTTTACGAAGGTATTACAACGGCTCAAACTTTTCTTGGTGCAATTTTGTAAACTATTTCTACGATATTCATCTCGAAAGTGAAAATCATTGAAATTTATGGAATAATTTATTACAAAGATAGAAAGTGATGATTTTCATAGATTATAATTTAATCCAGTGACGAAAGGTTACACTTAAGACCCGGATTATGAACTATATTTTTCGTCAGACACCATGAAATATCGTTCAATTCAATTTCAATCGAGCGTGAAAATTAAAAATTGGAATAAGTGATCCTAGGACTTTGGGCTCTGGTCCTCGCAAGGTTACGTGAGATGTCTTTTGGGAGAGACCGTTGAATCGATGGTAAAATTACTTTTTGAATTGATAAAAATGTTGTTTGAGGTTCCTCAATGGGCTCGGGTTATTCCACACATACCTCCATAAGATGAGCAAAGTCGATAGCGGGGACGATGCTCATCACATGTTTTCACGTTTCATGTTTTTCGCACACGTTCTGTGCGAACAGTGGACAGCCCAGAGAAGATATTAGAAGTCGGATGTAGGACTCATTTTGCTTGAGATCCTGGTTCCTCTCGTGACGACGTCTCTTGAGAACTAACGGCGTCTCTCTGCCGAGAACGATCTCAAGAGAAACATAATCATGGCCATCTTGGATCTTTATTCAGGAAAAATGGAATAAGTAGAAGTTGTAAATCAAATCAAATCAAATCATTTTTATTTACCATTAAGTCAATAGACAATAGGTATAGTCAATACAATTTACATAATGCTACTTAAATATTTCGTCTAAAGCTTTACAATATCCAGCTTAAAATAGTCATCTAATGAATAAGGAGCATTTTTATAAGGAATGAAATTAAAAAGTTCTTGAAATTCTTAAGGGGCATCTCCTTTACATGGGTTGGGAGCTTGTTAAATAGTCTGATGCCAACAGCCTTATGACTACGTTGAACCTTCTCCAATCTAGTTGCATGTAAGTTTAAGTCTTTGCAATGTCTTGTTGCATAAGAATGGGAGTCACTCCTAAGCGCATAGCCATCAATATTATTTTTAACATGTATTAAATTGTTTAAAATATATACACTTTTTAAAGTTAATATATTAAACTTAATAAAAAAGGTTTACACGACTCAGATTGCTTAATACCTGCAATTAATCTTATGGCTTTCTTTTGTACAATAAAAACGTCTGCTGCTCCAACACTATTGCCCCACAACAAAACCCCGTAGGATATGTGGCATTGAAAGAATGCATGATATGCATATGTAGTCTTTTGGCTTCACATGCGAGGCTCTGCCTTGACGTAATACCTTCATAGGTTCTTCTACGGAATATAGGTGTTGATAGGGGTACTGACGAGATTTGTAGAATTCAGGTACAATTGATGAGGAAATAACCAGGGAGAAATTTCAGTTTTTCGTGGTAAAAAGCTTAAAAACACCTGCCCCCTGTTTTATTCTCATGACCAGGTGTTTGTTACCAGACAAGCATCAATAAACACTATTTGAGATTGAAACACTAATACCGTATATCAAGATGATATATAACACTTCATACATTAATCAGGATTAAGATATAACTTCTAGTTATAAGTCTATATATAAACTCTCGCACCGCTTTCTGATGACTCAAACGCTTTCATTTTATAACTGAGGCCGATAAAATCGCTAAAAGTAAACACAAGAGGCGACTGACAGCGTGAAAGTGTTTTACGAGACCCTTGTCAGCTGATTTGACCAGCTGGCCCGCTTGTTATGAATAACGCGGGTTCATTACCGCCATTAGCATAACCGGCGCGGGTGATCAGCTGACATCACCGGAGTGCAGCAGGAAGCGGTCCCCACACTACGTCACTTTCCCCGCTTCCAGTCTCACTTGACCGACTAGTTTAACTGTTTCCTTAAAAATCTTTAACATTCTTGACAGTGTGTGCGGTTGTGAGGCCCAGTCCTCTGTCTAGTTGCCACATAGAATAGGACTCATTCACTTCTATGCTCTACGACTGGCATGTGCCAAGGTGGAAGGCTCGGTGGCATGTCTAGTCGTCTCGGCTATTAAAGGCCTTTGATTAGTCCGCAAAACATTAAATTTATAATCGAGAGATAAATTAAGGACGGAATAGTTTTGGGATATTTGTAATGGAAGTTCACATAAACTATTCGGTAGAAACTGGGTAATTTTAAAATAACTTTTAAAAATTTATGACCAATTTTCTGTTGCTTTTGTGGCTGTGTTCAGACTGAAATGGACGACATATCAGCTGTTTTTGACGCCGAATTTGGTATTAGTAAACTAACTGTCGTGGATTTCAGCTTAACAATTTAGATGAACGGTTCCACAGAGTAGAAATTACTTATTTATTCTCTGTATAACGGCAACTGAGCTGTTGGCAACAGCTGAGCTGGATAACCTCAGTTAGATCGCGGCGTTCCGCGTCCTTGCCTCTCGGATTGCTTCTCGGGCGACTCCCTTTCCTAAGAAGTGAAACATCTCAAGTGAGACATCTCGGTCCTATCTCCTGAGAAGCAATCTTAACAGGGTTTCCTGACTTCTTCTCCTCGGTGTAGACACTATTAGTCGTCCGACTGCCCAAGTCCTAGTCGTTTCTCCGACTAATTTTTACTATTTCAGAGATAGAAATTGGACACATTAAAAAAGAATCCGTCCAACTACTGGTTGGTCCTCGAGGACTATCCAGTGTAACGGGCTTCCTTGTCAGCTTGGTTCCTTCTTATCTCTCCTGGAGCCCAACAGTATTGACTTTCGGCTAAGTCTGCCACCCAGTCTGAATAGAATTCTGAATTGGTGTACCTCATTACTCCATGAGACTGGGTGAGACTCCTATTCTGTGAGTATTAGGCAGCCCGAACCAGCTGTCCTGGGTCTCCTCATCTTCCAGAACCTAACATCCAACAAGTGCGTCCGTACCCGGAGAGGGTAACGATTATCCATCCAGCCTTAGTGTTTCATGACATGGACACGACCTTGGCAAACAGAGCCTATCGATTGCGGCGACGCGGGCACCAGGTTAGTTATGAGCGTGGAAAAGTCAACGGCTGCCCTACATAACTGAACCTGTAGTCTGGGTCGGCAAACATCACCTGACGCAAACTTAATCTATTCAAACTAAAACAATAAAATCTATATGTATATTACAGAGTTTAATAAGAACATTGCAGAACATTGGGGGAGTAAAATCGAAATTGTTTACGAAATGAATTACTGTTAAAACTAAAACTAAGAAGTCTTAAATGTTTCTTATAAATGGAATCGAAACTGTTTTAGCGTAACTGTCACGCGTAAACTGACGCGTGAAGTGAAATTTCAGAACAAGACAGAACGCCCATTACACCCCTCCTGTCCAGACAAGGAGTTATCGCATCGATTTGTCTATTTACAGTAGTTAGAGACGAGGGAAAAGAAAATATTATGCATAATAACTTCATGGATGACAAGTAAAACTTATACCTTTTAATTATAATTAACTGACTGGGTGGTGTAGTGGTTATAATACCCGCCTTCTAAACTGGAGGTCGCCGGATCGAATCCCGCAAGGGTCGAATCTGGACCCAGACACCATTAGTTATTGGGCTATTCATTAATTCCTAACAACAGGTTGACGTTAGGTAGTAACAAGACCGGGATTTGGACCGTTCCTTATCAAAACGTTTAAAAATGCCTGTGGCGTAGAAATACACAAAATAAAAAATCATTGCTAAATATTTGTTATACTTCCAAAACAAAAAATAAATAAGGCACGTTAATACAATGTCTGTCAAGGAATCAATGATGTGGGATAGACTATTTTGACATGAATATGTCTAGGCTCGGAAGATATTGCACTTTGCAAAATTTACAAGATACACAAAGACTGACGGAAGTGACACGGAAGTAGTTAAGAGAACAGATGTTAAGATGAATTAAAAATCAGTACATCCATGATCTACCCTATTGTATAAAAGAGTACTGATTAAAGCAAATTCAAAAATAATTAAGAGTCCGTATTGTAATGTTCGTTCCTATGACTAAAATATTGAGAAGTAAATTTTCCAACCAATAAATAGTCAATCGATAATAAATAATTCTTAACGAGATCTCAAACTGGAAATGAGTCGAGAAAACGGTCAAACATAATCGAAACTCCAAGGATTCCTTGAGGGGAAAGTGTTCAATTAATGCTAAAAAACACTTCCCCACGAAACAATTTGATGAAAATGTAACAGCTGATTGAAAATATGCGGACCATGTACGAGTGAACCAGCCACCAGCTTAGGTCTGGGAAAACCGTCACTAAGAAAACGAACACTGTGTTTCAGTTAGTATGGTTGGAAGGGACGATACACAAAATTTAGTATACGGATTTGGTTTAAGCACCTCAGTTCGCAGTATCCTCCTGGCTGGACTGGACACTCCCGACACTCCACGTAGCCACGTCGACCCGGTACTGAGGTGTCGGTATCCAGGCGGCGGCACACGGCCAGGTCGATACGGAGTAGGAGTCGCCCGGCAACGCGACAACTCGACAACCGACCGTCTTGACAACTTTGTTGCGAATTTCCAAGTCGTAAACAAGGAGCATAATCAGTGGAAAGCCTTCAGGCGACTGACTAGATCAACAACCCCCTGACAGTGTTAGGGAACAACTGTGTTACTCGCTACCCCTTTATACCTCGTTGACTTAACCGTTTATATTATCGAATTTCCCATAGGGAAGAAGCTATTACCGTAGGTCCCATAGCAAGACTTAAACCCGAGACTATGTTATTTTTTCGTCTTTAGGTGCCCAGAGGCCAAAAACAAGTCGTTGAAATTTATATATGTATGTGACTGCGAACAGGATAACTCTCGTAAAAGTGGTCCGATCGGGACCTAATTTGGTAGAGACGTGTATTCCTACATTTGCTCGGACGAGTTGGTAAACCAGACATATCGGTCAATGGGAACGGGTAGTTTGGGGGGTTTTCGTACTCAAAAATTGGGTGTTTTGCGTTTTTCATATGTAATTTAAAAGAACTGAAAACAATGAAACTTATTCCATACAATCTATACATTCCAGAGAAGGGGTTTCAATGCTTGAAATTGTCCGCAGCCCCTTCAAAAGTAAATCACGAGCATTTAAAATTCCACTTTTTACGCGATATTAGTAGCATATTGCTTTCAGTTTTCAATCAATCACCCACTGGTAATAATCAGCTGACTTTGTAGTTTAATGATTTAATAGAAAGGAAAACAAACAGCTGTCAAATTAAAATGAATATTAGTTTAGTACTAAGTTTATATTTTTCTTGATTTTAAACCCATTTCGAAATCATACTATATTAAATTTAATAAAGGTATAAAAATGTTCTGATCTATTTAATTGTAAAGTAATGCTAAATAATAAACCAATGTATTTATTTATTTTCTTTGTACAATCACCCACTGGTAATAAACAGCTGTCTTTGTAGTTTAATGATTTAATAGAAAGGAAAACAAACAGCTGTCAAATTAAAATGAATATTAGTTAATTACATATACTAAGTTTTGGTCATTGATTTTAAACCCATTTCGAAATCATAAACTAATTTAATAAAGGTATAAAAATTTTCTAATCTATTTAATTGTAAAGTAATGCTAAATAATAAACCAGTGTATTTATTTATTTTCTTTGTACTGACTTGTTTAGGATTTCAGGTTTACATTTTGGTATGATATTCTTTCTTCTTTAAAATTAATCCTACACCCTACAAAGGACGGGCTTAGTGCTAATGTTATATAATGTAATAAATAAAGCAGTACACAAGAGAGTTGTGAAAATTAAAAAGGAGGGAGGAAACTATACGTGTTTCTAAATATTTAAAAACTTTCAAAATCGTTTTTCGTATTCGTAATACATTTTTAGTTTAAAAGTTCCAGTCACTGAACCCCGCATCAATGCAAAAATGTGTTTGTATAAGGAAGCAAAAAGCGAGGAAACAATAAACTGGGATAACAGTTCGGGTCATTTGTTTTGATGTTGGCTCAGAATGTTCCGCTCCAGAGCTCTGACGTAGCTCCAGCACTCGGCACTCGCCTCTTGAGTGGCTGGAGACACTCAACACTCGACACTCTACATCCCAACACATTACCACATCGTCCGGAACACAAGTTGTTTACAGGCCACAGCTGAAGTTACTATATTTTTCCATTTAGGAGGAACAGTTCTGTTTTCGTAAATATAATGCGAACGTAACGCTCGGTATTGGTAACTATGCTTGAAAGCTTTAACAAGAAATGCGTTATTATTGATTAGCCGAACAAAATGTTGGTAAATTATCAGAAAAACATAGGCCTACCTAATTACTATTTTTTTTTAATTTCAGGCTCCTTAAACGCATTTATTAAAATAAAAACATGATTATAAATACATTTACAGTACTATAAGAGGTATAAAGAGTGAAAAATATTACTTTTAAAAATACGTATTAAAAATTTTGGTCCTTTGTGCCGGATTTTTCAAAATTTTTGTAACCGGTACTGTATACTGAAGAGGTATATCTCCAGACAGTTTACAACTATAACCTCGTTTATACTATATTTTTTATACTAGAACGCACGAGACGATATTTTGCGATTTTTGGAGAGATAATTTTAAAAATCCATAATAGCAGTTTATTTGCTTATTTCCACTACCAATTGATTAAATAAATCCCCTCGTGTTACGGCCAGGGGACAACACGACAGTGGTGTCGCAACATATCGACGGGCGTCGCGGCGCGGTGGGTTTGATGGCTGGCGCCGCGGCGCGTCCAGCACACGACTGTTGCGCGACACGTCCACCGCTCTCCACCACGCTCCTGTCGTCCTGAGATAAATACATCCTCGGGTCATTTGGAGAGATCAACAAAAGCTGGTGTATTTTCTTCGTGGTACTTATTTGATGCGAATTAAAACCGTAAATTAAAAAATTCAAGGAAAAACTTAAATCGAATTCCAGATAATAAGTTCAAATATTACTTCTTCTTCTTTTACTTTCTCCCCTTATACATAGTATATGGAGAAAGTATTGTTTTCGAATTTGAGTTGAGTGTGGATATATCCGTTTTGGGGTGTCCTTAATCTGAAAAAGTGGGTTTCAACGTGATGTTTGTCTGTCTGTGTGTGTCTGGATGTATACAGAGCCACAGCCTACCACGTTGGTCCGATGTAGATGAAATTTGGTATGTATGTATATATTCATCGTATCTCCAGGCAATTTATTCATTTTTTGAATTTTTGATTTTTTTAGGGTAGTTCACCCCTAAAAACCCTTAAAAAACGTGAAAAATCCAAATTTCTAAAAAACGGCTATAACGATTTTAATTAAAATTTGATAGTTTATAGGGCATAAAGTACTAAATAATTTGACACCACCCGCATGTCTGTAAAAATGACGGTTCAAAAGTTATGGGCTTTTAAATGTCAAAAAAATCAAATTTTTAAATTTTCAGCGAAAACAATAAAAGTAAAGCATAACTTAACTGCCGCCATTGAAACCATCTTAAAAAACTAAACAAATTAGTAATTTGAATTATTTGTCTACGACGAACGGTTCCAAAGAAAAGTTAAATTTATTGTCCATGATAAACGCAGTACGTTGTCTGAAAGCGCCCAATGTTATTCTTATGAAGAATATTAAAAAATCAATTTCTTCCTCTTTTTCCATGAAACTTAGTATCAAGCTTAAGGTAAAATCGCCACTTGTTTTTATTTTCAGAAATGGGATGTTTATTATTGAAATAATAAATTATTAAATGATTCTTAGATAAACTTTGAAGAACGTTATAGTTTTATTACAGAGTTCCCTTTTTAAATTTACTTAAACGAGAAAGTATGTGTTAGTTCACTAATACCGTTTATTTTCTTAAAGAGATATCACAACACTTAAATGGTTTGCAAAATAATAATAACATAGCATTGCGACAACATTATCTAGACAGCCAGAATCGTACTCCATTCCCTATTCTATGTAACGGGGGCAATGTCCGGGCCTTTGCCTTTATGGGACATTCTTCGTAACCAGGTTAAACGCGCTCGCATGCTATCTACCCTTCTCCTGAAAATAGTCAATATATCCTATTAGATATAGAATATCCATCCTTTTGTACGAGGTGCATACATACATTGATGAAAAGCCCCGAATATGCGGTAGAGCGTATCATATGGCAAACAGTGTTAGGGAGTTCCTTGTTAAAGGTAACAAATCTGAACCTGAGAATATTAACAAAACTTGTACTATCTTACAGTTTAGATTCATAATCAAGGTTTAAAATTTGTAGTAGAATATACTTAGTAGACAAAACAAATTAAATGGAATTTCCAAAATTATTTTGTGTAGCAAGTACCTTTACACTTTTGTGTTTCGTAACACTAATTAGCTAAGTGCCATTCCAATCACATCTTGAGAAAATATTTTAAAGTACAACTAAACAAAATGTTCTGATAAATCCAAAACTATCCATTTTCAATCACGTGGGTAATTTTGTATTCTATTAACTAATTTTACAACTTCGAGCCAACACTCCTCCCTGACTTCCTTCCGGCACAGAGATCGGCAAAGGGTTCTACATATAAAGGTGAAATCCAATATCTTTTGTATATAAAGTCCCCAAAAGTCACAACTAATGCTGTTATAAAGTTGACGCTTCTTTGCCTGTTTGGAGCATGGATGTTAAATAATCTGATTCTGATGGATGGGTATACTGAGTTTATATTTTATTAAAATTTATTTTTATTAAATTTATTTAATAATTTATTTTTATTAAAAGTCTTTATAAATATGCATATATCTAAGCTATGCTATTTAGTTTTGTTTTGTTTTTGCAACTGGCAGGACTAAGCTGTCATTTTTTTTTTGTGTGTGGCAACTGCTTGGACGAGAGATGAGATGTGATATAGTTTTTCGTTTTGTGGAATAAAGAGTGGAGATGATCTGGCGATGTTGGATTTTTTATTTCGTCATGGGCGATATACCTATGAGACCTTTTCTCTAGAGTTTGGTTATACATCAGTAAATCCATCAGTAAATAAATTATGCATCCGACTGTGCTCTGGGTGTATATGGGAAACCGTGAAAGAATAAGTGTATGGTTATTTGACGTGTGTAACCAAGCGCTCAGACAAGGTTGCGGTATGGGGAAGGTAATTAATTCTATCTGGACTGTCCACTCCAGCTCATGCTTTCAAATTCTTAAAAAAATTCAAAATTCATATCACAATAAGAAAGAAAACAACCAGACAGAAAGCTGCAATTGTTACTGTGGTGGTGCGACTCACCGAGGAAGATGTCCTGATCGTCCTGAGGAGCTGTGATGGCGGCCATCCCCTGACACAGGGCCAGCAGAGCGACGTAAGGGCTGCGCGGCGTCGAGTGGAGACTGAGCGGGGATCGAACCAGCTCCCCACACAACATCAGCCCTGCACACAACACACACGTCACAAATAAGTTTGTGTTAAAGTTGTATTCTTGTCATGTTCGTGTACCTTTGTTCTATTGCCTCAGTAGAAAAACTAAAACACTTAGCATGACCGGTGAAAAAAACACAGTTTCATCTCATGTGAGGTCGAAGTCGGATGTTGTAATAGCTGTTGAAACCTAAATCCTCAGAGAGGTGCAGCACCTTCCCTATCAACTGTACAAGTCTACGTACTGTGGATTGTAGAACAATAAGAATATTAGTCCGGGTCTTCACACTCTGGGAGAACGCTTTCAAAATTACATCTAATAAAATCCTAACCTCAAAAAACTAGAACTTCATTCTTTTCAGTTTCTAAGTTCAAACCGTTGGTGAGCGTGATGAGTGTAATAAATTTGATGAAACGTGTAACAATAATCTGCTTAATCGAGTAACAATCACGTTAAGCTGTGATAATTGTTACAAAAAAGATCGAAGTAATAACTCGCATTGCTTCGATGAACGATTGAGCCGTCAAAACTGAATAAGTTTGGACCTATTTATAGGATTGATTCCCAGTAAATTGATACTTTCCCGCTTACGATAGTCGTAAAAAGTATGTGGTGTCAAATTAAAGGTGAACTACACACTGTAGTTAATATTTTTTATTTGTTGTTTTTCAGAAAAATATAATATTCACGAAATTAGATCCAATAATAAACAAGTAGTTATATTTATTGGTAGAAAAATTACAAATTTAGTTATGCGATTCCCTAGATAACCTCTAAAATATAAAAATGGGAGTAAAATCCAAGATGGCGGAGTAACTCCAGTCTCTTAATTTGAAAAAAACTTCAATATTTCTTGTATTGTATCGCAAAAAGAAAATACGGTAATTTATTCAGAGGCTTCCGCTTACGGTGACAGAGGTGGGTGACGTCAGCTTCTGTGACCTGTATCGGATCCCGCAATATATCTGGAGCCGTCGACGAGAAACAAAACACCCGGAGTCACTCCTCTCTGTCTACAACGCAACACACGAGCACATCACAAGTCTCCAAAAATGATATAAGCAAGATGTTAATTATGAGGCAGATTGATAGTTTTGAACTGTTCGCAATTTCTCGCTTTAATAATTCAGATTTTATTAATTTAATTGAATCAGCTGTAACCAAACTTTTTATTCAACAGTTGTTGGTATAAAGGAACTATCGCTTAACTTCCCGAACTGTATGTTATAGGTTGGTTTTCAGCATTTATATTTCTTTGCAGTAAATGACACAGGAGCGAAGCGTCTGATCGAACTAGTGGTTCTCAGGTTTATTTATTTTTAAGGTCGTAACTGTAGTACGAATATGAAAGACCTTTCTGTGTTATTTGATTCTTATTGCGGGTATTTTAACGTTGATTAGTAAAACAAATTTTCTTAGGTTTCGTTGATTAGTAAAACAAATTTTCTTAGGTTTCGTTGATTAGTAAAACAAATTTTCTTAGGTTTCGGAGTAAGCTGGTATAAAACTAAAAATTAAAATATTTAAAGCTGTCAAAAATACGAAAATACCAAGGAACAAAAATCGCGCACACGACACCGGAGCAAAAACAAAGAAACTCCACACGACTTAAATACCCCCATCGCAGAAGACCTGCGTACTCAGCGGATTTCCAAATAAATAATGTAATAATAATATTATATGTCAAGTTTTATCAATATCTGTCGATAAATATATGAGTTAGATATTTGCCTATTCTTCTAAGATTAACATGGGAAAGGGTATGTAGGTTTCCCGCTGTGAGGAACACTGAAAGTAGGAATTTCTTTTATGGTAAATATTAATTTTTCCTTATCCTCCATAAGATTAACATTGGAGCCCTAAAATACGACGTACTGTGTTTAGATTTTTTAATATCTCGGTAACCGTTGGAGATAGAGAAAAACTTTAAGATACTTAATTGTGCAGTTTTTAAACTGATTCGAATGGTGAAAGATAAAATTTGAAATTTTTAAAAATTACGTGGGAAAAATGAAAAACCCCATTTTTGAGATACAAACCCCCCTCCCCAAACTACCCGTTCCGATTGACCGATATGTCTGGATTACGAACTCCTCCGATCAAATGTAGGGATACACGGTTATACCAAATTTGGTCTCGATCGGACCATTTTTACGAGAGTTATCGTGTTCACAGACACATATATATAAAAATTTTAACGACTATTGTTTTTGGTCTCTGGGCACCTAAAGAAGAAAAAATAACATGGTCCCGGGCTTAAGTCTCGCCATGAGACCTACGGTAATAGCTTCTTCCCTACGGGAAAGTCGCTAAAAGAAGTTCAAGAATCATTGCTTTAATTATTTTTATGTTTACGCCGAGTTCGTTCGGATTATGAACTAACGTAGTCATGTCCTAGGTTCCAGCTCACCTGATGACGTGATTAGATTCCAGATCCCGAAACTTCGTGAAAATGTCCGCAATAATAATCTAAATAAGTACCGTCGCCAAAAATGAATTTCAAACAAAGAACTTCTGTGTACGGAAGGTCCCTCGGCCTTGAAGCGAAGTTACCCGTACACGTGCCCAAGGACAGGTAAGGTATGCCCACCTTCTAAATTATGCTGGGAGCAGTGAGAGGGTGGGGGAGACAAAGTACCCCCGGGACTGTGCGGCCTGCACTACGGTTATATATGGGCATTATCACGGCACGAGATGACCAATAACTTTACAAGAGCCACTACACCACTACACCGTCAGGGTGAACTATTTATAACTCGAGCACAGAACTTTATATACGATCATGTAAGCTACCTCATTCATGTACTCTAATATTATGTTCCGACGCGTCTGTGTTTTTCACAACGTTTCTGCAGGTGTTGCTCCTCCGTTTTCAAGTGGCCTAAGTAATAGTTTACTTCAATATCAAAATAAATCAACGTGACTTGTTCCTTTAAGGGGTTGACGGTTTTTTCTCCACCCGGAACTACATCAGTGAGCTTGGTGGACAGCACGACTTCTTGAGGCTCCGACCCATAGCAAGTGAAGCACATACGCCCGCGTGTAAGCAGCTCACGCACGTATGAGAGGAGAGATGACGCTTTATACACTTCAATCACGCAGTAGTTCGGAGATCAACAGAGACCTTTGGACAACTTTACATTTACAGTTTGAAGTTTTGTGTGTTTTTATAATTTTAACTTAGTCAGTTAACACATGGTTCGACCTCCGTTGCGTATTAGTATGTAGGAAATTTTCCGATATTCTAACGACACGATCAAAGTTTCGACACAACCGCGACAAAGAACTGTATTCGTATTCGGCGCGGGTTCGATTCCAAAGAATAGCCGCCAAATCACATGTATTCAGGAAACCGGCGCGTGGCCTGAATAACGGAGCTGTTCAAGAATATCACTAAAGACAGGACGAATATTCGCGACCGCTTGTACCCTTGTACCGCGTATCGCGTATCGGGTGTCGCACAGTACGCGCCACGTTACCGCTCCCTGGCGAGCAATTTCGCGTTCCCTCCGCGCCAATATTTTACCCTCACCTGTTATCACTTGGCGGGAATATTAACACAGCTGATAGTGGGGGCTCGTTAAATATTCGCTGGTAATTAAATATACTCGCGTTAACACGGACGAGTCAGCGTTTCCAACCGGGGTAATTCTTTTAGAAATATTCACACCGGAAGTGCGATATCTATCGCGTTAATTATGGGCTTAGAGACTGCCTTACGGGCGAAATATGAACAAAGTTAATTTTGTGACAACATTACTGGTTACATGATAGTCGTAAACAGATGGCCGAGGTGTCAAATTGAAGGTAAATAGGTTATTTAAATAAACGGTATCAGTGGACTGACTCATACGTTCTCCCTTAAGTCAATTTAAAAAACAATCTGTAGTAAAACTATCTTGTTCTTAAAAGTTTATCTAGATGTCATTTAATAATATATTGTTTCAAAAATAATCATCCCATTTCTGAAAATAAAAAAAGAGAGACATAGTTAAACTAATTGTTCGAATTGTACAGGGGGGAAAACCTCCCCCCCAGTAATACCAAGCGTTTTTTAAGTTGGTTTTGTTGGGTGATTTGACCTTACGCTTCATACCAAGTTGCATGGAGAATGGTTGGAAAATAAGGAAGAAATTATTTTTTTATGTTCACCGTAAGAATAACATTGGGCGCTTTCAGGCAACGTACTGCGTTTATCATAGACAGTAAATTTAACTTTTCTCTGGAACCGTTATTCGTAGACAAATGATTTAAATTACTAATTTGTTTAGTATTTTAAGCTGGTTTCAATAGTGCCAGTCAAGTTCTACTTCACTTTTATTATTTTCGCTGAAAATTTAGAAATTTGATTTTTTACATTTAAAAGCCTGTAACTTTTAAGCCGTAATTTTTACAGACATGCCCGTGGTGTCATAGTATACAGTACTCTGTACACTATAGACTATCAAATTTCATCAAAATCGTTAGAGCCGTTTTTGAGAAATATTGATTTTTCACGTTTTTTAAGTTGAAAATACCTTTATGAAGCTAAGACCTACCCAGGTAGGCATTTTAAGCCAAATATGAATGGGAAATGAATGTAAGATTGTGGCGCGGTATTGCAGTCGTGTCATATGGTTAACATGTTCCTCCGATATGTCACAGTTTACCATGGGATCCGAACCACAAGTTTCCCTTTGAACTACGAATTCGCCTCATTATGAGGATGGTCTTCGCGGTTGAACGTCAATTGTGCGGACGTTAATCCACACAAGAGAATAACACATCCACCAACCGTGGCTCGTAACTATCCACAATTCGTAACCTCCAAGTAGCTGGATTACAGGACACGCCACCGTCCCAGTCTATGTTCCATATCAGCCCCCTCCCCCGCACCGGGGGCTCCAATGTCTCCACATTTTAGTTCTCTTAATCATGGGCGACCCTACTAGTAGATATAATGGCGAATGCAGGGTTGCAAGGTTGAGGGTCGGGCGTCAACCAGTCCACAGTTCACAGTTCAACCCTTGTAGATGTAAGCACCTGGGGTCGGCGTGTTGCGGGTTGCATGTTTAAAGCTGCCGGCGTCCGCCTGTCTGGAGCCGACCAACCCCCTACCCACCCCTACACTGACACAGCATATCTGATAATACCCGCTGCCAACACTGTCTTGGACTCCGACGTATACATTTAAAATATAAAGCACGTTTCTTTTTAATCACAACTAATATTATAACGAATCTTAATCTGTCGTGACAAGCATGAAAGCATATCATTGTAATGGGACCTTTGATAAATCACTTTTACGATCCTTATTACACACTTAAAGTAAACAAAAACAAACTGTTCCAGTGAACTGACACATGAAAAAGGTTTTTGGTGAATTCATGTAACCCGGATTTCCTGATCCGAATTTATTGGCTATGAGATCTTACACTGTATTCCAAGTTTCAGGGAAAAGCTGTTAAATAAGGATGATATTGATTTGTTGAAATATCCATGGGAATAACATTGGGCGCTGTTAAACAACGTCCTGTGTTTACCGTGGAGAGTAAATTTAATGTTTCTCTGAGACCGTTAGTCGTAGACTAATGATTCAAAATACCAATTGGTTTATTTTGTTGTATTTGTTTTATTTGATTTCGATTTTAATGATAAACTATTTTCTACACTTTTTTAGCCGGAAAATCTATAAAATTTATTTCTGACACGAAAAAGCCCATACCTTCTTTTAAACCGTCATATTTAGAAATATTTGGTTGTTGTTATGATGTTTGCAACATAAAGCGCTAAAACTATTTTCTACACTTATTTGGCCGGAAAATCTATAAAATTTATTTTTGACACGAAAAAGTCCATACCTTCTTTTAAACCGTCATATTTAGAAATATTTGGTTGTTGTTATGATGTTTGCAACATAAAGCGCTAAAACTATTTTCTACACTTATTTGGCCGGAAAATCTATAAAATTTATTTTTGACACGAAAAAGTCCATACCTTCTTTTAAACCGTCATATTTAGAAATATTTGGTTGTTGTTATGACGTTTGCAACGTAAAGCGCTAAAAACAATTCTACACTTATTTGTAAAATCTATAAAATTTATTTTAATGACAAAAAACTATAAAAATTGAAATATTTGGTTTGTTGTTATGATGTTTGCAACATAAAGCGCTAAAAAATTTTCTACACTTATATCTAAAAATATTTTTGACACAAAAATCATACCTTCAACGTCATATTTAGATATCATGAGTGCAACGTAAAGCGCTAAAAACAATACAATGATCGTTTTTAATATTGTTAAACTGTAAAAATTAATGCTTAATAAGCCAATGGCATAATAATCAGTACGACCATGTGGTCTCCAGAATCTAACAGCCTAACAGACATCAGTCCGAATAATTTTTTTAATTGCGTAACATATTATCAGACGAAACTGCCATTCAGTATAGTAAGGTGTCCCCAAGGAGACGACAAAATATCAATATACGTTACAGTATATCGAGCACTGCGTCTCCAGACAGAACTTTATTGAAGTCTATGGGACGCCATGTGTAACAAAAATATTAAATTTTGTAGTTCTGTGGGTTGTTTTTTATATTGACAATAAATTGATTTTTTAAGTTTTTTCACCTTTGAAAAGACTTTGAGGATTTTTTAGACGTAAAAGGTCATACCTCTTGAACGTCGTATTTACATAATACTCACTATAAGGGTGGTATCATACCGATTTAGATTTTCGACGTTTTTAAATGGGTATAAGGGATGAACTACGATGAAAGTACTGTACCGTATTTAAAAATAATAATAATAAATATATATATATATATATTTAAAAAAAATGTCATTTAAGTTCTAATAAGGAGGCCGGTTAAGACAGCCAAGTAGTTTTGTTCAATCTTGATGTAGGATGACTCACTATTGTAAACCCTAAAGAACGATTCTGATTGGATGTTGGATTCACAGGGTCCAAGCAAACTGTAACCTGAATCCTGTAACCCACCGAAGTTATAAATAGAGGTGCAGAGCCATGTGCTCCTCCTTTTTAGTTCAGATTCTGTAGTGATTAGTTTCAAAATTGTCAATTAGTAATGTTACATACTAAATTTTCAAGTGCCCCGATATTTGGGTAAGTCATTATTATTTTCCTTCTGAAGGGTATTTTTCTTTTAAAATTATATAATTAATAAATAATTAACTGAATTGTTTTTTTTCTAGGGCTTATAGTACTTATGGTACTCATGATATTTATGGTACTTATGTAACTTCTGAAATTTATGTAAATGGAATAAAATAAAGGAAGAATTATTAAGTGTCTTAACCGGCAATTAAAGGATTATTTTGATATGCAAGACTTTATTAAAAGAAATGTAATGAAGCTCAAGAGTGTTATTTACTTTTTATTAACCAAAACTAAAAATTTACATGTGTATCAAAGCCAACTGGTACAGTACAACATTAAAAAAATGCCTTGGAGATACATCCAAAGTGCACCCTTGTACCAAATTTCATAAAAACCATAGACATTAGTCCGAAAACAATTTGAAATGTACTAATTCTTAAATTGCTTAACATATTCTCAGACGAAACCGACATTCGGTATAGCAAAGTGTCCCAAAGGAGACGCCAATGTATCAATATCCGAGACCAGTGAGCGTCGTGTCCGAACAGAACACATATTGAAGTCTGTGTTACTCGGTTATACGTTTCCACCTCAATACCGCATAATATCCATGTTAAGAGTCTGCATCAGTGGTAGCCATCTTGAATTTTAGTCCCGTAAGAGCAATGTTAAATTTTTGCGGAACATACCTTCATTTTGGCGTCCGTAGTGGCGTTAATTATCAAAGTATCAATGTAAAACTTTGAAGTTGATGAGATGTGACTCAAGGGCATGACCTTTTCAAAAATTTAACTTGATATAAAAACAAAAATCCAGGAATATTTTACAAAATAAATCATTATTATTTTTTTATTGAAAGCGAAAATAAGACGTTCTGTAAGGTGGTGCCCTGGAGGACAGTAATACCTTTAATTTGACACCTCTTCCGTTAATTTATGACAATAGGTCAAGGAGATATAGGCGCCAGAATTTAACATTGCTCTTACGGGGCTAAAATCCAAGATGGCTACCACTGATGCAGACTCTTAATGCGATAACCGAGCCAGTACAAACAACTTACAATACAACTTCATAAAGATGAAGAAAGAAAACTTCACGTGGAGTTATATAAAACACAAAATACAGTAGAGACATGAATAACAGCAGGTTAACTCGTCTCTAGGATGTCAGCCCTTCAAAATTGTAATTTATCTTTGAAGGATGTAAAAAAGTATTTAATTTCAAACTAACTTGCGTAAGAGGTGTCTATAACATTTTTAAAGGCAAGACTGCTTCCGTAAACATCTTTTACATACTAATGTCTCCAAAATTCAAAAATTGAAAACTTTTCAAACTTGTAGGCCTTTTAGATCCCGTAAGCTTTTGGGCTTTTATCTAATAGTCAGCCTTAGCTTTACTGCTTTATTGGGTGGTTTTGATAGTAATTTTCGAGACGAGAAAGTATAACGGAAGTGACACTCAGGTGACATTGACCACGTGACCGGATGTTAATTTTAGGGTACCCATGTGTTTAATATTTTCACGTCACGTGAAATTACTATTCATTAACTATACTAAATAACTATACATACAACACCTTACTCCTCATATCACGAACCTTTGATAAGTAAACATAATATGCAATAAAATAAACATTACATGCATTGAAAACTTATTCTTTTATTTTTTCTCCGAGGTAAATTGTGTAATTGTGTAAATTGTGTAATAATAATCGTGACTATTGTTATGATCTTTGTACAGGCAACAGCTAAGTCAAAAGAAACAGGTACCCTTAGACAAATCCATGAAAAATATGCATCCACAGAGAAATAGCTTAGGTCATGGAAATAGCAGCGCACATAATATTTTTTCTTTGTCAAATCAATGGTAAAGAGAGGCAATATTCTCGTAAAATAACTAAACAGTTTTAATATTCTGTAGCAGCAAAAAGCTAAAATAATTTAATAATGATTATATTATTAATTATAATAACATTTAAAAATAATCAGAATCATACGAAACAGGTATTGCGGCGCAAGCGGCAAAACAGAGCCAGCTGTGTACTGCGGTATTTGCATACGGCTAAAATGAAGGCGCTCCTACAATAGTGTGTTTTTCGGGATATTCGTAATTTGATAAACCCAATTAAAGGTAACCCATTAAACTGGGGTATTCATTAAGTGATTCATACATACATAATTTGTTGCACGCCTAATTATTATAATGTTTATTCATTTTCAAAAGCAACAGTTGTGACTTAATTTTGTTAATGAAACGGCTGGTAAAAAACACTGCAGCGGTAGGCCTACTTGTGGGAAGAAAAATGAACATGTCAAAAGTGCAAAGGGGAACAAACAATGGGGGAACGGTTCCGGTGGGGGGATGGAGGTCACATTCAAAATCTACTCCGACAGCTTCTAAGGGGCAGGGGGAACACGGCGCGCTGCCCTTTATTGAAATTTGATACCGCACACGCACCTTGAGCTTATCTTATTTGTCGGCACCAAAGGTGGGCTTTTCCAATGCGCAGGGTGAGGTTCAGTATTTTTGTAGCGGAGGGTTTTCTCCAATTTGCTGATGAGAAATATTTTTAATCACATAATCTTCACAGGGTGATGAATTACTTACTATACATATGTTTAATACAAGACAATAATTTATTCGCTAGAATTCACAATGTTATATTGACACACCAAGATTTTAAAACTTATCGGCGAGGTCCATTTGTATATAAGGCCTTATTTGGCGATGAAATTAAATGTTTTGACTTTCTTTCCCTGCTAATTTGTTGGAACTTATAAAAATAATTTATGTGTACAGAAATATTTTGCCAACTTTGTTTTCTGTAGTTACAGCCTTAAGCCCACCTCATGCCACATATTAATATTTTTGGATAAGTTCAATTTTTGTAATTATTACAGTATATTTGTTGTTTTTTTTGTTATAACTTATTGATAGTGTTTAAATTAACATGGTCCTCGATGTTAAGTATTTGTTTTCACTTATCGAGGCCATTATGTAAACAATTTAATTGAAATAAATAAATAAATGAATTAAATAAAATGCAAAATTATCAGGTTACTAAACAATTTGTAAAAACTTAAGGATAACATAGCTGTGCGAAATAAAAGCAGAAAAAAGTATTTCCAAAACCTTCCGTGTTTTGATAGAAAACGTATTCGTTGTATTGCTTGAAGCCACTGTAACAAACCAATTAATTGATGTAAATTAAATTTCTCTTTTGCTTTTCAATCCTCATTCCGTTTATAAAAAAATCAGTTGATCACAGGCTAATAATAACGGTATGGATAATTAAATAGTATATGATCGGCTTTGGCTAAAAGATGTTAAACGGCATCGCTCAATTGACTAACGTCGTAGCCGAGTTGTAGCGTGGCGGCCTCAAGAACTATAGGCCGCGAGTTCCATCCCCACCACATAAATGTTTTCATTGGGCAGTAAATTTGTTTTAATTTTGCTAATTAACTTGTAAAAACATGTCTTATTCTATCCGAGCAAAGCTCGGTCACCAGGTACTTCTAATTTAAAGAGATAATAAATAAAAATAATATTTTCCGTTAATTTCAAAAGGGTTTTATCAAGATATTAAACCTTAATAAAACCTGTTGTACTTCCGCTAAACGCATTCACTGTATTTTACTAATATATATATACCAATAGAGTGGATACGCATATCATAACGGCAACCCATTTTGGTGTTTCAAACCGACTTATGAATAATCTAAAACGAGCCCCATAACTCTTCATTCTCTAATGAATATTTTCAATATTTTGACATGGATATGTCTTAGCTCTGGGGGGGGGGTATTGTCAATTTTTAAGATGGAAACATGTAACAGGTTTCCATAGAAACTAACAGAGTTATTTTATTGAATTTTTTACATAAAAGAATAAAAACAGCTGTTTGGATGAACTGAGACCATTCCCTTTAGACATATCCATGATCTAACCCAATTTCCCAAATGGAAGTACACACATTTTTTCTTCTGGTCGTAAACCTTACTCAAAGTTAAATTTAGCAAATGCACTTGTTTCTACTGAAAATATCGTACGTACAGTAATGCGATAAATTAATCGCTTACACGTTAACAGTTGGACATTATAGTTTTACTATTGAAAGTTAATCTTTTATTTGAAGTGAACCACAAAAAGTTACATATTTTTGTCCCATTGTGGTTCGTCTGTGGCATGTGGCATGTGGCACGAAGACAACGCAAGCCACTGACCTTCCTCCACTGTGTAATCATGAGCTGGACCTGATCAAGTAAATTGTTCAATATCCTTGTTGATCCCAGCCCTATTACACCCACTGCACTTCGTCTATGTTTCCAAATCACCCGGCTGCAATTAATTACATTTAACTCTCCCAGCGCGATGCTATTCGGCGACGCTATCTGTCAACAATTTAGTGAACTTATTAGTTTTTTCACCATGCTGCCATCTGGGAGCTGATATTTCAACTACCTGAGGGGAAAAGAAGAAACGTGTTTCTGGAAACAGTATAACAAAAGGTCGACGTTAAGTAGTGACAATATAAAAAGGATTTACTCAGTTTCTGATAATAATGATAAAAAATCCAGACGTACAAAAACTCAACATAATACAAATTTAAATAAAGTAAGTGAGGAGGTAAAATTCAAATTGTAACAATAAGCGACTCGTTGGTACAATAGGGACGGCAGTGCGGATGTCCCATCGGTGGTGTAAACCTCAAAACGGCTGTTGAAAAGCAGTCAATTAATGTGTTATTGTATGGTCGGGGGGTTGAGTCGATAGGCCCATAACACGATGTTCGGCCGTGCTCGGCAACGATCGGCCATCTTCGGCTATGGATCCTCGCTAAAACGGTTGTACAGGCGTCGCTGTACAACGTACAAGGCCACTTCACACCCTTGTCAGATTTATGGAAACGAGAAACGTGCAGTACTACAGTCGAAACTCAATTATAGAGATTAGCGTTATTAAAACTCTACTTGTAGAGGTTAGCGAGAGTAAATTTCGAATTATACACTTACATTTCATTGAATACATTCTCAGAAAAATCCACTAGAGAGTAAAATAAATACGGTAGTAAACAACAATCAAACTGTTTATAACACAATAACTGTCACTACTGATATTCATATTATAATTGTTGTAATGAAGTAAAAAAACAATGACACTGATTGAGTATGAGTCAGTGTGGAAACAAGTCGGTATGGCAGCGAGCCAGTGTGGCAGCGAGTCGGTATGGCAGCGGGTCAGTGTGGCAGCGAGTCGGTATGGCGGCAAGTCGGTATGGCAGCGAGTCAGTGTAGCAGCCAGTCAGTATGGTAGCGAGTCGGTATGGCAGCGAATCTGTATGGCAGCGAGTCGGTATGGTGGCGAGTCGGTATGACAGCGAGTCTGTATGGCTGCGAGTCGGTATGGTGGCGAGTCGGTATTTCGGCAAGTCGGTATGGCAGCGAGTCAGTGTGGCAGCGAGTCTGTATGGCAGCGAGTCAGTGTGGCAGTGAGTCGGTATGGCGGGAAGTCGGTATGGCAGCGAGTCGGTATGGCAGCGAGTCAGTGTGGTAGCGAGTCGGTATGGCAGCGAGTCTGTATGACAGCGAGTGAGTGTGGTAGCGAGTCGGTATGGCAGCGAGTGTGTATGGCAGCGAGTCAGTATGGCAGCGAGTCAGTATGGTAGCGAGTCGGTATGGCAGCGAGTCGGTATGGCAGCGAGTCTGTATGGCAGCGAGTCGGTATGGTGGCGAGTCGGTATGGCAGCGAGTCTGTATGGCTGCGAGTCGGTATGGTGGCGAGTCGGTATTTCGGCAAGTCGGTATGGCAGCGAGTGTGTATGGCAGCGAGTCAGTGTGGCAGCGAGTCGGTATGGCGGGAAGTCGGTATGGCAGCGAGTCGGTATGGCAGCGAGTCAGTGTGGTAGCGAGTCGGTATGGCAGCGAGTCTGTATGGCAGCGAGTCAGTGTGGTAGCGAGTCGGTATGGCAGCGAGTCAGTGTGGCAGCGAGTCGGTATGGCAGCGAGTCGGTATGGCAGCGAGTCGGTATGGCAGCGAGTCGGTATGGCAGCGAGTCAGTGTGGCAGCGAGTCAGTATTCCACCACCACACTATCAACCGAGGCACCGAGGCAGACTGTGCGGGACACGAACAATGGCGATAGTAAAACTCCGACGGGAGGATGAAATAAAAAGTTACGTAATATATCACATACGAGCAACAATGTATAACATTGGAGTTTGCAAGTTATAAAAGTTGGCCACGAGTTATGTGTGGTCGCGAACTGAAGGAGTTATGACCCTGCATACGCAACTGAGAGACCTGCATCGTGCGTCACAATACTCATCTTTATAGAATTGCTCTTCCATCTTTAAGGAAGCTGGTCTACCGAGCCACGCTAGAGAAAAAAGCTTTTCGAGAATAATACTACATACTTTAAAATGCATTATTTCTATTAGCAATACGTCTTAAAGAGAATTTGATATATGATAAAAAATGTACTTATGCTTGCTTGTTATTATTACCTTTCTGAAATTGCGACCAATCCATGTAAATATTTTAAGCTGATTATGAATGGGAAATGAGTGTAAGGTGATTGTGGAACGGACTTGTAAGATAATGTGTTTTCCGTCTGGAATCGGGCATTTCAAGTTATGTCACTGATTAACAGTTTTACTAGTTTTTATGGAGAAGTAAAAAAATGCAGTTGCGAATAAATCTTCCCGACGATGTCAATGGAGAAGTAGACTTTTCATTTAAACAATAGTAGAACGGTTTGTAAGTGTTATCATTTAATTTTCTAGAAACCAACAACAATAACGCAATTCCGTCTCTATTTAAATAGTAAGAGCGACCACATTGCATGCAATCTGTTCATCAACGCCATGTTCTGCCCTATGCATATTGATGCAGAGTCGGCGCCTTGCATACTGCATAGTATGCAAGGCACGCGGCGACCATCATTTCCGGCTTTTGTCGACAAACCTCCCCTAATACTTGGACTAGGATGGACGTCCTACACAGACGCCTGACGTCCCTGCACCTTTTACATAACCTTGGGAACAATCATTATAAATAATACCCCCGTCGCAGCAGACCTGCGTACTCAGCGAATTTCAAAATCAATAACATAATAATAATAATATATGACTAGTTTGATCATTATCTGTCAATAAATATGAGTATTATTTGCCTACTCTCTGTTGATTAACATGGGAAAGAGTATACAGGTTTGCTGCTGTGAGGAACGCTGAAAGTAGGTGTTTCTAGCGTAAACAATTAATTTTTTGAGCATTTATATCAACTTTCATCAACATCTGTCCATAAATAAAGGAGTTTGCCTAATTCCTATATGATTAATATGGGAAAAGAGTATGCAGGTTTGCTGCCATGATAAACACATAAACTATGATTTTTAAGCATAAAAGGATAGATCTCAATCACATGAAGCTAAATATCAAGTTTCATAAAAAAATATTGATTAATATGGGAAATATTAATTTTTCCCTATCCTCCATAAGATTAACATTGGAGCCCCCCAATACAACGTACTGTGTTTAGATTTTTTAATATCTCGGTAACCGTTGGAGATAGAGAAAAACTTTAAGGAGCTTAATTGTGTAGTTTTTTAAGCTGATTCCAATGGTGAAATATAAAATTAGAAATTTTTTAAAATTACACGTGAAAAACGCAAAAACCCCCATTTTGGGGTACACAACCCCCCCAAACTACCCGTTCCCATTGACCGATATGTCTGGTTTACGAACTCGTCCGAGCATTTGTAGGAATACACGTCTCTACCAAATTTGGTCTTGATCGGACCATTTTTACGAGAGTTATCGTGTTAACAGACACATATATATATATATACATATATATATATATATATATATATAAAAATTTTAATGACTATTGTTTTTGGACTCTGGGCACCTAAAGACGAAAAAATAACATGGTCCCGGGCTTAAGTCTTACCATGAGACCTACGGTAATAGCTTCTTCCCTATGGGAAATTCGCTAAAATTAGAGTTTTATCTAAACATTGCTTAAAAATTATGATATTTTTCGTTATTTTATCTTTTACCCTCCAGAAAACCTGAAATGGGTCTTGCGGTGTTAGCAATATTTTGTTCAATGTTTTTATAAAAAATGTGATTTTAAGGTGATTTAACAAAGTGGCAAGTTTAACAAAAATTCGTGTGATGTAGGAATGATTTGTAATTTCAATCGGCGTATAGTTTTCTCTGATAGTTTAACTGACCTAAGATCGTGCTGGGAGTACACACTGTTACAAAAACCTAATTCTTTAAATGTTTATTTAACGGAAACTCTTATTTTTATACCAATTATTAATTATTCAAATTATTTTTTTATTTTTAAAGTAGAGTTCAAGTTCTGGTCGATTGTCGCTACATAATTAGCTATTTGAAAACTTTTACGAACAATTAATTAATGTATGATAAAACGTTGTCAGAAATTTGATAACATATCTTTTAGATATAGTAATCTCCAATAGAGTTTGCATATAATATTAATGATATTTTACTAAAACATGTTCAATAGGAGTTTTATACATTTAATTAGATTGTTAATGGAACGTTTTCCATCATGAGTAGTAAAACAAAGTTTCACGACGTTTCGGGGATCTGGAATCTCATCCCGTCCTCAGGTGAGCTGGAACCTACAACACGGCAAGAATAGTTAATAATCCGCACTAAGCCGATATAAAACTGAACCTTTAGCACCAGCATTCAGCTAAATGCCAGCTTAGTCCGTTCATTGTGTTTTATGTTAAAGCTCGTCTGAAGATGGTTCAGATTCTAGATCCCTAAACAAGGTGAAATTTTGTTTCTCTAATCGTTTTCGAATACTCAATTGAAATGACGAATTATCCAGGAAGGCAGTTTAAGCCAAGTATGAATGAGAAATGAGTGTAAGATGATTGTGGCGCGATCTTGTAGTTTTTTTACTGATTAAGAGTCTGCATCAGTGGTAGCCATCTTGAATTTTTGTCCCGTAAGAGCAATATTAAATTCTGGCGGAACATACCTTCACTTAGGCGTCTGTAGTGGCGTTAAGTATCAAAGTAAAACTTTGGAAGTACATTGATGAGATGTGGCTCAAGATACTATGTTCAATATGTTCAAAAATTTAACTTGATATAAAAATAAAAAACCCAGGAATATTTTACAAAATAAATCATTATTTTTTTATTGAAAGCGAAAATAAGAGGTTCTGTAAGGTGGTGCCCTTGAGGACTGTAATACCTTTAATTTGACACCTCTTCCGTTAATTTATGACAAAAGGTCAAGCAGATATAGGCGCCAGAATTTAACATTGCTCTTACGGGACTAAAATCCAAGATGGCTACCACTGATGCAGACTCTTTAGGCTCACATGTTGCTAAACAGGACTGTAAACCACTCGTATTAGTCCAACATCAATGACATCTAGGTGACCTACAATTTAACGCGGATACAAACCACCTTTTCCCTTTAATTACTTAATTAACCTCTTAATGTTTTGGGAATAAATTTATTTTTGTCTTGAGCTGACACCAGGGAATTTCGTATCCACCGGTCATTGCTTATAACTATACACAACAGGACAAGACACCAACTCAGTCAAATGTCCGCAAAAGTAATGTACTTTACACAGATTGTGGAATTGTACAAGTAGACTAGCATCTGGAAGTGACAGGAAGCAAGTTGATGACATCTCCAGTTCTATCATTATCGTTCCGGTGTTATCAGCTGTTTGTCACTGTCATCACTCAGTGCCTCGAGTGGTCGTGGCCATGCATATTCACGATACCAGAGTCCATGCATGCATGCATGTCCACATGCAACTGTGACCTCAATATCCATCTCACGGTTACATGTTTATTAGTGACATGTTTATATTTTATCGATCGTTGACTGGAATCGGAGACTGTAAATATTAGTCTTCGGTTTTCAACATGTAGTTTATAGGTCAGGAAATTTATTTTTATTTAAATAAGTATTTTTCTATAACACAAGAAGAATTAGATTTGTCAATTAGACGCTAAGTTTTAACAGTTTTTTACGCAGGTAATGAAATATATATTTTTTCATACTGCACGTAACTGCAGTTTTTAGCACCGTAAAAACCTGATAATTTTCTGTTAGGTTACTATATTTTTGCAAGTTTGAAAAAATGTAAAAACCTTTCTAGAGAAAAGTTAAATATACATTAAATTACATTACCTTTTTTGCCCATACTTTTTGTTATGGATATTATAAAAATAATGCATTCCTTAATTCTCAACCGTTTTCCATTGATACTTGTATGCAGTTTGCAGTCACCCGATAAAACGTACACAGAAATTCTTTTGTTTTTAATTTCGGTAGGGGGTGAGTATGAAAGAGTGGAATTAGATTAAATTTTTAAAATGTATATCATTTGTACAATTTGGTTCACATTAACATAACATTTTAATATAGTATAAAATTGAAAGGATTTATTTAAAATTGATAGCTATTGGTTATTTATTTCTATTAAATCATTTTAACAAGAATATTATCCAAAAGGTACTACATAATTAAATTATATTTTATTTTTGTGGGTGCTCCCGTTTGCATGGAGAAGCGGTACAGAAAGACAACCAAAAATTGAGATAGGACCCACTCAGGCTTTTTTGGGGTGTAAACGCAAAAATAATCAAAATATCATAGTTCTAAGCAGATGAACAGACACAATTTTAACTTTATTTATCTACTCGTAGATAGCCGAAGATGTAGCGTCAAATCCAAAAAGCGTCACGAAATCAGATGTTCCAGTATCGGAAACTTGTGCTCATTGAACGACTGTCACTACCAACAGAGTAGCCTCGGGTCTTCGATTTAACCTAACATTTAGCAGGTTAATAATCTTGTATTACTGCTGCACATTGTCGTATTTAAACCCTTTAACATACTGTACTCGCAAAACATTTTTTCATCGTATCACAGTGAACATAACACTCTAATTTCATTTATATAGATGTGTAACAATAGCGCATTCCATTTATGGCGTTAAAATTTACCCATAAATTTAACACCACCCCCTCATTTTCAGTTGAAAACATAATGAATTAAACTCTTTCTCAAATAAAACAAACGAAATGTGTCCGACACAATTTCGTAAAGAACGAATAAAAATAACGCGAAGTTATCACTCTGCCAAAACAACCGAGGTAAAGGTAAATGAATTCAGTTTATTTCGTGTAACTAACAGTAATGTTATTCATGGCTGTGTCCGTGATTGGTGATTGGTGATTGTTGAGGACGGCGGCTGCGGCGTGGGCGGTCGACAAACCCGCACTGACAACCAATCCGCAACCACGACATTCATAAATTAATATACACGTAGCCGGGGTAATAAGCGAAAAAATCGTAAAAAATTTAAATTCATAAAAATATATAAATACCCCCGTCGCAGCAGACCTGCGTACTCAGCGAATTTCCAAATCAATAATGTAATAAAAATATTGTATGTCAAGTTTTATCAATATCTGTCGATAAATATATGAGTTAGTTATTTGCCTATTCTTCATAAGATTAACATGGGAAAGAGTATGTAGGTTTGCCACTACGAGGAACACTGAAAGTAGGAATTTCTAGCATAAACAATTTTTATTTTAACCAATTATACCAAGTTTCATTAACATCTGTCCATAAATAAAGGGGTTTACCTATTCCCTATATGATTAACATGGGAAAAGAGTATGCAGGTTAGCTGCCATGATATATACAAAAACTATTATTTTTAAGCATTAATGGATGGATCTCAACCACATGAAGCTAAATATCAAGTTTTATCCAAAAATATTGATTAATAAGTGAAATATTAATTTTTCCTTATCCTCCGCAAGATTAACATTGGAGTCTCGAAATACTGGATTTTTTTATATTTCGTTAACCGTTGAAGATAGAACTAAACTTTAAAGTACTAAATTGTGTAGCTTTTAAGCTGATTCTAATCCTGTAATAAATTGTCATGATTTCATGACGAACGCCGCGCCGGTGCCCCTTCATGTTTCTGAACGCAATATTAGCACTTCACTTATGTTGCCTCGCGTATTTTGAAGGTGCTTAAGCCTACTAACTAGAACAAATGCAAAATGCTGAATTATTTAAAATTTAAATGTTTGATCAACTGATTGTCGATAAGTAAAAAATTCGAATCCTTGTGAGGCGACCTACCTATGTACACATTTTAAGCTAATTATGAGTGAGAAATTAATGTAAGATGATTGTGGCGTAATCTTGTTACTGATTTAGGCTGACATGTTCTTTAGTCGAGATTGTTGATTAATAGCCAACCAGCCAATGGCATCCAAGGGACCTACAGTTTAACTTGTGATCCGAGCCAAAATTTTGCCTCTGAATTACGAAAAGGTCTAATTATGAGGATGGCCTTTGCGGATGACTCGGTGGTGCAGACGTTGGTTGTACTCACCACTCTAATCGGTGGCACCGGTCCATAACGTAGTGTCAAAGGAAGTTCGCCTAATCTTTGACAACCAACCGTACAAATTTACTCACCGTGAAACATTTCTGAGAGGCCAGTAACTAAACGAATCGTAAATTAATTGCTGGATATTCGTTGAGTACACATTTAACCTTAAATAAAATATGTTTGCATGTGGAGCTGATTCAGCAGATTTAGTAGTAGTTTAAGTTTATCATGAATCTACTGAGTGAATGAAAACCCTTTTTAAATTATAAATTCTAAACCGATAGACCGCTAGACGTTACATTGCCCTTTCAAATAACACCATGCACAAGGTTTTCTGGTACAAAACAACGAAACAACGATTGTTTGAGCTTTAACATTGTTCTTATGGGATGTGATGAGTAAATAAACGGTATCAGTGGACAGACACATACTTTCTCCCTTAATTAAATTTAAAAATAGACAATCTGTAAATAAACCAACATGTTTTTCAAAGTTTATCTAAATATCATTTAATAATTTATTGTTTCAAAATAATCATCTTATTTTTGAAAATAAAAACAAAAGAGACAAAGTTAAATTAATTGTTCAAATTGTATGGGGTAACCCCCCCCGTTAATGCCAAGCATTTTTTAGTTGGTTTTGTTGAGTAATTTGACCTGACGCTTCATACCAAGTTACATGGAAAACGGTTGGAAAATAAGGAAGAAATTGATTTTTTTAATATCCCCCATAAGAATAACATTGGGCGCTTTCAGACAACGTACTGCGTTTATTATGGACAGTAAATTTAACTTTTCTCTAGAACCGTTCGTCGTAGACAAATAATTCAAAATACTAATCTGTTTAGTTTTTTAAGCTGGTTTCAATGGTGTCAGTCAAGTTATACTTTACTTTTATTGTTTTCGCTGAAACTTTAAAAATTTGAATTTTCTGACATTTAAAAGCCAATAACCTCTGAACCGTCATTTTTACAAACATGCGGGTGGTGTCAAATTATTTAGTACTTTGTGTACTATAAACTATTAAATTCAAAATAATTAATCAAAATCGTTAGAGCCGTTTTTAAGAAATTTTGATTTTTCACGTTTTTAAGGGGTTTTAGGGGTGAACTACCCTTAAAAATAAAAAATTCAAAAAAGGAAAAAACCGCCTGGAGATACGGTGAATATACACATACATCCCAAATTTCATCTAAATCGGACCAACGGGGTAGGCTGTGGCACTGTACACATCCAGACACACACAAACCGAGAGACAGACAGACATCACGTCGAAACCCACTTTTTTTAGATTCAGGGGACCCCAAAACGGATATATCCACTCTCAACTCAAATTCGAAAAATTTGACGAAAACAATACTGTCTCCATATACTATGTATAAGGGGAGAAAGTAAAAAGGCGTAGGAGGACATACTCTGGAGGAGGACCCCAGCAAATCCGACCATGCAAGTTGTGTGAAATATTGTACAGCCAACAAAAGAGATTATTGGTAAGAATGGGAAAGGAATGATATGGCCAGTTTACCTAGTTAAAAGAATTCCAAAACCAATTCAGAACCGAGCTTGGATCACGTCCCTTAGAGGACTCACCCTGTGACACAACAACTCTCAGACAAGGAAAGGATCAATCCAACGATGATGCATCTCCAGTCCTCCTCCAATTGGACCATGAGGAAGTACA
The DNA here is from genome assembly GCA_023375725.1 of Nephotettix cincticeps. Lineage (NCBI taxonomy): Eukaryota > Metazoa > Arthropoda > Insecta > Hemiptera > Cicadellidae > Nephotettix > Nephotettix cincticeps. The sequence continues at coordinate 19,266,354 of CM041789.1, read as the reverse complement.
CCGTTACCTGAGAGTTTTGGTCAGTCATAGTGTTATGCTATGCGGGGAGTAAATGAAACCCTAGGTGACAGGGACGTCATTCACACTGGATAGTATCAGACTGAGATGGTGGCGTGAACTGTTGTATTACAGTTACTTAGAGGCCGCGCATTGTGGATACATCGCACTCATGAATACTAAGTTCATCAGCATAAACCAAACTTATAATTAAACCAGTTCGTAATTCAGAGACAGAGTCGGATCCCACGTTTAACTGTAGGTTCCTTAGATACCATTGGTTGTTAGACTGTTAAAGTACAGTCCGTAGCAAGACTACAAGATAACACCACTATCATCTTACACTCGTGAGATGTTGAATACAACAATAGCGCAGGATATTGTGGACTATGAATATGCGATTTGTTTCTTTTTGCCGCCGGTGAACTTCACCTCGACCCCGCGATATGTGAATATGTGGCCGTGACGCGGAGAGCAGACACGCTCGTGCAGCATACCTCACATCAGGTGACACGCGACCCTCTGGCGGCCCCGTGATAATATTGATACAAATACATTGGGACATCACAAATCGTCAATGTGTCGCCTCGCTGCCCTGCCACGTCATCACACACTGCCTCGACATGAGTCGGATGATGAGCCGACTGACTGATACACTCACTCTCACAGAGCGATCTCCGTGGTTGAAGCAGTTAATCCATCACAACCCGGCGATGTGTCGCCTCGCTGCCCTGCCACGTCATCACAAACCGCCTCGACATGAGACGGATGATGAGCCGACTGACTGATACACTCACTCTCACAGAGCGATCTCCGTGGTTGAAGCAGTTAATCCATCACAACCCGGCGATGTGTCGCCTCGCTGCCCTGCCACGTCATCACAAACCGCCTCGACATGAGACGGATGATGAGCCGACTGACTGATACACTCACTCTCACAGAGCGATCTCCGTGGTTGAAGCAGTTAATCCATCACAACCCGGCGATGTGTCGCCTCGCTGCCCTGCCACGTCATCACAAACCGCCTCGACATGAGTCGGATGATGAGCCGACTGACTGATACACTCACTGTCGCAGAGCGATCTCAGTGTCCCTTTGTATTTATTAATATATACACAAATCTTATTCATTAGGTTTCCGCCATAATGGACGCGGACGTGACCGCATTAAGAGATTAAATTATTAAACGCTAGCCCAATGAAAAGTGACAAATGGGGCCGGATTATCGAACCGACTAACCTCACACGATCCCAGCACGCCAAGCACCACGCTCTCTGACCAATTAAATATAATTATGTAGAACATTAGGTTATTATGTAGTATCGTAGTGTGTTCCGTAAATTAATTCTGGAGAAAGACATTTTTAGCACATCTTTCGCACCAATTTTACGTATCTCATAAACATCTTTGAGCTCTTATTATTATACTGTATATTTTCACGAATGTCATATGTTGTATTCAGGGTTTTATACATTTCGTTGTTTACTAATCTGTTATTTCCATTCACTCATACACATTTTTTTCCAGCAACTCATTTCGTTGAAAGTGTATTATATAAAACGTTTTGCTGGTTCGGGGGCAAATATTCTTGATTAGAAACTTTCAAATAAAATTAGAAATAATCTTTAACCATTCATTCAAGTTGAAGCGTTATTTGTATAAGACGATTTAAATTATACGTTCAAACCATAAAACACATCGTTAATTGGTCTGCAATAGCTATCATAAAAGCGCTGCGTCGCAATCCCATCTAGCTACAGTAAGTTTCGAGATACTCTGCGTCAAATTTATTCATTCTGGTTGAATTCTTGTTACCAACTAAGGCTGCGGACATGTACCGAAGACAGAATTTTCAATTGATAGCCCCAGGAAGTCAATGATGTCTAAGAGACCTTCAGTTTAGTACGGGATCCGAACCACAATTTTACCTCAAATTATGAACTGGTCTACTTATGAGGATGTTTTTAGTGAATGAACGTAATATTCAATAGTGCGGACGTTAATCCACACCAGGGAATATCGCATCCACCGGCCTCCAGTAGCTGGATTAAGGTTGGATTACACGCCACCCTCCTCATGTACAATTTTCTTGCGTTCAAAGCTATTGGCAATGCATTAAGTGGTAAGACAAAATCACACCTCCGGGCGTTAAAAGTGTATAGAGGTGTTTGAGTAATTTTCCGACCCCTCACTAACGATGCTACGCTCTTCGTGTGTTTCACAGCATTGATTAGCTGTCAATATTTATCTGATGAAGCTAAATAATCACGGGCCGGCAATATCCATAACAAACGAGCTCCATCGTTTGTACGCTCGCGTCACTAACGATGACGCCATCAGGGAGTAACACTAGTCTAGTAACTGACATTACTAGTGTAAATTACAAGTATGCGTTTCATAACACTACAAGAATATAATGGTAGTTACCCGTGTAGGGGATAATATTAACACTAATATTTATCAGTGTAGATTTCATAAAACTTTACTCTTGTTATTTTCACCAGCGAATTTCTATTAGTCTCTTGATATCGGTAAATTTTTATACCAACCTGTAGTATTTTTCGTAACAAGCGTACAATTAAAAATCATTAATTATGTTTTATTAGGAATATTAAATAGATAGTAATTAATTTTACTTTCTCCCTTTATACATAGTTAAATGGAGATTTTAGTCAAAATTTTCGAATTTGAGTTGAGAGTGGATATATCCATTTTGGGGTCCACTGAATCCAAAAAAGTGGGTTTCGAAGTGGTGTCTGTCCGTCCGAGTGTCTGTCTGTGTGTGTCTGGATGTGTACAGTGCCACAGCCTACCCCATTGGTCCGATTTAGATGTAATTTAGCATGTATGTATATACTCACCGTATTTCCAGGCGTTTTTTTTCTTTTTTTGAATTTTGGATTTTTAGGATAGTTCTAAAAACCACTAAAACCCCTTAAAAACGTGAAAAATCAAAATTTCTCAAAAAAGACCCTAAAGATTTTGATTAAAATTTGATAGTTTGTAAAAATGACGGTTTAAAAGTTATGGGCTTTTAAAAGTTAAAAAGTTTAAAAGTTATTAAAAGGGGGTCTTTTAAATGTAAAAAATGGGAGAAAGTATGTGTCAGTCCACTGATACAGTTTTTTAGTGTACTTTTACACGTAAAACCAGTAAAAAAATGGAAAATACACAAATATCTCAAAATCTGAACGATTTTGATTAAAATATCATGGCTTATAGTAATGTTATTATGTGCCAGATATGTCACAAACCGCATGCCTACTTCTTTATTTCATTAATTAATGATTTCATTCATTCTATTGCCAACTGTATAATATGTGTGGGTTATGCCTGAAAACTAATGGCTCAAAAATTATGGAATTTTACATATAAAAATCAATTTTTAATTTTGTTGGCAAAGCAGCGATTTTATAAAATAAATTGTTTATTACCATCAAACCAGCTTAAAAAGTAAAGGAGTTGGTGTTTAAAATTATTTTTACGGTTACTACAAATGGTTTTGTTGAAAATTTAAATTATTACTCTCTGCAGTAAGCATAGTTCGTTGTCTAAGACCGGTCGTGTATATTCTTTTGGAGTTATGTAACTACAAATCAATTTCTTCATTATTTTATTTCATCACCGGGTTTTCCATGAAACATGGTATGCAGATTAAGGTCACAACATCCCATAAAACACACACAAACATGTTATTATCGCTTCGTAAGTATATTGGTTGTCCCTCTATATTGGGTATCCCTATATATTGGGCATTCATCTATAAGTTTTTCACTTGTCGTAAGAGTGTGTGTAAAATAAATTTTATTAGCAAATTTCAAATAATTAGTGTTAGGAAATTTTAAAATGAAAAATATTTTTATGGCAGTTTTTCCCAAACCGAAAACATTTAAGTTTTTCAAAAACAGCTTTAGTTGTTCTAAAATTTAAGCTATTACGGTTGGTAGAGTTTTGAGTCACGCATAAAACTGCACCAAAACAATTATCGCTCATATTTATAATGATAGAACGGTTAAAAAGATAAGAACCTTTAATTTTGAGAAAAAACTTAAGTTTTCAGACTGTGGTAACGAAACAAAAAAATTAGTATGAAGTTATCACCGCTAAAATCGTTCCAAAACTAAATTATATAGGAAGATTTATTCCGACCAGTAGTTGCAGAAAGAGGTAGAGTAAATTCATACTTAAAATATATACCTGGGTAGGTAGCCATCTCAGGAAGGTCATACCGTAATAATAATATACTTCCTATATCCTACATCCTAATAATATACTAAGAATTTATTAAGAAACACAACAAAATAAATAAAACAGAATATAAGAAACTTTCATCAACATGTGTCCGTAAGTAAAGGAGTTTAGTTTACCTATTCTCTATATGATTAACATTGGAAACGAAAATGAAATCTTAAGCTATAATCCCAATTCCAAAACACTGAACTAACCAAACTTTTTATAAAATATTTATTTCCGTTTTTTCATACTCTAATACTTTTAGCTGAAATGGAGACCAGCCTAGGTAAGTATTTTAAGCCAAGTGTGAATGAGAAATAAGTGAAGGACGATTTGTGATGATTGTGGCGCAATATTGTAGTCTTGTCTCTGACTACGGCTGACATGCTCCTTATTCATTCCGGAACAAATATTTCTATAGGTTTCTACATAGCAACGTTTCAATATGTAATACGTTTTTACTATTTAATTGAGGTGCTTTTCAATGGTTCCAAACTAAACTTAACTGTATTGAATTTATAAAATAAATTTAATAAATTAAAAAACTGTTTTAGAATATAATAAAATAACTAAAACTTGCATATCCTTCTGCATCAAATAGAGTCGGCGTCAAATTATTCTTTGAAATTAGAATCCAAAAATAGGTCAAGTAACATCGCCTATTTCCCTCATTTACTCTTATCTTATAATATAAGTATACATTAAAGTTTTCGTAAATTTCATATTTTTTAAATTTTCTCCTCATAGTAAGGACACTATGGAATCCTTTTTGATTTCGGTACGATAATTTCAAACAAATATATCACCCATGAATACACTCCCCTAAAATAAACTATATAAATACTAATTCGGCGCAAAATCCAAAATAATCCCCAAGCTACTTCGTACATTCCGATACAGGACGAAATCTCGTGTAACGCGCAACCCACGGGGTGAATGACCTCTACCGGTCGTAGAAATAGAGGAACACCGGCTGGTTTTGCCGAACAGATCGAGGACCACTTACCTTTTACACGGATCGCCCGATGTTGGACGCACGGGACATTTAAAACTCCGAAAAATGCACAAACAGTCTCGCAGCAGACGGATCGACAAGGGAGGGCCCTACACTAGCGCCGGTGGATGGCGGAGGGTGCTGGAACTAGTATTGATTGGCACCGACGAGAGCATGGCGGCCCGCCGTGTATCAATTATATAGATCGATGCCGCTGAAAATTGGCTCCATAAACTGATGAGATGCGATCGAGCGGGTAAACGAACAAACTGGTCGATTCGGTTCACCTTGTCCAACTGTGTAATATGTTTCTTAATCGGAGAAACCTTAAAAGTTGAGTATAAATGACTTTTAAATTTTAAACGTACACGTAATTGCATGGGTTTCGATGGTGGATGATAAATGAGGATTGTATATCCTACAATGAGAAATGGAAGTGGACATGCTCAAAAATCTGGCATAAAAAGCCTGAGGTTAACACTCGTTAAAATAGAACGAGAGTTTTAACTACAGAAAATATACCAATTACATCCTTGGGGAAATTGGTAGATGATGAATTACAATACTTAAAGTCCGGTTTATCCGAGTCCGACTAATCCGGACTCCAGATTATCTGGATCAGGTTAAAAACTATATACCAGTTATGAGTTTCTACAAGGGAGCGCCTTCAAAATTTCGGAGGAAATTTTGGCGCGCATCTTCCTGTACGCAGCAAGTGAATACTTCCTAAACGATGAATGCGTAACATATGATTAACGCAAACCCCGCATTTTGCATTTTTTGCCATATAGAGCGTTACAAGCACATGTTTGTCCTCCACTTGTTTGTCCAGGAACAAACATGTCCATAGACCGGGGAATACTGGGACGGTGGCGACGTCCTGTAATCAGTAAGGCGACGTCAGCCTTAGTCAGTACCAAGACTACAAGATCGCGCCACAATCATCTTACATTCACTCCTAATTCATACTTGGCTTAAAATACCTACATTGTAGTATGGTTGCCATTTCAATGATGTAATCTAATCTAAGGCATTAAAAAAGTATCATCGTCGTCTCCTCTCTTTTTTTAGTGAAGACATAGAACGTAACAAGGGATTCTCAACACTAATAAACGTGTTTTCCAACATTATAATAACCTTTTTAACTTTTAACAAAATTATAAACAACTGTTTAAACGTCTGCAATTTCTTGCGGCAATTCTGTTTTACAGTAGTTACATGCAGTTTGCATCACTAATATTGCAGGCACCATTCACGGTCCTTGTCTACACGACGTGGACGTCTCTACCTATTAGCCTATTTTCATATTGAACAGGAGTTCAAATATCCGGATTCAGACTCCGCGACATTATTCCAAATAAAACGGATTTTACTATATCCCCCTTTATCAGTTTTCAATTATATCAATTCGCGGGCAACTAATGATTTTTTTCAGATTGCAAAAGTTCATAAGACTGCTGTTACATTTTCCAAAAGATATAGAAAAATAAAATCAGTTTCATCATAGGCCTAGTGGGTGTTCCTGTTTTCACGAATACGCGTTCTAAAATACCTTGTTTTTAGCGTTACAGACAGTCGGGCAGAAATGTATATACGACCAATTCGACTCTTTTCTTGGGGGGTGGATATAAATTCTAAAAATAACCAAAAATATCACAATTCCAAGCAATACACAGACAAAACTCTAATTTTATTTTTAGATTAAGTGTGTGAGAAGCATGTTAAGCAAACTCGTCAATTGTTTAAGTAAACGGCTTGGTAGTTGAATTTCCATAAAAACCAAAAAATCTTATATTACGGGCTGGTGTGCAAGTTAAAGAAGAAAGAGAGCATTAAGGAGGGGGGGCACCGGAGAACAATAAAAGGAAAGCATTGTAAGAGCAGGTGGCTGTCTCATACAAGTTTAAAATTTCATTTGGTCCGACGCCAAAGGTAAGGGAACATCATTGCTCCTGAAGAGGCATGGTCCATAGTCCAGGTCAATACAACTACACTCCTCCAATACTTCCCTCCAGGGATCATTTCAATCCTCATTGAGTTATTACATCATGAACTGAATCAATTGTCAAATAGATAGATAGGTTTTACTTGAAAGTCTAAAGTTATCTAAATTTGACTGTCTAATATTGGTTTTTGTAAAGTTCATTTTTTCAAGAAGTTGGGTGCTAAAGAGAATATTGTTTATGATTATGATTGATTATGACACATTTATGAATTTTTTCAAAAGCTGCTAAAATTAATATAATTTTTTATTTATGTGCTCATTACGAACATACAAATAAAACTCCTAAATTAATAATACAAAAACATTTAGAAACACACCCGCTCTGTTACGTCATTAAACATGACATCTTTAATACTTTAAACACTAACCATTATGTTTAATTCGGCTAAAACTGAAGTTCTCGAGTAAAGTAATTAATTGTGGAGTGAACACACTCTAGACTCTATCTCCCTTACTTGCAAAATATTTAGTTTTAGTCCCATAAGAACAATGTTAATTTTGTGACAGCTTTACCAATTACTGATTACAGGATAGTTGTACACAGATGGCTGGGGTGTCAAATTAAAAGTGAACTAGTTATCTAAAGAATTACATTATTAATTTTGTTACCACCCAGAAAAACATAATTACCAAGCAATTATATCGGATAACTAACAAGTTATTATCTTTTAATGATAGACAATAAAAGGTAGAGAATTCCCTAGACATCCACTTTACCTTCAATTTGACACCTCGGCCATCGTTTTACGACTATCGAGTGATCAGTAATGCTGTCGCTAAATTACCGGACTAAAATCTAAGATGACAAAGGTATTGCAGACTCTTAAGACTAAATTTTGACAAATTATTTAGTGGTAGCAAATGTGTTGGTAGCTCAGGTAAAATTAATAGATTCAGACCGCGTAAAACTGAACGTTTACAGGTTGAATAACCGAGCGTCAACGATCAAACTGAATAAGAACCACAGTCAGTTACAACTTTGAGACAACGTATTGAACGAGAGTACGACTTAAAGTTGTCTCTAGTGTCCCACTTCTCTTCCACAGTTAAATATTCTACTGAGGGAATAGACGACACACGGAAACTGTTTCACTTTAGCTACACTTACACGAGTATCTCTCTCTCTCTCTCTCTCTCACTCTCTCATATCTTATATATTTAATACACTAGGCCTATTTTTGTGATAATTGTTTTGGAGCGGTGGTGCTACCAATCACCATGCCCAAGGTGTCGTTATAAAGGTCTTAGCATGTAGTTTTGCCATCAATTAAAAACCTTTTGAATATTCACCGTGGTCATGGAAAAAATGGGGTAAAAGTCGCGATTTTCCCCATAAACTTAATATGGAGGTAAACACCGGCGATCGAGAAATCAGCTGTTTATTTAAGGCAGTGGTTAAATAAACAAATCAAATCTTTAAACAGTTAAACATGGTTCTTTCTTTTTTCGTTTAATGAAGACATCATCGTACAGCTGGCAATAAAACACCAGTTTTTATTTGCATAAAACCAAAACATAACCAAAATGAAAATCTGTTGGGAAAATCTAAACTTAGTTTTTAAACATAGTTATTGGTGGACAGATTGTCTCCTTGACAGCGCACGATTTCGTGCGCCAGGTACGCTAGTTGTTGATTTAATTTAACAAATCTACAACACTGTGGTAGGATCCACTTAATTATCAACAAAATGTATTTATACCACATGGTACATAACAGACTTGGAGATTTATTTTAAATTTTGCATTATATTTTAGAAAATAAGTACTGTATACTTGTAAAATAAAGCTCGAAACAAACCCCACAGTATTGACCTACATTTTTACACTGTGATTAGGCCTTCTGATGAAAATAAAAAACAAATAAATTAATTAAAAACGTGAGGAAAATTCCTTAGACTAACATAAATTCCACATAATTATTATTCATTCTGTTTATAATATTATCATGTATATTCTTCAATATTTAAAAAAAAACCTAAAATTATATTAACAATATTTTTATTCACCAAAACATTTATCTCTAAAAGACAGGTTTCAATATTGATTTTTCAATTAATTTTTTGGGGCTACTCTTACTTTAATTAACTGGTTAAAAGTGATAAAGATTAAGATGACTATATTAAGACTGAGATAAAAAAAAAGGATTAAGACTGATTAGGAGTGAGTGGTTTTGTGTGTGTGTGTGTGTGTGTGTTCATGTTCAAGTTCAAACATCTTTATTCAAAAAATATTTAAACAATACAATATCACATGTGCCACTTAGAGCGTGCGCGGGACAGAAAATATACATTTTATTACATTTTGAATTTTAAATTGAGACAGCAATGCTACTTATCCACTGAAAAATAATTTTGTCCAAAACCATGTTCATATTTTCTTCTAGAAATAGTTCATCATTTCACAGCCACTTGTATCATCGCTGTGATCACAAATAAACACAAACTGAAAAATTTTGTAGTCATACTAGCAAATAAATAGTAATTTGTAGTAGTTTATAGACAAAAATATATATATCATGCATATAAAAAACATCTAATTTTCAACAAAACATTCATAAAAACTATTAAGATAAAACAGGATGTATTATACAATGTTTCCTGTTAGTTTCAATGCCATGCCAAATAATACTATATAAAACAAATTTTCAAGAATTTTCAATAAATAAGAAACAATAAATAAGATTATGTACATCGAACACAGAGAACAATCAACATAGAAAATATTCAACAAAACACTTAGCAAAATAATGCGATCTAAATCAGACATTACAGCTAAATCATCAGCAGTTCCAGTTCCATTCCAACTATTGAGGAGAAACAACAAACTCAGTAAATCATGCTACATGCATTGAATATTGTAAAACTATCGATTTGAACTGAGATATACTTGAGTGATAAATCTCGTTGCCAAAAACCTTACAAAATCATTAAGGCACTTAGGGCCAAGACAGCAAAATGTGTGTGTGTGTGTGTGTGTGTGTGTGCGTGCAACAACCACCGTATTTCTAGTCTTTTTTCATTGTTTTTAATTTTTTTTAAGGGTAATCATGCCTAAAAACCCTTAGAAACTCGAAAAATATAAATTACTCAAAAACTTCTCCTAGGAATTTTATTCAAATATCATGGTTTTTAGTGCAAAATAATATGACACCGCCCATATGTAAAAAAAATTACAATTGAAAACTTAAGGGAATTTTGAATGTCAAAAATGTGTGCAGTTTTCTGGCCAAACAATAAAATAATTTGACTATCACCATTAAAATAAGTTCAAAAATTTAAAAACTAGTCTTTTGTATCAAGTTTGGTATTCAGTTTGAGAGCACATAGCTCAATAAAACCCATACAAACAATTTTTTATTACCTGTCATTAGTTGAAAAATTTTCATTATTTTTCAGTTTTTGAACTAAACCCACTTCAATTAACTTGTTGGAGAGTATTCCGACTTTGTCAAAAAAACATACACAGACACTCACACAAGAATTCAAAAATAAATGTAGGCCTATTTATCTCAGAACGCAGAAACAGAGATTAAACTAACTCACCTAGAGCCGACTGGGAAATTTCATTGTGAGTGATCTGTAAAAATAACAGATCTTGAAAAATTCAATAAAACCACTACCGGTTGATTAATAAATGAAATCCATTCATCATATATAAAAAGCAATTATTGATGCAGTAATGCATTCCAAACACCAGAGAATAATAATTCTGTATTACTTACAAAAGCAATAACAGGATGGGGATTGATGCAGTAATGCAGTACTGGAGCCAGTGGCAGTGTTCCAGTAGGTCCAGGAGCTTAGCTCTAATATTCTGTCTGATACATTACTTACAAAAGCAATGAGAGGATGGGGATTGATGCAGTAATGCAGTACCGGTGCCGGTGGCAGTGCTCCAGTAGGTCCAGGAGCTTAGCTGTAATATTCTGTCTGATACATTACTTACAAAATCAATGAGAGGATGGGGATTGATGCAGTAATGCAGTGCCGGTGCCGGTGGCAGTGCTCCAGTAGGTCCAGGAGCTTAGCTCTAATATTCTGTCTGATACATTACTTACAAAAGCAATGAGAGGATGGGGATTGATGCAGTAATGCAGTACCGGTGCCGGTGGCAGTGTTCCAGTAGGTCCAGGAGCTTAGCTCTATTATTCTGTCTGATACATTACTTACAAAAGCAATGAGAGGATGGGGATTGATGCAGTAATGCAGTACTGGTGCCGGTGGCAGTGTTCCAGTAGGTCCAGGAGCTTAGCTCTAATATTCTGTCTGATACATTACTTACAAAAGCAATGAGAGGATGGGGATTGATGCAGTAATGCAGTACCGGTGCCGGTGGCAGTGCTCCAGTAGGTCCAGGAGCTTAGCTGTAATATTCTGTCTGTTACATTACTTACAAAAGCAATGAGAGGATGGGGATTGATGCAGTAATGCAGTACCGGTGCCGGTGGCAGTGCTCCAGTAGGTCCAGGAGCTTAGCTCTATTATTCTGTCTGATACATTACTTACAAAAGCAATGAGAGGATGGGGATTGATGCAGTAATGCAGTACCGGTGCCGGTGGCAGTGCTCCAGTAGGTCCAGGAGCTTAGCTCTAATATTCTGTCTGATACATTACTTACAAAAGCAATGAGAGGATGGGGATTGATGCAGTAATGCAGTACCGGTGCCGGTGGCAGTGCTCCAGTAGGTCCAGGAGCTTAGCTCTATTATTCTGTCTGATACATTACTTACAAAAGCAATGAGAGGATGGGGATTGATGCAGTAATGCAATACCGGTGCCGGTGGCAGTGCTACAGTAGGTCCAGGAGCTTAGCTCTATTATTCTGTCTGATACATTACTTACAAAAGCAATGAGAGGATGGGGATTGATGCAGTAATGCAGTACCGGTGCCGGTGGCAGTGCTCCAGTAGGTCCAGGAGCTTAGCTCTCATATTCTGTCTGATACGTTACTTACAAAAGCAATGAGAGGATGGGGATTGATGCAGTAATGCAGTGCCGGTGGCAGTGCTCCAGTAGGTCCAGGAGCTTAGCTCTATTATTCTGTCTGATACATTACTTACAAAAGCAATGAGAGGATATTGATGCAGTAATGCAGTACCGGTGCCGGTGGCAAACATAGGTCAGGAGCTTAGCTTATATTCTTATCATTACTTACAAAAGCAATGAGAGGATATTGATGCAGTAATGCAGTATGCTGGCATGCTAGTAGGTCCAGGAGCTTAGTTTAATATTCTGTCTGATACATTACTTACAAAAGCAATGAGAGGATATTGATGCAGTAATGCATGGTGGGTGGCAGTGCTCCAGTAGGTCCAGGAGCTTAGTTATATTCTGTCTGATACATTACTTACAAAGCAATGAGAATATTTATGCAGTAATGCATATCTGGCAGTGCTCCAGTAGGTCCAGGAGCTTAGCTCTATTATTCTGTTGATACATTACTTACAAAAGCAATGAAAATTGATGCAGTAATGCATACCGGTGTGGCAACCCAGTAGGTCAGGAGCTTAGCTTAAATATTCTGTGAATACAAAATTTAAACTTACTGTTTATTGTATCAGTTTACTTTCAATTTAGCAAGTAAAATGCTTTATTAAGTCAAGCCTTCACCTAGTATAAATATTATATGATATACATTACGTTCAAATTATTGAACTTGCTTAATACCGTACTTAACATAACTAACAAAACCTGTGTCCATTATACTCTGTGGTTTCCAGCAGACTAGTAAAGTTTAATCTGTGAGCTTCGGACGGCTCTGTCTATTTAGGTGCTGTCCTATTAACCTTTATTACGGCCCACAAAACCTCTCTCTATCCTTTAATTCTCTTACTTGTCTTATACCAAACTGTAAATATACTAAAGAAATTGGTAGCACCTAACGAAAAACTTTTATCTTCATATCTAATTACATCTAAACTCAGAAAAGCAGAGTAAATGTTTGACCGCTATTACAATTTTGACAAAACTAAATGATATTCCATGCCCTTTATTTTTTTCTCTGGGGATTAATAAAGAATGAATAGATATTGTAAGAGAACTGGTGCTATTTGTTTTAAATTTAATTGCTGAGGATTGTAATTTTGATTTATGAGACTTTTTTATCGATATGAAGCATATCTCTTTTATTTCGTCATCTCTTAAATCCCTTACACAATTTTGTAAAAATATTTCATTATGTTTGAAAATCTGGAGGTCGAACATAAATTCAACACTTACATATAGGGGCAAAATGTACAAAATCAAGTGATGCCAGGGTCCCCTGGTGGATTAAGGCTTTACTTACTGAACTAAACGATAATCATACACTATTTTTATTCCTTATTGTATTAAAACATATTTGCTGCGTAAAATCCTGCGGAATTAAAGTTTTCAAGAAAAAAAAGTTTTTTAATCCATATATGCTTCATTTAATTGGTCGTCATATTTTTTCTCTTGCACTGGTAATTTTTTTTGATTATTTTATATTTTTTCAGGTCCCTAGGACCAAACCCCGCTCCTCATCATCTTGCAATATTCCTAATTCCTAAAAATTAGTTATTACAATTACACATTAAACATTATATCAAATATAAGTATTAGAATTGCCAAACAATGTACCAAATTCTATGTTTTATGCCCCTAAAATGTATAAGGGATTAGGCATTACCAAAGCATCATGGGAAGCATATATTCAGCACATAAATGTAAGTTTGGTTCTAAAAAGAAGACGATCCATATATTTCACTATACAGGAACTTTGACAATGATATAAATGACTGTTTGAGGAAATTGGAAATAAATAACACAGAGGAAAATATTACATTAAAATCAAAACACATTCGGCAGTATCTTAAAAATTTAGAGTTTGATAAATGGTGTTCCTTAAAACAAAAGGGAAGAGGTACCATACAAGCAATATGTCCTTGGACAATTTCCCTAAAATAAGAACGCTGATTGCGGATGAATTTATAAAAAAGCTATACGAAGTTCATAAAGAAATTACAGCAATAGCTACAAATATTCAATCCGACGAAGCGACATTATTGTGCTGGACCATAAAAATAACAAGGGCTTCATAATTGATCCAACGATTCATTTTGAATCTAGCGAAAAACAGCCAGAAGAAGTGGTCGTTGAAAAATCCAAATTAATAGTTTGTCAATTGAATTTTATAAAAATGAATACAAAATTCAAAATTTCGTGGTTATTGGTTTATTTATTGGCTCAAGAGGAAGAATAGCAAAATTTTTGAATAATAATTTTTGGAAATGTTTTGGCCTTAACAAAAAAAAAACTTTATGTAATTGCACTATTAGCAGTAAAACAATCAGCGATCATCCTCAAAAATCATTTGTATACCGGTAGTTAAGAAAAAATATTTGTAAAAGTATTCTTTGTTTTTAAGATAGGGCTACTGTTTATCATTTATTAAATCAATTGTCTTCATACCAATATTTTGTGAAGTGGTAAATAGGCAAAAGAACTTCTTAGCATATTATTGATACTTCCCATCCAGTAGGGATAACCCACCAGAAGGGTTCAATTAGAAGTCAGCTTCCAGCTGTAGTTTTGACGTAACATTTAGTTCAGTAGGCCAACCTGTTAATGTGACTATGTTAAATAATGTGTGAACTGTTAAAAAAATGTTTAAAGCAGTCACAAAACTTTTTGTTTTCATCTTTATACCAGCTTAGTCTGGATTATTTTCTAATCGTGCTATGTTTTAGGTAGGCCTACTAGCTCGCCTGAGACCGGGATCACATTTCTGATCCCAAAACGTCGTGAAACTTTCTCTTACTTAAAATATCTTTTTTACTGGGAAAATATCAGCACTAAAAATCAAAATAACATTGATCCACCATCACCAATAAAAAATTGCATCCTTTTGAATCAAACCTTTTTTGAAAATTAATTCTAAGAGCTAGTACTTATATAACAAACTTTTAAATCAAAAATTTAACTATCCTCCATTATCTAACTGGCAAATATTCTCAAGTGTGGTTTATTGCATTTAACGTTGCTAACTATTTAATCGTTATTATTTACATATTACCCTTTTGAGATTTTCATCTGACTAAAAACAAGTCAGAGTAAAAACTTTTTCATCAGTCCAAAAAAAATTATTTTAGACTCTTTATTAATATATAAGATATTGGGTTGCTTTCAGGGAGTAAGAAGTAAGGTTAATACACAAAAATTCAACAGTATAGAACATGCAGAGAAAGGTGTAAATAAATGTATAAAAAAATAATACAGGCCCAATGGTTTAAGCCGGGAGATTATAATAGAAAAGAAATTGAAAACACAATACCATAATCAGAGCTGAACTATCAGATATGTCAGATAATCGGTTGCTTGATTACTGTCAACTTACTGTATACATGAGACAAATAAGACTTACAAGTACTTCCAGTCGTGTAGTGGACCCGGAGCGGTCCAGAGTGCCACTCCGGCACAACTTTTAGAGCCAGAACAGCGCTCCAGTACAGCTTGTGCAGCCGAAATTCATATTTTTATACTTGTACTTTGCCTTTTTATAGAGAGTGGGAGGGAAGAGAGTCGCTCACATCATTTCATTATCAACAAGTAATATCAAGGCAATTTTATGCGTTTTACATTAACCCTAATCTAACGACATCATAACACCAGAATCAGACACTAGGGCTTACTGGAGGACTATATATCTTTTTATAGTAGGCCTATCTAGTTTTTTTAATTTAAAAATATATGTATTTTTACTACAAACTTGAGGCTGATTAAGAATTGTTCAGATTATTTGTATTTTCAGACTTCAACCATTTAAATCCTATTCATTTTAATCTCCGTCTAGGATATTTATTTCAACACACCCTCTTCCTACAGAACAGCCTTTATTTTGTTGAAGTTGCAGTGTTTCTTACAAAATAAAATTTTAGGATTTTCCTCCGTATTATGTGATGGGTAAACTCATCTACAAATATGTTCTTTTCCTTGACCTGCACTCACCAGTTTGGGTTGAAAAAAGCGAACCCTTACTAAAAAAGGGACCGTTTGCCTTCGACTGCAATACTTTGCATGAATACAAAAGATACCCCAGGAGCATAACTAGTCGCTTTAGCAAAATTAAACTTCGGTTTATGTAATTCTTTTTTAAACAGATAAAATCTTGTACACAATTCCTCGTGTTTGACCACACAACGACCTTCCTTAGGAACTTGCAGACTTTGAATACCCATTACCTCCCCCCCCCCAAAAGAGTAATGGTCTTCCTGGGAAGGACCGCTACACAACACACCGCTCCAGCATAGCTTTACAAGATTTTATAACAACTTATAGTAGGGCCTTGGCCTAAAATAAATGATAAAAATGCTTTCAAAGGTAGCCTATGATGCAATATTGTTCTATTCAATCTTTCCTCCTACACACAATGTATATGTTAGTTTTTTGCATTTATTTAATGAAGTATAAAACTGGTATTTATCTATTTCACAAAAGACCCTATTACTCAAGTCATGAAAACGCTTGAAGTTGAATTTTAAAAATGTAAAACATATTCCGAATGAAATAAACAGTAATATATACTTCCTTTTTGAGACGTTATCCTGTATTAGTAGTTATTTAAAATACTACAGAATTATTGTAAACAGAGCTCAAGAACCATACCCATGGTATTACAATAAATCACATTACAAGTCTAGTACGAGGTCTTTTAAAAAAAATCAAATTTTTCACTATATCTAAAAGTAATAGAATATACTATACTTATTACTGAAGCGCTATAAAATTCCACAAAAGCACCGAAACACTTAACTAAATATTAATACTAACCTGAAAACAGGATCTGTTGCAAAACACTATTTACAGAAATAACACTAAACTGAAATTACTATATTTCGTTTGCTCATCGGCTCTAGCAATAACCTCTGGCTGAAATAACACAAAGTACGAGATGTTATTCATTCATAATAGACTATAATTCAATAAATCCAAATTCTAATAAAATTATTACAAGACAATTGTAAACAATAACGAATTCACTGACAGATTAAATTGATTGATTTCTGTTACAAATTACAATCACCTGTTTTCGCAGTATTTTGAAACATATGGTTAACAGAATACAAAATCGCGACAATACAATTCTTCATAGAGCTTTAATGTTCAATATTTATTTTAATACACCTATAAAAAATTGTTAAGCATATATAACATTGTTGTTCATTGGATTTTATTTTTATTTTTTATTGACCTAATATTGTAGTATGTGTATGAAAAAAATCATTCGTTTACTCGTTTTTAAAACCATTCTTTAACTTTATGGTGACATAATGTAATTCAAAAGTTAAATATGGATACAGTAATAATAATTTAAGAACCTTAAAAAAGGGTTTAAAGGTTGACACAGCCTATTCAGGAAACTGGTCTCCGGCTATACGGCGGCATTAAAGTACAACAATTTAGTGTAGTTTCTCTAATTGATATACATTTAAATTGATAGAAAGAATTGTTAGACAACACAATAGACAAGTTTATTGTCTAACAATTCTTTCTAATTGTTGAAATGACTGTTATTTACATAAATTTTTAAGTTTTTACTAGAATAATCAACATTATATATAAAACAAAGTCGTGCTAGTTACACCACTAATAACTCGAGAACGGCTGGACCGATGATAATGAACTTTGAATTTTTGGATTGGTCTCTGCTCCGGTCATGCTTTAGCCATATTTAGTTTCTGTAAGTTTAATTGGTTTTCATTTTATGGCGTTTTAGCGAATTTCCCATAGGGAAGAAGCTATTACCGTAGGTCTCATGGCAAAACTTAAGCCCAGGACGATGTTATTTTTCATCTTTAGGTGTCCAGAGGCCAAAAACAATAGTCGTTAAAAATTTAAATTAAATTTGGGTAGCTTGGGGGAGTGTTTGTACTCAAAATTTTTTTGCGTTTTTATATGTATTTTTAATTTTTTTATTTTTATGTTTCACTGTAAGAATCAGCTTGAAAAACTACACAATTTAGTTCTTTGACGGTTTGCTCTAACTCCAACGGTTACCCAAGAGGCCAAAAACAATAGCCGTTAAAATTTATATATACATATATATATATGTGTGTGTGTGTCTGTGAACACGATAACTCTCATAAAAATGGTATCGAGACCAAATTTGTTAGAAGCGTATATTCCTATACATTAGCTCGGACGAGTTCGTAATCCAGACATATCGGTCAAACAGAAGGGGTAGTTTGGGAAGGTTTTGTAACCCAAAAATTGTTTTTTTTGCATTTTCCCATGTAATATAAAAAAAATCAAATTTCATCTTTCACCGTTAGAATCAGCTCAAAAAACTACACAATTTAGTTCCTTAAAGTTTTACTCCATCTCCAACGGTTACCGGTACCGAGATATTAAAAAATCTAAACACAGTACATTGTATTTAGGGGCTCCAATACTACTCTTATGGAGGATAAGGAAAAATTGATATTTTATTTATCAACCAATACATAAGTTTTGGATGAAACTTTGTATTTAGCTTCATGTGGTTGGGATCCATTCCTGTATGTTAAAATCATTGTTTACGTGTTCCTCACAGCAGAAAACCTGTATACCTTTTCCCCATGTTAATCTTATGGAGATCAGACAAACTCCTTTATTTATGTCTAGATAATTGTAAAACTTGGTATATGGTCAAAATAAAAATAGTTTGTGGTAAAAATTCTTACTTTCAGTGTTCCTTAAAGCAACAATCCTAGATACTCTCCCATTTTAATGTTACGGAGAATAGGCAAATACTCTAATTTATCAACAGCTATTGAGTGATCAATCTTGTCATGCCATATTATTGAGGTGGAAATTTGCTGAGTACGCAGGTCTGCTGCGAAGGGGTATTTTTAAGTCACTTGTAGACTATCAGTTCCGAAATGAAGGCTCCAATAGCCTCAGTACAGTCAGTATTGCCTGTCAATAGTCTATTTAACCAATTAATTTAACTTAACTTCATCAGTCCAAATTTTTGGCAGGATCCTAGTTTGAATCTTGCATACAGAGATCAGTTCTACCTGACCATTCAGACTGATTGTCTGTAGAAACTTTGATTTTCAAATTATCCTATTTTGTTGATAGTCTTACACTCATACTATGCATTTTAGCCCTTCCATCACAGAAAATAGGTAAACCAAAATAGTCTACTTTAACAATTTATGAAGAAGCAAGGTGAAAGTCAATAACAATTAATTTTCTCCACGTTATGTGATGATATAACACAATACGTATGGACTAATTTCAACAAAATCTGGACACTTCTAAAACCATCTGTGTAAGATCCGGTTTTAGCCTCATAGAAAACTGCAGAGAGGCTTTAGTAAATACCTTGAGGGGGTTTGGTACCTCTTGATCACAGTAATGATGATATAATGTACCTTTTCTCAGCAACCATAGCATCTATGAGGATGATTTTTTTATGAGGTGGGTATCATTGATGACACTTATATAATGTTGTCAAAAATAGTGTATTTATCTATCATGCACAATACAACAGCAATCAGTAATCAGATTCTAATGTAAATTATTAGGTAATCTCTCAAAAACGGGAGGATTTTCTCCACTTCCAGAAACATTGTGTAATTAAAAACACAGATTTGTTGGAAAATTCCAATAAAATATGTTGAATATTTTATTAATAACCTGCGCCATTATGAATTTTAAAGTTTCTGATGAATAAACTTTCATAGAAGAGATATGCACGGTGAAGGAATAAGTTCAAGGTCACAAAAACTGACAATTTTTTATTTCAGAATATAAAGTTATCACTTTCACTACTATGTACATCTATAACTCTTGTATTTATGCATAAGTATGAAAATACAACCTCTGAAAATGCAGGTTTTTATCAAACTTTATTTTGAATGGGAACTTAAGACAGACCCATAATATTCTTGTCTTTGAATTATAAGAGAATGTAGGTACACATATGTACGTTAAACTTAAACCAAATTTTGAATAATTGCAAATATTAGATTTATGAATCAACCACCAGAGTTTATGACATTAATTCAGGTGATAAAAAACTTAAAAGTAAAACACATCAGTACATTGCTAGTGAGTAAATATAAAACTAGGTAGGTTTAATACTATACAGTGGAAATCTTTTTTAAGAAACCCTCAATCTATAAATTACATTAATGGAATCTACTGTATGCCCAGAAAAATTAACTTAACTGTTTCAAATCTTACAGAATATTTTTAAGCTTTATGGAAGTCTTCTAAGGTAAACATTACAAAAATTGCATATAGAAAAATAGCAACTAAATATTTTTAATAACAAATACAACTAAAACTAATAAATAGAATATTTTCCATACTTCAGTGAAACTAGAAATTATTTGTGGCAAATTTTAGCTACGGAAAAAATCAATAAAGTAATAGGAAACCTATTATTGGAATGTTATTAACAACTAAATCCATCTAGAATGATGTAAAACAGAGGTACACACAATTAAAACTCTCGGTTTTAGGACTTGGACCTACTGTGTTTCTTTTTCTTCTTTTTTTTGTTCCTTGAAGATTTATTTCTTTTCGACTCAGTAGCAGCTTTTATTTTGCTCAATGATATTTTAATTTTCAAAGTTTCTCTGCGCTCGTTATCATAATTTAATTGATTCGCTCGGAAACTTTGGGTCTCATCACACAATACACCTACTTCACGTAGGGTACCTACTTCACCCTTTGCGATAGGGTACCTTGATACTACAATACCTTGAGGTAACGGTTTGACAGTTCTTAGAAACTTTAACAATTCCGATGGTCTAATACCAGACTCAGAGAAAGCGAGAGATAAGTCATTTAAGTTTATACATGACCGTCCACAATGTTCAGCATAGTGCTGAGCGGTTTGTCCCAATTTAATAATGGATGATCTTAGAAGATCCGTTAAGAGATCGAGGGGAGTAGTCATTATGTTGTGGAATCCTACCATTTGGCATATTTGAGCAACTACTTTCAAAAGTATGCTTTGGCTAAAACTATCTGACATTTTGAAATCAATTTTTCTAAAAATAGTTCTCTATATACATATATTAATCTATCAATAAAACTGCTGCTCATGTAGAACGGTAACTGCAGAGTAACTTTGGTTCTTCAAACTGTACAAAGCTATTATACAAATGTTAGTTACAGAGAATGTTTTAACAGTGATGCAGAGTATTTTAGTGCCTGATCAATTTCAGGTAAACCATGGAACCAAGAATGCCACATTCACAAATAATGATTAAAATTAAGAGAAGTTTGTTGGTAAATACTCGTCGTGTCATGGTGTTCAAGATGGATTGGGTCTGGCTTAGTCCCTGATCGATGTCTTCGAGGCGGTTTCGAGCTCTTTGCAATGTTTCTCTTTGTGTACTGAGATTAGAAACTACTTCAACTCCAATGGCTTCTGTTTCTAAGGCTGTTCTCTCTGATCGCGCAAGACTCTCTGAAGTACGTTCCAAAGCTCGTCGCCCATCTAAAAGTGTGCTTCTTTGCCTTTCCTCCCATGAGTTCATCTGAAACATTTTCAAGTGATTAGTAATGCTTGAAGTGAAAAGACCAAATTGAGCGAATATTCCATGATCAACATCGTGATGACAAATAACATGTCAATCATCACGACACATTCTGTGTTCTTGTATTTTTGTGACTGAACTAAGAAGCTGGGAAAACTACCCCAAGTGCTAAACAAAGCTTAGTGCATTTGACATTTCACTTAACAATCAACCACTCCAACCATTAGGCCTAACAATCCCGCTCTGCAGAGTTAAATTAGGTGGCTTATTGATATTTTTAGCAAATTAATATTATTTTACTAAAGAAAACCAACCTAACTTAACTCTGAGTGCTGGTTGTTAGATATTCAGTACATTGTAAAAATGTGGTCAATACGAAAGTACCCAATTAACGTACAAATTTTACTTTCATCTCCTTATGTTTTCTATTTAAGAAATCAATTCCAGTCTTTATGTAACCGTCAATGCAACCTTCTCCTGCTTTTCATTTGATTTGAAATTAGCAAAGCCCCTAAAACTAAATAACAGAAACACTAAACACTTAGGCTACACAAGAGACAAAAAACATTCACCAGTTAGCAATCACTGTTGGTAAGCAACTGTATCGGTTAATAAAAGTGGATTGGGGAATAAAAGCAGAGGTGTCAGGTGCTATTGGGCATTAGATTGCTCGTCAGTCTACTGCATGAAATCTGTGAAGGGACATAGGCGTTTTTTGCACAAAAACTTCATCACACATATCTTTTTGCTTTTCAAATCAAATCTTTTTTATTGTCATGAACAAATTACAAGTATTGACAAATTCAAAAATATAGAACAATTTTCTTAGGTCAATTTCATTCTTGGACGGTCAGTTTTTTACATTAGATCACAGTTCCTTCACATTCCAAGTGTAGTCCTCTTGAATATTTGGCACATACATTAAGACAACATAAATAAACTATATAATTACAAAAAAACAGGATAAAGTCTTAGTAAAAAGATAACAGCGAAAAATTGTTCTTTTATTGGTAAAAAACAGTTAAATAGCCAAAGAATAAATAAATAACAGATATAACAAATAAATAATAATATATATTAGAATAGCAGTATAACAAAATAATAAAAAAACAGTGGTTCAGTTGTATATATAATGTATAGTTAAATAAATATTTATACTCAAAAGGTTTAGAAATTCTTCTAGGCCTATGTCATAAAAGGGTTAACAGAAAGCCAATCATCTAATTTTTTGAGGAAGGTCTTGTAAGAGTACTTATTAATAAAATTAAACAACTTGTACACTTTCTTACATATCACTGAATGGCTGTTTAGAGATTTTTTTAAGTCTACAATGTTGGAAGCTTAAATATTTCCTGTTACGAGTGTTATAGGAGTGGACATCTTCATTTAGAGTCATACAAGATAAGCTCTTCAATTAGTACATAGCTAGTTCTAAAATATATAGATTGAATGCTGTTTTTATTTTTAGTTTGATAAATATTGGGTTACACTGATCTGAAGGATTTGAGCCATTCATAATTCTAAAACCTTTTTTTTGTAATATCAAAATTTCAGCCACCCTACATGAGCTATCCCACAGAAGTAAACAATACTTGATTATTAATTGAAAAAAGCAAAATATGCCATTCTTACATGATCTGATATCACACACTGTTTAAGCCTCCCAATAAGGTAAATCACTCTAGATAATCTAGCCTTAACCCGCGAGAACTCGCGCTATTAGATTGAACCTAACATTTTTAGTTGTTGTAAAGGATTATTTTTTAATTTTTGTTCTATGGGTCTCAGGTTCTAAATATGCTACCTAGGGTGTATTCAACAGCTTTTACACGGGTTCCGAGAAGGTTGAGTTCGGGGTGGGGATAGAGGGAGTGAGGGTAAGTGAGGTACCACGCTGTTGTTAGGCTGCTTCTAACTACGCGAGCGGTCGTGTCAGTGCTGGTGTTAGTTCTATTCTAACGACGCGAGTGATCACGGAACATTCCATTTTAGTTTTATTATTCGTTGTTTTAGCTGTATTTTGTTGTTTTAGTGTTTTTGTTAGTAAGACTTTGCTAGTAGGCTACGTTTCTCAAATGTTTAGTGATGGAGAAAGCAAATGAAGATGAAATTCGATGCTGGCTTGAGGAAAATGATATAAGTTTATAAAATATAATAAATATAAATATTATATTTATATTGAATATAAATAAAATATAAGTTGTTTTATAAAAACTGTTTACTTGTGTTTCCGTAGTTCCGAAAAACCCGTTTCAGACTCAGATGAGTAAAACCACCACACGGTTAAGGTCGCTATAAGTATCATTTTCATTACATTTACTATATTAACTTCTTTTAAGTATGTACTTTATGAAAATTATTAACTAAAAAATAATAAAGTATTAACTAAAAAATGTAGTATAACTTGACAATTTTCCAAATTACTGATAATGTATTGAGGGTATATATGTGTTCAAAATTGTAATAAACGTATAAAATTAATTATTGTATATCAGTTTATTATTTGACACCTTGAAATAATCCCAAAATACCGTAATTTATGACTATAAATGCAATTATAATCAATATTACCTAATGTTAGGTTTGCCCTAACGGCGCGAGTGATCACGTAACTATCAATAGCGCGAGTTCTCGCGGGTTAATATAATCTACATGTTTTCCCCAGGTCAGTTGATGATCAACATAGACTCCCAAAAACTTCACATTGTAAACTAAATCCTGATCAACATTTTTTTTTAACATATGGCCTAAGACTAAATATTAAATTTTCTGTTTTAATTAAAAGGTAACCAATGGCCCTAAAACATGAGTCTACATCTTGTGAACTAGAAACTAGGTTTGAGAGTTACCTGATATCATGAGACATTCAAAAAGTTGTCATCATCATGTAACACTGTCTTACTCCTACACTCTTTCCTGGCATGCAAATAATCAAGAGTTTACTGTATTTTAAAAAGTAGTAGAATATTTTTGGGAAAATATATATGGCTTATTTGTTGGCCTAAATGATGGATCATTGTCATATTGAAATAGCCTAGTATAAATATCACAGGTGAGAGTGAAGTGCTTAGTTAAATTAGTGCTTACCATAAGTTATATAAAATAGCAGTCCAGTTGGGACACTGCAGTATCGTAGGTTATCTCCTTGTAACAAGACTAATAAGTATGATCGGATATTAAAGTAGAGTCAAACCTTAGGACTCCTCCACAGATTTTAGTAAAAGAAATTATAGTCAAACTACGAAAAGATGTTCACGATTTGTATTGTTCTTATGGAACGATCAACATGTAAAAACCACCGCGGTTTACTAAATGGAACAATTATTTGAGTTTTAATATTACATTCAACTTAAAACAAAATGCAACACCTAAAACGGATCCTATTCACTGCACTTTTTTTACTCTTATACACAAAACACACAAACAAACACGAACAGAGAAGAGAGAGGAAGCAGAAGTAAAATAAATACTAATGGAATGGAATAAAACAAGGATTGAAAAATATTTTCACCTTTTTTCGGAAAAGCAAGCAAATTATACATTCTAAAAATGCAACTTTGAAGTAACTAATCTCAGTTACCATACATCAATAACAATACTTTTAAGTTTAATCATAGACTAACTATAGTCAACAGTTGGATTACTTTTACTTTTTGCTCTATAAAAATTATAATTTTTATCAAAACTGTCGAATTTGAGTACTGTGTGGCCCCTGTGATGATGTCGAAATGTACATAGGGAAATCAAATAAGATTTTAGATCTACAAACAATATAGGTAAATAAATTGTACTAGAAACAGTTAAAGAATTGTGGGCTTTTAAATGTTAAGAAATCAATTTTTGACTTTGAGGCCAAATATTAAGTTTATTAATATTAATTTGACCACCACTACTTAAAGAAACTCAAAATTCTCATTTTTACTCTATGCTCTATCTCGGCGGGAAAAGAATGCACACCGAATGTCTGCTGTGTCCGTGGCCGTGGTTGTCAAATTGGTGTGGTAATAATTGTGGTTAGGTACTAGGCGATGGCACTCCTTTCTGTTAGGTATTTAAGTTAACAAAATAACACAATTGCCGTCTGCATTTTCGTATTAATAAAGTTTAATATATGTCCTTAACAGCATTAATCTCTATTCAAGGTACTAGAACCATATTTTTCTAATTTTTTAAAACAGTAAATACCAGCCAAAATAAAATTCTTGTGTTGTCATCAGTTTAAGGATGACAGAAATAACATTAAACGACGTGCCCATCAATTTCCCATTCAAACCATATAAAGTTCAGGAAGATTATATGTCAAAGGTCTTGGAATGCCTTCAAAAGGTAAGATTATGCTTATCTTGAAATTCTTTTCTGTGCAAACAATAAGTTACAGTAAGCATTGCAGAAATTTATGCAATGCATAAAAGAGCTTGATCTGGGTAGATTCAGCATCTGACAAGGGTACTTAACTTTATGGGAATATCTAATTGTTTGTAACTATGAATGTCACCTACAGACATTCGTAGTTACAAACAAAAAGAATTTTAGATAATTTTGTGATGGTTCAATACTTGACCCAGCTGCCTTAGTTCAATGGGCTATTAAGACCCTGGAAAATCAATCAGCTGATGTTTGTAAGTAACAAGGCTACATGTCATACAGCCCATTATATTCATCTCTTTCCTAAAACATTAATTTACATAAAGTGGATATTTGTGTTGAGTCTCATTTACAATTATATTGTATGATAAATTGTAAAAAATACTTAAACAATAATAAAGTATTTATTTTTCCAGGGTGTCAATGGCGTTTTGGAAAGCCCAACTGGAACTGGAAAGACATTGAGTCTACTTTGTGCATCGCTTGCATGGCTTCAACTTAAAAAAGCTCAGCTTCAAGCTAACGCTCAGGGCTTACCTATAAATGAGTCACAAAAACCATTTACAAAAACATTGCAAACAGAACTTCAGAAACTTGCTCCTAGGCCTATAAAAGAGCAAGGAGAACCATCATGGAGTAAGTATTAAGATCAGGAAGTATTGATTTTGAATCAATTAAATCAATTGAAAAGTAAATAAAAGTATAATATAGTGTGTGCTAGACCATGTAAAGAATTGCAGACATTTTTAGTGAGTGTTTTACAAGTTAATCACACCCTTTTTTGAGTCAAAAATGAAAAAAAACTCTTCAATATCTGTCACTCTGGCTAATCCAGCTCCAGTTTGTGAGCTTGTATCTGCTTCTTCAATCTACTCACCATTCTCAACATTTTATTGCTTACCCACTTCAGTGTTATTCTATATCTATAGTATCGTGGGAGGATGGTAGGTTTAGTAAAAAAAAGCCAATACATATACACAGTAATGTAATGTAATGTAATCAATAATAATATACAGGGTGGTCATTAAAGTCGGGGACAAACTTCGAGGGGTGAAAGTACTAATCAAAATAAACAAAAAATTTCTTTTTTAACATGTGTCGAAAAATCATTTGTCATTAGTCCCTAGCCGCCATTATGTATTTTATACAAAATGCTTTATATTTCAAGAACTATTTAAGATACAGAAAACAAACTTTGCACACATATTTACTGGCCAAAGAGAAAAATATTCTCATAGTATCATTTAGTTCGCTTTTATGTTTTCAAAATGGCGGCAGTTAAACATTTTTTAATTTAAATAAGAAAAAATCACTAACTTAATAAACAAATTAAAATTTTAATTTCAAATCAAACGTTACTTAACTTTTTGATTAATCTTTTATAATCTGATGTATGGTTTAAGGTCTTAAATAATAAGACCCAGTTTTAATGTCTGTAAAAATGAAAGTTCAAAAGTCGACTGTGAACTACCTGTGTACCTATTCATAAACTTGAATATATTATTATTTCAGGTAACCAGATTGGAATGACACAGATCATCTATGCTTCCCGCACACACTCTCAGCTGGCGCAAGCAATGAAGGAGTTGAAACGCACCAACTACCGACATGTGAAGGCTTCTGTGCTCGGCTCGCGAGACCAGATGTGTCTTCATCCTGATCTTGCTCATGAAACAGGCCAGATGAAGGTTTGTTCAGTTACATAGTAAACAACTCCTAGTGGGATTCTTGCTATTGTTTGTCAGTAATTCCGGTGAACATTAAGGAATATTGTCAAAATCGGAGGCTGTCATAAAGCTGTACTCGCAGTGAAAGTTATTTGTTCCCCACCAGGAGTAGTTAATGCAAGAGCACCAAGTTCGAGTGGTTAACACGTTCGCAACAATTGTAATTTTGCAGATTTTTTTAAATATGCAGGTTGAAATTAGGTATTTCGAGTTTCATGCCGATATATTATAAACTCTATGTTTTGTATGGAGTTTGTAACTTAGGATGAAAAGTGAGTGCGGCAACTCACCCCTCGACCATCCACGGGTAAACAAAGGTATGATAATCGTTGAAAAACAAATTGAAGTTATTATTTAAAGTTACATTTACTATTGTGACTAAGTTCTATTTGAGTTAGGTTTACCTCAGCAATATTTAAAGTTAAGCTAGAAAGAATAGAAATGGGATATATTTAGGGATTGTATTCGACATAATTTTTATATTTCGACAAATTTAAGATAAATAAATTAACTTTCAACAAATCAAACTAATATAAAAAATAGTTGTATAAGAAAAATGTTCAAAGCAATTATCAAATTAAAATAAACGTTTCTCTGTTATTGTATAGGTTTTCTAATAAAACAAAAATGGTCTGAAAAGCTAGGTTATAAAAGTCATTATTTCGATTCCTCTTCCAAGTTTTGATTTCTCATGAATATTGTATATTTCCAGGTAGCGATGTGTAGAACGAAAATAAATTCAAGGTCATGCCATTATTATAACAACTTTGATTCCAAGAAGTATGATCAAGCTAACTTTCCTACTGAAGTTGCGGATATTGAGGATTTAGTGAAGTTTGGAAAAAAGACTCAGTGCTGTCCATACTATATGTCAAGAGAGATGACGGCGACTGCAGATATTGTGTTCATGCCATACAACTATTTGCTTCATCCGCAGACAAGGAAGCAGCAGCGTCTCACTCTAAATGTAAATATTCTTGTTTCTGTAATCTAGAGTGTCTAGCTTTTTGTTATAGACAGTTATTGATGAACTGGCGACTTGGAAAGTAAATTAAAAAGTATAATATAGTGTGTGCTAGACCATGTAAAGAATTGCAGACATTTCTAGTGAGTGTTTTACGAGTTAATCACATCCATTTTGCTGGGTCAAAAATGAAAAAAAAAACAAAACCTCTTCAAATATCTGTCACTCTGGGTAATCCAGCTCCAGTGAGCTTGTGCCTGCTTCTTCAAGCTACTCACCATTCTTAACATTTTATTGCTTACCCACTTCAGTGTTGTTCTATATCATACGTATCATGGCGAGGATGGCGAGGAACACTTTTTGAATGGTTCCATAACTGGAACTAGTTATGGTTTAAAATTGTGGTATGATAAACATTCTTTTTGTGACTTCTGACAAGACGTTTTAATTTACTATCGTAAAACTGTTATTAATTAACACCACCTCAAAAATGAATCATTAATTATTTTGAATAATTTTTCATAGCATATAATTACAGAGGAGAAAGTTTTTGTTAGTTCCCACATACTGTTTATGTTGTATTTCTATGCTGTAGCCTATTGTAAGTGAATCTATCTTTGTAAAAATATATAAATCCTATCAAAATCCTTTCTTAAAAATATGTTGCTTGATATTTACCACTGTATGTGTATCTGTTCTGTATTTTTTCTATCCATTTGAAAAGAATACAGTAGAACTCCAATTATCCGAACTCCGACTATCCGAATCGCCGATTATCCGAATCACTTTAAGAAAAAAAATTGTCCAAAAAAAGTCTGTGAGTGCTATTATTCTTCCCCCCGCGAAGCCAGTGTTTGCGTGTAAAATGTAAGTACGTACATTTTATTTATATTTAAAACATGTGAAAATATCATGTTTCTTACATTTAATTCAATAAAGAAATAGTGCAATATCAAAACGTAGCTTTTTATCTCTAATGGTAATTAAAAAAAATACTCTGATTATCCGAATATTTGATTATCCGAATGGGTCCCGGTCCCCATTAATTCGGGTAATTGGAGTTCTACTGTAGTTGCAAATTTTTTAGTGTGTAAGTGATATAGTCGATGTTGTGAAAATAATCACAAAATCTTTAGTACACCTTATTCATAATTTTATGACCAGGGTTTTTGCTTAGGGTTCAATATTTTGTCGTAGGAAAAATACAGAGGTTAGATTAGGTTTTTCTCTTCAAATAAATAGGAATGCTTGTTTTGATCTTATAAAAGTTTATGTTTTTAGAATAATGCAGTGATTTTGGACGAAGCTCACAATGTGGAGAAGATGTGTGAGGAGTCAGCCTCGGTCCAGATCAGCAGCACCGACATCGCTCTTTGTATAGCGGAAGTCACTCAGGTATTGATGGCAGTGTTCCTATAATCCAACTACGAATTGTGGATGGTTATAAATGATGGCCGGTGGATGCGATATTCCCTGGTTTTGATTAAGGTCCGCATTATTGAATACTATGTTCATCCGCAAATACCATCCTCATAATTAAGCCAGTTTGTATATCATGTAAAAATAGTGGTTTGGATCCCACGTTAGATTACAATGGCTGTTAGGCTATTTATTAAAAGCTCCATCTAAGGAACATATCAGCTTTATTCAGTAACAAAAGATCGCGCCATAATCATCTTACATTCATTACTCATTCATACTTTGTTAAAAATATATACCTGGGTAGGTTATCATATCTAGTCTTTTGGTGGAGAGGTTGGGTTATGCCCAGCGTGTACCAGCTAATTTAGACATTTTATGTCCCCGCCTGACATAACTGGTCATTTACCACTTTTTCTTTACTAGAAAACTAAACATAAAATTTTCTTTTACTCAATAACCTACCGATTTGTAGTCTTCGTTGCAAACTTGTGCTCTGGACAGCAAGATTTGAATAAAACTTTATTAGTTGCAGTTTGGAATCAATTAATTTTCATGCTACAGCCTATTTTCCCTTTTGTGTACGATTAGGCACATGTAATATTCTCTATGTCATGCATTTGAGACACGCCAAATTTGGTTTTACAAAAACTGTTTTTTAGCTGTAACATAAATTCTGCTCTTTATACAGTTTTGTAATAGTTTCCTAATAAATATTACAGGTGATGAAAAAGTTTGAACAAAATATCGATGATTTGACGGATGACTCGCCGAAGGATTTTACAATAGAAGATTTATGTATTTTGAAGACAATGTTTTTGGCTTTGGAGAGTGCTGTTGATGGGGTAGAACTTACCACCATCAATGAAGGCCCGGACAAGGGAAAGAAGTCAGGGAAAACATTTCCAGCCTCGTTTATATTTGAACTGCTTGCCAAAGCGGAGGTATGTCTTTTTGAATGCCATGAAATAAATTATCTTCACTAGAATTGAAATTGTGACTTCAAGTGTACTTTGGGTTTGAGTTAGTATATGAACTTGCAGAGTGTTCCATGACCTGGATTTGAACTTGAATCTGAATCGGTTTGAGAGTTATGGACTTCCTATGTGTTATGTTTACTGTCAGTGTCATGCATTTACTATTCATTTTATAGTAATATTTATATTATTTTAACTGTGACAGAGGCGAGCCCTGTAATCCAGTTATTTGGAGGTCACAAATTGTGTAGGTTACAGTTTTAAGAAAAGACCTGTAGATGTGAAATTCTCTAGTGTGGATTCTCTAGTGTGCACTATTGAATACTATGTTCATCCGAAAAGACCATCAGCAATTGCAAATTGTGATTTGGATCCCACATTAAAATGTAGGTCCCATAAATGCCTTTGGCTGTTGGTCTGTTACGGTTCTACCTCAAAAATATGTCAACCTTGTCAGTAACAAGACCATCTTACAAAAATACCTACCTGGGTTGGTCACCATTTCATAAAGGTGTAATAATAATATTACTATAAAAAAAGTATATGTATAAATAAAAAATTAATATACAGGGTGTTTCAGAATTCCCTACCAATACTCTAGGGCATTGTTCCTGGGTAAGAAACATATCTAAATATCATATTTAAATTGTCCGGAAGTCCTTAGTTACTCACACAGCCTCCATTTTGTATTTTTCACTTATAAATTTCTTTCTGAATAATAGTTAAACGTATGGAATTGAAACTTTGCACAAACATTTATGGCAAATAGACAAAGCTACAAAAAAATTATGACAATTTCTCAAATTCATCAAACAAAATTACGGCCATTTAAAATTTTGTTTCTCAAATAACTCGTGAACCGTTGATTTAACAGAAAATTTACTAGAATGACTTTTTTTAGGTAATGTAATTACAAATCGATTGACACCAAATTGTTTTACATTAGACAAATATTAACTGAGATATGGTATCTTTAGTAATAGGTGACCGCTAGAGCCTAGTTACAGTGCATGTCAAGGCATGCGACTAAAGTCTGCCACAACAATGCAACAGTCTCCGCCTGCTTTGTATGTTATTTGTAGGTTATTTTAGATTACTTCAAACAATAATAAAATGTCACATAACCCTCTTGGTCTTGGCATAAGTTTAGAATAACTATAGAGGAACCGACTACAATGAATAAAATAATAACATTTTCAGGCAAGAATAAAATCAGATGATTAGTTAGTAAAAAAGTATTTTGACTTTAACCACAGCTGATATAAAAAGTTCATGGAAGTTTTGTGTGAATTTTATTGACAGTGAGGCCGGCCGCACACTGATGCAGTATTTCACCTAGAGCAAGTGTTGTGAGGCAAAATGTTTCGCTGGACACTAGCGCCCCGTGTATTTCAATGGGAGCCCGCACACTCGTGAAGCAAATATTTCGAGGCACCTCGCATTGAAACACACGGGGCGCTAGTGCCCAGCAAAACATTTTGCATCGCAACACTTGCTTTAGGTGAAATACTGCATCAGTGTGCCGCCGGCCTAAGCAATTGGAGACTGTTGCATTGTTGTGGCAGACTTTAGTCGCATGCCTTGACATGCCCTGCAACAGCTCTAGCGGTCACCTATCACTAAAGATACCATATCTCAGTTAATAATTGTCTAATTTAAAACAATTTGGTGCCAATCGATTTGTAATTACATTACCTAAAACAGGTTATTCTAGTAAATTTTCTGTTAAATCAACGGTTCACGAGTTATTTGAGAAACAAAATTTTAAATGGCCGCCATTTTGTTTTATGAATTTGAGAAATTGTCATAATTTTTTTGTAGCTTTGTCTATTTACCATAAATGTTTGTGCAAAGTTTCAATTCCGTACGTTTAACTATTATTCAGAAAGAAATTTATAAGTGAAAAATACAAAATGGAGGCTGTGTGAGCAACTAAGGACTTCCGGACAATTTAAATATGATATTTAGATATGTTTCTTACCCAGAAACAATGCCCTAGAGTATTGGTAGGGAATTCTGAAACACCCTGTATATAAATAATAAATGGGAGTAGTAATATAATAATAGGGTGTAAGGGTAATAATAATAATTTTATAAAATTCCTTTTTCTTTGCAATATTCTCGTGGGAAGGTATGCACAGTTGGTTTTGCCGAGACAATGTTCAACATCTAACACCATCATCGCTCATTGTGTTGTAGATTACCGTAGACAAGATTGCTATTCTTGAAACAAGTTTGTCGAACCTCGCCTTGTTCCTGTCCACCACTAGTGAGTCGGCCTTGTCCAAGAAGGGAGGAATGCTTCTCAAGTTTTCCGACTTCCTCAACACCGTGTTTGGCAGCATCAGTGAAGACGGCAGTGTCGCACAGTCAGAGCTCTACTACAAGGTAATGCTATAAATTACTTATTGTAACTCTCTCGTCAGGCACGACATCACAGGTTAAAGGGCAGGCGCATGCGCGAACTACTCTGAATGGTAGGACAATGATGTGAGGCACTTGTCTATGGTACAAGCCTGCAGGGGATCAACTTTCTGTCTTCAAACAAATGCTAGTCTTAGCCATAATTTTCTAGCATATTAACCAGCGAATGGTTGAGGGATGAGCACTCACTTTTCATTTTAAGTTTCTACAAAACAAGGAATTTGTTTGTTTGTATATCAGCCTAAAACTCGGAATACCTGTTCTTTGGGGTGTCAACAGGTGTAGAGGGAATATGTGGTAGAGTTAAGTGATCTTAAGTCTATCTTGTACCTTTGCGAAGAATAGGAAGTTTTTTTGCAACAGGGCTAGTGTACGACTACCCTTTGCTACCTCGACCTGTAGCACCCTAAATTGTATCAGTCCCACAGCTCAAGGCCTTTTAGAGAGCTAACAGCCAAGCAACAGCTGTGCGACACTCAGCTCTCTAAAGTCCACGGGGGCTAGAAAGGCTCTTACAAGAAATGTTTACCTTCTCTGGCTCAAAGCTGGGCAATCAAGCCAGAAATGTGTAGCAGACTCTGCAGGAGCCCAATTGTGTGAGTCTGGTAATTTTGAGATGTTTCTTCAGTGGGACACGTCCTGTCAGGAGCCCCACCAACCGGCTGATATCCCCTTTGGAGAGCTGGAGCAGTTCTGCCCACTCCTTCGTGAACGGTTCCATCAGCGTCTTCCTTGCCTCATTCCAGGGATGGCTGATCACGCCTCCCTCTTCTTATCCTCCTTCCAGCCACGTATATTGGTCAGACTCTGACAGATGGAGATTGGACAAAATGGTTCTGGTCCATCCAGGTGGGCCCTTCCTTTGAGCCCTTCCTGGCAAGATCGTCTGCAATTTCATTCCCTTTCTGTCCTACGAGTCAGGGCAGCTAGGTCCTGATCTTTTAGCTCAGGACCGAGCTGCCCATATCATATTTTACCTGTAAGAAAAAATTAAATTCAGATTACTTATTTTTAAATTTAAACTCTGTAACCTTTTTCCCCATCAGGTAGTTCGGATAACTGGGACTCTGGTATGTATTTTTAATTTATTTCATTCCATTAAAATATAAGATGATAATTTCAGGTCTACATTGAACCAGAAGCACCAAAGAAGAGCAAACCTGATTCATGGTCAAATACCAAGATGGTTCAAAATTCTTCGGCCAAAGTAATAAACTTTTGGTGTTTTAGTCCAGGGTTTGCGTAAGTTTAATACATATTTTTTTGTAACATTACAGTTGTATAAAAGTTAAAATATCTGATAATTGTATAAACACAATCATCATATTTGTGATGATGTGTACTGTGTGTACACAGCTATTGTGTAAAACTTATTGGAGACTTTGAGATAACAAAAACTAGGAGATTCAATATTGTTTGATGGAGTGTCTAGCACAGTGCATTAACTATGGGTGAACTTCTGGTGCAATAAGTAGAGGCAGGGTATTCAATGTACGGACATTCAACATACCGTATGCCACTCACAAGTTTTCATTTGATATTCAATCTACACTATTTATCAATTGATACAGTGGAACTTAGATTATTTGAATTTGTCTTTAATTTAAACGAGTTCACTGTATAATATCTTTGACCACATAGTCTGTTGATAATCAGTGTTGGTTTGTGACAGGATGAGGTCTCTGCTAAAGCAAGGAGTGACCAGCATAATCCTGACCAGCGGCACGCTGTCTCCGCTCAACGCCACCATTTCCGAACTTGGAATACCAATACCTGTTCAACTCGAGAATCCACACATAATACAAGCTTCCCAGGTAAAAAACTTTACTGTCGTTCATCACAATTGGAAGAAGAGTTGGCTTACTTTAGTTTTAGTTGTACATTAAATATTGTTCGACTGGGACGGTGATGTATCCTGTAATTCAGCTATTTGGAGGTCAGGAATTGTGAATAGTTATGAGTGATGGTTT
This sequence comes from Nephotettix cincticeps, assembly GCA_023375725.1. Lineage (NCBI taxonomy): Eukaryota > Metazoa > Arthropoda > Insecta > Hemiptera > Cicadellidae > Nephotettix > Nephotettix cincticeps. Next base: position 19,230,782 of record CM041789.1, on the reverse strand, counting down.
GTGGATGTGATATTCTCTTTTGAGGATTAAGATCGTCATTATTGAATATTATGTTCATCCACAAAGACCATCCTCCAGTTCCAATTCGTAACCAGTTCGTAATTCAGAGTCAAATAGTGGATAGGATTTTATGTTAGCCTGCAGGTCTCTTGGATGCCATTGGCTGTTGGTATATTAATTAACAGTCCTATCTAAGGAACAGGAACTGTAGTCAGTAACAAGACTACACGAACACCTCACAATCATCTTCACTTATTTCACATTCATAATTGCTTAACCCATTTGGGTCTAAAGATGGACTATATCCATCCCAGATCACGAGTTGCGCTAAGGACTAAAAACGGGTAGTACTCGTTCAGCAGTTCCACAGTTTTCTGTTAGACAGCAGCATATACTTGAAACTGACTTTTGCCCTAGTAGTTACACTGTTTCTCCACAGAGAGTGCCACTAGTTTGTAACAATTTATCACTTGCCTTCGGTCTGTACATAAACGTTGTTTATGTTCTATGTCAAATGCAACACAAATACAGCTGTGTTGTGATGGTGCCGTAGATGAAGCATCTATTACGAGTGATTTTATTGGAAGTATTCTCAATTAAAATGGCTGTGAAAGTGATGATAATGACAATGAAAATGTAGGGAATGAAGAATTTATTGAAAATAAAGTGAGTAATGGGGAAATGACGTTGAAAATGATGGTGAAACAGTACCTGAACCGGCTTCTAGGCCTAAGCGGCTAGAGCAACAAAGTCAGCCCCAGGCAGCAGTTTTTTATCTTGAAACTTAGTCACCAATGGGTTAAAATACCTACCTGGATAGGTATATTAAATGAAAGTATTTCAGCGCTTTTCAGTCTACAATTCCTCCCATAATGGCTGTTTCTTTTATATGACCTGTCTGATCTTGTAGAATTTTATTATATGCGAGTATTTTCTATCACCATAAGAGTATGTTTGAAAATAAAGCTAAGAACGAATCTTTTTTACATTCTAGCACCATAAGAGTATGTTTGAAAATAAAGCTAAGAACGAATCGTTTTTACAGGTGAGCATCAATGTTTTGCGTAAAGGGCCAGCAGGAGAGAAGCTCATATCGACATATGCTAACAGGTATAGTTATTATAGTAGTTTTAATAGTACAGTAGAGTCCCGTTTAACCGAGTCTCACTTAACCGAGGTTCCGTGTTAACCGAGGCTACTTAAACTTTTTTTTTGTACTTAAACTTTTGCTAAGCTATACGACTGCAATCGCAGTTCCCCGCGGCCCGCATGTATGGGAACCGACTGTACGTTTCCGTTGACACGCTTACTAGCCTGACTGTACAGTAGGCAAGGTTGTTGACCGCCTATCCCTACCCCTCCTATTGTTTGCTCTCTCGTTTCTGTGTTTGTTTTGTTAGCTGTCACTTCAGTCTTCTGGTGTTTATTGTGTTGAGAGGTTGCTAACGAGTTGAGTGCGATACAATGAGTATGAAACGGAAACGAGTTGTCCTTTCGTTAGAGGAAAAACTTTGTGCAATTAAACGTTTGGATAAAGGTGAATCTTTGAAAAAAGTGGCTAGTGATTTAGGTGTTGGTGAAGTGACTGTAGGGGATTGGAGGCGCAAACGGGAACAGTTGGAGAAATGGGTATCTCAGCGGACCCAGTCAACAAGTGACAAACACGTTGCAAAGAAGAGAAAGACTATGAAAGGTAGTGAACATGAGCAAACGTCAGAGGCATTTTTTTTGTGGTTTCAGCAGATGAGAGGTAAGGGTAGTCCTTTATCTGGACCAATGTTACAAGCCAAAGCTCAGCTTGGACAACGCACCGACTCATCCAGATGAAAGCGAGCTGGTAAGCGGTGAAATTAGAGCTCTTTTCTTGCCGCCAAATGTAACCTCTTTAATACAGCCCCTCGACCAAGGGGTGATTGAAAATCTAAAAAGACACAACAGACAAAAGTTATTAAAACAGTTGCTCTTAGACTTAGAAAATGAAATGACAGTTGTTGAAAGTTTGAAAAAAATCAACCTCAAAGATGTTATTTTTTGGTTGGACGAGTCTTGGGATAATGTCAAACAATCGACTATACAGAAAAGCTGGAAAAATATTAGTGGTGTTGAAGTAACAAGTGATGCCTCCGAACCATGTGAAGATGATGAAGATGACCTGCCTTTAATTCATCTACTCAGCAGGATTCCAGTTGCCGAGGCAATAACTGAAAATGATGTAAGTCAGTGGATGAATGATGACGAAGACTTCGAACTGTCAGACGAAGCAAATGCGTGTTTAGTCGAAGAAAACAAGGAGAGCAACAACGGTGAAGACGGCGGCGATGGATCAGCCGATACAGAGCCAGAGGAAAAAATCACCCACACCGAGGGATTAGATGCAATCGAAAAGGCCCTGCACTACATTGAGCAGCAAGACGACACGACTCCAGCAGACATCATTATGTTGCGTCGACTGCGTAGTTTGGCAGCTAAGAAACGATCCAGCAAGATTAAGCAGAAAACTGTCAAAGATTTCTTTAAACCTTTATGACTTTTCACTGTTTTTGAGGTACTGTACTGTACTTTTAATTGTATGTAGCCTATCTTTCTACTTCCTGATCAGTATTTTTATTATGTAAATTTAACCTGTACAGTATATATTACATTTTTTATTACCTGATCAGTATTTAAAATTGAGAATGTAGCTTGTAAAATTATCTTTATGCAGGCCTACAATACAGTACTTCAGGGTATACACGAGTAAATAAAGTTGTTTTACACTTAACAAATATTGTATTTTTTAATTGTTTTCATAAATCCCTTATTCTAAGTAGACATTCCGTGTTAACCGAGAATTTGGTTATCCGAGGTTGCTGTGGTCCATATTAACTCGGTTAAACGAGACTCTACTGTATTAGTGCAGTTTTTATTTCAACTTCACCAAAGTGTCACTTATAAATAATGAATAATTTTACCGTCATGGTTAATGGTTTACTAGTTTTACTGGTTATAGACAAAAGTAAAAAAGTATAATAAATTTTAAGAGCTATTCATATAAATCGATAATCGAAAAATAAAATATTACATCATTATTATTGCATGTATAAAATTACAAATAATTGTAAATAGCAGTAATGTGCTGTGAAATTGCTATTTAAAAGTATTGTCTATTTCAAGACTTCTATATTAATTTTAAATTTTAGAATACTTTCTTTTGGTCTTTGCTGTAGTGTAAAATGCCAGCTTATTGTATTTACTTGCCAAAATTTGAAAAAAAAAATATTGCTCGCCTATTTGCTAGTCCCTAAATAGCTTTCAGAGTGTTATCAAAATGAAGTTGTCACAATATTGGTAGGTAAACGTGAACCGCTCTCCATGCACCTGCTCCGCCTTGTCTCTCTAAGGGCATGCAACCTTAGAATTTATAAACCCAGTCTGAATCGCAGTATTGGTTGGTTTACTCTTGAGTATGCTTCATGCTTCTTTGGTTACCCAGCATTAGGGTATGAAAGCAGGTTGATGACAGGCTTGGAGTTTTTGCCTCACCCTCTTCGTGTGACCCAGACTGTCCTCTCCTGCCTTATCAATCCTTATAAATCCATTCTTTTTGGAGGCTATACAATATATCAATTATAGTTGCAATGCTGTATCATCTTTGCCGGAGCCTCTTATACATAGTCTTAACAATCTGACAATCTGCCTACTTGATTTGATTCAGAGGTAACGAGAAATATATGGGAGATTTGGGAAGGATCCTGAACAATATATCCCGGATAGTGCCGGACGGTATCCTGGTGTTCTTCCCGTCATATCCCACCATGCAGGCGACGGTGAGCCAGTGGCAGGAGTCTGGGTTGTGGTCCCAAATCAACTCACTCAAGGTAGGCTACCAGCGTTTGAAAACTGACATTGCCTAGATGTCATAAATTTGTATGCAAATAAAAAAAAAGTAGAGACCCTGGAAATTTTATCAGCCATGGTGGCGGTTTTAGGAAGAAATTTCTACAAAAGTAGAGACCCTGGAAATTTGGTCAGCAGTGGTGGCGATTTTAGGAAGAAATTTCTACAAATAGAAAAATATCAATCAATATTCCTAATAAAGAGAAAATAATTAATACTTTTACTTTTAATACTTTTAACTGAAATGGCGACCTACCCAGGTAGGTATTTTAAGCCAAGTATGAATGAGGAATGAATGTAGGATGATTGTGGCGTGATCTTGTAGTCTTGTTACTGACTAAGGCTGACATGTTCCTTAGACAGGACTGTTAATTAATAGCCCAACAGTCAATGGCAACTAATGGACCTACAGTTTAATCAATTAAAGTCCCATTTATTTTGAGAGGCCAACATGCAACTAGCTCTATCAAGATAGCCTTGTCATACTGATAAGTACTGGAATGTCATGGTCGAAGCAATAACACATTACATTCCACTTTCATTTCTTAATATTAAGTCATTATATTAGTAATCAGTCTAGTCTAAGGGGATAAGTATAGCCTAAAAACTTATTCATTATTCAGAGTCAAGATTGTGGATAAGATTTCATAGGTCTCTTGGATGCCACCGGCTTTTGGGTCATTAATTAACAGTCCTGTCTAAGGAACATGCAAGCCTAAGTCAGTCAACAAGGCTACAAGATCGCACTACAATACACACTCATTTCTCATTCAGGCTTAAAATACCTACATGGGTAGTTCACCATTTTATACGGTAATCTAATCTAATTTAAACTCTATTCATATGTTTTCTTTCCATGTAACCAGAATATATTTGTGGAGCCGCAACGTCGAGAGAGCCTGGCGGAGGTGATGTCTGACTACACCAAAGCGCTGGAGGTGGAAGGTTCAACCGGAGCTGTTTTCCTGGCTGTGTTGAGAGGGAAGGTCTCAGAAGGAATGGACTTTGCCGACGCACAATGTCGAGCTGTCATGATCACAGGCCTGCCGTACCCACCTTTCAAAGACCCACGGGTCATCCTCAAGAAGGAGTACATGAACAATATGCGGAAAACTAATCCTAAGGTATGGTGTCTTCATTAATGATGCAATTATGCTGAGAACACATTCATATTACATATATATATACATATGTAACACTGATAATAATATATATGTATTATGTATTGTATTATGTATTATTATAATATATGTATTACATTATTACATATTACATAGATTATAGTTTTTTTTTTATAATTAAAACCTCAACTGCCCATTACCATAGGCCTAAGTGCCTGTACGGTGAATAACCCTCCAAGTGATATCATAAATCAATCATTTACTGTCATAAACTCCTCAGGTTATAGACAAAAGTCAAATAGTGTCTTGAATGCTAAGAGTCCTCATAAGAGTCATGCCAGCGACTACATTCTGCTATTCTGTGATGATCCAACTGTTCTGTGTTTGTGCAGAGTTTGTCAGGACAGGAGTGGTACGAGCTGGAAGCCACTCGAGCTGTGAACCAGGCAGTGGGTCGTTTGATTCGTCACGCCAGCGACTTTGGCGCTCTGCTATTGTGTGATTGCCGCTTTGAGTCCCAAAACATTACGAACGCACTGTCTGCGTGGGTGAGGCCTCACATTATCAAATATCCGGAGTTTGGTCCCGTCTATGGTAGAATATCTAGGTTCTTCAAGGCTATGGGACTCAATGTAAGTTAAACTATCAATAACTTTGTAAAAAAAATCTCTTCCATCGTTCGATAACACTATGTGTAAATAAATTTCTCAACCAAGTGAGCAATTAGTGTTTGAAATGGTATAAATGGAAATAGAATACGATAGAATTGCTAGATATATATACATTTTTAAAGTTACTTTTAAAAGGATATGGAATGTGTCAATTTACTGACACTATTTATTTATTAATGTCTGCATGATTGAAAGGATTAAAACACTCTTCATTGAACTGCAAGTTTTACCACAATTAGATTAGTGAATTATTTCCGACTAAGTTGGCAACACTGACAAAAGCTTACTGCAGAGTTTCATTTATAACATTAAAGAGTTGGAAATATTTTTTCAGCCTCCTTCAAAACCAGTATTAGCCGGAGCAAGTTTTGGTTATGTTGACTCCAAGGTGAGAACAAAAACAACAAAGGAAGAGAAAGTACAAAAGGAGAGCAACAACGTTTCACTAAAAAAGTTTCTAGAGAATGTTGTGCAAGCGACTCAACCAAAAGCCGCTCCTGCTCCTGCCCCGTCGGGGCTTCTGGAAGCTCTCAGCATGCCTTTAAGTCAGGTAAACAAAATAATATAGCTATATCACTTTTTCGATTTTACTTGCAAAAGATTATTACTGACCCATGCTTAATGTTACTTAACGACTTTAAATTTAAGTTATATCAAAAAAGAAGATAGTATACCATTCAAACGACAACTCAATTTTTTAATCCTTTAAGAAAGTGGTTGGTTTTTATGACGCACGGCTGCAAGCAGAGTTAATTATTTAGTTTATTAGAGTTCATTTTATGACGAAGATATTTCCAATCTTGCCCATCACTACAAATAAGTGCCTTAATTTGAATGGTGAGTTAGTAGAAAAATAGTATTTAAGTGTGGCTTTTACCTGTATAATTTAATAACATATTTTTAATAATTTGTTTCATTTTGATTCCAAAACATAATCTACTTTTTGGATAGCCCTGATATTATAGTAATGTTTAATTTGCTTTTTTTAAAGAAAATACCTAAAGACTACAAGAGGTCAGTTTCTACAACTCCTAAAGTACCTGAAAGAGTCCCAGAGGCTCATGCCGAACCTGCGCCCAAGAGACGGAAATTTAAAATCCAATCAATTAAATTTGACTCGGAAGTCGAGTCACCGGAGGCAACTACAAGCCAAGCTTCTCGTAGCATGGATACCGCTGAATACTTAAGAATGGTAAAAATAAATCTTTTTGAAATAATTTTTATAACCTCAACTGTTTCTTGGAGTGAAACTTATGAATTTGGAAATATTTAAACAAATCATTCACAGGGGTGTGCTCAAAATGAATTTGGGGTTTTAATTGAGTAAACTTCAGTAGGTGATTAATTTTTTAAGTATCTTGTATTTAAAGCTGGGTATTTTAGAATTTTCTCTGCAAAAAATTTTGTTTTGTATGATTTATCAGAATTTTTCAGATTGTTTGATGTAAGGTTTATACTGAAAGTTCCGATTGAAATTTTAAACTTTTGTATAATATTTTGGCTTGGAAATTGATTTAATTTGTTATACCAACTATTTTGTGCTTATAAAATTGCACTGGGATAGTATTTAACTTTATCTTTTGTCTGGCACATTCCTCAGGTCACAAGAAGGCTCAGTGAAGAAAATTATAAAATTTTCAAAGAGACTGTAAAAAACTATTCTGCTTCTACTGGAGCAGCAGGCTATGAAAAAACAGTTCTGAACCTCCGAAAAATTTTCCCAGATGCGTCAACAAAAGATCTGTTCATTGGTAAGATTAAGCCCTGATATACATGTTATTAATATACAAACGCTGAGAGCGCTATGGCATATCACTGACAAGCGAAGCCTTTCAGGTTCAATAATTAGCAATCCCAATTTGGCTTGCAAATCTGTGGTAGTGTTGGGAAGGCCAACCTTAAATAAAGGGTGACCAGCTTGGGTGTAATTTGCATTTTTAGGCTTAGTAGGTTTGCAGTATACACCTATTTAGTTTTTATGGTTAGTGGTTATAAGGAGGGGGGGACACGGGTGTTTTTTAAATTTTAAATTTTGTTGAATTAATTTAGGCTATTAATGTAATCTAAAGAGACGAGCATAGTACGTCTTAGGTATACAAATTCAACTATGAATCATTAAATAATTTACATTGACAAGTATAAATATAGACTTTTAACTTCTTAATTTGTTCACTGCTAAAATGCATGCAATAGAGAGTGGCTAAGATAAAAAGTTTTAGATTTTTACTCACCATTTGATGTCTTTTGATGAATGTTTTTTTATTTTGGAAAAATCATTGTAGAAATGCAATCCGGACCAAAATTTACAGCCATTTTTTGCAGCTACAATCATTGCTGCACTTGGGGACGTTCTTTTACCAATCTGCGCACGTTTTTTGTTCTAATTTTTTTTTAACTTACTTTTATATACGTCAAAAACATATTTATTTTATTTTAAATCCTAAAAATACTGTACTAACTTAAAAATAAAGTATTTACAACACTGCCAGCTAACCCTGATGTGTTACGTTCACTTGTGCCAGTCATCAAAAACAGTTATGCGTGACACACAATCCCGGCTGGTACTCACACTCACGGTGTAATGCCAAACAACCATTTTATGGATATTTCTCTTACTGCATTTGCAGCATCTTATTTTTACCATTTTACCGCAACTTGCCTTTTTGGTGATTCAATAAAACAGCATTTACTATTTGCAAATACACAGTGTTTACTTAAACATATATTGTCATAGATATGTGTGAATCAAAAACTGACACTGCCAAAAATGAAAGAAATATACCTCGCCGCAAGCGCACAAGCACCGGAGAAGTGCTTGCTGTTCACTGACGAATTTAAGCAACAATGGAAGGGCGACAGCGAATGTTCCCGCGCGCACCTGGGTAGAGGCTGACGTGGCAGTGATAATTGCTGCCCGCAGGGAGTGTGTTAATACCAATACCAATGTACAAACTTTATTGGATTGAATTGTATTTTATATTGTAACGAAGCATGTTTTTCCAGGTTTTCGGAGATTCGTCAAGGCAGAATCTAAGGACAACTTTGATGAGCTGTGTTTCAAAATGTTTGGTTCCCTTTGAGATAAACTGCAGCAGTGATTTACACTGGTTATCAGTTGGGAAATGTGACATCCATCTAACTTGTCTTACAATTACAATCAGGATTTTTAAGATTTGGCAAACATTTTTTGGCAAAATTACCATCTTTAGCACTCTTCTACACATCATATGTTGTTAACTATCAAAAAACTGTAAACTGTTGAACCTCTAAAGTCGTGATCGCGATAAATTTACAAATTAAATAAGAACTGGCATATGTCGTCAATTTAGTGAGCTTAATAAATAGTTTCATAATCAGAAATTGTATAATCTGATTTTAATCCAAATAAAATCTGGTTAATCCTTAAAATGATTGCTGAATCAAGAGGTTCAAGAAATAAATACATTCCCACTGACTGATTTTTGTAAATAAAAGTTGTAGAAATATTTTGTAACTAAATAAATGTAATTTTAATGTTATTTTTATACAACTAATTTAAAAATAAATTATTGAAAAATTTTTCAGTTTTTTTATCTAACTTCTGTTGTTGTTGAATTGTGGATATCACTAGTTGAAAAATGGAAAAAATGAGTTTTGGTTTTTTGGGCTTAAAAAAACTTTACTTCTTTTTTAACAAAATTATGATCTTGGGTGATATCGTTTTTTGGGGGATTTTTTAAAAATATCAATAATTTTAGCCACATTTCCCTCCTTTCCTAGTGCCGCTTTGATCGTAATTTCCCGAAATTCAGCAATCTACTTAACATTTTTACCACATACTCTTGACATAAGTACCTTTAATACTGTAGCAGAACTATTACCAAAAGTCTCATACCTTAGAAAAAACACCATTTTTTAAACAATTTATAAATAATTTTTAAAAAATTACTGTTTCCTATAAGACAAAAGCATAAATCTGCAAGGGGGATTGAAGTACATAAAGATTGACATGTCATAAATAAACGGTATCAGTGGACTGAAACATACTTTCTCCCTTAAGTAAATTTAAAAACGACAATGTAATAAAACTAACATGTTCTTCAAAGTTTATCTAAATATAATTTGATAATTTATTGTTTAAAAAATAATCATCACATTTCTGAAAATAAAAACAAGAGAGACAAGGTTAAATTAATTGTTCGAATTGTATGGTGGGAACCCCCCCCCCCACAGTAATACCAAACGTTTTGCGTTGGTTTTGTTGGGTGATTTGACCTTACGCTTCATACTAAGTTTCATGGAAAACAGTCAGAAAATAAGGAAGAAATTGATTCTTTATATTCTCCATAAGAATAACATTCAAGCAAAGATCAAAGAATTCAAAGATCAACAAGCAGGATTCATCAGTAACAGATCAACTGCAGACCAAATATTTATCTTAAAACAAGCAATAACAAAGAACTGGGAGTTCAATAAAGATACACATGTCCTATTTGTAGATTTCCATAAAGCTTACGACAGCATTATTCGGAAAAAGATGTGGGGGATTCTACAGAAGTCTGGAATACCTAGTAAGTTAATCCAATTAATTAAATTATGCTGCTCTGATACAAAGAACAAAGTGAGAATAGAGAATGAATATAGCAGTGAATTTATAACAACCACAGGAGTAAGACAAGGAGATGGGCTATCACCAATTTTATTCAACTTGGTCATAGAAGGAGCCCTCCAAGAAACTAGAAAATTAGAAGAAGGAATAGTAGTAGGCACCAAAATTAATGTATTAGCGTTTGCCGATGATGTAGCCCTAGTAGCTGGATCAAAAGAAGACTTGAAAACATTAGTAATTAAATTAAAGGGAGAAGCTAAGAAAGTTGGACTTAAAATAAATGTAGAGAAGACAAAATATCTTTTAATATCAAGAACAGAACAGATTCAAAACAATAATCTTGAAGTTGATGATGTAGAATTCACTAGAGAAAGAGAATTTAAATACTTAGGGGTAAAATTTTCCCAGAATAACAAAGAAGAAGGGGAAGTAGAAAGCAGACTGATAGCTGGAAGGAAAAGTTTCTATTCATTATCTAAATTGTTAAGTTCCAAACTAATATCAAAAACAACTAAATTAAGAATATATCAAACACTTATTCAACCAGTATTACTTTATGGAACAGAAAATTTAGCTATGAGCAAGAAATCAGAAAATAAATTTATAATTTTTGAAAATCAAGTATTACGAAAAATATATGGACCAATAAATGATAATGGCGAATGGAGAATCAGAAATAATCAAGAATTAAGAAACCTCTACCAACATCCGGACATAGTAGCTATTATCAAAAGTAGAAGATTAAGATGGGCAGGTCACGTAGTGAGGAGACCCGAAAACACCCTGATCAAGGAAGTATTTGAGGGGAGACCTGCAGGCACTAGACCACTAGGAAGACCTAAACTAAGGTGGAAAGACCAAGTGGCAAAAGACCTCAGGAGGCTGGGAGTGACTTGGGAGCAAGCCGAAGACCGAGAAGAATGGAGACGAATTGTTGCGGAGGCCAAAAACCTACTTCGGTTTGAATAGCCACAGCGGTAAAGTAAGGTATAAGAATAACATTTGGCGATTTCAGACAAAGTACTGCGTTTATCATGGACAGTAAATTTAACTTTTATCTGGAACCGTAAGTCGTAAACAAATAATTCAATACTAATAATACAATACAATGTCAATATCATCCAGACACACATACACACACAGACAGACACACGGACGGACAGACATCACGTCCAAACCCACTTTTTTGGATTCAGGGGGCCCCAAAACGGATATATCCACCCTCAACTCAAATTCGAAAATTTTGACGAAAACAATACTTTCTCCATATACTATGTATAAGGGGAGAAAGTAAAAACACACCTCTTGCATGAGCCTTTTCTGAAAAAACTGGGCATATATATACCTAAGTTTAAAATTATTAAGATAGGGACCCTTGAACCCCCTTAACCTCCTATTGGTCGAGTACACATGTTACGTGGATGATTAGATTAGATTAGATTATTGAAATGGCAACCTACCCTGGTAGGTATTTTAAGCCAAATATGAATGAGAAATGAGTGTAGGATGATTATGGCACGATTTTGTAGTCTTGTTACTGACTAAGGCTGATATGTTCCTTAGACAGGACAGTTAATTAATAGCCCAACAGCCGATGGCAACTAAGGGACCTGCAGCTTAATGTGAAATCCGAACCAATTATGGCCTCTGAATTATGAACTGGTCTAATTATGAGGATGGTCTTTGTGGATTAACACAGTATTCAATAGTGTGGATGTTAATCCACACAAGAAAACACTACATCCACTGCCCATCGCTAATAACTATCGTGACCTCCAAGGAGCTGGATTACAGGACGACGCCACCGTCCCAGTCATGGTTCAGGGGTGAGCGCCATGCTCACCTTTCTAAACGACTTGTTAAAGATTTATATTTCACTAATTTTGAACAAATTATATCATACCCTTTTTTTAGCTATTTTTCTAACCTTTAATTTTATACTTACTTACTGTCATGGCTCCAAAAATCTCAATTGATTCTTAGCCTCTCGACCAGCCTCTTCCACTCTATTTTGTCCTTCGCCAAGTTGATGTCTGCACCCAAGGTTCTAATGTCTTTAATGACTTAATCGGTCCACCTTACCACCTTAACTTTGGCCTTCCCAATGGACACTTCTCCCCCTAGTTGTGGCTTTACATACTTCATACAACCTGCTTCCCTTCTGCCTTCTTAACAAGAATCAAGAAGTTTATTTTCCTTTAGATACATTCTTTTGTACATTGGAAATGCCCAGATACCATTATGTAAGAAAATTCATTTGTCAGTTTAAACAAGAAAAAAGTATAAACAATAATAAAAAATTCCAATAAAAATTATGAGTTATACTTGTTGTTCATGGAAGTGGATTTAGGAGGACAAAATACAAAAAACCAAATCAAAAACAAAAGAAGACAGAATTACATAATGCAAAAGATAGTTTTAGTTTGTTGTACGCTACCGGTATTAGATTTTAATTTCTGAATGGGATAGTGCAAGGAATTCAGTTATGGAGTAGAAAGGATGAGCAACTAACCATTTATGAATGACAGTTTTAAAATTAACAAAAGTCATAGTGTGAATGTTCATAGGTAATTTATTTAGACACTAGCCAAAGTACCCGTTCTTCGCACGGGCTAAAAAGGCTGAAAGGTGTAGGCTCCACTGATACATTTAAGGTATTGTTAATTAATTCTTCATTGTTTACAAAATGACAAAACAGGAGTGTCTACAACATTTCAAAGTAACATATGTCAAATATTGGGAGAGGATAAGGATTAATGTAATAGAGACAGTCGTCGGAAAAAACTTAAAATCTACCATTCCGCTATTTCAAATAATTCACTAATTTCGATTCGGTAGTTCATCTGAAAAATCAACTTTATTTCTTCTTCTTCCCGAACTGTCAAAATATAGTGCAAACGGATGTTGTCATTAGAAAATGTAAACATTGAAACCTAGGACGGTCACGGTAGCTCTTTCTTCTTCTTCTCGAACTGTCAGATTTTACTATTCACAGCTGTTGACATTCAAGTAATTTTATGTTTTCATTCTCTAAAAATGTAAACATTGAAACTTAGGACGTTCACAGGGCGTAGCCCGAGAGGATTTTAAGGAAATAAGTAAGCCTATGTGTTGCATGAGTTTAAGATCTACCTTTGTGTAAAATTTCAAACCAGTCGGTTCAGTATTTTTCACATTTACTTGCCACAACAAACCCACAAACAAACCACCTCTTCTTTATAATATTATAGATTTCATACCTATTGCTTTTTAACTATTTTTAGTTTTTTTACTTTCTCCCCTTATACATAGTATATGGAGAAAGTATATTGTTTTCGTCAAAATTTTCGAATTTGAGTTGAGGGTGGATATATCCGTTTTGGGGTCTCCTGAATCCAAAAAAGTGGGTTTTGACGTGATGTCTGTCCGTCCGTGTGTGTGTGTGGTGTGTGTGTGTCTGGATGTGTACAGTGCCACAGCCTACACCGTAGGTCCGATTTAGATGAAATTTGGCATGTATGTATATATTCACGGTATCTCCAGGCGTTTTTTTCATTTTTAAGGGTAGTTCACCCCTAAAAACCCTTAAAAACCATAAAAAATTCAATTTTCTCAAAAACGGCTCTAACGATTTTGATTAAAATTTGACAGTTTATAGTATACAGAGTACTAAATAATTTGACACCACCCGCATATCTGTAAAAATGACGGTTGAAAAGTTATGGGCTTTTAAATGTCAAAAAAATCTATTTTTTATATTTTTAGTGAAAACAATAAAACTAAAGTATAACTTGACTGGTACCATTGAAACCAGCTTAAAAACTAAGCAAATTAGTATTTTGCTTTTGAAGAAATCAATTTCTTCCTTACTTTCCAACAGTTTTCCATTAAACTTGGTATGAAGTGTAAGGTCAAATCACCGAACAAAACCAGCTCAAAAAAGCTTGGTATTACCGGGGGGGGGGTCCCATACAATTTCAACAATTAATTTAACTTTGTCTCGTTTTTATTTTTAGAATTTGGATGATTATTTTGAAACAATAAATTATTAAATTATATTTAGATTAACTTTTTAGAAGATGATAGTTTTATTACAGATTGTCTTTTTTAAATTTACTTAAGGGAGAAAGTATGTGTCAGTCCACTGGTACCGTTTATTTCCAATCTGGTGTAGGGGATATCCAGTTTGTTCTTTGATCTGGTATTCATGCTGTGTATATCAGCTCTCACTGAGTATGAGTGGAGATTCTTAAAACTAAATAACAGTATATTAAAAATATATTTGTTAACAACATTCATTATATTAAAAAAGATAAAAAAAGCTTTACAGTGTTCAGTTTGGTTAGCATTAGCCATTATTCTTAGAACTTTTTTTGGATGACTAGTATTCTATTAATGTGTGCACGGTTTCCCCAGAAAATGATCCCATAGTTTAGTGCTGACTGGAAAAGTGCAAAATAAGCTGATTTCAGGTACATTAGGGAGAAGATCTCTTAACCATCGAAATAAAAACACTAGCCTACTCAGTTTTTTGCGTAGATGGTCAATGTGTTGAGACCATGTCAGATTCTTGTCCAGGATAACACCCAGGATTTTGACACCTTGGTACGGTTCAGGATTAGTAGTATCTGGCCTCTTTTAAGACCAAAAATCATCGTTTGAGTCTTATCCGTGTTCATAATAAGACTGTTAGCCGTAAACCAGTCAGCGGCAGCTGCAATTTCATTTCTAGCTATATGCTCTAGCTGCTGAAAGTCACTGTGACTAGATAGGATGGCGGTGTCATCAGCATATAGATAGGTCTGACTGTTTAGACAGGAAGGCAGGTCATTTATGGCAATCAAGAACAGTACATCGCCAATCCAGCTTAACCTTCTTGATTCAATTATTGTGATGATGTCCGAATGGTGTCAATAATCTCAATCCTCTAGTTTTCCTTTTCTCCAAACTTCTTCCAGTAACACTAGTCCAAATGTTTTTCTTAACACTTTCTTTTTGAAAACCATGAATCTTTTTTCACTTCTGGACAATACCCACGTTTCTTTTCCATTACAGTACAGGTTGAATTAAGGTCTTATATAACTGTATCTTAGTTTGTAATAAACCTGTTAACAAATATTATTTAACCTTAATTATATGAAATAACCCCGTCACAGCAGATCTACGTACTCAGCGAATTTCCAAATCAATAATATGACAATAATAGTACAAGTATGTGACAAGATTGATCAATCAATACCTGTTGATAAATTAGAGTATTTGCCTATCCTCTGTAACATTAACATGGGAAGGAGTATGCAGGTTTGCTGCATTGAGGAACAGTAAAAGTAGGAATTTTTACCATAAACTATTTTTAATCTGACCATATACCATTATCTGAACATAAATAAAGGAGTTTGCCTATTCTCCATAAGATTTACATGGGAAAAGAGTAAGCAGGTTTGCTGCTGTGAGGAACACATAAACTATTTTTTTTAGTATAAGCGTATGGATCCGAACCACATGAAGCTAATTATCGAAAAAAAACCTATTTTTGGGGTACCAAAACCCCCCCAACTACCTATTCCGATTGACCGATATTCTGGATTACGAACTCGTCCAAGCAAATGTAGGAATACACATTTCTACAAAATTTGGTCTCGATCGGACCATTTTATGAGAGTTATCATGTCCACAAAACACACACACACACATATAAAAATCTATGTACATATATATATATATATAAACATTTTACCGACTACTGTTTTTGGTCTCTGGGCACCTAAAGACAAAAAAATAACATGGTCCCTGGCTTAAGTTTTGTCATGAGACTTATGGTGATAGCTTTTTCCCTATGGGAAATTCGCTAAAAGCAAAAGTAACTAATTTCCCAATAAAAAATTAAAAACTCTTAAATTATTATACAATAGTATATATAAATTAATATTTACATAAACTTGTATATCAATCAACGTAACTATTTTTAATTAACTGTTTAAAACACAGGAGTTATTAAAAAGACATATTTTCTAATACTCAGTGCATTAGAACAACAACAAAAATAATAAAGTATTATTTTATAATCAATATGTTACTAAATAAAAGACCTCTTTATTTGTACAAGTTGTGCTAACTGTAACTTGTCATGAGATAAATATGCGAGACAGACTTAAGGTCACTTAGCATTCCCGACCGTATCTCCCCACAAC
Source organism: Nephotettix cincticeps (assembly GCA_023375725.1). Taxonomy (NCBI): domain Eukaryota; kingdom Metazoa; phylum Arthropoda; class Insecta; order Hemiptera; family Cicadellidae; genus Nephotettix; species Nephotettix cincticeps. Next base: position 19,214,356 of record CM041789.1, on the reverse strand, counting down.
TTATTTATTTACTATGCAATTGTTTACAACAGAGAAATAAAATCTCCAATAACAGTAAATTATATTATAACAGCTCAAACAGTACTCTCGTATCGTGTCCATCTTTCTGTTCATTTGCTAAAATGAAAATAACTAAAAAATGACACCTTAAACTACAGCTGCTCCGAGTTTTAGGCCGATAACAAACTCCATGTTTTTAGACACTTAAAATAATAACAACTGAGCGCTGTGCTCACCCCAACCTTTTTCCAATTTCTGTACAGCAGTTGGAGCTATTTTCCTTGAAAATGAATGAATTAATTACAATTACTGACTAAAATAAAAAAAAACTACAACAAAACTGTAAGCTATTCATATGGCTGCACGCAAAAATGCATGTTCAATCGAGTACTCGATTTATTTTCAATAAACGAACATTCGATTGCTTTACGTTCGAACTCGAACTCAAAATCGTAATGTTTTCAGCTGTTTTGATTTCAAGTGTGTGTGTGGTCGCTGTCGATGTCTATACCTATGTCAGTCTGTCAGTGTCAGTGAGTCAGTGTTCGTCATCTATGTATTTAGTACTTGCTAATATGATCAATAATTATCAATGCTGTCAGTCCGTAATGTACCAAAATACACTTTTCTGTTAAGAGTTAATAATTTATTACTTACCGTTTTAATAAATAAAAATGACTTCTTCAGAAGAGGATGAATATCTGGAGGAGGAAATAATGTGCAACGGTTTGGTATTATCAAACATTTACTTTCCAGAGGAAATTCTTATGAATATTTTACTTTTCGTGAATTGGAAGGATTTATCTTCTATGAGATTGGTTTGCCAATGTTGGAAAAGAATAATTGATTCAGTTGTATGCTTTGAAAAGTTAAAGAGTGTTAGTTCCAAGACTTTGACTGAAAGCTTCACAGGTCCTCTTTCAAAACTCAAAACAGACAGTGTACCCTTTAATTTATATTATGCTATCAGCAAAGGAGTCTTTGGGGGAAACCTGTTAAGAAATGTGTTCGGTTCAGGTTTGTAATTTTTTACTTCTAGGTATGCTACTTAAAATTTACTCTATTATAAGATTCTGCCTATTATTTTGTGTAATTATTGTTTATGATGTACTGGCATTATTTCCTTAATTAATTAAAAATTAATTTATTGCTTCGTCAACCATCTCAACATTTTAAGCACCTTGTTATGTATTGGCCTTTTCAAGAAATGTATTATCTTCAGCCTCTGGCATCATTAAAACTTTGAATAGATACTAATAAAAACCACTAACCGGTTACATATTAAATTTGTATCATTAGTTTTTCTGCAAGACTAATTTTCTATGTTCATAAATTGATTTATAATTTTGACATTCTTGAGGTCACCATGACCTGATCTGATCATGGCCCAATATAAATATTTTAAAACTGAAAATAAATATTAAAAAATATATTATTAGGGCCTAAATGCTGGAAATACTTTTAATACAAATTTTCCGTAGTTAAATAATTATATTTTCAGGTTGTCTCTTGAAAATATAATTATTGTATTTACTGATAATAAACGTAGGGCCTAGGAATATTTTGCTTTTTTTCAATTACATGCACGGTATATTTTGACAACCAAATTTTTAATAGACCGAAAATGTTACTTAAATAGAACTTCATTCTCAGCATAAGTATTAGGCCTAAGTAAAAGGATAAGGTCATTAAAATTAAAAAGTGCTATTGTTTTTCAATGGTCATATTTAGCAGCACTTCTTGGCTTCCTTAGGTCACTGGTAGCGTACTTATTCTACTTTTACTTATTTAGTTCCTAACAACAGTAATATTACAATAAAAATACAATATAATATGTTACTTATATTTCCAGGTGATGATCCTCATGTTTGTCAAGTAGATCAAGATTTTTGGAGAAGCTTTCTGTCCAGAGGTAGACAAACAAAGTATGCTAACAAAGCACTATGCTCTCAGAGTAAGTCAATTAATGTGTTCCCTATATGAAATAAGATACATTACTGTAATTTTTGTTTTAGTCCATACATACGTACTTGTTATGTAAGGTCTACAGAGATAGCTAAAATGAAAATGTAATTGAAATATCATAAGAAAATACTTAACACTTATTCCAAAACCCCGGTCTCACAAACCCCTGGGAAATTTCAATGCGTAATATTGGCAACACTAAATGGTATGTGGAGCTACCCGTCTCAATACCTCTTCCCCACCCCGTCTCCTTGGCCTTGACATACTTTTCGCTCACTTTCCTCGGAGTGTTTTGGAGTGATTATTTGATTTTCGTAAACGCGCCTGTCTCCCTTACCGACGGTTTGGTTGACGCTTTTCGCCTATACTATAACTTTACCATTTATATAAGTATCCACGGTCATATTTGTTGGTTAATACGTCCAATCAACACATTCAACATACGTAAAATAACATACATACAAAATATTAGTTCTTACTAAGTTTTGATTGTGATGAAAAGTTGTGATGAACAGTGTATTTTAAAATTGTAGGCGACTGTCCTAAATACAAACATTGGGGAGTGTTGAAATCAGGAGGCAATGGATGGACTGTAGAAGCAGAACCTGCTGGGAGTCAGCCTCTCCCGCCGCACCTGCCCGGACGTTCATGCTTTGTCACATCCTTTCAGTGGTGCATTAAGGAACAACTGATAACATTAGCAGAGCACGGCCTAACTGCCACAATAATGGATCAAGTTCAACCGCAGTTTGACATCTCTGAATGGTTTGTAAAAATATCTACAATCTTCATAGGGGGTAGTTTCTATTTCTCAGAGTTCACTATTTTGCCATTAGAGTATGCTTCATAGCCAAGTAATCCCTTTCTCCGACTATACACGGTGGCCGAAGTGGTTAGGGCGTGTCACTGATGAGCGAAATGTTCGAATCCCGACCATGAGCAATCCCAATTTGGCTGGCGAATGTGCGGTATAGTGGAGGGAGCCCTCCTTAAATAAATGAAGACCGGGTAGGGTGGAAGTTTACAGCATTTGTAGGCTTAAGTGGCCACCTGTTTTGCTTTTGTGGTTAGTGGTTATAAGGGGGAGCACTGGTGTTTTTTTTAATTTTTGTTGAATTATTTTATGAATGAAATGTAAAGAGACGGGCATTGGACACCCGGCGTGTTTGTGGGATTTAAGAAATTAATATGTGTTCATTTATTACACAGAGTTGCAGTGGGGTTTAAGTAATTGTGTGAAGCTTTGTGTAAACAGGTATGCAAGGCGATGGGACTGTCGTGTCAGATACATGCTGCACGTGTTTCTATTAGACGAGAGAGAGGAAGTTGTTCAGGAACACCAAATAAAAGCTGGGGAAGATCTTGAAGATAATGAATGGCATGAGGTATAAAACTATAGATTATGTCAGCTACGCAACAGCCTTGCTACATCTATGAGTTTCAACTGGAACCATCTCAAGTAGTGTACTGTATTGCCCCTAGAGTAGGTTTTGCCAAGATATCGCTTGGTTGTACTGGGGTCCAGTTTGATGGCATTTTTAGATTTAATTGGGATTGCACACCAGTTTTAATTGCAAGTTTTGATCATTCTAGTTTTTCAAGTCTATTTTTCAATTTTTATAGTTAATTTAACCAAGTTTCAAGAACTACTGTGTGCAATATACTGACCTTATGACGAGCCTTTATTTCTTGATGAGTTGATGTGAAAAACTCCTTAAGGGGGACGAAACTAAAAAAGACTTCATAGAAAATGAAATAAGAAAACTATTTAAAAAACTGTGTCATGTGGTTAATTATGAGTTCAATATTTAACTTTAAATGTTTGTTTAGTTTTGATGGACATTCCGCTTTTACTTTTTTTATGAAACTTCTAAGTTTTCTAGAAACTTATTTGGTATTTGGTTTTACATTACTTTTTTACTCTAATTCCATACATTTTGAAGGTGGTACATACACTATTTCATAGTTAGCTAGGTTAACATGATATTTTCACACCTTAAAATATCTATCCGTTTAGTTGTACATTCGATTTAAATTTTTGGCACTGTTCCAGGTCACTCATAGTTTCAAAGACTACGGACCAGGTGTAAGATACATATTGTTCCACCATGCCGGATGCGACGGCCAGTACTGGGCTGGTCACTATGGCAGCAAGATGGCCGGCGGTTCAGTAATCGCACGTATCCCGACTTCAAGGTTTCAAAAATCAGTTGTGGATGATCAACCAAGTTAATCTTTTATGATTCATTTTGATGTCGATACCCTGTGTTATGATTAATATGGTAACCTTTTCAATTTTATCTAGTTCTTAGTTTAAAGTATAATCTATGATTGTCATCATTGAAGGAATATTCTGTATGAATCGTTCTTTATTGGCTAAACAGAGAGTATATAATATTTAGGAATTATTCTAGATGAAGGAATTAACTGGAAGAATTATGTTTTAAACTAAAAAAAAAACTGAACATCATTAGAAATTTCAATTTTATTAAAGCATTCTGTAATGAACCAGGTTGAGGTTTCTTTCTTATCTAACAAGGAAAACATTGCTTGATATGAAAACTGTCAGGCTAATAACATAATTGTATTTCTCTCATTACAGTCTATTTTGAAAGAAATTTTATTAGTCACTAGCTTTTACAAAGGAATTTAGGTACCAGCTACGATTCTAGTCTTTTATGGAAATCTTAAATTACTTTTTTTGTAAATAGATTATCTACAGTTATATTTTTACTTTTACTGTTGTTAATTTAATTTAAAGAGACAGATAACTTAATAATTTTTTTTTTTGAGAGCATTAATTGGGGCTAATTTCTTCTTCTAAATTTTTATATGGCTTGGTAGTCTAGGGGTATTGTAGAAATCAAAGATTAATTTTGCAAAAAAATTCTGTAAGGAGAGTTATGGATGTAGGATCGCTGGTACAGTCAGGCCACAATTTTCGTAATCTAAAAATCATATATGAGGTAGTGATGTTGGTTTTTAAGTACTGCTCACCTAGTGCTCATAAGTCCCATACTAGTCTGTGTTGATAAGAAAGTACTAGTAAAAAAATGTTTGTATTTGCTTCCCTGTGGGAAATAGGTTAGATCATGTATATGTCTAAAGGGAATGTTTTCAGTCCATCTAACAGCTCTCGCTCAAATTGTCAACACCCCCCAAGAGCTAAGACACTCTTTAAATGTTTATGAAAATGTTGTATTTTGGATAATACTGTTAAAGCCTTGTCTCATTTTATTTTATTTGAAATAATTTTTTTCAGGATAGCTAGTCGCTGAATCCATGTCAAGGGAATCAACATTATTATATTACCTGTGATTCAATGTTAGCTCTAAGTAAAAATATATGTCCTGTTCATATTTATATATTATACTTTGTTATTTTGAAGACATTTGTTTGATTTTTCAATAACTTCTTTCCGTAGTCATAATGGATATACAGTTTAACACTGCTATGAATGAATTAGCGATCCTTTCCTCAGGAACTGCATCATTAGTTTTTCAAAAGGCATTTAAAATTAAATATATTTGTGCCACATCTTTTACTCTATGTAAAATGTAATCAATATATATGAAAATTATGTATGGATGCCAATGGGTGTCCACAGCCCCCAGCAAGAAATTTTAAAGGTTTAGGTATTGAATGCTCCAGGCGTCTATAGGCATCCTTGCATGAATCAATTATTGCTACAAAGTCCTAAATATGTTTTGGAATGAATAGTGAAACATCTGCATTTAGTAAAAACTAAAATAAAAAGTCACACTGCAAGATTACAAGTATATGTTGTACAATAAATATAAACCAAAAATACGCATATTTCCAACATTGGTTACGAAACGTGAAGTAAAAATGGTAAGCCTGTGTGATACTTAAAAATAAACATAAAAATTTACATTTGTAAATTTTTACTGACTGAATTAAGAGCAACATTATTTTTAACCACCATCACATTTTCGTTTTTGAAGGTCCTGGATTTTAATCCATAATTTTTACTATTACAAACATACGCAAAACTACAAACAATTACCACCAAAATATAACCAAACTCATCAACAAAAACACATGGTAGTGGGAAAACACATAAAATGAACGATCAGCTGATATTCAAGGGCCAAATGTATTATTGCACGAGGCGCCGATCAGTACCCATTGCACTGAACGTGTTAACCAAGAAGGGCTTGAGATTGAATAGTATCCAATATCTTGTGTGTTTTTTTAGATAATTAGTTAATTGATGTTGAAAGTACATGCTGTTTACATGTTTATCAGTCGAGTACTTTTGAGAGGAAGTGTAATAACTTCTTGGTGTAAAATCATGAATACCTTCGGAATAAAGGCTAAAATTCTGTTAATATATCAACCCCATTTGAAAAAGCTGGTATGTAGGAAGAAAGTTGTTATCCATGTCATATCCATGCTGAAATAAAATCTGAGGAACTGATTAAATACTTTCTTCAGAAAAAGTAAAAGATTTATTTTACCATCCTTACGCTACGATTTTTTATAAGTCTTATTTTATTTTAATCCTCAATTTTTAAAGTTTTCATATAGTGTGAAACACATTAATTTAAATTATTTAGACGAATAAAAAATTTCATTGGACATTGGAGTAAAGAGCTGTTGTGTTATGTAGCTGACTGTTTCAACATTAAAGTGAGACCAATTACCTTAATTAATTATCAGCTCTTGGACAATTATTCCAATACATGCTACAAAAATAAAGGGAAAAACTACACTCAAAAATGTTTAGTAATAAAATTTATTTACATGGCAATAAAATCTACTTGACATAAAATTATTAAAATGAAATGATATATAGTTATATCCTATTTAAGCTATCTGATTTCATTCAAGATCATGAAGTTCTGATAAACAACTTGTAAAAAATTATAACCTTAGATTCAATGTCACTTTAGACTAAATAAAATTTTACAAAATACCTCTTCAAACTCACAAATAGCTACATTAATCCTTCTTTAACAATGGCATTCCTTGTTTTACTCTTAATATATTTTGAGTAGGTAACTTTTGTCAAGGAAAATTATGTGATTAGTCATAACTTTAAAATGTTCAAATTAAGAACATTTCATTAAGAACCTGCTCATAAAGAAATCAGATTTTAAAAACCTTACAATGTAAAAGCAACTTAAGTACAGTAGAACTCCAATTATCCGAATTAATGGGGACCGGGACCCATTCGGATAATCAAATATTCGGATAATCGGAGTTTTTTTTTTAAATTGCCATTAGAGAGAAAAAAAGCTACGTTTTGATATTGCATTATTTTTTTTATTGAATTAAATGTAAGAAACGTGATATTTTCACATGTTTTAAGTATAAATAAAATGTACGTACAAGTTTAGAAATAAAAATTATTGTTTTTTAAACATCTCCGTCAATGTAAGCTGTTTTGTGGTCTTCATCCGTTTTCAGGCAGCCAGGTCACGCATTCGCTTGACGGTGAGCAGTTGCAAGTTGTCACACTCGGGCTTCGCGGGGGGAAGAATAATAGCGCACTTAGACTTTTTTTGGCCAATTTTTTTTATGAAAGTGATTCGGGTAATCGGCGATTCGGATAGTCGGACTTCGGATGATTGGAGTTCTACTGTAGTTAATAACATGCAATAGTCTTCTAATGCATTTCAGTTGTTTTATTTTTTTTATAGAAATAAATTATATAGTATACTAAAACAGTTAGCAAAAATATTGATTCAGGTTGATTTATTATATAGAAATAGTGATAACAAATGATGAAGATAGAAAATAATACATGAAAATGATAAGCATGTGCAATCATCTACAATTTAAAAAGACCAATCGTGCATTAATTTATAAATGAAAATTGTAAAAAAAATATTTACAACCCAAGCATGATTCAATACTTACATCCTATGGTAAAACAAATGCTATACTCAACAATTTACACATTAAAAATTGTACAAATAAAATTTATACAAAGTACTAAAAGAGGCGTAACTCAATCGCCGAGTAAGGCGTCAATGTCTTTCAAAAGATCATCATCTGGCGTTTTAATTGAAGTGTCCTCCGTGTTGGAAGAAGGAAGTTCTACGTCCACATCCATGGCTGGCTCTTGACTCACTGGTTCATCGATCGTCGAACTTACAGCAGGACTTTCGGAAAGCTTCGGTCGCTTGAGTTTCACTCTTATCAGATCATCCGGCTTGATCAAGCACCGCTTCAACCTCACTGGCCTACTCCTGGGTTCAACCGAGACCGCAGATTCCGCCCTCCGAGAAGTAGTCGAGTCCGGCTGCAACTGCCCCTCCTCCGACTTTCTCTTGTTCTTACGGATCTCCTCCAGTGACATCACCTTGAACGTCAGCTCCGATTGCTGCAGCGGCACGGAAACAGTCGGCATCGCAGTGTCCGTCTCTGTGTAACTGTAATACGCAGCTGACTCGGCTTGGATTTTATCTAGTTTTATCTGCTCCAGCGTCTTCACACTGACTGGTGACTTAGAAGTCTTAAAGGGAGTTGGAGGGACACTTTCGTTATCTGACTCTGCAAGAACACAGGGTTACAGAGTTAGAATCGCAAACCGGATACTGTGACTTTTTCATAGAAAAACAAACCAATATAGAGATAAACCAAAGTTTGTCCTACTGAATAACATCATTAAAGTATTTTGCTTTAGGAATAACATTTTGTTTATTTATAAGCTACTCAGAGTCTATTGTGTATTATAGCCTATGACCTAAATAAAATTATTTATGTAAAAATAAGTCAAACTCCTTAGGAGTGGTAAAAGGATAGAATTTATGTTAAAAACATGATCCTAAAGAGTAGTTTTATATTTTCTTTCTGTGAACTAAAAGTAGTGAGTGTCATTTTAATTGTTATCCTTAAAAAAAAAAAAATTAAAAAGTAGGTCTACAGGCGGTACTGTAATCATTGTTTTTATGTGTCAATCTGTGTTTAATTTTTTCTCCTTAGTCCATAATGGATAAATTGTCCCTGCAGGAACACTTGATGCCGTTCAAGAGAAACATGTAGTGTACAAACCTATATGTGAACAGTGATAAGACGTAAGTAAATTGATCTAAATACACAGTTCGGGTCTAAAATAATGGATTTTGTTGGTACTGTACTTTTAATGCAACTTTACACTTCATTTTTGGATAGTCTGAACTTAGTAATCTGAACAGGGTTCGGTTCCAATTAGTTCGGATTACTAGGGCTCTGGTGTAACTAAAAACTCAAAACAGCTTAAACATGTTTCAAAATACTCAGGGTAAAGAATTGCAGTAACTGAACAACAACAAATAAACTGCTCGGACATGTAGAAAAATTCTGTCAATGAAGTGTGTTCTTGCAGTTCAGAGAAATGAAATTCAACACTGAATTTTTAAAGAATTTATTTCGCTCTGGTATAAATGATTATTCTAATTTCCCAGGAAATTGCATAAATTTATGACAATAAATATTAAGGCAAGAGAAAGCTTACACTAGGGTAAATTGAGCATTTAACAATAAAATATAAACTCCAAACTCAATTAAAACACAAATAAATATTTCTCACTAAGTTAACATTGATAATAACTAATCAGAAGATAAAACCTTTAAGAAAATGGAATGGAATTGTGTGAAAATGTCTGGTGTTTCACTTGCATTTAATCAAAAACTGTTTTAATCAATCCTAAAATATGATGTAGGATTGATAGCAAAATATTAGAAAAAACTTCGTCATTAAGTTAAGAATTATATAACGTAAAAACAAACATTTTCGATTACTTTTTCTTTGTAGATTAACGTTTAATAATTTTAATAAACATTTATGATGAATATTGTATTTACTTCCTTCAGGAAATAGCTTAGATAATGGATATGTCTGAAGGGAATGTTTTCAGTTTCTCTAGATAAACAACTGTCCTTATAACTATATGACGTCACTGTTTCAAATTTTGGTCTAACGGATTGCAAATATCTCCCAAAACTTAGACATATCCATGTCAAAATGATGGTATAATGTGCTTATTTAATGATCCTTTTTGTTGCTGGTGCACACTTCAGCAGCTCAAAACAACTGTAGTCATAACTACCACAAAAGGATCATTCTACAGAAAAACAAGTACAGTAGACTCCCAATTAACGGCGATCGGCAAACAAAAAATTATCAACAGCAGCAAGCAAAGTTTAACGCATTTTAAACATCCATCCTCGTCTCTAAATTATCGCTACCACCTGCGACACACTTGGCCTTGGGACATTAGACTTCTCGGAAGGGGTAAATGACACTTCACTGTACGATCTCACGGTAGACCTACTTAGAACAATTCAATTAACCATTGTTATAAAGTAAGCAAATGCCTAGAAATAAAAATCAATTATGGTCTTTTTCCTTCGAAGCCAATAAAGACATCAATTTCAACAGTAGGCCTGTAATACAGTGCACTTATCTCATTTATTGGGACTGTTTTTTTTACCGATGTGAAAATAATGTCTACAAAACTGTGTGTTAATTGTCAATGAAGTATTTTACATTATTAAACCTAGCATTCATTAAAGGTTATTAACAACTAATTTTGCTTTCATAGTCGTTTTCAACTGTTTCCAGTGTATTTTAGGTTATGTTTTCTTTATGTGCGATTTCGATTATACAGGACTGCTCAGCCACCCATTACTGCGGATAATCTTGAGTTTACTCTACATCAAACCATCATTTTGATTCAATATCCAGAAGCTATACAAAATAAAATAATAAAATTGTAAAATAAAGGAAGATTATTGACAAATGAATAAGAGTACTGTATGAATGCTACAACTTAAGCACAGACATAATGAACAGATAAATCTAAAAAATAATAATTATTATAATATTGTAATTATTGGTCTTTCTCTTGAATAATTCTACATATTTTGCTATCTGGCTGAATTAAGATTAAAATATGAACTTATTAAACTGCACATCATATGTTGAATGTTTAGTTGGAGTGATAGAAAACTAAAAAATATATGCTTCTAAATTATAAAATATTTAATTGTAAACATTCTTAAAAATTAATCTTTTATAATTGTCGCTTTTTATAACCAAAGTAACATTTATTGCTATAACATCAGGTTAATATGTAAAGCAATTAAATATAATAAAGTTCATCAGTACAAAAACACAATAAAACTAAAATCATCAACCACACAACTAGACCAAATTACAATAAAAACACTCTTACAGCAGAACAGTAGAAATAAAATACCACCCATACACCATACAAGAAAAATAATAAAAAATGTAACGGTTTATTAAATTGAGAAATATCACACGCAAACATAATACACACTTGTAACTTATGCTATGAAAATAGTTTTTAAATTATATTTCATCGACTGTCCAAACATAATCAAACAAAGAAAATATGTTAAGCTAACTATCTTGGTAACAAAAACAAACAATTGACTAACTGAGAAAAAACAACAAAATAGTCTCAACATTTTCGTAATGAATCTATATTATATTTAAATCTAAATATTCTATCTAATAAAAATATATTTAAGTAAATGAATAAGACAGTTTACAACTTAAAAATACCTTCCATTGTAAAATGGATATAACAGTAAAAAATTTAATCAACAAAGGAAAATTTATTCTTGATGTTTTACTTCATCAGAGAATTTTTCAAATGGAGAGGAAGGCAAGCAGCCCTAAAACAAATATATGTAAATTATGGAAATTTCTCCTTTTAGGAACAAACGTGGAACACAAAACCTCACATCACATCTGGAAATGTGATTTTTCATCCTGCCGTTGGTCGAAGGGTAAACGCTCCGCTTACCTTTGTTTTCAACCCTTCATAAATTCGAGATTCGTTATATTTCCTGCCTAAAATTCAGTGTAGCTGTCTGAGTAGGGGATAGCCGGCCTGATTTCTAAACTATATCGAGTCTACTTTTTAGCAATTTTTTTTGTGAGCGCACTATAATCCTTTGTCATGCAATGCTAACACAGCAACGAAAATCTATCTAAGTGACACTAAATGCATAATAAATTCTAATTGTAATGATTCATTGTTATGTGCTTTTTTATGGGCCTACTTTAAATGAAAGGCTTGGGTAAAACTGCAAATTTTTTCTAAGTTTATATAATGTACATATTATCATTTAAATAAGTAAAACTTCCACAAAATGGCAATAATGTGAAACAAAGAGATAAAATCATTCTATTGACAATAACACAAGTTTTTCTACTAGTAAGCGCTTCAAAATTGTTGGTGAGCGTCACGCTAACCTTCGACCCATGGCGTTCTTAGGAGGTTGGACCAGCATAGGTTAATCTGACATTTTCATAAATGAGCACATAATTTGTTACAAAGCTATTTCATCAAACAAGGGCAAATCCTAATCCCTCCTACAGAAATTAAATTCAAAACTGATTAATCTATTGAGGATATTCAATTTATCTTGATGTTTTACAAGTTTCTTTCATAAATCATATTAGATAACCCCCAAAAGGTTTATTCACCAATTTTGTTATCACTTAATGAGCAAAATATATGAGTAAAGTATAAAATTTGTCTAAAACTTATATTCCTATTAAAGGACCCACACAATTGGCTAGATTCTCAGCTGCGGATTACAGACACCTTTGTGGATGTAATTCAAAACGTAACTGTAAGGTTACATCTGCAACTTTTTCACTATCAGCTACTATTCAGAGATTCCCCATCGCTCAGCCAGATTCACCAAAATCATCAATTTATAACAGTGATTAATTAAAAAATTCATTCATCAAATGGAAGAATATCTATAAAGATTGCAAGTAGGTTACACATCATAACAAAGTTCAATATTCTCAAACAAGTATTTTCAAACGAGTGTGAAGGTTCTCGTTGCTAACTTGAAACTGCTGTTTGGATTGTCATTTTTACGGTTGAACAGATCTAGAAAAATGAGCTGATAACACTAATTCAAGATATTTTTGCGACTATTAATGCTTTTTTTATACTTAATATTCTCACACAGGACAGACTGGCTGCTTGTGCTAGTACACTACATAGATGATCTGCTAATCACCCATTGAAATACAGGACCATCCAACTCTATTCGAGCTGCAATTGCCGTGGAGAATACAAAAAAATCATACCTAAAAGATATAAAAATGTTTAACAAATTATATTCTAACTATATAAGATTTCCTCGCAGAAAGACAGTGATTACTATGTTCTGTCTCTTTATTTTATTTTAAGAATTTCAACACAATATGTTAATGATACACGCTGTATTTTGCTCACTAAGATTACATTAACATTGCAGAAGACTCCCTATAGTTTGGCATGGGATAGTTATGTCAATGCGGAAATTAAGGTAATTTTCCTGTGAAATTACCAAAAACCGCCAACATATCTATTATCTTGTTACATACCTTTCACACAAAATAACAAAAATATCATTTCAGCTACAACAAATTCTAATAATCAATGAAAACTGCTATTTCCTTAATGGATAAAACGTTTAAAATTAACCACAAACTCTTTGAATTTCCCAAAGTCTCTCAGTGATCAAACTACAGGGAGTCACCAGTACTTTTAAATAATAAAGAACCACTTTTTAACATATTGAGTGATATTGAGTAACAAAAAGATACACACAGTCACAAAAAATTATGGTGTCACATTATAAGAATGAATTTCATAACCTAGATAGAACACACTTCAAAAACAGAATTACATACTAGTACATTTAAAACAACAGTAAATATTTTTAATATCAGAGTTGTTTTATAATAATAAAAGTTGTATGCAACAACATACATGTCACTAAAGCTGCTGCCAAGTGTTTAAACAGATGGTTTTGAGTCGTGTTAGTTGCCATAATTATTTGCTAATCCAATCGTGGTATTCCATCGGTTAGATTGATTATACAGCTCTCATAACTTACGGATAAATAATTCATTGTTTGCCCTGAAATAGCTTAAATTTATTGATATATAAAAGTCTTACCGTAGCTATCTAGTATGTTTTCCCAGAATCATATTCGAAATCAAAATTTCATTGTCAGCTTAAAAATGATTGACGTTTCCATTTCAGGGATTTTGTCTCTATGTTTAACATGTGACATTTTTAATGCTTGTGTTTTGTGTCATATATAAACATCAAGAAGAAGTTCCTAAGATTAAAATTAAATATTTTAAAATGAATTCTAGGAAAACATATTGGATTGCTAAGGTAAATGAGAATAAATAATTATTATAATACGATTAAGACAGAATTTTTTTATGTTACCGTTACTGGAAACTAGGTGCGACAAACAAAACTAAGAAAACTACAGTTAGCAACTTTAGTATCAGAGTAGGTTTGCATTTAGGCTATATTTACTAACTTAGTGGAGGTGTATTAGCGAATCAGGATGCCTTTTAATCAAAATCAGAAAATAAGACCCTAATGAAACAAGAAAAAAATCCCAAACTATACATTATATTATCTAAAGGCAGATTAAAAGTTTTTTTTTAAATTTATTTATCAGTCTATAATTGCATTAAAAAATCTTCTGAACTTAAAAAAGTTCTGAACTATCAAGTATTTTCAAACATAACATCGAACCATAAAATTAATTAAAATAGAATAAAAATTACTTTACACATTATAATTTACATTCAACCCATTGCAGGCAAAAAAATCATGTTTAGTATCATATACAACAACACTCGTGACTATTTTTCCGCATTTCAAGCCATACACCGACAGTTAAGACCATGTAGTCTTATTCGATATTTTTAATTTTAACAAAGCTTTTAACATATAACTTTGTCTTTTTACACTTTAAGCGAGAAATCTCATTTTGTACTGCACAAATTGAATGGCACATATGACGCAATGCTTCAATATCAATTTTTCAATTATTCACCTCAAACCATTTACACATTTAGAGTTTAATTCAACAGGAATCATTTCATTGTAGGCCTATACCTAAATGACCTACATCATTAACCATGGCATGCATTTGGAAACAAATCCACATTTTAAACTCCTGGAGATGCCCTTTTATCACACGTCACATTGCCTACAATGGGTTAAATTTGCAATTTTCGAGGGATTTAGTCTAAAAAAATATCCATGACCAAACCGATGATCTCATTTCGGCGATAAGATAATTTTAACTTTTCAGCGTAGTTGAGAAAACAAATTTCATAAATTTGGAATACCATTTTAATAAGGAATACAGGAAAACATTTACTTTGTGATTTTATATTGCAAAATATCTAAAACTAAGACAATACATGTTTTGTGCTCATACACATTTTATTCTAACTATGGCTAATTTTAGTTCTACCTTTTATTTTTAGCACATTTATATTGCACAGCTGTTCACAGGTTTAATTTAGACTGTCTGGGGTGCAACACATGAAAATTTTCACTCAGTCATTTTAATTTTACTATTTATTAAAATATTTTTACTAATAAAAACACTTCTATTAAAAAGTTATATTTTTATTTTCATACAAAAACTGTGCTTTAATCTGGAATCTCTAGTTATTAATTCAAACAAATTATTATTAAATCAAGTTTTCTTGCTATTTAATTTTTTACACAAAAAAATATAGTTCTCCAACTCTACTATTCAGTTTTTTTTATTTTAATACAAAAAATTTAAGCTCATGTATAAAATCAACAATCTGCAGAATACAGTGCTGTTGAAATCTGTAATTAATTGTTTAAAATGAAATGTAAGAATAAACATAATAATTGGTGTTCATCCTACAACACAATATGTCTTATTTTACTGTTAGTTAGATTTTATGACAGTAAAAATTAAATAATAGTAAAAAGTTTATAAAAAAATGACTTGGTTTAACAAATTATTCTCCGATTTCATTTGTAAAATTTATATTACATCAAGATTGAAAAGTATGGAATTTAATTTTGTATATAAAAATAAACAAATTACTATTAAAGTATCTTAATTGCAGTTAATTAACAACAGTTGTTAATTTAAGTCGTTTTAAATTTAATCACCTGAATTTCCAACTGTGTTCACTCATTTACCGAACAAATCGTTTTAGACCCATCTTCAAATCAACCAGTTTGTGAGATCGCTCCCTGCTAAAGCAAATTAATTTTTTTATTAAAAGTATTTTTTCTGAAACCTGAATTATACACTCTGTAATTTTTCAAAATCTTGATTATCAAAAATCTGATTTATGTTAACTATTAAGTGGCAGTGTGTGAAGTAAAATAAAATAGCATAAACACTCTTTATTTTATCTGATGGTCATTTCCATAGTTAGAAGTTAGTTAATAATAGTAGCGGTTTCCACGAATCAGTAATTTTATAATAGCAGATCGAATTGCATGTTGAACCTTAACACGTTTTTAGTTTAATAACTGTGTTAAGTTTACAGTTACTATAGATAAATGCCAGTGTATTTGTGACATTAAAGCAGGAACTTATTACATATTAAAAAATCGTTATGGCATCCTAAAATATTTACGTCAGCTTCTCTCAGTTGGACCGGAGTCCCCGGTAGTTTCGACAACCTGTTCTCTATCGAAGGGCGAGACACCAAATAACAGAGAAAACAGAACCACACTAGGCAATGAAAGAATTAAAATCATCACTTACTAACACAAATTTTGACAGCCTACAAATTACAACTCGTACAATAAACTAAGGACTTTATTTCTTTAATACAAAACTGCATTAATAAGTGATGATAATATTCACTATGTTAACGCCTGGGGCAGATGAACTCGGAACGCTATTCCACGGAGTGAGTGGATCAGTAGAGGCGCATACCTTCCTCGAAGCTCACAACCACAGGTTCCACGGATGTGTTTCCATAGCTGGATTCACTCCCTTGGCTGGGTCGTTTTGTTGCGCTAACTGCAGCTGGTTCTGACTTCACTTCGTTTTGACCTAAACCAAAACATACCAAATTTGAAAATTGTAGCACAAGCTCAAAATATCCTATATTTTTGTTGAAATAAAAACAAAACAAAATGTAAACAAATTTTTAAAAATATTTTAAAAACTTGTCCGAATGTTTAATGAAACCTATTACCTAATACCTGTCTGAAATGGCGACCTATCTAGGTAGGTAGGTCCCATTGTGGATTTCAAATTGAGGTACGAATTAATTCGCCAAAAAAGCGCAGAACCGGCCGTTCTAGTGCGGTCGCCAGGCGGCCTTCATATTCTTAATTTTGCTTAACCTCTGTGAACTCACAATATCAATATGGCGGCTTTGTTGAAATTTCTAGTGACCGAAATTAGATGTTATGCAACTCTGGCCTGTATTCTAGCGCTCCCGTACTGCTTTTGACGAGAAAATGAACGTGCCACTACAACCAGCTGTATTCACTATTCCAATCGTTGTTTGTTGACATCCATTGACGTGTGATTATTTGCGTTGTTTTAGAGAAGTAAACAGATAATGTAGAGTGAATGTTTGTGAATCTAAATAATAAAATAAAAAGTGGAACACGGCTTATCCAGATGATCCGGAATTTGATTTGATCCGGAGTTCATGAATGGACTTATGACTGTTTTGATGCGTATAATACAATGCAAAACTATTTTTAGTGGTAATGTACATAATATCTTTTTACTTAATTTACATGTTTCTTCTCACTGTTTTCATGTTTAGAATCAGTTTTTTTTCATTTATGTAAGCCTACAAGTTTTATTTCAAGCGCTACGAATTTTTCGCAAAAATAACTTTTTTAGATACTTGAAAAATAGTGTTAAAATGTTCAATAAATAGAAATGAAGCATATTTCTATTTTCTACTTTATTCAAGCTACCTAAACCCCAAAAAATTGGGAAAATATAACTTTGATTTTTTCAACCTAAATGAGCAGGGAGTGTGATTTTCAGTAGCGCTTTAAGGGTAAAAGCAGCACATAAAATTATTGTTCAATGGTCCTCAATACAAAATACTAATATAAACTAAATAATGTACAATTGATATTTGAGATTTGACTTTTATTTCTGCCTCACATATCCTACACACTGTTGTTCAACGCAATATGCTTCACATTAAAAGTTCCTCTCTGTATTATCCCTCTGTATTTGCTGAGGTAAATATAATTCTCACATTAAAGAGTTTAGATAGTAGTTAAATTTAAAAAATCTGAACCTTCTTTTGGTTTATCAGAGCCAGATTTGGGACTTCGATGCATGAAGGGACAATGTGGCTTGCAGCAACCTGAGGGTTGTGTTTCCCAGTAACATGGGATACTTTTCCGGTTCTTTTTCAGCTCCATGTGCCTAAAGTTACAGTGTTGGTTGAAGCATTTTCCTTCCTTCCAATAGGCGCAGGTGACCTCACACCCGAGTGCACCTTCTTCATGCCTGAACTGACAGCTGTCTCCCTGCACATTAAATCATACTGTTACAAAATTACTTTATTGACCAACAAAAACAATATTTACTAGTGCCATGTTTTAAACGCTATAACATATTGACATGTACTGAAAGAATTTACAGAGGCAGAATCTCTTTTTAAGAAGCCAAGTGTATTGATTTTTTGTGAACTAAGCTTAACTCCTGTGAAACAAAGAAAAAAAAAGCACTTTGTACACTGTGCTTCACACGTAAAAACAAACAAGTGTGACGGCGTCTGTTATCTGGACACACTTTTGTTGATGGGCAGCGGTGATCTAAAGATAAGTGTGTTCTTGGTCCGCTGCTACACGACACATACACTCCGATCGCCATCCCCCTAGAATGACACCATCTAAAGGATTGTCTGTGTGACCTACTGTCTATGTGCAATCTCGTGTGATGTTCCTGCCACGTCAAGATCTTGTGTCTCCTTATGACCCTCAGCGGTAAGTGCCCGGCAATAATCATCGCTTCGCTCTGTCTAAGGCAACTGTCAAGGATCTAAAACCCATCAGAATAAAGAGCCTTTCCGGGGTAAAGGCTCCCCCCCCTAAACGATGCGGTTTAGGGTGTTCAAGTAATATACGGGTGTGATGCTCTCCCTCCATTACACAAGTAGGGTAATCATCTATACATTCTAAGTTTTTATATCAACTAAAAACTGTCCAGAGTTTACCATATAGATCTCCAGCTGAAATTATCCAGCACCACAATCCCTATTACGATTACGAAATTAACTAGTTTTGTGAATGAACCTTATCTAAAAAGATACTCAAACTAAAAAACAGTCATCTGAATCATGGCTTCCAGGTAACATCTAGACCACTATTTATCAAGGGAGGAACTGGCTTAGTTCAGTTTTTAATTTTTTCTCAATTTCTGATTAATGTTTGCTTAAACCTGTACTATTTGTACCTACCTACTTCACCAAAAGAAAGGCTTATCTTAAAAACATATGACAAGGCATTACCTAGACTAGACTACATTTAAAGAACAAAAAATTATACTGCAGTTTTAACAAATGGTCGATGTTGGGCCAAAATTTCTTTTTGTAAAAAACGAATTAATGTACTGTTTAACATTCTAATTATCAAAACAAAGTATTTTTTTAAATATATTATTGTGGATATATCCTTCATTGAGCCTACTGGCACATGTTTGGTTTATAAATACAAATATTTTACTTGTGTGTATTTTTCAAATAAAGTAATAATTTATGGTAAGCGATGTGTATAGTGTCCACAGCAATAGTTTTTCAGGACATAGTTACAAAAGTTGGGTAGCTCAAAGTCAATGGGCTCTCCTCATAATCCAAGGGTTTACCAGTTGGATTCTAAACAGTACTTATATATATAAACAGTTTGACATCAGGTAGAAACAAGACTAGGCTTTACACAGTTCCTAATGAAAGTTTTAGAATAAACATATAAAAATGCCACTGTTGTTGATAATAAACAAAAAAATAAAATATAGGCCTATTAAGAACCCTGCCTTCACTATCCAGGTTGTAATTAAGTTTTCTTTCTACCAAGGTGTTTCCATTATAAGTTTATATTTGATCTAATCAATGTAGCTTCCTTTCTTTCTGTAAAGTGAATGGTAATTTATGATCATAGAAGCAAAATATGATTATATATGAAATATGATTTAGTTACATGTCCTAAAAATTTTCTTTACACAATTGAACGTATTGCCAATAGGATAATAGGATTAATAGGAAATTCAAAACCCGGTCTTCCACCTGATGATAGCTTTTTGATAGTCTAAGTTATGAAGAAGAAAACAAGGTAAATAGATCTAATATTAATTATTGTAAATTATTCTCGTCTTATTTCTAAATAGGTTACTTACTTTAGTACAAGTAGAGTAATAATAAAAGTAGCAATCATTGTTTTTCCTAGTCAAATCCATGATGGGACTGTTCCTTTTTTCAATGAAATGCCATCAAGTTTCTCTGAAAATTTAAAAGACACAGTTATTAAGATTTCAAACCATCAACAAAACAAGTCTAAATTAAAGTAGGCCTATACCGTATAAAAAAAGACAAATTCAAATTTATTTTATTTTCATCAAAACCAACAACATAACTATGAAAACAACATATTGTGTACTGAATTAACGTTTATTAGTACTTTGGTCTCAGTAAAACCAAGTGTTTAAATCCAGAGAGAAATTTCCGAGGAATCACAATTCTTGAGGATATATAGCCAACTGATTCAAGAGTACATTGGTTTCATATAGAATATTGCTGTGGCATTTCTTAAAAACTTTAAGCATTCTAAAATCTGAGGATAAGTTATCCAAAATAGCTTCCAGGACAGTGTCATATAATAAAATGATGCTAAGAGAATAGCGCCATTGAATTGATCACTGTAAGGGATTTCCTGACTATCTTGGCTCTAGATTTTTACAACAGTCTACATTTGAAGTCTAAAACAGATTAATAGAGTAATTTCAATACAATTTGAATATAGACAAGATAAGTTAATGTGAAGAGGTAATTCTTAGAATTATTTCAGACAAACTAATCAGGGAAGTGAGGATTAGAAGAATAGGCCCCTACACAAATTGTATTTTGATAATTCTATCTAAGATTCATATGGTGAGAAATAGACTGGATTCTTATGAAAAAGTTTAGCTATATAAAACATGAATTTTACATGTTTCTCCCTCAAGGAGAAACATGTAATGGGAAGACCAAATTATGTTTTCAGGGTAGATATTAGTTTTAAATAATTAAACTTCCAAATGAAAATATTTTTAAACTTAAGAAAAACAAAGGTCAAAGTGCAGAGCTCTTTTATTAGAATTAGAACGTATTGTTAATCTGTTAGATTGATATCACAAGGGTGTAGATAACGTTGACAGACTACCCAGTAGTTTAACTGGAATAGCCAAGAGTTAAAATTGTAATCCTAAATACGGTAATTTCAAGCAAAATTATAGTAAAAATTTACAAATTACAACTATTGCAAAAATTATATTAAAAGTAAACTTACGATTACTAGTGTAATAAGTTGGCAAAATCCAGCCAGCCTGCACAACACGACTACGACAAAGCTTTTCCTTCTGGTACGTCAAAGCCTTTTAGTGTTCAGTAACACTATTTATTCAAAATTCAACGGTACTGTATGAAGTTTTTAATTTTATTTATTCTTCCAAGGGTTTGGCTATTTTATAATGTGTATAGTTAACTAATTAATATGCAATATATAATAATAAATATATAACGACGACCATTGTAATATATGTAATAATATGTACAACAATACGTTCTACAATACAAAACAGTAATATTCAATACTAAGTGCATGCTTTTCTGATTATATATAATAATTATAATAAGTAATAGTAGAAAAAATGATAATAACAAAAGATTGCTACGCTACTAACATTGGAAAAATGTTTGTATTTATTTCCCTGTGGGAAATTGGTTAGATCGTAGATATATCTAAAAGGAATGTTCTTAGTTCATATAAACAGCTGTTCTTATTCTTTTATATTACAAATTCAATCAATAAAATAGCTCTGGTAGTTTCTATGGAAACCTGTTAATATTTTCCATCTTAAAAATCGCCAACACCCCCTCAGAGCTAAGACATCCATGTCAAAAGATAACGCACTAAGTTAAGTTTTGAATACATCGAAGAACAGACTTAAAGGCTGGGACCTATGAGAGTCGCTATGATTAAATCCAGGTAGTCTGGTAAGGGGTTACGTTGGCGTTTCTTTCAGTTGACTAAGCAGAAAAATTAAATTCCATTTTTATTACTAACTGGTTATAGTATTTTAATTGTTTTCAAGGAAAATAATTAATTTTAAATCTCTAAATTAGTATTTTGTTATGTCATACATTACAATTTGTAACGTAACGGAAGTTCACACACCACAGTATTGCGTTGTAATTCTGAAAAAAAGCTTCCCTTATAAGCATTCCGTAATTTAGGATTGCTGTGTTAAACAATTTTGTAGTATTCATCTTTATATGTAACGAAATTAATCTAAACTATGTTTGAAACTAAAATTCTGTTGGTTTTCCTATCATAAGACACTTTTTTTAATTGTCTGTCTGTCTAGTCTACCAGCTCGGTCAGCTGGGTGCTTCGATTGAATTAGATCAAAACAATTTTGAGGTTATGTTTATCTATAGTATGGACATTTTTTACATGTTTGATTAATTTATAAAAATCCCAATTTTGCAGTTCACAAGTTTGAAAGTGTAAATCATTCGTCGAGTATTTTTTCAGGAATCATCACTATGATCGATCCTCTTAGATGGCCAGTTTGTGTGGGTCTTTTAATTTATGCTTCAAATATTGGTTTCGGAATTTGTGTAAGTACTTTAATCCTATTCTAAGATTATCTAAGAAGATTGGATAGTATTAAAAGTACTAGTAATGAAATCAGAGTCAAATATCCTAATTTGAATAATTATCAATAAATATTACTTTTGAATTAAATAAGTCTTACTCTTATTTAACCCTTAACGTCCTGGGTGCAGACCGCTTGAGTAATTTATTTATTTGAATTTAAGGGTTTCAAAAGACGATGATCCCAGCCATGCCAGGTAGTTGTCCCTCCCCACCACTGAAACCGATACCTATTGTCACTTGTCTTCTGGTCGTAATATTTATAGATATTTTTAGATTTGTCGTCAGCGGTCTGTGAGACCGGACCCAGGACGGTACGTGATAGATTAACGACCTTGCTCATTGTCTTGTGTGTTTGTTTTTGACTCGGATTTCGAAGAGATGTTTGAAAACTGGTAAGAGGATGCTTTTATAAGTGAATTAGATTCACGTGGATGGTTAAACCACAATTTTAGCGAGGTTTTCAAAACACGAGGCTGAGGTATGAACTTTCGAGCATTCATCCATCAAATACTGGGAGTAGAGGAACCTAAACTTGACATTGTTGGTGATAGGCTGAATAAAAGAGAGACATACTACACATGTGATCCGAAGAAGTTAAGAAAAACTGCCAACATTTGCTGTTGATTTAAAAAATGTCCACAAGTGTACCACAAAATATTGCAATGAATGTAGAGCTATGTTATTAGCTGAAATTAGCTGTAAAGCGACTGTCTTAATTTTAATGATAATACGTTTTTATAAGTTTTTTTTATATTCATCATATCCTATGGAATGGAAAATACCAATAACTAAACATTTTGTCATATTTATCAAAACGTTTTTATGGTTTGAGAAAATTTTTACATTTTGCATAAATGTAATTTAATATTATTCACATAGTAAACATTTCAAATAACTTAGTAGATTGATAAAATGATTTCCAATAGTAATTTTAAATGTTTTTTTTCAAAAAGGCGGTCTGTGAGACCGCATCCGGGAGTGAGGGTAACAAAAAGATCACCCAGGACGTTAATGGTTAACTGCTATTATAATAACTGTGTGTATGGCATTTCATCTCTTGCACTTGAGCATGCTTTATGGCAATTAAGGATTAATTTGAATTATGATATTTTATTGCTAGGGCAAAACATGGGCTAAAGGTTAAAATTAAAAATGACTACAAATACACCACAATGATTTGAAAACCCTGAATTACCTTGTTTCATAACCTTACATTATGTGTTGTTTGGATGCAAAAAGAGGTAAATATTCCGAACACAGTATTCTACCAATCTATATGAAATTGATCTTAGACTTACTTTTTGCACTTTCTTACAACCTTTTAACAATGTTTCTGTCCGCCGAAGAACCCAATTTTGACGTTTCGTACGATTTATTAGAGAGTTATAATATTAATCTCATCAAGAAAATCACCCTGTAGAAAACACGTATTATGTTCAAAATGGATTAACAATATTGTGAAAAGTTTGTTCTCGTGATTAATGAATTTTTAATTGTAGTCAGATAGTGAGTACGATGGTCCAGTCAGCATAACTCTCTACCACTCCACAAGTCTAGGATTGGAGCCAGAATGGTCGGAAAGAGGTCACATAGATATCCAAAATGTTGTTACTGGAGACATGTCTGTTACTCAAAAACCCGTGGATGTTTCAACAGCTCAGAACTTAATGGTAGGTTGGGTATTTTCATATCAGTTCCTTAAGCATTTCAAAAAAAGAGCATGAAACATATTTTTGTTACGTGCTTGTATTTATGTGTTCCGTAATTGAAATTGTGGGTGTGTACCTTTCTTAAGAAATTTATTTCAAATAAATGAGATTTTTTCTCGTCACTTGATATTCAAATGATCTAAGTTCAGTAATCATAGATAATTGTAAGCTATTCATCTATTGCTAAAAAAATCCATACATACTTTGAAAGGTTTCATCTGATCCCAGTTGTCTTTATTTCATTAGGTGTTATAAATAATATTGCTGAAAAATTATTAATCATGAGTTATTTTGTCTCTCAAATCTATACAGAAACAGTAAAGAACATATTTGTGCTGTCAAATCATTAAGAAATGCACGATAACTGAAAATTGACAAAATATGTAATTGTCTTTACAAATGGAATAAGTCTTTCTACACTGATTCAGCGTATCAACATGCTCAGCAATGTGCAAGCTTGTGAATCACAGATAGACTCAAGGTCACAGGTCAGATCAGTTATTGGGTAAGAGAGGTTCTACTGTATTTTAAGAAAAATATTAGTAAAATATGTCCTTTATTTCAGTAATAATTTCTGTAAATATCTCACTGTGCATCAATTCCATTTTTAACATGAGGTAATTGTGATAGGCACTCGCAAAATCAGATGGGATCTACAGGATTAAATCAGTTGTCAGAACTTCAACTGGAAAAGAAATCTCATTCCTCTCATTTGCCAAAGCTGTAAGTATGAAAACTGATAATACATTAATATGGTTAATTCTCATAATACATTCCAATATACATCATATCATAATTTTTATAATAGTAGCAATGAATATAAGTAGTTGTGAGTTTTTTATCTAGATAAAGTGGTTAGTAGTCTCATCTTCCGCTTCTTGGTGGCCAAGGATTCATTTAGGGGACCCTTTTGCCATTTGCATAAAAGAGACAATGAACATACAGACTTAGAATTGCCTAGTTTAAAAGTATGACTTCACCTGCAGGTTTAGACAAAACTGTGCCAAAACATATTCGGGACTTAGCAAGCCTAGTTTGAACAAATTACTTTATCTGCGGAAAAATACCAGACTAAATATTTCAAAACGTAGTGAGAAGAGTAGTGGTTGAACAACTGGCTATTTCATGTTATCACTACACTGTTGACTGGAGCGTCAGGGTCTATTTAAATAAGCCTATTAGGCTATTGGGAAATACCCGCAACTACATTTGACACTGGTGGATTGTGTTGTGAAGCTTAGTCTAATTATAATTTAGTTCCTGCTTTAATTTTGTTTGCCTTTACTCCATTTCAAAAATTTGTTCACGCAAATTTGCATGAACCAATGTTTGTCGCAGTGTCTGCTGGTAGAGTCTCTATTGACCGACTCGCTTACAGTCAGCGTTGACTACGCAGGCTCTGTTGTGGCCGTTACACTCTCTCCAACCATTTCCGTGTGCGAGAACATTCCCGTGAGCAATGCGGATCTGAACCAGCGCAGGTTCAACACCTTTGTGCACTTCAAGCATATTGAACAGGGACCGATGTAAGTATTTCAGCAATTATGCGACTATATATAGAAAGAGAAAGAACAAGCAGGCAGATCATGTTTATTATTTTTTTGGAAATAAGCTCTTTGTATTTTCTTAAATTGTATGCATAATATTACAAAAATAATATAAAATCATTGAAAGATTATTTAATCTTAATAATACCAAGATTATTAAGACTGTTGGTTCTTTGTTGTGGCCAAAAAATAGCTTGGTTCTAAAAGTTAACAAACAATTCTCTTTTAAAATATTTCTATGGCCATTTAGGGGTTTTTTGGGGGTGGGGGAGGTGAGGTTTACATTAAAATCATAGAAAGATTAAATAAAAAATGGCTTGAAGGTCTTGGCTTCAATAAAATGTGGAATGAACATTATGATTTTCTATGCCATTAACCCTAGAAATGGCAAAGTCGTAATTTACGACGCATTTACATATTCAATAAGAATTGGCAGGTGGAGGCATCTGTCGTCAGTTTTGTGGAATTGTTAGACA
The DNA here is from genome assembly GCA_023375725.1 of Nephotettix cincticeps. Lineage (NCBI taxonomy): Eukaryota > Metazoa > Arthropoda > Insecta > Hemiptera > Cicadellidae > Nephotettix > Nephotettix cincticeps. Next base: position 19,187,951 of record CM041789.1, on the reverse strand, counting down.
CTATCGCCTACGCGACCATGTTTCCCTCTGGGGGCCAACAACCGAAACTGCTCTTGTAGTACACGAGCCTGCCACCGGGCAGGTCTATAACCAAGTAAGCGCTTTCTTTTCCTAGGCACTGGATGGCCGTGGTGGCTAACGCGCTACGCTGACGAGCGTAACGTTCTAGCCATTCGGAAGTGCTAGGGTTCGAATCCCGACCATGAGCAATCCCAATTTGGCTTGCAAATGTGTGGTGTAGCGGAGTGGAGGGCCCACCTTAAATAAACGGTGACCGGCTTGGGTGGAAGTTGACGGCATTTGTAGGCTTAATTGGGATTGCAGTGGACACCTGTTTTGCTTTTGTGGTTAGTGGTTATAAGGGGGGGGGGCATGTTTTAAGCTTTTTTTTGTTTAAACTTTGATATTTCAAGAAGATATTAGTAATTATTTTTATGCTACAGTTAAGAGTAAAAAGCTTGCCACTTCTAGGGTTAAAAAAAAACATTTTCGGGTTATAACTAATATAAATAAATATATATATATATGTAAAATCATCCAAATTTTTTAATAAATCTGAATAAACCTCGGTCCTAGGTTATTGGGGGTAGTAATATATTATTTTTGATAGAAAATATTTGTAGTGCAGGTACAAAATATATTTATTTTTTATCATCTTATTATGAAAACTGTGTTGGTGTAGGCCTTATACAGCAGCCTATATCCAGAAACTGGAACGGGAGAAAGAAGCAAGGGAACGAGGAGAAGTAAAAGACAACCGTTCATTCCTAGCGAAATATGTGAGTAATTATTCAATATCACATATCACATTATTGTAAGGACGTATTAGTGTTATTATAGTAAGATTTTTTTTGCGAGTAATCTTTCAACTTATAATATTCAGTTGATTAGATTATTGCATGTATTATTAATTTAGTGAATTTGATTACCCAACAACTGGTGGCCGTCGCAAAAGTGATGGTCAAACCTGAGGCAGGTTACACAGACGGTGTCATCTGTCAATTTGCTTAGGTGACACTGAGGATGGTCCTTATCCGTTAGTTCACTACGGATATATATAATCGCTTTTTAATTTGTTGTGGGTTAAAGTTGCATCAAGTAATAATATGAAACCAAGATATTTTAGGTTGAAACAATATTGCCAGTGAATTAACGGAATCAAAATTAAAGACTGTAGTGGTAAGTATCTTAACTGAAAGGTGCCCAAAAGGGTCAACTCAAATAGTTTACTGAGACAAAAAATTTGAATACAGAGAATTCTTGTCTCGCAAGTCCTCACTCGTTGCAGGAGGCTGCTAATCATCTGTTGTTTGACTGCACCAGACTCTGTGAGGTAAGGGCTCCAACTCTTGGACCTATCGAAAGGTGCAGACACCTGCCACAGGAGGAGGTGGTTGGTGGGTTGCAGCAGTTTGCCAGGCTCTTAAAACATGATTGAACCTGAATACTTCATCATCATCAGGGGGTGAGGAAGAAGCCAAATCTGTCGACGCGCCTAGGATCTAGTCTCAACCCCTTTATGTAATACGGAGAATTCTCGTCTTGACCTTACTTTTTGTAGGAGATTGATACAATCTATCTGCATGTTACAGTGGATGTACATAGTTCCCGTTGTCATCTTCGTGGTCCTCTCGGGAGCCAGTAACCCTGAGGCTGCTGGTGGCGGAGGTGGTGGTGGGGGAAGATAGTCCGCTGGTCGTATATCCTCACCATTTTCTCCATTTTCTTCACACTATTGTTTTGGTTTTTGTACGAGTGAATGATATGCTGTCATCTGTTGTTTCTCATTGTTAACTTAGGTATTTATTTATAATAAAGTGTAATATATAAATAGACTTTTCGACTTCAATCTTATATTCCTATTGAAAGTATAAAACAAAATTTATTTAATTACCAACAAGTGTTTTGTTTTAGAGTAAATTGTACATTCTATATTTTTTGGTTACATGTATTTTTTATCAGTATTTACACAGGCGCGTAAATATCTGTAGTATATCGCCAAATAATTTCACTAGTGAACTTTATTAAAAAACTTCAATGGCTGATTTGAAGATTTGAGAAATAAACTATTCAGATCAGTTTCAATATTAACTGCAGCTAATCATCTATAAATTCGATAAGAGATTATGCAACATAAATTGGAGCACACAATTTTTGTTTTGTTATTCTGTTCAAAACATTTTCTACGGAACTGTATTTTAAAATACAGGCAGTAGCAAATATACTTGATTATTTTCAAACGTGGTGGTGGGGGTGAAGTAGTAAGACCACAAACTACAAACCACATAGTCGCAAACCATTCACCGTATGCCATGCCATTTTAGTTGCCATAGAACAGAGAGAGTTGAGTGTTGATTTTGAGACATGTTTAAATGGTAAAGATTCTATAATTTCTTAACATTGGCACTTTCATTGAATTTTAATCTGGGTTGTAGGAGACAAACTCCATACTGTGAAATGTAAAACCTTAAAATTGTGAATGAATAGCTTATGATCAACTGGTTCAACAGCCCACCAGTTGTTCAAAGTCAGATCGAATCTTGGCCCACATTGAACGAGTGAGACGCTAGCTCAACATGTATAGACAGACATGTAGCTGTTGCTTTATGAATTTTGATAGATGAGATTTACGCTTAAAAGCCCTTTTATGTATGTGTGAGTGAGGGGATGAAGGAATGAGGGTGGAGGCGACAGTCCTACCAAACTAATTTATATAACATAGGTTTGAACACTGCTTCTTCAGTATTCCGCCCTATAAGTTTCCTAAGAAGTATTCCAAATCCCTTCTCATCTTAACTTCATGAATCAATATTTAAACATAAATTTCCTCCATGAAACACTACACAAGACAACGAGATTAAGATAGTTACGGTCTGAAGATCCGGTTGTCTTCATAAATGGGCCCAAATACTACTATGTACTTAGTGCTTTGCGTTAATCATCCGTTTCTAAAACACTCCAACATGTTTGCACTATTGAATGCTACATTCCGCAAAGACCATCCTCATAATTAGACCAGTTCGTAATTTAGAGGCAAAAGTGGTTCAGATTCCACGTTAAACTGCTAGTCCCTTAGATGCCATTGGCTGTTGGGCTGTTAATTAAGAGTTCTGTCTAAGGAACATGTCAGCCTTAGTCAGTAAAAATACTACAAGATTGTGCCACAATCATCTTACAATTTTATATGTTATCTCCTCAGTATTGTTCAACTTATTCAGAAAGGCCAATTTTGGTCAGCAGTCACTATATCGGATTTACTATAACATAATTTCCTAAGCTTCATGTGAGCTTTTGGGTTGATATAAATTCAACCTCAAATACCCCCGTCGCAGCAGACCTGCGTACTCAGCGAATTTCCAAATCAATAATATAATAATAATAATAATGATATATGACAAGCTTTATCAATATCTGTCGATAAATATGATAGTTATTTGCCTATTCTCCATAAGATTAACATGGGAAAGAGTATGCAGGTTTGCTGCTGTGAGGAACATTAAAAGTAGGCATTTCTAGAATAAACAACTTTTATTTTGACCTTTTTTACCAAGTTTCATAAATATCTGTCCATAAATACAGGAGAGTTTGCCTACTCTCTATATGATTAACGTGGGAAAAGAGTATGCAGGATAGCTGCCATGATAAACACATTAACAATGATTTTTAAGTATAAATGGATAGATATGAACCACGTGAAGCTAAATATAAAGTTTAATCCAAAAATATTGATTGATAAGTGAAATATTAATTTTTCTTTATCCACCATAAGACTAACAGGACCTGGTGACCGAGCTTTGCTCAGATAGAATAAGATATGTATTATACAAGTTAATTGGCAAAATTAAAACAACTTTATTACTCAATGAAAACATTTATGTGGTTTAAATAAAACCGATTTCATACACCTTAATAAGTATAGCATAAACACTGAACAAAAATATAGTCCGCGGGTGGGGACCAATCTCCCAACCTCCGGTACGTGGAACCTGACCACTGTGCTACGGCGTCGTCCAAGTTAGGGCCGTTAAGGGTTTTAAGGGTTTTTGGCCAACTTCAATTGTTTTAGCTGATCTTATACTGAATTTAATTATCCATACAGTTACTATTAGCCTGTGATCAACTGATTTTGTTAGAAAGGAATGAGGATTGAAAAGCAAAAGAGAAATTTAATTTACACCAGTTAATTGGTTTGTTAAAGTGGCTTCAAGCAATATAATGAATACGTTTTCTATCAAAACACGAAAAATTTGGAAATACCTTTCTCTGCTTTTATTTCGCACAGTTATTTCACCCTTTAGTTTTTACAAATTGTTTAGTAATTTGATAATTTTTCATTTATACATAAAATAAATATTTATGCAAAACCTCTATTCACATATTGTTCACCACCATCTTCAATCAACAACTGTCAAAAAAAAGAATGAAATTCGCTAAAAGTGGCAATAATTAAAACAACTTTTAAAAACTGGTTTTATTTGTTTCATTAATTAACTATTTAAAAAAAACTATAATTTTTTTAAAATTTAACCTTATAAATAATTATATAGTATTTCTAAATAATACTTTCACCTTATTTTAATTTTATTACTGTATTGGTCAGTTGACAGTTAAAAACAATTAAAATGAAGGCATTTAAACTGCAATAATGTAGACTATTGCAGTTTACTGAACGGTATATGTTTTGGTATACATTTAAATTTACCAACATTTTTGTTATGAATATGTTTAGGTTTCAGGAGAACATCCATATTGAATAAGATAAGACCTCAAAAACACACTGATGGGCTAGGAACTAAGAATACTCACTAAAACTATATTGTGCGCTATTTATAAATATACCTTCATGAACTACACATTAAACCTATAACCGCATTACACAGTGTAATTTTATGCAAATATCCAATATAACTAACTAAATATATTTATATATCACAGAAATTTGGGAACTTGTACCCTTAACTTTAAATTATTAATAGATAAAAAAGTAGAAAGATGATTTTGGAGAGAACTTTAATCTCTTGGGTGCTGTGGTAATTCTAATCGCAGAAAAAAAATGGAAATATCACTGCTTAAGTAAACAGAATTAACACAAAATTATACTGTCATAAATATATCTAACACGTTTAATGTAAGGGACGAGTCGTCTCGCCATAGCTACCTACCTTCTGCAAAGTTACTTTAATTTTTTTTAAATTTAAATATACTGACAAGAATAAAGTCTTGCATATTTGAAATTTTAGCTACGTTCAGGATACATTACATTTTCAAATAGGCACACAGTTTAACGTATCCTTTTTACTAAATAGCTAACTGGAAAAAGAAACAAATTATTGTTAAAGTACTTTTTCCTTCCTTTAAGACATTAAGGCGGGAGGCGGATAGGAATCAAATAGGTTGCTTAACTTACTAAAATAGTGTCTTCATATCCAGGTGGTGTACGTTTTCTAACTATTAACATTATTTGCAAAGCACAATAAATTAACCGGTACGGAAGCTCACGGGTAACCCTCTGACTCATTATGTTAAAGATTGCTGGATCAAAACTGGGGACTGATTAGATCAAAAGCAGTCTCTGTGTATCGCTAGCTAGCCTGCGTGACTCACACCACTATCCAAGGGTATGGGCAGCAACTTAGAATTTTTATACAAAAGTATAAAAAATGTTACAGTCTGTTCATAATTATAAATTATATTAAGTGATATTTGTTTCAAATGAGAACATTGAAAGTTATATTCCTATTCACATAAAACTTTTTTTACTTTCATTATAGAAAGAAAATAGTTTTATAGGTATGTACATCTTAATTTACTTTTTATACAACAAATAAATTACTTTTGAAGTATTAAATATACAAAAGAAGTTGATTTATACAAATGCAGTAAATTAAATTTGTGGAAAACATGATGTTATAAACAACTGTGTTCCACAGGAAGTTTGTGTGTTGTCAGTACTGGTCAAACAGCTGTGTTCCACAGGAAGTTGGTTTGTTGTCAGTACTGGTCGATCGGCCTGGCCCACTCGTGGATCTTGCGGCCGTATTGGATGTCGAGGATGGTTCTCAAACACCGAAGGAAGAATGGTTCCGCCTGTTCGGCTGTGGGTATGTGGATAGTGTTGTTCTGGTACTGGATCAGTCCCACGGGGCAGACGACACAAGCTGTTCCTGCTCCGAACACTTCCAGCAACTGTGAAAAAAACTTGATAATTTTCCAGTAGCTTATCAACTTTTTTTGTTCTTTCAACTCCAGAGGCATTTTGACAGATTTTTTTGCAGAAACTTTATTTCTTTTGGTTTTGTGCTGTGATTACTCAAACGCTTGTGTCCTCTTGCACCAAAATCCAAGACGTTAACTACTAGGCTACCAAGACACATCCATAAAACACTGACACATCATGATGGCTTATTTTCATCGTAATGAAGGTAATAATTATATGCCATATATCTTAACCACTGACAAAGATTCAGAGACATGGGTTCTATCCAATAAAAATGAAAGACGCTTAATTGTTTTTTGAAAATAAAGTCCTACGCAAAATATTTGGCCCAGTAAATGATGGAGAATGTCAGATTTGAACAAACATAGAGTTACGAGCCTTATACCAGGTACCTTACGTAATAGCTGTGATGAAAGTGAAAAGACTAGGTCGGCTTGGACATGTAGGCTCTACTGCGAAGGGAAGGAGGTATGCACGGCTGATGGAAAATGTCCTCTGGGGAGACCCAAAATGAGATGGTATGACCAAGTAAAGAAATATGTGAGTCAGTGTGGAGATGGCATCAGAGAGAGAGGCTTGGTGAAGAATCAATCTCCCTACGTTATCTCGAGCAACAGTGTACTGCTTCACCCGAATGCTTGATGTGTATGTTATGAGACGATGGCGCAACTTTTTAATGGCTAACAGAATATCTTTTTTACTGTACGTCAAAAGCCGATAATTTAATTCTTATGTTCCAAAAAGTAAGTTAATGTATACCATTAAAATTTTGTACACGGTAATGTAAAATTTGTGTAACCGTGCTGTAGATTAAAATGTTATAATTACATTTATTTTTTTTTTAATTCAAACCCAGTAACTTTTTTCTCCATCAGGTTGTTCGGATTAGACAGACATTTGGGTTACCAGGGTTCAGATTACCGGGACTCTAGTGTATCTTCAAATTCATATTCTGGAAGATATATTGGTTTACACTCACCTGTTGGGTGTTGTGCCAGTGGACGAGCTCGCGCATCGTGATGACCCGCTCCTCCACCCGGACATCGCCCCACTCCCGGGCGAGGTCCAGAATACTCTGCCGTGTTATACCCGGAAGAATCAAACCATTGAGTTCCGGAGTGACCAGCACCTTATCTGTGACAGTAACAGATTCCATTGAAACCTTTTTGTAATCCAGCTGTGAATTTACTTCTATTCTTTGTGATCATTTCTACTTTAGGAACTATGGATTTCAAAATTTGTCCAGGCTCATTTAGTCTCTTATTATATATGAATAACTTAAACTAATCTATTAAATGATTAAAAATTATTCTTCTAACTCCTCGATCATTATAATCTGTTCAGCAACAACAGATGAGTTTCATTCACAAGAAACAAAGTATAAATAATATAGATGTTAGTGTAATGTATGTTGAACACTCATGTTGCTTTATTTGCCAAGTACTGTGCTACAAACAATTGGCGCAAGCACACACAGGCGCTACTTGACATTTAAGTCCTCTTAAGTCAAAATATAGCTTTTTTTACGTTACACATATATTAATTGATGCAGTACTATTTTAACTATAAATTTCAGTATAAATAATATGAAGGCCATTCACAAATAAATGTGGACTTATTACACATTAAGAATCAAACATATTGCAGATTTTATTAGCGAATCTCCCATAGGGAAGAAGCTATTTCCGTAGGTCTCATGGTAAGACTTAAGCCCGGGACCATGTTATTTTTTCTTCTTTAGGCGCCTAGAGACCAAAAACAATAGCCGTTAAAATTTTTATATATGTGTCTGTGAACACGATAACTCTCGTAAAAATGGTCCGATCGAGACCAAATTTGGTAGAGACGTGTATTCCTACAAATGCTCGGACGAGTTGGTAAACCAGACATATCGGTCAATGGAAACGGGTAGTTTGGGGGGGTTTTGTACCCCAAAATGGGGTTTTTGCGTTTTTCACATTTAATTTTTAAAGGTTTCTAATTTTATATTTCACCATTGGAATCAGCTTAAAAAACTACACAATTAAGTTCCTTAAAGTTTTACGCTATCTACAACGGTTACCGAGATATTAAAAAATCTAAACACAGTACGTTGTACGTCCAATGTTGATCTTATGGAGGATAGGGAAAAATTAATATTTCCCATATTAATCAATATTTTTGGATAAAACTTGATATTTAGCTTCACGTGGTTGAGATCTATTCATTTATGCTTAAAAATCATAGTTTATATGTTTATCATGGCAGCAAACCTGCATACTCTTTTCCCATGTTAATCATATAGGGAATAGGCAAAGTCCTTTATTTATGGACAGATGTTGATGAAAGTTGGAATAAATGTTAAAAATAAAAATTGTTTATGGTAGAAACGCCTACTTTCAGTGTTCCTCACAGCAGCGAACCTGCACATTCTTTCCCATGTTAATCTTATGGAGAATAGGCAAATAATTCTCATGTTTATTGACAGATTTTTATAAAACTTGTCAAATATTATTATTATTATTATATTAATGATTTGTAAATTCGCTGAGTACGCAGGTCTGCTGCGACGGTGGTATTGCAGATTTTACTTTAGTCTGTTATATATTATAGAATATGATGGCCTACAATAAAATGAGTATATGTTGGAAATACATACCTCCGTTATCATCAAGATGCAAGATGAATAAGTTCATTGTCCCTACTTCCGTGATCTGGTGCTCTTCCCCGTACAGCCACAGAACCTGGTTGAATCCTTGCGATTCTGCCATTTTCTGAAAAATATGTTTTAATATATAAGACAAGAAAGGAAGAAGGTAAGATTGAATCAACAATTGTTTTATTCAATTATTTTATGTGATTGCCTGTCAGAACTATCCAGACAATTTAATAAAGTCATTTTTAGCTCCTTCCAAATTTGAGTATTCACTAAAATCTTATGCAGATGCAATAGATCTTGGAACGATTTCTGCATTTTACACAATCAAACGTTTTACATAATCTAGCACTCTGTGTTTACCCATTTTTTCAATATTCCATATTTACCAAGAAAAACTTAAAAATTAAGGTTTTTTTAACTCCAGAGGGTATTTTTTATGTAACATCAGCCTACTATTGAGGGTACGTCCATCTATGGCATACGGATACATCATTACTCCTTAAAGGGTAAAGGCACTAGAGTAACTAGAGCATTTTGCGGGTAAATTTCATTTGTACCTGTATGTGTATCGTAGGTCCGTAGTTGGAGCCGACCTTCCGGTCGCCACAGCCTCCCGGCCACGCCCTCACAAACCGAGGGTCTGCCAGGAGTGAGACTGGCTTGAAGCTTGGACCGCTGAAGTAGGAACCAACAGGACAAAGGATAGTGTAGAGGAGAGCTGACTCCGGCATCGCTACGCCCAACGATGGCTGTAACAGAAGGCGAAAATGAGGTACGAGTAAATATTGAATACCTGTCTATTCATAGTAAAACAAATAAAGTAAAGACTCATAGCATTGTAGAAACAGCTAATATAGCCTTTTTTCTCTTTTCGAATCCCAATTACGATATGGTCCTGCTGCAAGGACTGAAACATGAAAAGCTAATAAGAAAAGAATCCTGACCCTCTAAAAGAAGTGCATCAGCGCTCTGAATAGCCTACACCACCTGGATAGCTGCTGGGCCACAATCATGACAATACTCTTCCAGTACATTCAAGAAGTCATGGATATGGAAAAGGATGGAAAAGATTTGCAAAGAAACAAAAACCAAAACAGAAAACTAGAATGTTGAGTTCTACGTATTACCAGCACACCACCTTTAGCTGTTTGAAACTTGTTCATTGGTTAACACAATAACCAATCATTGGATATGTTGATAATATTCACCAGAAATAACATACAATAAGTGAAAATGTGATCAACGGCCTGGCTACATTAAGATGTATAGTCAAACGCCTCATATTCAACCTCGGGTTTCCCAGTCCTTGAAATATCTGGCCGGTTCCTAGAAGAGATATCAAAATGTATTTCCCAAGGCTTACGAACACGAAAGTACGCACTAGCTTCCCCTAGGTACTCGAGCATTCTCAGGTTTTCGGCAATTACTACTCAGTTAAACTTAACCATAATTATGACTATATTTATCTGACCACAGGAACAAGCAAAAATTGTAATAAAGAACCAAACACAAAATTTATTAATATTTAATATTATTAAACACATACTGAAACATAAGCAACGTAAAAATCTTTTTTGTGAAATAGGATCATTTCATTCATTCATAAAAAGGGCAACAGGATAATTGTTCCTTATAGTATGATGTTCCTTATAATAGCCAAGCGGGGGAAAAGCAATATAGGGAGATAGTTTAATTGTGAAACTCTTTAAGATGTAATCACTGTTAAACTTGCAATTTTTACAAAATAGGAGGTGTAACGTTTATTTTTACTACATTTTTTTGGTGGGCAAAATCTTATTTTAACCAGTTAAAAATAAACTGAATTCTTCTTAGACCTTCATGTAATTTGTAATATAAATATAGCAAATTTATGAGATAAGCGTTTGTTGTCTGATATTGATGAAGTTCAGTTCATCACCCGGTTTGTTCTACATTTTGTTCGGTTTATCTTACTACCAATGTCAAAGTTGGGAAAGTAATTAATGTAAATCCAGTTGATTCCGGTTCAACTGTATAAAAAATTAACAATCTTGAAAAGGCCATCAGCGAGATATTTTGCTCAAATGCAAAATGATAGCCTTTGAACCATCGAAGATAGTATTTTTTCTATCTATGGGTCACGTTGAATTTAAAGTGTTGACACACCTCTAACTGGACAGAAGATGGTGTCTCAATTACTAATGGATTAGAATAAAAAATAGAATGTTGAAAGTGATAAAACAATCCTACCATTATTTTTTATATTATTATCAGTATAAATGAATGGGGGAGTTGAAAAAGGTACACATTCCACAATTATCAAAAATTAAACTGAGATAGCATTTTCTTACTTAGACATATCTACATCCATTGAGCATAAAAAGGGACTAATAATTAAAATGCACTTACCATCAATGGCTAGTTAGATACAAGTGAGTTAAAAAAGTGAAATACTCCTGGAATATTTTCCTACTTTAACTCAAAAGATAGGGTTTTGTCTAATTAGGGTTTTTACATTGCTTGGAATTATGGTATCTTTGATTCTTTTTACCTTTTATACCTTAGAAAAGTTGAAATAGGACTTATCTTAGTTTCTGTCCAATTGTCTGTTTGTATGTCCTTCTGTAACTATTTTAAATCAGAACACCCATAATTATGAAACTTACTTATTATTATTACCTTTTATGGAAGGTTTTTGTTTAATTCAAACCGACCAACACACGATATTGTATTTACTTCCCTTTGGGAAATAGCTTAGATCATAAATATGTCTAAAGTGAATGTTTTCAGTTTCTCTAAACAGCTGTTCTTATAACTATATGCTGTACTAACCATATAACTTCACCATTTCAAATTTTGGTATGACAAATTTTTAATACCCCCCAAAGAGCTCATATACAGGGTGTCCATGAAAAACATTTCAGGACTTCGGTGAGTGATTAGGTACATTAAAAGGTTCCAATGTAGGTATGACCTAAAACGCTTTTTTTTAATTTTTCACAAAACTTTTTTATTTCAAACATTTTTGAACAGATATTATTTTCAAATTTGGTATGTGTTTTACACTGGTAGACTACTATTATCCAAAAAATAAAATAATTAGCTCTGAAAATCCCAGTTTTGAGCAATATTAAACATATTTTACAGAACGCACATCTAAAAGGGTAATTTAATAGAATGAAATAACCACCATTAGTCAAGCTCAATCTTTTCTTCCGTGTGCATGCTATCTTGTGTCGTTCTGTTAGCTCTGAGGCGGATTTTTGTGTTTATTGTTGCTTTATTAATATAGTATTTTGTGTTAGGCATGATAGGTAATAGTGTTATTAAAAACATTATAAAATTAATATCTGTAACTTGAACATTCAATTTTTAATGTAAATTATTAGGTAAACACTTGAAAACAGGAGGAGTTTCTTCACCTCCAGAAACGTTGTGTAGTTTAAAACACTAGAGCGATGGGAAAAGTCCAACTAATTTTAAAATAAATAAGTATTTAGTATTATAATATTTGGACAGTAAATTTTTGTATAGTACTTTGTTTTATTACTGACCCCATTTTATTATTGATTAAGTATTGTATTTATGAATTAATAGTATTTAAACGCAATAGACTAAAAAATTGAAGGCTGGATGAATAAAAAACATAAAAATCCCAGAGAGGACAAATCAAATCAAAATCAGCTGATTAGATGATGAATATTACATAACAATTACACACTTGTTGTCAGAAGTGGAACTGTTTTCTTGTGATATAAAGATAACCCCGCGTTCGGTCATCTACGTTTGATGGTTTCAAAACCCATTATGTGGCGTCAGTGTGTCCTAGTCAAGTCTGGAATGTTTTTGAGTAATCCAACGGAATAACAATCTGCAACCACTTTATCTAGATGAAAGTGTTTTACATTATTGATTCATTTTAATTGTGTAATGTATGTATTTATAATAACTGAGAACATTACATAAAATATACGTACATTTTGTCAGCCTTATATAACTTATTTAACAATTATTTGCATTTGTTTAAAAAAAGCATTTTATACCTTTATATTTTTGCCCTAGTCAATGCTAAATTGTTTTGATCCTCAGGAAAATCTTGACACAATTTTATGATCGTATGAAACTGGCTTTAGGAGAAGATTTGTATATACTTTAAACAATTACCAGTCCTATTAAATTTAAACAAACCGAGCCCTCAAAAGTTCAGATTTGAGCAATGTTAGACACATTTTTTCTAGGTTTACTAAACAAGTGATTTAAAATAAATTAATCAACATCAATCAAGGTAAATTACTTCTAAATATCAATATTAGTTTGTTTCGTTCATAAATGATTTTAAACCTATTTCAAATTCATGCTATGTTAAATTTGTATTCTAAGAGAAAAAAATAGTTTATTACCAATTGGGCTGAGATTGTCTTTATTCTTTGCATTAATGTGTTTATTATTTCAGGTTATTACATTGCCAAAGTAAAATCCTACTTCTTAACAGTCAGTCAAATGACCGGTACTTTCTGTCAGAATTAATTAATTGTTGTATATGATGTAAATACCCCTGACGTAGCAGACCTGCGTACTCAGCGAATTTCCAGATCAATAATATAATAATAATGATATGACATATTTTATCAATATCTGTCAATAAATGTGAGTTATTTGGCTATTCTCCATAAGATTAACATGGGAAAGAGTATGCAGGTTTGCTGCTGTGAGGAACATTGAAAGTATGCATTTATAGCATAATAAATTGTTATTTTGACTATTTATACCAAGTTTCATAAACATCTGTACATAAAAAAAGGAGTTGGACTATTCTCTATATGATTAACATGGGAAAAGAGTATGCAGGTTAGCTGTCATGATAGATTAGATTAGATTATTGAAATGGCATACTACAAGGTAGGTATTTTAAGCTAGGTATGAATGAGGGTTGAGTGTATGATGATTGTGGCGTGATCTTGTAGTCTTGCTACTGACTAAGGCTGACATGTTCCTTAGACAGGCCTGTTAATTAATAGCCCAACAGCCGATGGCAACTAAAGGACCTACAGTTTAACGTGGAACGTGGAATCCGGCCTCTAAATATGAATTGGTCTAATTATGTGGATGGTCTTTGCGGATTAACACAGTATTCAATAGTGCAGACGTTAATCCACACAAGAGAACACTACACCCACCGACCATCGCTCACAACTATCCACAATTCGTGACCTCCAAGTAGCTGAATTACAGGACGTCGCCACCGTCCCAGTCATAAACTATGACTGGGATTAACACATAAACCATGATTTTATTTAAGGCATTTTAAGCACAAGATCTCAACTACATGAAAGTAAATAACAAGTCAATCCAAAAATATTGATTGATAAGTTAAATATAAATTTTTCTTTATCCTCCGTCAGAACAACACTGGAGCCCAAAAATACAACAATTATGGATCATCAATTTTGTTGTAGCTCAATTGGGTTTCTCCTTAGAAGCCCAAAAAGGATCCCATACTATGGAACCAGAACTTTGTTTACATTATAAATATTTTCGTTTCAACAGCTGATTGCTTTACTACATCTGTTAGTTGAGATATACACCACAGATCGAAGCACTTGCATTTGTTTATGTTTATTATTTTGTCTACATTTTGGTTTTTGGGTTATATAAGCAACTAAACAGTTTACATTTTTTTAACTGTGACTTATTCTTGCATATTTTTCTATGTGTTACGTTATTTTAGTTTATAATGTTATGAAAATTTCACACGCACATTCCCTACACCGCAATTAACTGTATTCTAACTACTAAGGACTGCCGAAAACCATGGGGGCATGGGGGCATAGCCCTTAGCGAGTGAAGCTAGTATAATACAATAATCAGGTGATTTGCATAATACCCCCGTCGCAGCAGACCTGCGTACTCAGCGAATTTCCAAATCAATAATATAATAATAATAAAGATATATTACAAGTTTTATCAATATCTGTCGGTTGGTTAAGGTATTATTAAGGCTTACAACATCGGGCACAAGATGAAGTGTATCCATGAATATGCAGGAATCTTTTATAAAATCTTCAATTGTTGATACTCTAAGTTCCTGGTAAATATGGCTGTTGCGCAAACCATGGAGAATGTAAAGAATTTTGAAGCTAAATATCAAGTTTCATCCAAAAATATGCATTGATAAGTGAAATATCAATTTTTCCTTATCCTCTATAGGATTAAAATATAACACTGTGTTTAGATTTTTTTATATCTCGGTAACCATTGGAGATAGAGCAAAACTTTAAAGAACCAAACTGTGTTTATTTTTTTAAGCTGATTCTGATGGTGAAAGATAAAATTCAAATATTTTAAAATTACATATGAAAAACGCAAAAAACCCAATTTTTGAATACTAAACCTCAAATATGTCTGATTTACGAACTCATCCGAGCAAATGTAGGAATACACGTCTCTACCAAATTTCGTCTCGATCGGACCATTATCAGAGTTATCGTGTTCACAGACACATATATACATAAATTTTAACGACTATTGCTTTTGGTCTGTGGGCACCTAAACACGAAAAAATAACATGGTCCTGGGCTGAAGTCTTGCCACGAGACCTACGGTAATAGCTTCTTCCCTATGGGAAATTCGCTAAAACACAATTTTAAAATCCTGAATATGTTTTTTAAAAAGTTAATACTGAAGGGGCCATGAACTGGTGAAAATATTTTGTGGATTGTAAACTTTGTTAGGAAAAATTAAATTTTACATCAATTTGTAAACACAACAGACCCAACCGGGTACCCTCATATCTGTAATAATTATTTTCCGATATTCAGAGTTAAAAAATGTAATCCACAGAAAAATTGCAATAGGAAGGCGGTATATAGCAATTTTCGCGACGTAAATTTACTAAGGTCAAAACCTAAAAAGCAAATGCAAGATAATTCTTTTTAACCTTTCCATATCACACTGAACTAAATGATAGTCTTTCAACTTTTGACCCAATATTTATCTTTAACCTTCTCTACAGCCGTTATCATAACATATTTACTGTACATCACCATCATCAATTCATTTTTTTTCTTTTTTACACTCTAAGAAATAGTTGCAAAAGATATGAAAAGATAACTTCTATTTTTAATCAAACATTGTAGGTATAAGTGCCTAGAAAGGGAGGTATTCTAAGCCAAGTATGAATGAAAAATGAGTGTAAGATGATTGTGGCAATCGTGTAGTCTTGTTACTGACTAAGGCTGAGTTGTTCCTTAGTCAGTGCTGTTAATTATTAGGATGGTCTTTGCAGATGAACTTAGTATACAATAGTGTGAACGTGTAGGCCATTTTAGCCTACACGTGGAGCTTGGAACTATTCACCTTGTAGTTTAAAGCAATTAACAACAATTAGGAAAAATCCACCTTCATGGAACTCTAGGCCAATTAGATTCCTAAGTTTATTATGTAAGTTAGTAAATTTACTAAATTGTTTTATTAATTGACTTTGATTAAGGTACATTAACCTTGCTGACACAGATAAAATTTTTGTCAATTATCACTAATGCTAATTTATAGGAACACACTGTATTCACTTTGATTACTGTAAATTGAAGAATTTGAGTAGGTATATAGTACCATCAGACACACTGTGTTAATATTCTATGTTTGGGCATTTCTATGTAATTATTTTAAACAGCCTGTAAGCTTTTTTTGACTTTTTTTACTTATAAGGAATTTTTTTACTTTGATTTTCTGATTCACACTGATCAACTTCTAAAATAACAATTTTTTGTGCTGTGTAACAGTGAAAAATACACAGCCCATTTC
This sequence comes from Nephotettix cincticeps, assembly GCA_023375725.1. NCBI lineage: Eukaryota > Metazoa > Arthropoda > Insecta > Hemiptera > Cicadellidae > Nephotettix > Nephotettix cincticeps. Next base: position 19,171,314 of record CM041789.1, on the reverse strand, counting down.
TATAGTAAGCTTAAATTTATCAAAAGTAGTTTAAATACATGCATAACATAATCCAATCTGTTGCTAGTGGCGGCAACTAGTTTCAATTATTCTTACATCATCATATCAGTGAAAAGAATGAGTGATCTTTTCATTAGAAGATTTACAAAATTTATACACTTTGAAGAGATCCTTCATATTAGATTGAAGAGATCTACACATCCTTGACAGTCTTGGTGCCATTTAGGAATTAAAACTAGTTGCGCCACTAGCAACAGATTTAATTACATGAAAGTAGGTACCTATTTAAACCACTTTTAGTATTTCCTCGTAGTTCAAAAGCTAAAACTCACTAAAATGACAATTACCTCAGTTCCAATAAGAGTGGGCCGAATATACAGACTTGCAGACTCGGAATGTGGCACCCACTCCTGATCTATGTTGATCAACCGACAGATGCATCTGATCATCTGTTCACTGTCAAACTGTGGCAGTCCGGCTCGGAGAGCGGAGAGGTTCATACGCTGCATGTTGAGCTCAGGGCGGAATATCCTTATCTGACCGTCAACGCCCCTATACGCCTTCATGCCTTCAAACAACTGGAAAATAAACAGGACACAAATTAGCATGCACTGTATACGTAAATAACCATAATTACTACTTTAAAGAGAAGCTCTTTTAGTTTCTCTTTGTTAGTTCATCTTGACCTAAATGTTTTGGTCAAAAGGTTTTCAAATATGACATTCTAAGAGTCTGCGTTTTATGTTTTGGCTTGAAAAACTATTTTTAATTAAAATTACTCCTCATAAATTATTGTTCTGAAATATAAAATTGTGAACCGATATAACCAGAACGAGTCAGGTGTTTTTTTGTGTTCTCATGATTTAATTACATTCTGATTTTAACTCCGCCTATAGTTCTTCAACGAAACAAAGCATGCCATGTCAAAGCAGTTGATTTTCTAAATATTTGTAATGTTTACTGGCAAAGACTCAAAGAAGACACATTTGTTTTGTAAGACAGCTGATATAAAAAGAGATTTTTAAAATTAAACCTAAAATCTTATTTATTTTCTGGGGTTCATACTTCTCCCCTTTAATCTTTACTTAAAACTTGCATTCGAAGAGCTAAAATAAACTCTGAGTGTGCCACTGTGTATAATTATAGTGATAAAGCCAAGCAGTTAACTTTTGTTTCGAGTGTGACCGCAGTTTACCTCGACAGCGTAGTGCAGCACTTTAGCCGCAGGGTGGAGCGAGAGGTACTCGAGAGGGGTGATGCAGGGTTGCAGCCAGCCCCCGGCGCTCTTGTGGTACTCGATTTTGAGCATGTGGTCAGTGAAGTGTTTTCCAAACTTCAGTGCTGAGACATCCGGTTTCTGCTGTAACCGGTCGGGTGGACATAACCGCACCGAAATATCTGCACTTTGCTGCAATTAAGCACAAGGTTTATGTTAGCTACTAAAATGGCCACCTGTCTAGGTATTTTAGGGCAAGTATGAATGAGGATTGAGTGTAAGATGATTGTAGCACGATCTTGTAGTCTTATTACTGACTAAGGCGAACATGTTCCTTAGACAATACTGTTAATTAATAGCCCAATGGCAAATGTGGGATCCGAATCTATTGTTTGCCTCTGAGTTATGTAACCTTCTATTTTTATGTGACCTTGAATAATTTATATTTAAACTACAAAGTTCTTCTATAAGTTGATTCTGTCTTATATTATTAACGATTTTTTCAAAGCACTGACCTATTTTCAAGCTCAAAAGAGTTTTTGACAAAGTATTTATAGCTTACCTATTATTTACATATGACTACTTTTATCAAAAAAATAGCGGGGAACGGGTGTACAATTGGTTGAATTTCTATCAATAATCCATCAGAAACTTTGAAATCATTTATGAAATAAAACTACCATAAATTACAATTAGATGAGTGAAAATTAATAGAAAAATTTAATGTTTTTAAATAAACTATAATACTTAGATTTATAGAAAACATAATTTCAACTGAGCGAGTTGTAAATGTACTTCTTCCACCACAGATAACTAAATTATATACATACTGGTCCTGTAGTTTGGATGTTCATCTTCTAACTAGATGGTCATCTAGTTCCAACTAAATTTGATGAATGTCAGACAGAACCCGTCGCTATCTTAATGCATCTTGTTATTGCTAATTTAAATGGCAAAATTACTAGCTACGAATAGCGGTCAAAACCGTTATTCTAAGGTTATCGTAAACTTACGATTGGATTTTCAAGAGCAGGTTTGGGGTGGGAGTGTCTTGCAGGGGTGAAGTTGACATTCCTTGATCTGTTTCCACCCTAGAACCAAAATATAGCTTATTGTGTTATTTTTAATCCATAGACTATTTTATGAGTCCTAATTGACAATGGAATACCCCATCGCAGCAGACCTACTTTGAATTTCCAAATCAATAATATAATAATAATAATAATGTATGACAAGTTTTATCAATATCTTTCGATAAATATGAGAATTATTTGCCTATTCTCCATAAGATTAACATGGGAAGAGTGTGCAGGTTTGCTGCTGTGAGGAACACTGAAAGTAGACATTTTTACCTCAAACAATTTTTATTTTTACCATTTATACCAACTTTCATCAACATCTGTCCATAAATAAAGGAGTTTGATTATTCTCTACATGATTAACATGAGAAAAGAGTATGCAGGTTAGATGCCATGATAAACACATGAACTATGATTTTTAAGCATTTGAAGCATAAGATCTCAACTACATGAAGCTAAAAAGTTTCATCCAAAAATATTGACTGATAAGTGAAATAATAATTTTTCCTTATCCTCCATAAGATTAACATTGGAGCCCCAAAATATAACGTACTGTGTTAAGATTGTTTAATATCTCGGTAAAAGGAGGAGAGAGAGAAAAATTCAAGGAACTAAATTGTGTAGTTTTTTAATGGCGAAAGATAATAAAGATAAGATAAAGATATAAGATTTAATGGCAATTCTAATGGCGAAAGATACATTTAAAATTTTTTTTAATTACATATGAAAAACGCAAAAAACCCAATTTTTTAGTACAAAATCTCCCCAAACTACCCATTCCGTTTGACCGATATGGCTAGTTTACAAACTCATCCGAGCAAATGTAGGAAAACATGTCTCTACCAGATTTGGTCTCGATCCGACCATTTTTACTAGAGTTATCGTGTTCACAGACAAAAAAAAAATATATATATATAAATTTAAATGACTATCGTTTTTGACCTCTGGGCACCTAAAGACAAAAAGATAACATGGTCCCGGGCTTAAGAGTCTGCATCAGTGGTAGCCATCTTGGATTTTAGTCCTGTAAGAGCAATGTTAAATTCTGGCGGAACATACCTTCACTTTGGCGTCTGTAGTGGCGTTAATTATCAAAGTACCAATGTAAAACTTTGGAAGTACATTGATGAGATGAGGCTCAAGGGCATGACCTTTTAATATGTTCAAAAATTTAACTTGATATAAAAACAAAAATCCAGGAATATTTTATAAAATAAATCATTATTATTTTTTTATTGAGAGCGAAAATAAGAAGTTCTGTAAGGTGGTGCCCTGGATGACTGTATGTAATACCTTTAATTTGACACCTCTTCCGTTAATTTATTACAATAGGTCAAGGAGATATAGGTGCCAGAATTTAACATTACTCTTACGGGACTAAAATTCAAGATGGCTACCACTGATGCAGACTCTTAAGTCTTGCCATGAGACCTACGCTAATAGCTTCTTCCCAATGGGAAATTCGCTAATATGTAACATCAATGTTCTATGTTCCATTAATTTTGCTTTGATTTATAGTTACATTGCCAATGAATTATTTATATGTATATGGATCTGCAAAAAACAAAAATTTTAAGAAAATCTTTTAAAAATTCAAAAGAAAGTCAATAGAGTAATTTTACAATTAAGTTACTAGGAATCCACTTAAGGAAAATTTCAATAAATTAAAGATAAAGACAGTTTTTGGTCATTGTATGTTGACATATTCAACACATGTATGTAGAAGTTTTGAATAAGAACAAAGAATTTATCTCTATTCAGCAATAATATTAGGGGAAAAATTAAGCGCAATACCAATCATAGATTGAAAGTATTTAAGAAAAAAACAACACAAGCTGGCAACCAGTTTTTGGACAAGAATTTGTTGTTTTCATATCCTAAGAATTTAACACTTCCAATGCTCTCGTAGATAAAAAAGCAAAACAAGTGTCAATTGTTAACGAAATGAATACTCAAATGTCAAATTTTAAGCATTTATGAAAAGGTTATCTCTAATGGAACGTCCTGTAAACAAGCTGACATAGTTCCTACACTGGTTCCTTTATAACTAGACATAAGCTTTTCTACAAATATGTAAACCCATCACATAATGTATTTAAAAAGAAACTTCTAAATCATAGTTCCAGTTAGAAAAAAAGTATTAGTGGACTGACACATACTTTACTTTTTACTTTTAACTGAAATGGCAACCTACCCAGGAAGGTATTATAAGCCAAGTATGAATGAGAAATGAGTGTAGGATAATTGTGGCGCGATTTTGTAGCCTTGTTACTGACTAAGGCTGACATGTTCCTTAGACAGGACTGTTAATTAATAGCCTATCAGCCAATGACATATCTAATGGACCTACAGTTTAGCGTTGAGTCTAAACCACTGTCTCTGAATTACGAAATGGTCTAATTATGAGTATGGTATTTGTGGATTAACGTAGTATTCAATACCGCGGATGTTAATCCACACAAGAGTACACTACACCCACTGACCATTGCTCACAACTATCCACAATTCGCGACCTCCAAGTAGTTTAAGTGAATTTAAATACTGCAAACAAAGACTAATTAATCCAGTTTGTTAAACTAACAATAAGGGAAACAGATTAAAAGAAATATTAAAATAATTTTGACACAAAATCCACCCCAGGGATTACTAAACTTTTTTGACTAAGTTTTCTTAGGCGATGAGACCAAGTTTCATGGAAAAAAGTTGAGAAATAAGGAGGAAATCGATTGTTTAATATTCTCCATAAGAATAACATTAGGTGTTCTCAGACAACGTACTGTGTTTACCACAAAAAATATATATAACAAATCTTTTACGAAAACAATACTTTCTTCCTACACACCATGTAGAGGAGAAAGTAAAAAGCATAAATATTGTCAAAATGCATTCGGGAAAAATATAATATTAATTTATTTTATGTTGACCTTAATTTAATTCTGTTTTTAGGATTAATTTAAAAAGTGGATTTATTGGGTCTGTTAAATTATAAAATCTCTTTAAAAGTTCTCAATTAAACAACAATTCTCTGCTGACTTCAACAATTAATTAATTTCTTTCATAAAATTAAAAGTTCACCACTCAATTTTATATTTAAAAGGATTTTTTTCTAAATTTTTCCAAATGAGAGGAAGTATATACGGCTTCTGATAGAAAACCAAATTTGTCGGTGACTTCATCGACTTAAATACAAACTACGTTATTCGTTTGAAATTAGCAAATGAAAGTGACGGTTTAGTCAAGAAATTAACATTGAATACGAGGAATGGTGATATCAAATCGTGCTTTTTCTATTTGCATTTTTTGTGACGTGTACATTTCTCTCTGTTAGAATTCATTAGTAATCAAGTCCAGTAAAACATATAAACATTATTACAGTATAATGAACTAGCACTAAGCCGTCCTTTGTAAGAGTTGTATAATAAATTGATCAAAAGTACCATACTTATTATCATAACAAAATATAACCCTAAGGTTTTAAACAACTAATCACAATAAGAATTCTCAGTCCAATCATATACAATTATATAAAAATTTAAAAAAATGTTTTGGAATTAAAATGTGTTGTGCGTCAAGATGACATTTTAAAATAGTATAAATAGTATAAATACCTTTAAAATTGATCAATTAATAAGCAAATCAATATTGTTTTCAATTTGACAGCTGGTGACTATTTATTTCTATTAATTCACTCTCATAGATCATATGTTCTATAAAATTTAGAAAAATATGTCCAATATTGCTCAAAATTAAGTTTTTAAGATATCATTATTTTGAAATAATGATGTGTGAAAAAATTTGTTTATCGTTACAGAAATTTAGATAAGACCAATTTTGCTTTTCAAGGTTATACAGAAATGACCAAAAATTTCATTGCTCCAAGCAATCTACAAAAAAACTGTAATTTTATTTGTATAGATATAAATTCAAATTGTTTTTTGTATAAGAAAATAAGCTACTGATTGGACATCAATAAGGAATACAAATAAATTAAATATAGTATCGTATATTAATGGAAAAAAATAGTATGTACATATATAATTAGTTAACACTTAACTTGTATTCAAGATTTGAAACATTTTTAATTTCAATTTTAGACCTTCCAAGAACTGAGTTATGAATAAATATGTTTACAGTATACAGAAAACATAGGTTTTAAATATCTATTTAATTAAGAAAATGTTACATGACAAGTTATTCTGTAACTTAAAATAAAAACATTTATTTGAATAACATAATTAAAACATTTATTATTTCCAATATTCCAAGTAATGTTTGTTGAAAAATACTGATATTGATTATTTTTTGTTTACAACAGGAGAGAGAATATTCTTTACTAAATGTGAACAAAAACTATTGATAAAATTATTATTGTTAGACAAATTAGTTTAAAGATCAAAAAACATAAATTTATATATGAAGGAAAATAAGGCTAGTATAAATCTTCATATTATAAATCTTCAATAACACCAAATTATTTGTGTTATTGAATTCAATTTAATTTAATAGAAATGTCTAGGCACTAGTATTAGTGCTATAATTTTTTGGGGTTGGAATTATTACCTAGACTTACCTCAAGCAATTTTTTAAGAAGTCTTGATAAAGAAATTTCGCCTTTCACCATTTTTATCTGTCCATAAACTGCACAAAATAATATAATTAACCACACACTATCTCACAGTAACCTGTAAAATAATAGTTAATAGCTTTTTTATTTACCAAAATTCTTTTGTAACTTTCGTTATGGGCAATAATTAAAAGAAAAACTAAAAGAATAAAAGAACTTCATGAACAAAGCAAGGAACTACAAAAGGAAAGAACAAGACAACATCTAGTAGAAATGATACACACCAACTAGTTAAAAACCCTCTCTCTGATTTAAATATTGGCGAACGATCGTGATTGGTTGGATTTGTTGACCAATCGCGTTCAAGGTCACAATAGACGGGGAAGATCAGCTGTTTCATGTTTACAGCCTGTAAACTGATAATGACGTAAACAAATCTTCCCGCGTAAGAAGATAATTTTACTCAGATAGTATATTACGGCCGAACTGGAAAATATAATGTTTTTCACTTACGTTATTGGGCTGATATTTATCACTAAGAGAAAAAATAATGACGGTGGTGCTGAAAATGGTTTACAGATAAATTTGATTTGTCGACCTTACTAAAATAACACATAGTGTTAAAAACAAACTTACGTGTTCAAAGGAAAATTTTGTATATGTTTACTTAATCAAGTGCCTTCCGCAAATATCCTACTTTATTTGGAATTACACTTTTTTAATAATTTGTTTTACGAAATGGAAATGAGTTAACTCTAAAAATGTGTGACGAATGTAAAAACTCCAGAAAGGACTGAAAACGTTTGAGACTGGTTGAAGAATCCTCCCGTCAGAGAGGCCCTGCTTAAACTGAATTTCGTGGAGTTTTAGAATGGTTATTGTTAAAAAGGGCCGTCTTTATCCCAACAAAAAACTATGAGTTCCACGAAAACATCCTGTCCGGCCTTTTAGGTACAGTCGGCTGTCATATCAGTAGAAAGTTCTAGGTCCTCATCTATTGTTGCTTGAAAACAGGCTTGCCACTTTGCGAAACCAAATCAGGCCTAAATGTCTACGAAACTGATACTAAAATTGATTCATAAAAAATACACTACAAAATCAATAATAGATTACATATATAAATTTACTACGGTAGACAAAATAAAATAACATAATAATGTAAGGATTAAATATTTTAGCTCTAGCATTCAGGTTGACAACTATTAAGTCTTAGAAAAACTTAATAACTGAACAACGAAAAAAGAATAGTTAAAAATATTCAAGAATTGTGGATAGTTGTGGGCGATGGTATAGAATTCTACATTAATCCGCAAAGGCTTTCCTCATAATTAGACAAATTCGTAATTCAGAGGCAGTTGTTCGGACTCCACGTTAAACTATAAGTCCCTTAGATATACCATTGACTGTTGTGCTATTAATTAATAGTTCTGTCTAAGTAACATGTCAGTCATAGCCAGTAACAACTACAATATTTTACCACAATCATCTTACACTCATTTCTCATCCATACTTGGTTTAAAATAACTACCTGGGTTGGTCGCCATTTCACTAATTAACTAACTAGCCTACACCAGGCCTGATTCTAAAACTAGATCGCACACTACACGATCGTGAGAGGGAAGCGAGGATTTTGGAAAACATTTGAACCATCAAAGAGATTTTAAAAAAACAGTTATAAAAAATACTACATTGCATTTACATTCCAACCTGAACCTGACGAACAATACTAATGATACTGAGATAAATATTTGAACCGAGATTTTTTACGATTTCAGGCTAATATTTTATCATAACAATAGGTCTCTTACTTCCCAACCCAGAATGAAGGTCCCTAGTGTTTAAATTCTCGTATGAGTGAATTATTGCAATAAAAATATTTGTTCAAATTTGAGCACCAAAAAAATCTATATTAGCGACTCCTTCTAAGTAGTGAGGCGATTCTTAACACGCGTGAGTAGTGCGTAAAGTATGAGCAGAGTGGCAGGCGCTTCAATAATACAGTACTACGAGGGAAGAGAGAGCGGCCTTCTGGCGACCTTGCGGCCATCTTCTTGCTTCCAGGGATCAAGCTATTACCTCGGTTCCTTCAATTCATTCAAATATTTTGTCATGTCATTCATGATTTGTTATTCATATAAACTTAATACACCAGGAAAATCTGAATAAGTTATATCACAATTATTTAATTTATGATTGTCGGTCCCAAATCCCAATATGTGTCTCTGTCACAACACATTTGGCATTTTTAATCGTCTTCTCCGTAAAAATGAGAGCACTGAATACAATGAAACTTGTTTTCCTTTTTCTGCAACTACTGGAGGAGTTCCTAAATATAACTTTAACTTAATTAAACTCCTATAAATATAAAGTAATACTAAGGACAAGACAATGTCTGTCGGGTCATCTAGTTTGTGCTCAATTATCTTTTCAAACATACACAATCTACTTGATATTTTCATCATTACACCTGTATAGATCAGAACAGCAGAGCGCTCCTTTTCCACCCTTTGGCAAATCCAGACATATACCGGTACCATAAGAAACACGATTCTGAGAGTAGGCGACATCGCTTAGCCAATCTTACTATCCACAGTAAGGATCCAGTTGACACAGGCAGTGTATTATTCACACTAAGGAAGACTCAATTTTGTTTTGTAAGACAGCTTATATAAAAACATTTTGTTAAAATAAAACCTAAAATCTTTTTCAATCTGTTGGAATTTATCCTTCATTCCTGAAGTCTCTAGTTAAAACTTGTATTCATAAGCTAAAATAAACTTAAAGTGTAATGCCTTTAAATACAGTTTATTAAATGAATTGTTAAAAAGTTTTCCATTGGTTGGGCAAGAGAGTCCAGAGACTTCCAGTCAGCCCTCTCCATAATAAATTTGAGTGCGCTACTGGTCTGCCGTGCTGCTTTCTATTAGATGGTACTGGAACTAACTCGTGGAGTCTACTGTTTTGCTGCTAGAAATACACCCATAAATAAAGCGCCTGATCTGTGGGTGAATTTGATCAAATCAAATCAAATTTCTTTATTGTACTTAAACACAACTTAGTGTATGTACATAGTCAAATTGTCACAATGAGTTTAAACTAGAATAAAGAATTATTTAACAAATAGGCCTATGCCTACATTATTTTTAACATTAACTTAAATAGGCTTATTAGCAATCGTGATGATAAACAAGTTCATTATATTACAAATCAGAGACTTTATATAACAAAAAAACATCAGAGGTATATCATCTTATTATTAAAATATTCCTCCAGTTTATACAAGGGGGTTTCACACAACCACTTATAAAGCCTTATCCTAAACGCCATGACAGAGAGATTTTGAATTCTTTGTGTGTTATATTAAATAATTTAAGACCCGAAATGTGATGGCTCTTAGCCCAACTTAGTCAATCCATGAGGTAAATAAATTAAGGAACTACATCCTGTGAAATGTGAATGAATCCTTTCTCACAATTAGGCTGTCCATTATTACATATTTATACAAGGCAAACATATATAGAAATAATTTATTTACTTCCCTGTGGGAAATAGGTTAGATCATGGATATGTCTAAAGGGAATGTTTTCAATTATTAATCTAAACAGCTGTTCTTATTCTTTTATATTAAAAATTCAATACAATAGCTCTGGTATTTTCTATGGAAACCTGTTACATGTTTTCAATCTTAAAAATCGCCAACAATTATATCCATGTCAAAAAATTATTACAGTTAATGTTCTAGCCTCCTTAACAAAAGCCTATAGTTGAACCAATCCATAATTAATACTTAAGACTTATAATTATTATTTATGGAACAGTTGTCATTATTAATACAAATTTAGCTAACCTGTGTTGATAACAAGTACATTATATCAAATTATTTATATCAAAAACATAGAGACATTTCATCTATTTTACAATAGCCTCCATATGACCATTGGTCATATTTCGATAATGTTTAAAACATCGTAACACCTCCACCCCCCCTGCTAAAAAATTATCGGATAATTTCTAGTTGTAATCTAAGTTAACTATTTATACAGACTGAAAGATAAAAATAATTTAAAATTATTAACAATATTTGAAAAGACAGAACTTTAGCTAACCTAGTGTTGATAACAAGTACATTATAATACAAATAAGGGACATTATAGAACAAAAACATCAGAGACATATCATCTTAATTTTAAAATATACCTCCATTTTTTTATGGACCATTGGTCAAAGTATTCGCTGACGAGTGAAATGTTTAAGCCAACAGAAGTAAGCGGTACCTCCACCTCCACTTGGTCTGCGTGGATATAAATAAATGTACCTCGGATAATTTCTCACGTTGTCAACCATTGCTAAGTAAAAATGTTTGTATCTACTTCTCTTTGGGAAATAGGTTAGATCGTGGTTATGTCTAAAGGAAATGTCTTTAGTTAATCTAAACAGCTGTTCTTATAACCAAACTATGACGTCACTAATTATTAGGTTTGAGGTACAGGTTAAAATATAAGTCAGATTAAGGTCCGATATTTTATGATGTTTAAGTCCTCCATAGAGTGGAGAGAGTGGCACGAAACCCTACCCAGTCTTTGAAGAATACGCTATGGGGCATCTACGTGTGCTTTGGTTATGGCTTTGGTAAAACCAAAGACAATTTTATTCTAATTTTATTTAAATATAAATTATCTTTGGTAAAACGTACTTATCCTTTACAATGGCAGTGAAGGATCAACTTTAATTTATCTACGATTTTACAGTGCCTTGAAAATACATTAATATAAACGCGAAAAATGATAAATAATAGGTTTTAACATAGTGTGGACATGTTTTAACTCTACTTTTTAAAGTGTGTAGTGTATTTTAACAGGAAAGGAGTTTAATATTTATATAGAAAATAAAAGAAAACATGGGTAGATGCTTTTACGGATTGACCCCCTAAAAGACTTTGTCCTTTTCACGTAACTTTAATAATAAATTACTAATACATATAATAGTGAAAAAAGCATGAAATGTAAGTGATTAGGCTGAGAAAATTTAAGTATCAGGTCATGATAATACTGAGTCCGTGTTCAATATAATGTCTAGTTCCCCAAACCGTATCAATAATTGATTGTCGACGGTTAAAAAAAAGATGAATACTCGTTATATTGGCTTAAAAGTAAAAAAGAAAATAATTTTTAATTAATCGTTGATTACTTCTATTACATTCATAAATAAAAGTATTAATACGACTATGTTACACAACTCCTATATACCATGATGTATTAGTGTCATATTATTTCTGCTTAGGTTGGCTAAACTTAATATTTAACAAAACAGATGTGGTAGATGATGGTAAAGTTTGTCATCATACCGATATATCGGTTTAAAATGTATCGTATACTAAATATCGATGGCATCAATTTATCGATTATAAAATATCTATATTTCCGATATATTGGGGTTTCAATATTATAGTTTTTAAAGTAGAAATTAGTTTTTATACAAATAACAGATTTGGCTGACTTTAGCTATCGAAACTAAGGTTTTCACTCAAATTATGCTAAATACACATAAGAAAGTGCTTTAGGGGAGACGTAGTACGCCCATAACAATACGTAAAACTTCAATCCTATTCATCGCAAATTACCAAAAATCATGTTCACTCTTTCAAAACTAACAACACTTTGAAAGTTTACAGTGTATGACAAGGTAAGTGTAATACCAGAGAGGAACGAATTATAACGGATTTACTATCCGTTCATCTATGGTAATACTCAAGTAGTAGCCTAAACATCCTTTCAAACCTCAAAAACGCTGCATGCATGTTTAAGAAATTTAATTGCATATACCAGTTGAATTTAATATATTTTATTTAACTGAGTTCAGAATAAAATGCACTGTAACAGAGAACGCAGAGCAGAGAACGTTGTGGGGATTAAGAGAAAAACAGAAAAGACAAAACCGTGGTTTTCTGAAGACTGTCAGAAACTAGTTGAAAAGAGGAGACAAGCGAAACAAGCATACCTCTCAGACAAAAGCCCTGAACATAGACAACTATATAATACCTGTAATAGAGAAGTAAATACCAGATTTAGAGCAGCAAAGAGAGAGTATGTCAATGAACAGATTCGGAAAGCAGAGGACAAGATAGAGCTCATAACAATAGTAGAGAATTTTTCCGTACAGTGAGGTTTTTCAAAAACGGCTACACAGCAAAAACATTTGGGATAAAGGACAACAATGGTAACATTACTTGTAACAAGAAAGAAGTACTGGATTTATGAGGTAAATATTTTGAAATACAGCTTAATGGAGAAGAGTTCTTACATCAAGAAGAAACAGAGGAGCAAGAAAACGGAGACTATATGCAAACAGAAGAGACAGAAGAAATAAAGCCGTGCATAAATGAAGTAGAAGAAGCACTGAAGTCCCTAAAAAATAACAATGCTCCTGGAGAGGATGGTTTATATACAGAACTTGTAAAAGCTGGGGAGCAGAACCTCCTTAAGAGAATACACAAGAGAATATACAAATTAATATGTGTTACATGGAGAAAGGAAGAAATACCTGAAGATTGGAAAACTGCAATGGTAATACCCTTACACAAAAAGGGGTCAAACTATATTGCAATAATTATTGAGGAATATCACTGATAAACACCACATATAAAATTCTGTCAAAAATATTGAATAACAGACTAGAGCAATACTCAGAAAACACCATTGGAGATCGTCAGGCAGGTTTTAGAAAGCAAAGATCAACAACAGATCAGCTCTTTATCTTAAAGCAGATACTATAAAAATACTGGGAGTTTAATAAAAGTGTACATGTTATTTGTAGATTTTAAAAAGGCATGTATTAATAGAAGTAAGATGTGGAAGCTATTGAAGGATTTTGGGATCCCAGCAAAATTAATAAACTTAGCAAAAGCTTGTATAAATGTCTCAAAAGGAAAAGTCAGAATTAATGGTGAATATGGCCAAGCTTTTAACATGAACACAGGAGTGAGGCAGGGCTATGGTCTATCCCCTCTCCTCTTCAATCTTGCCCTAGAAGAGACTCTCAAAGAGACTGGAAAACTTAATCCTGGAGTTCTACTTGGACAGAAAATCAATATCTTAGCATTTGCTGATGATATAGCTTTAATCTGAAGATTATGATAGTTTGAAATTCCTGGCGGAATCACTTTTAAACATGCAGAAAAAGTTGGACTTAAAGTAAGCGAAGAAAAAAACCAAATACTTAGTAGAAGTCCAGATATTCAATGAAACACCTTGAAGGTAAACGGTTATACCTTCCAAAGATGCCAAGACTTCAAATTACCTGGTTTACCTGGGTGTAACCATAAACGAAAAGAATAATGAAGAGACCGAAATTAAAATTAGACTACTGCAGGGGAATAGATGCTATTGTGCCCTTCGGAAACTGATCAAGAGTAAAATTCTCTCTATACTAAATTAAGGCTGTACAAGAGTATGATTCTACCTTTACTCTGTTTTAGGCTTTTGGCTCTGTTTTAGGTCCTGTCTTGTTTCTTATCTTTATAAATGACATTTCTAGAAGTGTTTCTAGTTCAAATCTTTGTTTGTTTGCAGACGACACGTCTATTGTTCTCTCTAACAAATGTCGGGAAAGACTAGAGGTGGAAATGTTTATTGAATCAAACTCGATCGGTCTTGCAGTGGTTGAATGAAAATGGCCTTAGTATTAATGCTGTGAAGACAAAGCTTGTACATTTTTCACTGAGGAAAAGGGAGGGTTTGGAGATCGACCATATACATCTGGGTGATTTTGAAGTAACGTCATCATCAACTACTAACTTTTTGGGGATAATAATTTATTCTGGCCTCAACTTTCATGAACACATTGAGGGAATATCCAGGAGGCTGAGTCGGACTCTCTTTCTTCTCCACAGTCTTGCTTATTTTTCGAATCGTGAAATCGTCCTCACTGCCTATTATGGATGTTTTTTCCATTCCTCCTTATGGAGTTGTGATTTGGGACCATGATAGTTCAAAAACACAAGCCATTTTCAAATCCCAAAAGAAGGTAGTTCGAATCATCTTTGGCCTCCACCCAACAGCATAATGAATAAGAGGCATTTTCAGGGACAACATAATAACGTTCCTGTCAATCTACGTTTTCAACTGTTTGATATTTTTAAAGAACAACCCAGATCTCTTTCCAAAACAACCTCCTTCAAGATTCAACATACGAAATCGTAATATCCTATCCGTTCCTCAGCACAAAATTACGTTTTTCCAGCATCAAACATTGTTTTCCTCGATCAAGCTGTTTCACCACCTCGCAATCGCCTTAAAATGAGACAGAAATTAATGTGTTTAAGAAAAAACTCAAAGCCCTACTAGTTAGGAAAGAATATATCAGTTTGAACGAATATTACTCAAGTGAGATATAGAAATAAACTATATCATATTTCAAACTGTCAGTTATTTTGTAAATTATTGAATTAATTGCATATTGCTCTATTGTATAGTAATACTTTTAAACAAATATAACGATTGTTATGATCTTAAATGTTTTTCCAACAATAAAGAAGTTTGAGTTTGAGTTTGAGTTTTATAGTATTATATGGATCTGAGATCTGGTCACTTACCAAGAAATTGGAAAAAAACTTATAGTGTTTGAGAACAAAGTTCTTCGTTCAATTTTTGGACCAGTTTATGATCAAAGTACATGGAGGATAAGGACCAACAGGGAATTAAGAACTCTCTATCAAGATACAAACATCATTGCTCTAATCAAAAGCAGAAGACTGAGATGGGCAGGCCACGTTAATAGAAGGGAGCTGGAGGACTCCACATTAAGAATAGCTTTAGAGCATCTTCCACGTGGCAAACGACCACTGGTGACCACCCAAGACCACGGTGGTGGGATCAGGTGCAGAAGGACATGCAGAAGCAGGTCAACAGTTTTACTGCTCTACAGTAACCACATAAAACGCCACTATAGGTAATGGTCGTATACATATTTTATAACCTTACACTATCTTTTCATAACCTCTACGATTTTGTTTTAGTGTAAACTGTAAAAAATGACACTCTTTTCTTAAAACGGCTTTATTTTAGCAACAAATTATAAATAACGAAAAATTATCCGATTTCTGGGGGTTGTTTATGTATCATCAAGTACAACTCCTAACTATTATTCATTGTTTTCGGATAAACCGGGGATTTTTTGTGTTTCCGAGGATAACCTGGGATTATGATTTGTTACCGGGTAATTTTGGGGATTTTATATGAGGTTGGCGGATAAAACGACACACCTAGTCTGGCAACACTGAAGTGGACTCCACAGTCCAGAGTCCACAGTCCTCTTGCCTTTTCCCAAAAAACCCAATTTCCACGGTGGAATGGTCAGTGGAATGACTGATGATTGCCAAACTTAGTCTTCCTGTTCTATCCATTGGCTGAAATAAGAATTATGTAAGTTTATTTTAAATTTCAATTTGTTTTCTTATTTATCATACATTGTAAAGATTCCGATTCTTCATAACAAATTTAATGCATAGCCTATATTAAATTGTGAGCCTACTTTTATCCTCATCCAGAGTTCCGTTAGTTGGTATGTTAACAGATTTCTCTTCTCACGTTAACAGAAGTTGATTAGAAAAATAACTCATTCCTTTATTAAATCAATTGTTCTCGTAAAACGTTTTTGTGCCATTTTAGCAGGTTACATTGTTGAGCCCTCATGGTTTTACTTGTTGTTACCTGTTGAATTTTACCTAAACTCTGCTAGGGCCTACTGGTCGTTACCTGTTGTTACTCCAACAGCAGATTTGATCTAATTATCATATCACAGAGTCTAATGCAGTAGCAAAGGTAGAGTAGGCCTATTGCTAATTTTCAGAAGAGGTTTTCTATTTGCCATAAAGTTCTTGTGGTTTTATGTGGAACAGCGAGCCAAGTAACATAATACATCATCTTGATGAACTACCTGTCACTTAATCTCTACTTTTGTAAAATTAACTAAGCCCTGTCTTTTAGGCTTATTAACTAATTAAATATTATTATTCATTGTTACTGTCTTAATTATTATTATTAATACAGGTAACCAATTTCTTACTTGGTACTTTTGTCCCATAGGCTATTCGATTTTAAAAACAGTTTGGGTGCAAGGTGCACTTTAACATAGTCATAATGATGTTAACTTTCGTTACATTTGCTTGAAGTAACTTCTTTTAACCCTCATGGGATTTACCGCAGGTTTTGTCATTTAATATTTTTTTGCATCAGGGATTTGATGCACGTTTTTCTTTTGACCACTTTGCACAATGTGATTATTCTAATCTGTAAAAGTACTGATGCCTTGCTGGCACAGTCAGATCAGTGCTAGTTAAAAATATTCTTCATATTAGGCTCCCAGTATGTAAAATAATCTTAGATTGTTTCATATTGAACACGTTTCATTAACTACATTTTTGTAACTTTTTCAGGAAAATTGATGTATTACAATTTTAGTGAAATGGAATGGAAAGTCCAAAGACCTGTATACTACTTCTCATCGATTGATGAAGAAATTTTAGACTTAAAACTTTTAAAAATTGAAGGCGATGACGATACCTGGTAATTATTGTATAGTGAAATGTATGCATTTAGCTATCAATTAGTTTATTTTTTTTAGGGTATAGCAAATTTAATTATTGCTTTGGGAAAATATGCTTTTTAGCAAATTTTCCATAGAGAAGAAGCTATTACTGTAGGTCTCATGGCAAGGCTTAAGCCCAGGTCCATGTTACTTTTTCATTTTGAGGTGCCTAGAGGCCAAAAAATAGTCATTAAAAATTATATATTATATATATATATATTTATTTATTTATGCTTAAAAATCATAGTTTATGTGTTTATCTTCGTAGCTAACCCTCATACTCTTTTCCCATGTTAATCATATATAACTTACTGATATTCCCTATTCTTTATTTATGGACAGATGTTGAAGGAACTTGGTATAAATCGTTAAAATAAAAATTGTTCATGGTATAAATGCTTACTTTTAGTGTTATATAAATTATTAATGTTAATATTATACTTTCCTGCATTACTCTTTACCATGTTAATATCATGGAGAATAGTAAATAACTCTCATATATATTGACAGATTCTGATAAAACTTTTCATATATTATTATATCATTGATTTGGAAATTCGCTGAGTACGCAAGTCTGCTGGGACGGGGGTATTATGTTCATACATTGATAAGATTTTGCTTAAAATGGATAGACCTGGATAGACCACCATTTCAGAAAGGTAATAATAATTATATTCTGTTTCACATTTGCCAGCGATCCTAAACCTAATTAATCTGTTTAGTATATTGCAGCAATGTGCGACAGGTATTGCTAATGTTTCATAATTATTATAACAGGAGTTTTTACTGGTGTAATAAAACCCTGTTATGAATCCACACACATCTGAGACTGTGAAGAACTGGGCTAACTCAATGGGTTGAGAATAAATCTTGTTTACATGTTAAAATGAAGGTAAGTTTACTGATTTATAAATAAGAATAGGGAATAATAACTTATAATCAGCATTACAACTTAAATAGACACGTAGTAATAATTATTCTAGTTATAAACAATAAATTAATTTTCATTATAAATAAATAAATATTTTAAATTAAAAAAATAAAAAATTTTTAAAAAATACTTTATTTTGATATACTAAAATAAAAAGTACATGGACTGTTATTAAAATGACAAAAGATCGATTTTATATCATTTACAACATTACAACATTATATTAATATTTTGAGTAAATAAAACCTGTTAACAGAACATTACACACACATACAACATTTCATTTATTAAAGGATGTAAAAAGACTTGATTTCATAGGTAATAATTGTATAGTTTCACATTTGCCATCAAATCCTAAAACTAAAACTTAACTGTTGAACTTGAAATTTATAGTATTGTATTATGTAATTATTTAAGATTGTGTTATAAACTGTAATATTTAAGACTAAACAATCTAATCAACGTAAAATCTCTAGTTAACAATATTAAATCTTTGAAGGTTTTTTTTAAGGTTTTACATTTTTGTTTATTTGATATGACCACTTAAGCTTGTAATGACTTTACAGGTTGTACCGGGTCGATTCTAGTAACTTCAATGGTCACATCAGAACCCAGACCCAACCTTACCAATATCACTCGCCCAGTAAGTTAATAATCCTCTAGTAAGAATAATTTTCCACAGAAATTAATTTTCCTACTTATTCAATGGTTTAAATACAAGGTTACCATGAGCCACAAAAAATTGTAAATCTTCATTTGAAGAATATTTGTAAGGCAACACTGGTTTGAAAAATTAAAAAACCTAAGATGATTACTGTATTCCCAAAATGGTCTTTATTTGAAAAATACTTAGAGCCTAATCTAACTAACCTAGATATAAATTTGATGTCATTGCAAACTGATTGACTTGATCCATTTGTCATTTGACTTTTGTGGTCTCAATGTGTTTGTATGTGGCAGACCACAAATCTTCTATAAAAATTTCCGATTTTTACTATGAATATTTGTATTTCTTATTTATTCTTTCTATCGCTTGTGGGTGGAACATTTTTTTTAGTGAATGAAGTTCCTCTAACTCATACAGTTAACCATTTCTTAAAAGAAAAATTCAGGTTTTGTCAGGTACGTATTACAGGTATGTTTGGTTTTTAAACTAAATGATCACTTTTCAGAGAGGAGCCGTGAAGTTTTGCTTTGGTGGTGGCCATGGTTACCTCTTCTGAGGTTATATAGTCATGAGATTATGATCATTGATTGTAAACAATATTTTATTCATTAAATGCTAAAATATACCCAGAACAGCCTACCTGTATTCTATTATTGGGGTACAATTAGGTTTTTTTAACGCAACAAAACACTTTTAAAATTAAACTGAAAGAAGTCGAAAATGTTCAATTTTTTTTAGATTTTACAGATTTTTTAAACTCTTCAAATCAAAAGCAAAATCTGGTTTTTTGATCCTTGCAAGAACTATCAAACCTTAATCATTAACTTTATCCATTACTGTTTACAATCAATGGTGATAATGATGACTTGGTACTTTCCAATTATACCAACCATACACTGCACTGGTTATCCCGACGTCCAGTGCTTTGCGGAGCTAAGTTAGGCTGGTTATAACAGTATGCATATATTCATAGTATAAACAAATAAATAACAAACCTAACTTAACTCTGCAGAACGTGGATTTTGGACATTACCGACATACAGGTGTGGTACTGATGATTTTTATGTTGAAACAATATTCTTTATAGATGAAAGTACTGGTAGTGTTACATTAGTCAGATTCTGCCTGTAATGTTACTCGCCTTTTGCACTTGTCTTGTAATTTTTTGTCGCATGTTGGTGTAGGTGGGTCATTGGACAGTCGCACTTACACCCGTCGCAAGCACTCCATGCGACCTTTGCTCGAGTCGGTCGTGGAGTCGCCTCGGTTTAACCGCTCATCTCTAGGCATCCTCTCTACTACTCAACTAAACGTAAGCTAACTCCCTCATTGGTGGTGGATTTGTACATATAATCATTTCATTTCTCTGCCCTAAGATCGGTGTCACTTGGAATGTTCTGTTAAAAAGTCAGCATGTACCTATTGAGCTGAAATTGTTTTAAACAAATTCTAGGTAGATTAGAAGGCACCAGCAATTAATTATGTTGGCTAAATATAACATTAACTATTTAAGTATTTACATAAGTAACCTGCCAAGGTTAGTAGGATTTAAAAATAAAAAAAACCTGCTAAAACTTCACTTATCAGGAAGCCTAGGCAATATAATATAAATAGCTTATTTAACACAATTCTAATAAAGATCACAAATTAAATGTTGCTTTCAACTTTGTTAAAATTTTATACACAACTATTAATTGTCATGTAGTACAGGTAAAAACTTGATAAACTTTCATAGCAAGATACACTTCATTGCTGTCAGTAATATAGTTTTTTTTCTTAATCCTATTGAAAATAATGCAATTCTAACTACTAATGCTGCCCTTAATCTCATATAGGTAAATAGTAGCATTTTCTAAAAAAAATCTTAAGTGAAGGTAGTGTTTTATCGTTTTTCAATATGTTTAGTCAATTTCATTTTTCATGGAAACTGTTAATAACTGCAGTAAAATACAGTAGACTCAGATTATCCATGACACGAGTGGATTTGGATTAACCACGATTGGCAAAAAAAATAGTAACTGTTGCAAGACAAGTTAGGTGTATAAATGTCTATCCTTATGCTCGAAAATTATAGCTGTGATCGCAACACACTTGGCCTCGGGGGAGCGATTGTACGAAACTGCTTGCCAGTTTACAGAGGGACCATTGGACTTCTTGGATAAGGAACATGACCCTTCAATGTGCGATTGCATGGGTACTGGGAAACATTCAGTCAACCATTGTTAAAAAGGACGCAAATGCAAATCAGTTTAAAAGAATCAATAATGGATTTTTTGTCCGAAGCAAATAATGAAGGCAACTTCAACTGTAGGCCTGTAATAGAGTTCAATTGTTTCACGTTTTTTTGACCGATGTGAAAATAATGGTTAAGAAAATCATTTTTCGATTTTACGTGATCCCTCAGCCACCCAGTATTGTGGATAATCGGGAGTCTACTGATGTAGATTAGTATAGATTATTGGTAATAAGTGTTTGAATCTTCTCTACAGGGAACAAGGCTGGTGGATCACTCAGAAACCAAGATCTCAACAAGTCAAGGGAAGACTTCCTCAAGTTTTACCGTTTCTGATGAAGCTCCTGTTCCTAGAGTCTTCAAGTTAGATACGCCACTAATGAATAATCCTTTTGATAGAAAACGGCACGATTCAGAACTATCCGACTCTTTCATCATACCGTCTCTAAATAGTCAATTTGATAAGAATGAAGAAATGACGGATTCATTAGTAAATTTTCTAGAGAAACCTACCGCAAAGTGCCAACCACCGGTTTCGTTCCAAGATGAAAACCCCAAGACTGAGTCAGAGGTGAGCTTGTCTGATGATGGCAGAGGCATTGAGTTAATCGAAGAAGTAATGACAGCCTCAATCGTTAATTTCCTTGACCCCGTATCTTGTAAGCCGCCAAGCGGTTTTGCGGATGAGGAAATGACTGACTCTATAGTTAACATAGATGAGGAAGTTCTACCTGGTTCTGATTTGACAAACTCTCTAGTGAACTATTTAGACTATGGAAATGGAGTGATAACATCTTTAACCCAAAGCACTACCTCGGAGGCAGAGAATGTACCTCCAGAAAGATTCAATGGTAGAGAAGAGGAATCAAAAAATTTCTATCAAACAGACAGGTCAGGGAGTGTCAATAGTAATTTATTAACAGATGATATCCAAGAGTACCCAGAAATAACTTTAACTAATAATGTTAATATTAGTCGTACTATTGAAATAGATACTGATGGGGGCCTGAACACGACTTTTGTAAACGAAATAGAATCAGACCATAAAATGAGGGCTCTAATTAATAAAGACCTGAACGTGACACTGGATCTTCCATACGACAGCCACCTGGATACTTTTACAATAAGTAGGGTTGATAATAAATCACTGTTAAATCAAACTTTCACGAGATCGGCCAATGATAATAAATCTCAGTTAAATCAAACTTTCACAAAATCAGCCAGCGATAACAGTACACGTTTGGATGGAACATTCACAAAAGATAGAAATGGACCATTCATGAAGAACAATTTAAACAGGACTGTTCGACAAATTCCTCAAAGAAACTCAACTTTCAATACGACGTTTACGAAATTAGATCCTCCCTCGGACTTGTCTAGAAACCTGGTGACAAGGTTAGTACGGAGTTTTTATTTAATTTAAGACTAAAATATTTCTTAACTATCCCAGTAGTATTACCCCAGTTATATTCAATACTGTGGAACTTGAAAAATTCAAAGCTCTATAAACATGTTAGAATTATGTTAAAGTTTTATTTTAACGTACATAAGAGTTTTTGGACAGATGCACAATTCAATATATTCTATTGGTGCCAGCTCTCCTTGTAACAGAAATTTTGTTTAGTTCGGAGGGTTAATTATCTGTGTGTGTAATTTTTCTTATTTCATTATGTATGCAAAGGACTGATGCCTCTAGGTGTCAAACGAGGCAACTCAACCTTACATAAACCTTCCATGGTCATGATTCCATGGGTTACTTATTAGTAAGGGGAATTCTGTCAGGCTAAATACAGGGACTGATTATAAAATATATTTTGTTTTGTCCTGAAACAACAATCGTGCCACAATCTAGATGCCTGGGCATGCTTGCGCTCAATATGACTGGTGATTCCTGTAATTCAGCTACTAGGACACAAATTGTAGATAGTTATAAGAAATGGCTGGTGGATGATGGAGGACATACATTGGTGCGGATTAACACCCACACTATTAAGTACATTTATCCACAAAGACCTTCCATTGATCTAATTATGAGGAATTGAACCTTAGTAACAACTGTTGTCATTCCGTGGTTTGGAAAAGACAATACCTAATAATAACATCTTGATCACTCTCAAGCCTCTCTACGGTGTATTACTTATATTTGTACAATTTCAGATCGACCGAATGTCTGGATACGGGAATTGAGGATGATCGTACGAGTAGTGCGTCGGACAGCAGCTTCAGCTCCGCAGCGAGCAGTAACAAGCGGATGAGTGTCGATGAGCTGCGGAACATTGCACAGCAGCAAGAGACAAGTGAGTGATAACCCTCAACAATTCAATTCCTTACTCAGGTATCAATTTATTGTTATGTTATAATATGTATTATAAATAACCATCCTAACTTAACCTCACAAAGTATTGTACCTATATCGATATAAACATCGCTGACATACACAGTGTAATATGAAAGTACCAACACAAGGAAAGTTGTATCAGTTGAATCTGGATTCACAGTAAATACTGCTTCTCTAGTCGTCAGTTTTGTAATCCACATTATTATTGGCTCACCAGTTAGGTAATAATAGCTGCTGTCTGATTTAATTCCTGGTTAAACAAAACATCATTTTATATATTCAACAAATAGAAGTTAACGGTGTTGTTTTGCAGATTTACAAAAGTCTTCTACTCCTGTGGAAAAAGAAGGTCGAGTCCCCATGAGTAAGTTACAATTATTGATTTGTAATTTAGAGTACCACACATTTAGATTATTTGAGTTTTGATTAGACGCACATAAAAAAAACACCATAAATTTATATATTGTTTTGCCTTGAACTAGATAAAATAGCCTATTCAAAAATGTAGTATGTGGTAGTCTTAGCTTCTTATTACATATCATCCTTGTAGGTTCAAATACAGATATTCTTAAAAAAAATTTCTTCTCCCTGACCAGTCATGTAAGTTCTGTTACATACACTATATCACTTTTTGCGTCCCGCAAATTACTAACACCCACCCCCTTGAGCTTAGACATCGTGTCAACATATCTGCTGAGGTGCCCGAAAACTACAATCAGCGCTTAAGTTGCATTCAGGAGTACATGTGTGAAGCAAAAACCTTTTCATTTCACCCGGTTAGTCACAAATATGTCACTTAATTTAATTTAATACTTTATGATTTCCAGTTTTTAGACCTTTATAAATATAAAATTTATTACCTTTGTTTGATTTTGAAAGAATTTTGAAAGATTTTTCTTTATTCTCCCGATGTACATTTCTCTACAAAAGTGTAGCATCATCACAGGGTAAATTCTTGAATATAATTAAATAATATTAGTATAATTTCTTGTTCAAATTTCATATGTTTAATATTTTTATGAATGTGGTGTAGTTGTATTTTAAATTTTGTTAGTAATTTTGAATTGTATTGAATTTAAATATTCTTCTTTCTTGTTTAATAAATTGATGTTACTAAAATTCTGGATGTGTTTGTATATTTCGTAGCTTTCTTGAATTTTTGCAATTGATTTGGATTTGGTATTGTGTAAGATTGTTAAAGATTCTGGAAATTTTATTTGGTGGGTATCATTGTCTTTAAGGTGTTTCGCTACTATTGAGGTGGGATTTTTGTGGTGGCTGGTGTTGTGTTCTTTGAATCTTTGAAAGAAAGATCGATTAGTGTACCCTATATATTGTTTGTTGCATGGAGATTCACATGTGATTTTGTAGACACCTTTCTTACTTTCAGGGTTTTGGTTGTCATGATTGATGATTTTGTAGTTGGGTATTGTGTTAATTTATTATTGGTAAGTTGTTATTGTATTGCATTGTGTTAATTTAATTAAAATTTAATTTTAATCAAAGTAAAATTAAGTTTTAATTTAATCGTATTTAAATTAGGGGTGTGCGAGCCTGGATTATAAATTCGAGCCGAGCTTTTTAAAATATTCCCGAGCTCGAGCTTTTGCAAGCCGAGCTTTTTCAAACCTTCACCTGATCTGAATAGGGGTGGCTTAAACCTATAATTTTATAGGTTATAAAAAAATATGTATGTTTAAAACATTGGGAAATATAAACATACATACTACTTCTAGATAGCATTGATTATGATTGTGGTCAAAACTATAAATAAAAATTCAAAGAGTAATAAAATAGTAAATATAAAAACAGAAACAAGTTAAACAGTTAGGCCCTTTTTAAAAAATCTAATTTTGGTATCATTTCAAATGGTTAGCTTTTAATCAAATTCATATTTATTAATTTAAAATATACAATTTGAAAAAATTACATTAGCTATAGTTACAATATTTATTTAAAACCATTCAATCATTACTCCTTATTTCTTAATTACTCCCTATCCGATTAATGATTATTAAAGAGAAATCGTAAAACTCAATTTTTAACTAGATAATAATACGTAGAGAAATTAAAATATTTGCCTGTGAAATAAAATAGTGACGTTCCACAACATCAACAAACCCCTCTTCCCCTCCCACTGAGCAAGGCTTAAGGTCATATTTTTTTTTACCCATTGCCATTGTCTGTCCACGATCCATCTCCTCATCTCTCATCACTTAACAGCTTACACCTGGTTTAACTGAGATTCTCAAATTTAATGTTTTCATCTATGATTCGTCAAACTGATAAAACATTTAATATGATAGATGTCCATTGTAATGAATAATTTAAAATAATTAATCACATACTCAAAGTTGATTTTTTTTTAATAAATATTATTAAAAACTATGGATCTAATTTTTTGCTGCCTAAGGAAGGCAATGGAAGCTGTCAGTTGATGACGAGAAGAAGCCACCATTAAAACTAAACTTTTAATTGACCATTATTTAATTTAATACTATTCAATTTTGATTATTAGTATTTTTCGTTGAATGTGCTTACAAAGAATACTAAAATTAGTTTGAATGAGGAAAAATACTCGATTGTAGAAGATATTAAATAAAACATGGGTCTACGTTTTCTATATGCAATAAGTGCCTGATTTTACTACTCAATTTACGTGTACTGTGTATTCATCTGGAAGTATACGACTAAAGATAATTTTGAGTCGGCAGCGCTATAGCTGATTTCTTGGTTAAGTTTCATCCGATTGAGAACAATGTCGTCTGTTTCGCTTCTTATTACGACATCTCAAAATAAGTAACAACATTACTTCTTCCTTCTATCTGAATTTATCACACTCACAGATGTAAAAACAATATGATGTATGAACAGAGTTATTTAAAATTACGGCGTAAATTAAGAGTGTTTTTACTTGGCAAAAGCTCAGCTCGAATTTCGAGCTTTTTCAAAACGCCTCAAGCCGAGCCGAGCTTTAAAAAACTCGAAAAAAAAGCTCGATGATTCGAGCCTTCGCACACCCCTAATTTAAATATAACACAAATTTTTAAGAAGTACTGTTTGGGGGTTAGGAGTCCAGGGTAAGCCCACGCGGACAGGACCTTTCAGGCTGGAATTTCTCTGTGAATCGCATATTGGGCAAGTCCCTGGGGCGGAAAGAGCACGGTCTGGCAGTAGTGTTATGGTGGCGGAAAAGAGGTATGAACCGAGAGCGATGAGCACACTCTGGGGTGAGGTTTCCCACCTAGAAATCGAATGCAACTTTTACCACAGCATGGGGTTAATGTAGTGTGGCTGTTCCAGAACAATCCCAACCTTTGATTTTGTTGTGGTCTTGTATTTTTAATCAAAATAGTTGATGTGTTTGAAACTTACTAGTTGATTTAAATTACTGTATTTGTTCGCAGTGATTTTTTTTATAGGAAAATTACCGAGCTGATCTTGACAGTAACAAAGCTACTTGTCAAAATCAGTTACATTGACTCTTTACAAGTATTCACCTTAATATAGCCTACACAAAAAGAGTGGGACCGTGGTGTGTGTGATCTATGAATATGTATAGTTGAATAATAAGTGTGTATAGTTATTTCGAAAGCCTAGACACCTAAATAATTATAAAATCACTTACCAATTGAATGGCAATTGCATTTCAGGTGTCAGTTATATATTCCTCACAGGAACCGGTTTCAGTCCATCACAGACCATCATCAGACAATGATTGTAGCGCTACATTCCTGTGAACAGTTCGGGAAATGAATCAGTGAAAATTTTGGGGATCCCTGTGTAAATGTTGCTTTGTTTGTTCATAATTTCTTGATCACGGTCGTTGAGATGGCACGTGTTACGTGGTGGAACGAGGTGGAAGGGCGGGCGAGGACCTCACAATACCACCAACATTATTTAACATTGGAACTTAATCTTGGAGATAAGAGCGTATTTGCCAACGACAATCATGATTTAGCTACAATTTCTTGGGCAATAAAAGCAAGAGCAGGATTGATAGATTTAAATTTTAAACCTTGGATAACTGGAAAAAATTATAACTGTTCATTATGTAATTTAAATGTTAGAGAAGATGTGTTTCATTTCGTATCAATATGTCCTATTTTAACCAGTATTAGAAGAAGGATTTTTGGAAAAAGCTCTCTTAATGAAACAGAATTTTATGAATTTTTAAACGGGAAGAATTGGCGAAGCTTCGGAAATTATATGAAAGAGGCCTGGATATATCGACAATGTTTTATTAGGGAATTTAATCATTAAATGTTGCCAATCTAATAATTATGACGCAACTTAACTTCTGCCAATCAAAAATTATAATCTATATTATATTATTAATGTATATAAAAAATAGTTACGGTGTAATTAAATTTTACATAATTCAAGTTTTTTTCTTTTGCTTTTCTTTTTAATTTAAATGTATAATTTTAATATAATTCTTGTTATCTGTTGATTGGCAAACGGTTTGTTATTAGGTATTGATAGCTAATAAATAGTTAGGTAGTTAGTTATTCGTTCAATTTTATGTTACCAATTTTATTTACTTATTGTCAATTTTATTTACCATCAGTGCCAGCCAACCGACGGTCTCAGTGACCAGTGTTAAAAAGTGCTGTAGAAAGATATTGTCTATCATTATTATGACTTTTTAGTTAAATAATTAGTGATAAAAAATGTCAACAAATATTGTTTTTCATTTAATAAAGCACGTTTTTCTTCTTCTTCTTCTTGTTCATAATTTGTAAGTATATGTCGTGTCTATGTAAAAGTTTTTTAAACATTTATATCTTGACGAACACCGACGGTGAAGATTTCTGTTGTGTCATGTGATACCTGTGTTTAGTAGGCTGATGATGGTCTGTGATGGACCGAAACCGGTTCCTGTGAGGAATGTATAACTGACACCTGAAAGACAATTGCCATTCAATCGATAAGTGATTTTATGTGTACAGTTGTTTTTTTAAAATAGTGCCTAACTGTTTAACTTGCTTCTGTTACATTTCTTATTTTATTACTCTTTGAATTTTTTATTTATGATTTTGACCACAGTAATAATCAGTGCTGTCTAGAAATAGTACGTATTTTTCTTATTTGCCAGTGTTTTAAATTTATATATATATATATTTTTTTTTAAACCTATAAACAAGAGGTTTGAGATTTAATCCAACATCTTAAAAATGGATTTATTTTTTACTATACAATAGTTAAAACGGTTTGTTATTTAGTTAAGTGGTTCATAAAAGATATATAATATATTTTTATTATTTGCAGTCATAAATTTTTTTTATAATTCTTGGTTTCATTTTAAGTCTTGTCAAGCTACCTACAAAAATTGTAAGAAAAATCTTTCCATTTTACTCTTGTAGCAAGCATGCCTCACTTTTTTAGCAAACTTTGCTTTGTTAATATAATATACATAGATAAAACTAATTTAAAAAAATCTTTGGAACTTGAAAGTTATCAAACTAAATTATGAACTGTACAATTTGATGAATAGTCTAATATATCTTTAGCTTTAATCTCAAGGTTTTTTATTATCTTCAGTTATATGATTTTTGTCTAACAGGAAATTTGGTCACGTTGTATTGATTTGAATCGGAATTCTTTGAATCGCATCGTTGTATCAAATCGAAAATTTTTTGAAAGTTTTGCTCCATTGCACACCCCTATTCAGATCAGGTGAAGGTTTGTAAAAGCCTGGCTCAAAAAGCTCGAGCTCGGGAATTTTTTAAAAAGCTTGGCTCGACTCGAACTTAAAATTCCAGATTCGCACATCCCCAGTTATAAGATTAATCTTTTTTTTTTTAATTAGGGAGTTCTAACGTGGTTTTATTAGACAGTCAGCCTTACTCTGCTGGTACAATTATTCTCTATACTTTACTTTAAACTACTATCTAGTGAGATACCCTAAATGCAAAAATTATTACTTAGCCTTGATAAAAGTAATCTAAATAATGTGTTAATCATTTAAATTGTTATATTACTATACTACATAACCCAAAAAAAGTAAAAAGATGCAGTAATAAAATTTGTAAAGGAATATCCTAGTTGGCTGTCAGGCCAGATTCTGGGATCAAAATTGGGTTTTCATATCTATCCTGGGTATCTCCTAGGATTCCCTAGAGAACCTATGGCCCTAGGGCTTTCCTGATTCGTCTTATGTGAATTCTTGTTTGGTTATATATTTGTGTTTTGGGGGAAGGATGATTATTTGAGTGTGTGTTGGGTGAGGATCTTTACTGCCCTAGGTCAGTTACTCCCTGGGCGAACTAAGGCTGTGTGTGATGGTCCCAGGACGTCAATGGATCAGAGCTACAGCTCTTGTAGCCAGACCTCCCTTCGTTTGGGGTTTGTTGACTTTCCCAAGAATTAGTAGCTAGATAGTCTTTGTCTGACCTTTCCCATTCTTATGAATCCGTTTTTCCCCACACCAATATTTCACTCAGAAAACGTGCCTATTCACCCCTCTGGTTACATTGTAACACAACCAAACGGTTTTTTCTGCAGTTTTCCCAGACTCGGAGAACCTGTCGCCCATCCTCAGCTACAATCACAGATTGGGCGAGACCCGGAGAGTGATGGAAACCCGCATCGCCCATAGAAGTCCTGTTCGCAGTTCAATCCCTAATTTGCCTCAACCCCATCCTGGTAAGTCACATCAACTTTTATCATTTTCACACTCCCAAATTTAATTTCAACTTTTGTTCTGAATGTTGAGAGCAGTTTAAAATAAAATTTGCAGTTTTAATAAAGGTTTTCATAAAAATTTCAAACATGTATGTGTATCCAGTTGTCCGAGAATAATTTTAATACAATTACATTTTTTAGTCAGTCAAACATGTCCGACCTCTTAGAAAGCAATGGTAAATTAAAATTAACTGAAATAAACAAGAATTAAAATTAATTTCATAGTGATGTAATCCCTATATTTAATAATGGTTGTTAAAAATCAAAAAAGACGATTCTAAAATATATTGATCATTAATAATTCTTTCGATGTGACATGAATTGTTGGCTTAAAATCCATATGACATTAAAGATGATAAGATGATATATACCTTACCTTACCTAGTTGGCCACTCAAACCTAAGTAGATTTAAGGCCTCGCCAACACCTCTGCGCCATCTGTCATGGCTCTTCATGTTAAACTTTACGCATTAAACGAGTGAGTGTGACTTTTACAGTGTCCCGACTACAACATCCCGAGATGCGGCGACAAGCCTTGCAGGCATCGTCTCTTTCCAACTTGAGGGTGAGTTTTTACTCAAGTTTTTTGTTTTCTCTTTTTTCGCTGTGTATATTAAAATTTATTACTTCCAATTACCTAGAATATAAATATTGTCTAGAATTGCAGTGCCCACAACTACTGGGGCGATGTTGTGTCTTGTAATCCAGCTACTTGGAGGACACATTAGGATGCGATCTTCCCCGGTTTGTATTAACTTCTGCACAGTTAAATTCTATGTTTATCCACAAAGACCATCCTCATAATTAGACTAGTTTGTAATTCAGTGGTAAGAGTAGTTCATATCTCACACTAAATGGTAAGTCCCCCGTCGTTTGTTGGGCTATTATTACAAGATCGTGCCACAATCGTACTTCACTTATTTCTCATTCATACTGGGCTTAAAATACCTACCTGAGTGGGTTACCATTTCAGTAGATAACCAGTAAATTTGTTTGTGTTTGTTTACATATTCATTGTTGTCAGTAACTATTATTCCAGTTCACTGTTAACCTCTCTTGCTAATGTATTCTCTTAAAAATTCTTCTTGTATTAAAAAATTTGGTCAGATTTAATACCGCCATGAAACCTAGGTTTAAACGTAGTTTAACCTTAGGTGACAATATCGGATTTCACTACTCGCTGTTAGAACAAGTTTAGACAAATTCATTAGATAGTTAACTGCCTAATTTTGACCGGATATCTTGTACAATCTTCCGTTAAGTAATATGTGGTAGAGTTACTGTTAAGTTGTCTGCTGTTTGATTATATAAATGTGTCATTTGTTGTTTTAGTATTTAAAATTATTTAATTATTATAGGTTAAAATATAAAGTTTTAAGTTATAATATGGCAACACGTAATGCTAGAATAAGGGTATATGAGTTGGTATTCCAAAGTGATGCGATACGTATGTGTGCATGTATTTTCCGACCAAGGAGAATAAAAGATTGAGTGATTGTCTTTCTCTTTGGGTTACCAAGGTTTTTAGCAAATACGCAACCCTAGATCAGTAGTGATTCCTTTTTCCATTGTTACAATGGATATGTCTCAGCTCTGGGAGGTTTGTAAGATTTCTTTCCTCATAAATATTAATGTATTTTGGGGTTGTGTTTATTTGATCATATGTCAGCTCAGTGTCCTGGCGGTTCACTGCTGCCTCAAGAAAGTAGCATAAGTTTTCGTTGGTGGAATTATATTTGCTTAACCCATCAACTGGTGACCTTCGCAAAAGCGACGGTCTATCACTCTCAACAACTGGTTTGGTCGACGATATCTTGGGATTATTCGAGTACGAATTAAATGATCTATCGATATATACCATTCAATAGGCATTATATTTTGTTCAGCTGGAGAAGAGAAAAAGAAAACAATGCTACTTTTCAAATGTATCATTCGTCAATGAGCTCTCTGTTTACGTTCGCCGCAGTTTTTGTTTCAGTTTAGTTATGAGTGAAAATTGCTTATTTCTTGGAATAAGTAAATATATGTTTTAGTGCTCTTGTAGTGCACTAGACTGGGGACCTTCCTGAAATCAAAATAAAGTCTGTTGTATACTCCTATGCTCTATCATAAATTAAATTTCTTGTTTTATATAAATGTTTTGAAATGGATAGAGACTACTTAGGTTGATCTAATGACATTAGAGAAATATTGTTTCAGAGTGAAAAATTGAGTAAATACAACTATTATTAATTACTATTAATTGCCAACTATTATAAAGTGTTACTATGGTAATGCTGTTTTTGAAAAGTTGACGGCATTTGTATGGTGTTAATTGGGATTGCAAAAGTACAAAAAATGTGTATTTGCTTTTGTGATTAAAATTTATAACTGTTTCTATATTTTGGAAATAAAATTTATACCATATTAACCATTTTGGGCGATGGTCTCCCCCCTTCACTTAAAAAAATTTTTTTTTCCCCTTTTAACCCTAGAAATGGCAAAGTTGTAGTTTACGACATATGAACTGAAACAACAACATCATGTTAACGTGTTCATAGACGTGTTAACATGAACACAGACGAAGTCACAAATGCCAACATGAAACAAAGACGATCGGAACAAACCACCATCAATGATACGCACGGTACCGAACTGCGCCGGCACCGTGTGAGTGACAGACTAGAGATGTCAATGTTGTGATTTATGAGCAGTAGTGGACTGGTGAGGGGGAGGAGTATCATGTGACCAGTCAACAGCAGGTGTACGTGCTGTGAGGGGTTGGCGGGGGTGCACACGTTGATCTACCTAAAAATAGTCTACGGACAGGAAGCCCGATTGTCAATTCCGGGAAAATCGCACACAATGGACTTGTTCTCTTTTGTAGATTTACGCTGAAAAAAATTTGAATCATCCAAATAATTATTCTAATTAACCAGGATATTATAACATTGTTTTTATATAAAATTCTAGGGACCAAGTCAAAACTTTGAAATAAAGAAGTTTTCGAATTACAAAAGTTCAAATTATCCACGTTCCACTGTACTTTAATACTTCAAGAAATATTAGAAGATATTAGTAATTATTTTTATGTTACAGTTAAGAGTAAAAAGCTTGACACTTCTCGGGTTAAATTATAAATATAAAATTAAAATTGAAAATATCATCATAAAATATATTTCATTCTATAGTATGGTAAATTGTGAAGAATATAATGTGAAGGTATTATAATATAGATTTTGACCATATTAACTGGTTTCTATGATTTTTTTAAAATACCCTTGCAAATCACCAAATTATGGCCTGCCAATACAGGCAGTTTTAATAGCCAGTTGATGGGTTAAATGTGGTTTAAATCATTAGGTAGTCAGTTTTAACAGAGGTTTTTCAAAGTCAGCTTTAGTGTGAATTTAGGAAAATCCAGCCTAAGTTTTTTATTCAATATAGACTAACATGTTCTACAGAATAATACTTAAACAGATTTGTGTTTTCAGACTAGTGGATTAAGAATCCGTCCGTCTACGGCCCCCACCCCAACCCCTGCTCCGGCCCCCACCGGCATCCCCCGCCCGCAGGCATCTAGGCTCCCTATGCCCAGGTCCAGGTGAGTGGGGTACAAAATGGCTCAAATTAACTTTATAAGATTGTTTTAGGTCTTGGTGAAAATCATTCCATAGCCCTGACTCTTATATTTTTACTAAAAATTGTATAAAAAGGTGTGTACAGGCCATAGTTTTCCCGGAAATTACCTTGATTTATCAGTAGGGGTCTGTGGTGCACCGTAAAAATCGGTACGGTACGGTTCCAAGCCTTTTACCGAACTTTGGTACGGTACAAGAATTTTTTCGGTAGGGTACAAATAAGTAAAATTTAAGTCACTATCCAGTCTAGGTTGCCATAAAATATAACTATGGAATATCTCCTGCCGAAAACATGGAATAAAACCTGACCGTTAAAGGCGTTATACTCTAAAATTAATATAGAATTACTGTACAACACTGCCCAGATCTACAGCAAATACTGAACGTTATACTTACTCATATCGTGTTGGTGAATGATCGTTTAAAACAACCTCACTCTCAGGACTTTTGTGAAAATCAGGCAACCAGCTGTCTCCCTGCCGGCATAAAATTGTTGTGCATTCGCAGCTTACGCGATCAGGGAACCGTTCCTCTTTTTGACGCAACAAAATAGTCGTACCAATATGAAGCTCGTATTTGTCGTGTTTCAAATAGTGATGGGATTACCGGTGATTCTTTCTTTTTGCTCTAACAGCCTGTTGACGATGTTATATGATCAATACAGAACTGTGATTTGCCGTAGTGATCTCGCTATTTCGGGATTTTCACTCAAGTAAAACAAAAAATTCTATTGTTAAGGATATAACTAACCGTTTTATTTTTTTAACAATATGTTCTGGATTTCCTCATTAGTGAAACCCCTCAAATCCGAACTAATTGGGACTGAAGCCTGTTCTTCCCGGGAAATAATGTTACACACTTATTTCGTCAATATTTCGCACTGTATGTAAGTGACGGGAGACGCGGTGATTGGGGTTTTACAAGCTGTGCGTAACTCAATAAGTTCATATGGGACCTTGGCGGGTGGATGTACGTCCTATGACATGCCATTGTTTCTAGTCGAGTCTGTGCTAAAAATAAATCACTCTCCCCCTACCCCCAGCCTTACTGCATTGCGTATCATGTCTGTCTACAGTCTGTGTCTAGTTTAGTGAGCGTTTACCGGCTGGTAAGTGCATATTGCTTATACTCACTGCAAACCCTTTATACTCACTGATATTTATTACTAAAAATTGTTAAAGTTATTTTTAAAAAGAAGTACTTTTTAGATCCTTCCTATTTTTGTGTAAATCTAATTGTACTTTATGAAATGATTGATTGATATGTTTTTTAAAGAATGGATTTAAAAAAAAACATTACAGTTTGAAAATTAGTACAGTAAAATATTTCCTCTGACATTGTATATATTTTTTCTTAAACTCTTTTCTCTATGTTTTCAATAAGTAAGTTCTGGAAAATACTAATGAATAAAAGGATGAGCTCAGTAAATGTTACTATGGCATTATTCTCGTTTACCGTACTGTACCGAATTTGTACCGAGAACCAAGGTACAACAATTTGTACCGTACTGTACCGACCTCATAATTTCCTGTATCGCAGACCCCTATTTATCAGGTTGTTCATCAATGTCACAAAAAACTACTGTTTTAAGTAAATTAATCCCAGATTTTTATAATTATTTGTCGTATATTGTTTACTAGCAGTAAGCCTGTCCTTTGTACGGTTTGTAGGATTCAGTTTGAAGAAGAAAGATTATCATACCAAAATGTAAACCTGAAATCCTAAACAAATCAATACAAAGAAAATAAATGAATACCCAGCTTTGTTATTTAGCATTACTTAACAATTAAATAGATTAGAACATTTATACCATTATTATAATTAGTTTTTGCTTTTTAATAAATATTTTTAATAAACTAATATTGATTCAACAGCTGTTTGTTTTTATTTCTATTAAATCTTTAAAGTACAAAGACAGCTGATTATTGCCATTAGGTTATTCATTTAAAACTGAAGCAAAATGCGACCATCGCGTAAAAAGTTGGTTTTTGTATGATCGTTATTTACTTTTCAAGGGTCGACAGACACTTTAAAGCCTTTAAAAAACCTTCTCTGGAATGTAGATAATGTATGAAATAAGTTTCATTGTTATCAGTTCTCCCGTTTTTTCGGGGAGAAGACGGTGTAAAATGCCTCCTGGAGCGTCATAAACAAACAGACAAAAATTGAGATAAGACCGGTTTCGGCTTCTCTAAGGCACGAAAAGTAAAAATAACTAAAAAATGAATAATTCTGAGCAATGTACAGACAAAACTCTAATTTTATTTATATAGATTTGTAATTGGCAGCAAACAAAGCTTTTTTAGGTACTTACAAATATCCCTGTCCAGGATTATAATTATTTTATTAAAAGAAAATATTATTTTTTAGGGCCTCAGGAATACCCAAAACCAGAAGGGGTGGGCGAATATAAAGTAAGTTTATTTAATATTAAGTTAATTAACAAATAGAATGACTAAAATTTAATATTTATATTAACTGTAAATTTTACTGTGTATTGTATGATTGTTTTTTAAATTTAAAAATATCTTATTGTAACTGGACTGTAGAATTATGACATACTGTATTGATTTTATTGATCATTGACTGTATAATTTGTAATATTTATTATGTGCGCAATATTTTAATCCAAAACTAATTCATTGTAACTGTAGAATTTTTAACCAAATTCTTTACATAAATAAAACTTAAATCAAAGATTTATGAGACTGCACTATATATGCAGATGCAGTCAGTATAGCTATATATGGATTGTATATTGTTGCAATAAATTGTGATAAAAATTTTATATATTCTGTGCAAATTTTTAAATTTTTGTGATGAATATGTATATTTTGTAATATTTTTGTGATGAATATGTATATTATGTAATATGTTTGTATATTTATTACTGTACAAGTTTTAATTATTGTTTTTATGTTCGCTATACACTTTAGAGATTTATTGTTACTTTTAAAGTAAAATATATGTGAATAATTTGTGCTCTGGACAGTATTTAATTTAATCTTAAATGGTTTTTAAAGGTTGATGATTTGTAAAAAAATTAAATTTTATGAAGTGCTATTTTTTGTTATAATGTATGTATCACAAGTCTTCCTTTAGGAATAAAGGTTAAAAGACAATGCTTTAACAGTGTTAAACAATGTTAAATAACAGTGTTATTAATGTTAAATTATCATTTTACTAAGTAGATAAGAATAGGGGTTTCATAAAATAATGGTGGGGTTTAACTATAAAATAAAAAAAACTAGGAAGGATACTAAAAAACTACAGGGTGACCACGGGAAGTATTTACATTTTGAAAACAGCAAAACGGTGTTAATTTTTCAAACAAGAAATTTATTTACTTTTCTGACATGTTTGTTAGGATATGCTATTTAATTTAACTTGCGAAAATAAGGTCAGGAAGGTGACGGCCGTCTTCTCTGATGCAGTTTTCAATTCTGTTGAGGAAGCTCTGCCATACTAGCTGTAGTGTCTCCTCGGTGATTAGTGCCACCTCTTCACGAATTGCCTCCTTCAAATCTTCCAAATTACGAGGTTTGCGTTTGAAAACTTTCTCCTTCAAATGTCCCCACAAAAAAAAATCGCAGATGTTCAGGTCAGGAGAACGAGGAGGCCAGGGCACATCTCCAAATCTTGAAATGACATGACCTGGAAACAAGTTTCTCAGCAACGTCATCGAAACTCTTGCTGTATGTGCAGTAGCTCCATCTTGCTGGAACCATACGTCCTGTTGCAAGTTGAGCATCTGCAGTTGGAAGAAAAAAAAATCGTTGATCATACGCACGTACAGATTCGCATTCACAGTCACCGCTTGTTTCCAGTTCATGTAATTTCAAGATTTGGAGATGTGCCCTGACCTCCTCGTTCTCCTGACCTGAACATCTGCGATTTTTTTTTGTGGGAACATTTGAAGGAGACAGTTTTCAAACGCAAACCTCGTAATTTGGAAGATTTGAAGGAGGCAATTCGTGAAGAGGTGGCACTAATCACCGAGGAGACACTACAGCTAGTATGGCAGAGCTTCCTCAACAGAATTGAAAACTGCATCAGTAGTACTGCATAATGAGAAGACGGCCGTCACCTTCCTGACCT
This sequence comes from Nephotettix cincticeps, assembly GCA_023375725.1. Classification (NCBI taxonomy): domain Eukaryota; kingdom Metazoa; phylum Arthropoda; class Insecta; order Hemiptera; family Cicadellidae; genus Nephotettix; species Nephotettix cincticeps. The sequence goes on along the minus strand of CM041789.1, from coordinate 19,133,297 downwards.
TATTTTCGCAAGTTAAATTAAATAGCATATCCTAACAAACATGTCAGAAAAGTAAATAAATTTCTTGTTTGAAAAATTAACACCGTTTTGCTGTTTTCAAAATGTAAATACTTCCCGTGGTCACCCTGTATATTTATTTTGTTGAATTTTGATGTAGAAAATATTTTATACATAGCTAATAAACTTCAATATGGCCACCATTTCTATAGACGTCCAAATGATGGTCTATCTCAGCCCACATATAGTGCAGCATTTCGCTTTATTAATTTCTTTTTGACATGGATATTTCTAAGCTCTGGGGGAGTGTTGGCACATTTTTGTGGAATGCACTAAGAACAGCTGTTTAGATGAACTGAAAATTCCCTTTAGATATATCCATGATCCAACCCATCTCCCACAGGGCAGTAAATATAATAATTTTTATTTGCAAATTGACAATTTATATTTCAACATTTTTTACTTATCCCCAGAGAAAAAAATCAGTTGAGTTTAAAATATTAGGCCTACACACTTGGCCTTTTCTTGATCAGATAAGATGTTTGCAAACAAAACACAAAGTGAAGTATAATTTAAAGAATAACAAGGTTATTGAGAAAAACAACAATCAAAACAGCTGTTTTAGTTAATAAAAGCAAAACTGTTTGGGCTTCTGAGTGCAGGGGTACCAATATGAAGTATTTAATTAATTCAACTCATAGTAGTTTTAGAGACATTTAAAATACCAGAAATATTTTATGAAAACCCTGTAATTTAAACCCTGTGCCTTATTTTATGTTGTGTAAGTATTGTGACTAGTGATGGTCAGTGCTATATTAATTAAATTAATATATCAAAATAAATTATTTTGTAATTTATTTTAATAGCTGAGTTGAAGAACATGTTACAATACTTTGTTATCCTAATTATTGGGGTGTACATTTGCCACACAAATCATCTTTATATTGATATTTCAGTATTTAAGATAGATTTAAAATTCACACAATTAAACGGATTATCGACAGTATAATCATGAGTCATCCAAAAAGAATGTTTTCAATTAAATGAGTTTTGAACTGTCTTTAGCTAGCTTTCTTTTGGAGAAGGAGGATACAAAGAACATTCACATCAAAACGCATTATAGAAACTATAAGAAGGGGTGTGAAACAAAAGGTAGTCAATACAATACAATACAAATATGCTTTATTTTCAAAATACATCAAGTATTGAAATGGCGTCAGCTAAAAATAGCGTCAAGCTAAAAAGCCATATTAAAACTAAATACCTGTCACAGCAGACCTGTGTACTCAACAAAATTCCAAATCAATAATACATGACAAGTTTGATTAATATGTAAAATAGAATATACTGGTTTGGATGCACTCTTGAGTTAATCTTTATTCATCAAAGAAATCGATAATGAATCTTTTACATTTTTTATTATCTTGGAATAGTAATAATTATGTCAGTATTATATTTTTATAATAAATCTAATGTAAGTTTGAGAAAAAATTGAATTGGTATTTGATTTGCAGGCTGTAAAAATAAGAAGAGGTATAATTAAGTTCTGGCGAATAAAGAAAAAATAATGTTCCTTAAGCTAATACCAATAGATCTGTTTCGAAAGGTTGAAATATTTATTGCTAAACTGAATGTCAAGTTATTGACAGGTTATATGTGTAATATGTTTTGAATAAATGTATTTAGGGGCAAAATGTCTCATAGTATTCTTTTTCAGACTGAGATTTCCACTTCTGAGTGTTAGCAAAAATTATTTTAATGACCTTCAAACATTGCTTTATCAGACTAAATATTTTCCAATCAATAATAGAGGAAATTACTTATAAACTAAAGTTCTCTTAGAGACAAGTTAGAGTGAAATGTCACTCGATATGGTTGTATGTTATCTTTTGTGGCTTTATTTCAGAATTAAATTCAAAAATTTAGTTTATCGTCAGTATATAGAGCAGCTTATTCAACAAATAATTTTTTCAAGATAAATAATCACGCAAAAATATCAAATATCATGAAATATTGCAAACAAGCTTTTCTCTATGGTTCGTACATATATTTCTATCTCTTTGATTTTTAGTTGATAACATAAATTATTTTGATTAAATTGCCTCATTCAGGGCCCACTAAAAATATGTTTTTGATTGGATAAATGTTATATTTATTTTAACAATTACTTATCACATACACATACTTGTTTTTGTTTGTAACTCTTGTTAAACTCATTGACAGAGTGGGTAAGGTTATTAATATCAAATTTTAATCTTATTTCATGTTTGTAAAATTAACTCTAGTAAAAAATCAATCGTATTGTAATTAGTAAACCGTAGATTTTAGGTAAACGAGGAAAAGTTAGCATCTACATTATCTTGACGTTTCCGTGTTTTAGTCTAACCTTGCTTTTGTAGCTTAACCAAAGTTGATTGAATTTAGCTTTAACCCTTAAAGCGCTACTGAAAACCACACTCTGCTCATTTAGGTTGAAAAAATCAAAATTGTATTTTCCCAATGTTATGTTTGGATTTAGGTAGCTTGAATAAAGTATAAAACAGAAATATACTTCATTTTTATTTATTGAAAATTTTAACATTATTTTTCAGGTATCCAAAAAAGTTATTTTTGAAAAAAATTCTGAGCGCTTGATATAATACTTGTAGGCTTACATAAATGGTAAAATAAATTAAAAATTACTGATTCTAAACATGAAATCAGTGAGAAGAAACATGTAAATAAAGTAAAAAGATATTATGTACATTACCACTAAGCATAGTTTTGCATCGTATGATACGCCTCGAAACAGTCAGCCATTTACGAACTCATCAAATTCCGGATCGTCTAGATGAGCCATGTTTCACTTTATATTCAATTATTTAGATTCACAAACATTCACACTACATTATCTGTTTACTTCTCTAACACAACACAAATAAACACACGTCAATGGATGTCAACAAACAACAATTGGAACAGTGAATACAGCTGGTCGTAGTGGCACGTTAATTTTCTCGTCAAAAGCAGTACGGGAGCACTAGAATACACACACACAGTCACATAACACATCACATAACATAAAGTCACATAACATCTAATTTCAGTCACTAGAAATTCATACAAAGCCGCCATTGGTTTTGTGAGTTCATAGAGGTTAAAGCAACATTACCATGCACTGGTTATTTCGCGAACTACAGCACAGTAAATGTGACAAAATGACTGAAAGTGAAAAAACTCGGTTTCTGCGCCATGTGAGCCTACTGGCTGCAAGAAATCTTGTCAGCCCCCCGGTAAGGGTTAAATCAACATATCTTAATCATTACACCCTAGTAACTCAAACTCGGTATATTTTTAAATAGTTTTTTGTAGGTTTATAATTAAATTGAAAAGCATAATTTACTAATGGACATCGTAGCCCCTGAGTTAATATCAATGTGATCGCAATAAGACTAATTGTTAATCATCTCAAATAATAGATTTAATGGTAATATAGTAATAAATATAAAGACATAAGCAATAAACATTGTTATTTAAATTATTTACAGTGTTTTTCCTACATTATGATTAGCTCATACTTATTTCAACATTGGATTAATTTCCTCTAATGTTGTTGAAATGTTGTTACTTAATAATAATTTGTGTTTTGAACTTTATTGTTTACATCAATCCAAATAAGTGAGTTGTTTTTTTAAAACTTGTTTTATTTATAATCGCTATAAACCTTTTTTGCTAACATTCATTAACTTTGCCTGGTTAAAATTTAACATTTATCTGTGTCTAATACTTTTGCTATTATTTGCCTGATGGATGTTTTTTTAAAGAAAACTTAACAAAATTTACTGTTGTACAAACGTTGTAAGAGGCTGTGCAAATAAAAAAATGTCTGTAGTTTATAGTCGATAATATTGTTAACAGCTGTGCCAACTTTCTTTGCGACAATTCTGCTTTAAAAGCGCACTTTGCCTTTTAGTACTCGTATCGCTTTTAGTGTTGCAATATAAAACTTTGTTTATTTTTGCATTTTAACGGCTATTGTGTTGTTTTCTTACTAATAAACAAAAACTGCTTAGCTTCACCAAAAAAATTAGATTTAGATATCCTATTTTAATATAATTTATCAATATTTGTGTGAAAGTTTGAAAGCCAAACTCATATTTTACATGAAAAATGCGGTATTATATTAAAATGTTGAAAATACTAAGGATTAGAGGTGTGCGGATAGTGAATTATTTTTTCGGATCAGAGAGCTTAAGTTCGGATCGGATACTTTTCGGATTCGGATACTCGCAATAACACAGTGGAATCACACTTATCTAAGAATAAATGAGGAAAAAGTCAATAAAATTTTATCAAAATTATCAAAAGGTACATAAAAATTATAAATTCTTCATAGGATGAACAACAAATCTAAAATGTTTACTTCACTGCATTTAAAAGTATTGGTAACAAATTTTAATATGGCGTAATTCATGAATGAAATCAACCTTATAATTTGTAGTATAATTTGTAATTAAACTACATCAACAGTTTTTAAAAGTTAGTAAGTTAGTTACATAAACCATGGATAGATTGATAAGTAACAATTTTGTTTCATGATTCAACTATTTTGTTTATTTTAATGATAAAAACAAATCACCATTAACAAAGAACAAAGATTTGACAGACGGCGTTGGCTCGATGCCATCAGCTATCTGCGTATCGGTAGGGATATGCGATACTTCTATACCGGTGACAACCAATATGGTTCTGTCACTGATCGGTGACAAGGAACTAGAAAAAGCAGTGACAGCGCAGCTGCTATCAAAGCGGCCTGTGCACTGGCGCAGAGTTGGAATATAGGGCAGATAAAATACCCTGATCGGCTGTGTAACAATATTGAAACCCGTGAAATTGTAATACCTTGTCGTAATCTAGTTAGTTATTCATTCAACAAAGAAAAAATTTAGAAAGATAACAAGTGGAAAATTTTTTGGTTATGTGAACCCCGAATGACAAAATGGGCCAAATGTAAATTTGGCAACACTTTATCGTATTGCTCAAACCCGGAGAACTTGAGAATGTGATAATGAAACATTTGATCGTCTACGTAGACGATCAAAATGAAGTATTATTATTTTTGCTGGAAATACCGTCACAAAACCAGCTATCATGATGGTTTGTTACCAATAATATTAAATCAACAATTCAAGTATTTTCGTAGCCAAAATAAAATTTTATATGTAATAATATCAAACCGCAATATGATATTTATTGGACTTAACTGGATACTTGTTTTCCAATCGGATCGGAGCCGGATATCCGATCTGACTTTTCGGATATCCGCACACCTCTACTAAGGATAAAAATCAACCTTCCCATGTGGATTGTTAATTGTCAAGAGAATTGAGATCTTCCTTGGATTAGCCAATAATTACGATATTTTTCCTAAATACATTGTAGAAACTATATAACTAGATATATTAATTATTCCTAACTATAAGCTTCTCAGTGTTCTAATTTTCTTATTGTCATTGTGAAAACCAAACCAAGCATTTAAATTCCTAACTATTGGCTTCACAGTTTAATAGATTTAACTGTTTTACATGCTTCATACTTTAAAAGACTATACTTTTTCCATCTTCTTTATAGAAAGTCTCATTCAAAATGGTGTTATTTGTTGTTTTTTTACATAAATGAATAAACTATGCCTTACCTATATTTTTGAAGCTCAAACTAGGGAATAGACTGTAACATAGATTTATATATTTATAACTTTTTTACAATAATAAATCAGTTGAAACAACTTGTCTTGATTATTATTCCTCTTGAAGTTCTGCTAATATAGTTTTGGCCACATTTTTGCAGGGTATATTATGTATTACATATCCTATCCCTTACTGGTCACTAGGCCTCTGAATCTTCCTCTGTCCCTTCACATACTACCATAGCACTCCTCTTGCTTACACATCTCTTCTCACCTCGCCAATCCAATCCACATTGGTCTTTGTCTTCCTCTCAGTCCGCTACCGTTCATTTGAAGCTCACTCATTTATTTGGGATTCTATCATTTTTCACTCTTCTTAAGTGACCGAACCATCTCAATCTTGATTTTTCTACTCATTCTCTCAAACTCTCTTCCACTATTCCTCTTCTCAACTCTTCATTCCTAATTCTAATCTATAAACTTCTTTTCTCCGCCTGAAACATGTCCTCTGTAGTATTCCAAACTTTTGCACCATAGGTAAACTATCTGTATATAGCGCTTTAGATTTATATTATGTGTATAGTTTCTAATTTAATTTTTCTCATTACGGTCTTTAAGACATCAAATTGTCTTCATTATAATACACTAATATTTACAGTATACATTGAGAACGCAAAACTATTTGCACAATGCTTTCTCTTCCTGTTGACTCTTCCAGCAGGCTTTTCCAACGTCTCTTGTCCAGTACTGACATAGATGTGTTGTAAATGACATTATATGAAAAAGATCGTTTTAATCTAATACTAGCTTAATGTGTATTTTAAATATTAGTGTAGACAATTTGAAGACAATTTTCAGATGTGCTCTAGCAGTACAAAACAGCTGTACTTGTAACAGCTACAACAGGTAAATTTAAAAGAAAAACACATACTTTCTATGATTTATGATTATTTTTCTGTTTTAAATCCCATATCAACCCTCAAACCGGTTTGTGCCGGTTTTGAGACGTAATTGGGTACATTAAATCACAGTTAATAAGTTAGATGTATATTCTGTGACATCTTTTTCCGTACAACTACTTTGTCTTCACACTAATAGCTAATTTTTTATGCCAATTTAGGCTATTAGTACAATGAATTATTTTTTACTAATGTAATAAGTTTCCCTAGATTATGTTTCTTCTTTGAAATATTACCCTTTGTTTAGTTCAGTCAGATAAAATTATAAATCAAATAGGTTAGCAAATATACAGTTTGTGTGTTAATATATCCCAACAGGTGAATATATATTTAGCTCATTTAATCTTTGAAATTATTATACTTTTTTGTCACACATACAGTAAAGTTCTACTTGGTGTGGAGTTTCCTATCCATAATCATAAGATTTCTCTTCCTCTTAAATTTTATATATTGTAGTTTTTTTGGAAATATCAATTCAATAGAGGTTTTTACCACTCCTATCCTAGTACAGGTTTCTAGTATAAATCCCTAGTATATCTAGAGCTTAAAGGATGAAGCAGACCTGCCAGTTTGAGCTCCCACAGAGTTTACGGAGGTCAGTCCTATGAAATGTTTATAGAAGTAATTTTTTTGAATGATTTTTTTATTTAATTTAACTTTCCTTATCTTATGTTAAGGATGTAATCAGATAAAACTCATGTTGCTGATTTTTAAAATACATTGTTTATTCAATGAAACCGGAAATGATATAATTCTATTACAATGATGGCGAAAATGCCCTTTAACATATAACATAAATGGCCTATTGATATTAATCTTTAACAATATTTTTAAGGTAATAATAATAAGTTTAAATTGCATGGATTCTCAATCTCAGTGTTTGGGTAGTCGTGCTGCCTTGAATAACATTTTTATTGTTAAATAAATTTTCAAATAGGATCCAATTGTTATTCTTGGTTTAGGCCTAAAATGGTTCTTTAATTAAATTTGGAATTGTCCTTAAGGGACCGACCTGAAGGTAGCTTATGCGCGCCAGCTAATGAAAGAGTCGGTAAGTAGATTCCATCCATAAGCTAGGGCGTTAGTTCCATTCATAAGCTAGCACGTGGCCGAAAATTCAAATATATTCAACCCCCAAAAACTATCCTAGCTTTGCTAGCTTAGAACTAGCTTTGCTAAGTTTCAAACTTTGTAAACATATTAAGTATTATGTTAACATTAACGATAACATACTTTCAAAGTAGTACACAGGGCATAAAAGGGTATATATGATTTTTCCCATGAATTTTTAACCTCCAAAAAACTACCCTTACAGCAATTTAATGCGGTTCACACTATGTACACATACCAAAGTGTTATGTGTACTTTAATTTAAAAATAGTTCCAAGGGGGAGGAAGGGGGAAATAAGAGGTTTTATGTAAATTTTCAGCGTTTTGCTCCAACTCAGCCGCCATGTATACATAATCAGTACTATGTTTATTTTAATAAAATAATAGTTTCAAAGTGGTACATAGGGGATGAAAGGGGTAAAAGAGAGGTTTTATGTAAATTTTCAGCGTTTTGCTTCAATTCAGCCATATTCAACCTCAAAAAATATACCTACTTAGAGTGATTTGCTCCGAATCCCACTTTGTACATATAATTAGTAGTATGTTTATTTTAATAAACATCCCCTAATCTTTCATCCCCTATGTACCACTTTGAAACTATTATTTTATTAAAATAAACATAGTACTGATTATGTGTACGAAGTGGGATTCAGAGGTTCGATTTCTTCATTCTCGAACTGAAGGTCTTATAACAACTCCTTTTCATTATTTAAAACATCATTTAATAGATCATTATAATCAGCAGGACAATCATCATTCAGCTCCTAAGACTCGTCTTCCTCAGATGTAGAACTATGGCATTTTCTATTGACCAATCCTCCTAATTTCTTATTTCTCCTCTTGAAAAGCTGCTTTGGTTTGATTTGTTTCTTATTTTTATTTTTGAGGTTTTCAATTTCTTTTTTCTCAGGTGTGTCTGTCAACACTCTACTTTTTCCAGGCTGCCTGCCACGTGACTTTGTCTTTCTTGGACCACCCTTTGGAAAAGGACGGACAAATTCAGGAGTAGGAATTGTTACACTAATAGTTGAGGTTGAAGTGGATAGAAGATTTACGTAATCTTGAGTTACCTCAGTGCTGTTGGGTGCATCACCCTTCTCGTGATAGGTGTGGTCAATGACTTCTGGTCGATCAGTTACATATGATGAAAGGAACTCATCTTCATTAAAAATATCTCTGTTATAAGGACATATGCCTGTAACCTTGAAGCCTTTCCCGATATTTTCCTTTGAAAAAGCCATTACATACGCTTTTCCAATAAGCCCAGCAACATCATAAATGGTGACAGGCTTGCCTGGATTGTCAATAATCCAACCATGCATAGCCTCATTATAAAGTCTTATAAGAACCATACACCGTCCGATCAAGAGGCTGGAGTTTATGAGACGCATGGTATGGGAATGTTAACAATACTACCCCATTATCTTTTGCAAGATCTAGAGCTTCAACTGAAATATGTGTCTCATGGTTGTCTAATATTATCAGTACCTTATCATCTTTGCTCGGTTTTGTATGTGCTATGAAATGCTTCAAGAAAACTACAGAGATCTTAGACCAGCCAGTTTGATGGGCTCCTCCAATAGACCCCGTTGGTGGCCCAAACAACATGTTCCTCACAGGAGCAACCCTGCACACTCTTTCCCATGTTAATCTTATGGAAAATAGGCAAATGATTCTCATGTTTATGTACAGATTTTTATAAAACTTGTCATATATTATTATTATTATATTGTTGATTTTGAAATTCGCTGAGTACGCAGGTCTGCCGCGACGGGGGTATTTTAAGTCGGCGTACCAATTTTTACCAAAATTTTTCCAAATGATTTATTATTTAATTTAGCATGAGCCATCAGGTTGTGTTGTATTTGTTCTTGATGAATATGCATTAAGTAAATTCCGTAAAAATGTCATGTCATCTCAATTACTTTGTGGTTAGGGTCGATTTTTCAAGTTTCAACTGTAATTATTGGGTGTGTGGGAGAGAGTGAAATTTTACGTAGGTGGCAGCTGCAGGGCTGCCACTGTGACAGATTAATAACCATTTTTTCAATGCATTTTTCTTTTCTTAATACACTATATGTACAGGAATATTTTGCCACCTTTGTTTTCTGTAGTTACAGCCTTTAAGCCCACCTCATGCCACATATTAATATTTTTGGATAAGTTCAATTTTTGTAATTATTACAGTATATTTGTTGTTTTTTGTTATAACTTATTGATAGTGTTTAAGTTAACATGGTCCTCGATGTTAAGTATTTGTTTTCACTTATCGAGGCCATTATGTAAACAATTTAATTGAAATAAAAAAAAAATTGTCAACAGGCGACTTAAAGTTTAGACTGGTTCAGGACAATCCATTAGTGTGAAGCTTGTGATTCATCACATTATGAAGAAATTGACATTAAATTTCAGTACCCTATAGTTCCAAATGGAGCGATCCCGATAGTGCATAATACTAAATTGTATTGATCCAGATAATAAAGTATTAAAAACCAACCTACAATAAAAATTTCTAAAGCAACAGCTGTTGGTGTACTTTCCAATGCTCTCTGAATCATTCATTAATGTAAAACTATTGTAAATATGTACTGTAAAAAATGAACAGTTATATTTGCCACTTAAATATTTAATAGTTTTAGGGGACTGTAAAATAATATCCTTAATACTTCCACAGTCACTTCAGAACGTATCGTGTGTCTTGTATCAACTTAGACGCTTGATCGATTGTTATTTGAGATCAGAATGTCACGTAATCTTATTTGCCACGTAATGTTCGAATAATCAGAACAAGTCTAAGCAATCACAGTCGCATTCACGTGTCGGCGTCTCCGTTGCATTCCAGCCACGCTGCGCGGCGTGTCTATACGTGTTACGTCTCTATTGAGAACATTCAAGGGTTATTAGGTACCTTGTGAAGCAAGTGTCATGTTCAGAGTCTCAATGCTAGATCGTAACAAACGAGACTCTTCCTTGCCAAAGGAAGCTCACAGGTAACGCGTTAGCAAGTCAAAAAGGTTGCTGGATCGAAACTCCTGCCAGATTTACTTTAGTACCCGTGAAGTCATTTGAGAGCTCCCATTAACTTGACCCTTGAAAGCGAAAAAAAGAATATACATCAGGTGACTCCCGTAGTAGATGGACGATTGGCGATCACGTATAGAAATAAAAGAAACTCAAATTAAAAGTCCAACTGTTTTAATGAATTGCCTGATCAAAAATGTTTAATTAATATAACAAAATATTTAGAGTTGAATGCTAAAAAATAATTTCGGATTACAATTTAGTAAACAAACTTAACATATATAGACATACAGGATAGAGACATATAGATCAGTCAAAGGATTACCCTTTGCTGCCCGAATTATGAAATCACCTGTAGAAAAGTTTTCTATTGCATTTTTTAATAATAATACATGTAAAACAATAATAAAAATGTGTTTTTGATTTTTCTTTCCTTAAATAAAAAAAACATTTGTGAGCAATATATTACTCATTGGGCTGTTTCGGAATGACCATGAGTAACAAAATCATCATTGGGAGAATAAGGAGAGTCAAAGTAGATTGATAAATTACTTATTTATTCTTAAATAAAATAATGAACAAATCTTGTTTTAAGATTATATATAAAACAATCTCATTAAATAAAAACGATTGAAGATGTAAAAATAAAAGGACACTTTAGCATTATTTATATCGTAATAAAACATTCAGTCTTTATTTCAGTCTCCATGCAGGTACCTTTTCAGTCTTATACCTACTTACATGTACTCCTGTTTTACCACCTAATTTTCTGTGGAAGGCTACGAAGCAATTTCTTCTGTGGTTCAGGCACAAGTGTACGTCACATTTATTGCACTTGTACATCAAATAGTTTGTAATTCAGAGTTTGCATCTCATTTTTGATTTAGACGCAATCGGCCAATGCTCCATACCATCATAGCGAACTCCCTCAGTATGTCTAGCAGCAACAGTATGTTTCTTTGTTCCAGGGTTTCCTGCCGACTCCGCTCTTGGTCTTCCTCTCTTCTTCTCACTTTTACCTTTACCACTTTTCATTAGCGGTTCTGCAATATAACTAAGGACTTTGGCTTACAATCTGGCGATAGTTGTTTTAAGTGCCTACGGTACAGTAGAGATGCGTTGACAACACACATATCCACCATGTGATAAAATGTCCTCAGATAAGGTTTAGAGACCCTGATGCTATTGCGATAAAGTTCTACAAACATGTCATGTAGGTCCACACCTCCCATCGACGAGTTATATTCTCTAACTATGGAAGGTCTTGGAACCTGGACCCTGGTTTTAGCAGCCCTTGACCAACGTTCAACTTCATCAGCAGGGTGGGCACCTGAAAAAGTAGACAAGAGACAAACTACCTTACTGTACACCCACTTACATGATACAACTTTATTTTCTGTGTCTATTTTCAATTCTGAAAATCCACGGCCTTTCTTTAGGAGGTCTTTGTCTTAGAGAAAGAACATCTCCCACGTCGATTTTCTCTAACCCTCCCCAATGCCAACAATCCCTCCTTTTTCAAGGCATACATAAGTTTGTGCGAATTAAACCAATTGTCTACAAACGCTTTTTAGTTCAATTGTTTTGGTATCACTTCAACAAGCCTCAATACTAAATCACCACTAATACCTAATACGCACCTAATACACTAATATACTATTAGGAATAGTGTTTTTGCTAGAGGTGTGCGGATAGTTATTTTTTAATTCGGATCGGATTCGGTTCGGATAGTTCAAATTCGGATCGGATAATTTTCGGATTCGGATACTCGCAGTTTCTGAGAGTAATCAGTCACCGTGTATCTGAAAAACTATGACCTTATAATATTAGTTTTCAGGTCACCTCTTCACTTTGGTAAATAAATACAACCTTTATGATGATACTTAAAATGGGAAAATAACCTACTTAATGTAAACCAAGTTTTAGGGGCTAATAAATAGCAGACAATTAGTTTATAACAATAGAAATTTAATTTATTATTAGTAATAAATTAAATTTCAAAACCTTATTATAATGTAAATAGGAACACCACAATGTCTCAGTCTTGAACATCATATATTACTGATGAAAATTAATTAGTACATTCACCTAAAATTCAGTTTTATGATGAAAGGAAGAGTTAAAGTTCATGTGGTAACCACCAATTTCCTTATTGAATAAGGTCACTATGAAATTATGAAAATAAATCAAGTAGCCTATTAATCAATAATCACTATATCATATTTAAGTATCAAATGAATTAAGAGTGCCTATAAATTAATAAAACTTTGTTGTAGACTATTAATAATAGCCAAGAATATAACGGCAAAAAGTTAAGAAATAATATGAATGAAAACATAGGATGATAATAAACATTAAGAATAAAATAATCATTTGACAAAAGCTATGTAAAAATCATTCCTAACTTTTTACTTGCTCTTTTGGCCACAACACAAAAATCAGTCTTTCATATAGGCCTACAAGCGTACAAGTTTCTAGGATAACATAATGTTTAAAGTTTAATATGGATAGCTGGAACTTAAACTAAATATTTATAAAAACAAAAAATAAAACTTAAGTTATGAATTTTAAGTAAATGAGGTAACAACAAAAATAATCCCTTGAAAACAAAATAATAACATTAAATTCAATGTAACACAACACAACCATAAAAAATTACCAAACTAAATCGTAAAAGTTTTCTCAAGGAACCGTGTGAATACATACAACACAACCATAATAAAAAAGGCAAAACAAAAATAGAAATAATGGCCTACTCTTAACAGCAAACGTCTATTATAGTCGTTTTGTTTCGGCTGTTCTAGAGTTAACAAACAGTATAAAGGTTTACTCTAAAAACTACAATTTCAAATTTCCGTGCAAGAAACAGAGTTCTTCTACATTTTCTGGCAGTATTTGTTCACGTTTTGAATTAACAATTATACCTGCAGCAGAAAACAGTCTCTCACTGCTAGTCTGTGTGGCAAGAATCCCCAAATAGAACTGAGCAGCCTTCCTCAAATTTGGAAATAAATTAGCATTATCTTTCCACCACTGAAGGGGATTTTCCTTTATTGAAATTCTTTTTCTCTGAAGATAGAATTCTAGCTCTTTTAGAATTGGGTCTCCCTTGTCTTCTTCTTCGTCACTGGAATCAAACGTTGACCATAACTGTTCTCTCTTGTGGTCTATAGATTGTGATGTTTTTGATGTTCCTGGCTTGGACAAATCTGGAAGTTCTTTGTTAATAACAACAGGAGAACTTTGCAGCTTATCAATACATTTTTTTACCATTTCTTTAGCCATATTTGATTCTTCTTGGTTCAGAATCTTCAATTTGTACCTGGGATCAAGTGTCATTGACACTATACAGGGTGTTCATTAAAGTTGGGGACAAACTTCGAGGGGTGATAGTACTCATCAAAATAAACAAAAAATTTGCAATAAACATATGTCGAAAAATCCTTCGTTTAGCCGCTAGCCGCCATTTTGTATTTTATACAAAAACGTTATATATAAATAATTATTTAAGATACAGAAACCAAACTTCGCACACATATTTAATGGCTAAAGAAAAAAATATTCTCAAAATATCAATAAGTTTGCTTTTATATTTTCAAAATTACGGCGGTTAAAAATATTTTAATTTAAATAACAAAAAACCATTAACTTTAAGAACCGCCGCCATTTTGAAAATATAAAAGCAAAATTAATGAAACTTTGCGAATATTTTTCTCTTTGGTTAATTAATATGTGTGCAAAGTTTGGTTTCTGTATCTTAAGTAGTTCTTTATATATAAAGGTTTTTGTATAAAATACAAAATGGCGGCTAGCGGCTAAACGAAGGATTTTTCGACATATGTTTATAGGAAATTTTTTGTTTATTTTGATGAGTACTATCACCCCTCGAAGTTTGTCCCCAACTTTAATGAACACCCTGTATATTTGGGATCCTGTCTATAAAGGGCAAATCTTGATTTTAATGATTTCAAAAGTGCTCTCGCAAGGGTCAAGCCTGATCCATATTCCCCCTTTTTATGAATCCCAGAAGATTTTCCTCGACAACATGTAACGCAGGAGCAATCATAGATATTGTCGGATAAGTCTCCGAGCAAAGCTCAGTGGTAACCTGTTTGAATGGTTGTAGTACTTCTACCACACCACTGGCAAGTTTCCACTGCATTGAGGTTAAATTTTCCATGTCTACATTTGAGGCAATGTCAGCGGAAACAGCCTCTTTCAGCTGTAAAAGTCTACTCAGCATGTCATATCGACTGTTCCATCTGGTAGCTACATCTTGTAGCAATTCGTACTGTGGCAGTGATAATTTTTTTTGTAGTGCCCTCAACCTAGCTCTTGCACTGGAACTATGGTTGTAGTGCCCAACAATACTCCGTGCTCTTTTGCACATTTCGTTTATGCCTGGCACCTCGGCCTCAGCATCATGTATTGCCAGTTGGAGGGTATGGGCAAAACAAGACATTCTCTCCCAGGATGATTTCTCCAGTGCAGCCTTAATATTTGCAGCATTGTCACTAACAACAAATATGGGAATTTTTGGGAGTTCCCAACTTCCTACCATCTCCTCCAACTGGCCTAACAAAAAATCAGCTGTGTAGGCCTCTTTAATACTTTTGTTGCCAAGGACAAATGATCGACTATCAAAATCTGTTGTAACATAATGTAGAGTGAGTGATAAAAAATACTCATTAGCTCTTGAAGTCCAAGAGTCAGTAGTCATAGCGAATGAAAGTGTGTTCTTTAACTCTGTATGAAGAACACTCTTAATTTTATTTTTTTCTTTCTCATATAGGTCCGGTTATATAGTTCTTGAAAAAGATGTCCGTGATGGAATAACATACCTTGGTTCTAATACTGTTAAAAGATGTTTAAATGATTGTTCCTCAACAAGAGAATACGTGTGCAGGTCAACAGCAATCATGTTAGCAATGGCATTCGTAATTTCGATATGCCTGGGATGAGTGGATGTAAAGGATTCCTTTTTCTTAAAGAAGTCAGATACCGGGTACTGGTCCTTTTTCTTTTTTTCTTCCTCCTTGGAGTCCGGTACTTTTCGGCTACTTGAAAATTCTGAAAACTCTTTTTTGTGCCTTTTCAAATGGTTTATAAGTGACCCCGTGGAAGCACATTTTCCAATCTACAAATAAATTAAATATGTCTTAGACCTATTACAATTGATAATAAAACTATTTTTTTAGTTTACGGAAGCCTAAAGCAGATGCAAGGTACTGACAGACAATAATTAATTTTAAAATTTTCTATAAAAAATAAGGGCACTTCAACTCTTTTTCAGGCAGGAAAAAGTAAAAATGGATTGCACAAAGGTTTTTAAATTTATTGAAACAAATCAAATTTTTATTTTAGATTAGGCTTAAAACATTTACTACATTTTCATATTGTCCATTGACCAGAATAGACTACTATAGTAGTTTTCATGTGTTTGTGTATTATTTGTTTGTCTATATGTAGCTTACTGTAAATGGTTATGTCCTGGGATAATGAATAAATAATAATAGACTAAGGTGATCAGACCATATTTGCTTTATATCAGATTACAAGCGCTTGGATTAGGCCTACTATGAATTTTCTTTAATAGGCTAATAATTATAAATACGTTTTTTGAAACTGATTAGGCTTACAATCTCCTTAGTACAATAGCGTTATAGATAATGACAATGACATGCATCTCATTGGTTTGGAGATAGGTAATCCATTTTGAGATTGAATAAATAGATGTCCAATTTAAGGATGTAAGATTCTTTGAGAATAAATTTTTATTTCTAGCCATTTTCTAATAATAACAAGTAGAATCCATCAAAACACCTTTAGTTCTATAGATTTCAAATAAATATTTATTATTACAGTTTAATAATTAATTACCTTTAGGACAAGCTTGCATTGTATACACTCCGCCTCTTCGTCTTTCTTTACAAAAAACTTCCAAATGGAACTCCTGTTCTTTCTAGATTCCATGATTCATTTAACAGAACTTTGATAAATAACTTTGAAATATTTAAATATCCCAACAGTAGCCGGTGATAACCAATCAGTCTTTACATTAGTTTTTCCACAGCAGTGTGATCGTGATCACAGTTCACAGAGTTGAAATCAGTCACCTGGATTTTAACTCCCGAAATTGTCGTGCATAGCGATGTACTACTTTAGTCATAGTTAGGTACCGGTAAAAGTCGTATTATCATATTTATTTATACGGATTAAAACTCATTAAAAATAATTAGTTGATACCTCAAGGACGTATCATCCTTAAATATACCCGTGATAAATGTAAAGGAGTACTAATAAGATGTAGTCACAATAGAAGTACGATATTTAGTTATCGTGCACTAAAGGACACAGCAGCGCTGGCATTTTGCCATTATTAACGTCTACTACGCATTACAAAAACCAGGAAGCCGTAACCTTACTTTGGTTTGGTTGTTGCTACATTCGATCGTTTATTCACTATTTATTTGTTTATTATCGATTAGTTAATTCGGAATAATGATTTGAAATTTAATTTTAATATCTAAACCAATTAAAATCATTCAAAATCCTGATCCTTCCAAACGTCTAAATATACCGTTCAGTGTAATTATAGATTCACTCTTCAAGAACAGATATTTTCGGGATATATTTCACGTTGTCATAATGCTTAGCGATTCGAATCGCTATAAGTATATCGCATCTACCAGTCAACGGCATTGTTTTGATGAAAGACTACGTAATTTCGTCGTCTTATCAAAGTTTAAGCAAAAATTATCTATTTATATATGAGGAATATATCTATTTCCTCATATTGTCTCTGCGAGAATCGATGAAAGGTCTGATTTTGAAAAGTCGATCATGGTTGGGGTCGTTCCCTTTGGGAGCATTTGTGCTGTCATTCATGTGTAAATTGTTACGTAAGGTATTGAATCGATTTCTGGACATGACGTCGGCTACTGGAGCGTACCTGGTGCTAGCTACCCAGTACATTCGATGCGCTGGCATTTTCACAATGCCTGCTAGAAGATTCATGCCTATAAATTGTTCCATCTCTGATATTGAGATGTTAATTGATTCCCCCTTTTTTGGGTAGAATACAAATTGGTTTGGTTAGTTATGTGTTCGACCATATTTTCATCAAAAAATGTATAGAAATACGCCTTGGGGTAAAGTACCTCTTGGGGATGAGGGGCCATTATGGAGTTTGTTTCTAATTCAGGAAAGTTGTCTTCATTATGATTAAAATCTCGCCAGCGTTTGATTTCCTTTTGTTTTAACCATTCTCGTTGTTAGATTTTTGTCAATCTCTGTAAGAGAGGGATGTTTTAAATGGAAATACTTCCTCTCTCAATATTTCATCCATTGCGTCATGTCGACCCGCTGATTGCTGTTGCTCTTGAACTAATTAATTTTTATCTTCAATTCTATCTTCTCTTTCTCTTCGCCTTCTTCTCTACCTTTATTTTCTTCCCCTTCAGGCAAATGAATTTTAATGTATTCCATCATGTCTTCAAACTCTTGAATCCTCGCCACAAGAATGTCTTCCGTAACTTCATTGTCGTTGTCTTCTCTATCCTCAAACCCCTCGACATCAGAAAGATCTCCTCTCAAAAGCTCATCATTTTCTGATCTTGTACAGTGGTCAAGGTCCATATCATATATCTGTAAGGAAAATCAATATAACAATCACATATGTTTGATTTATAATTCATATATGGATACTTTTGAGCAAAAATTATCTATTTATATATGAGGAATATATCTATTTCCTCATATTGTCTCTGCGAGAATCGATGAAAGGTCTGATTTTGAAAAGTCGATCATGGTTGGGGTCGTTCCCTTTGGGAGCATTTGTGCTGTCATTCATGTGTAAATTGTTACGTAAAACATTGAATCGATTTCTGGACATGACGTCGGCTACTAGAGCGTACCTGTTGCCAGCTACCCAGTACATTCGATGCGCTGGCATTTTCACAATGCCTGATAGAAGATTCATGCCTATAAATTGTTTCATCTCTGATATTGAGATGTTAATTGATTTCCTCCTTTTTTGGGTAGAATACAAATTGGTTTGGTTAGTTATGTGTTCGACCATATTTTCATCAAAAAATGTATAGAAATACGCCTTGGGGTAAAGTACCTCTTGGGGATGAGGGGCCATTATGGAGTTTGTTTCTAATTCAGGAAAGTTGTCTTCATTATGATTAAAATCTCGCCAGCGTTTGATTTCCTTTTGTTTTAACCATTCTATTTGTTGGTTTTTTGTCAATCTCTGTAAGAGAGGGATGTTTTCAAATGGAAATACTTCCTCTCTCAATATTTCATCCATTACGTCATGTCGACCCGCTGATTGCTGTTGCTCTTGAACTAATTAATTTTTATCTTCAATTCTATCTTCTCTTTCTCTTCGCCTTCTTCTCTACCTTCATTTTCTTCCCCTTCAGGCAAATGAATTTCAATATATTCCATCATGTCTTCAAACTCTTGAATCCTCGCCACAAGAATGTCTTCCGTAACTTCATTGTCGTTGTCTTCTCTATCCTCAAACCCCTCGACATCAGAAAGATCTCCTCTCAAAAGCTCATCATTTTCTGATCTTGTACAGTGGTCAAGGTCCATATCATATATCTGTAAGGAAAAATCAATATAACAATCACATATGTTTGATTTATAATTCATATATGGATACTTTTGTAAACCGATTCGTAAACACATTCATACATTGTATTGTACATTCCGACATCCAGCGCTCTGCGGAGTTAGGTTAGGTGGGTTATTGATATTTTTAACCTATTAATACTATTTTACCGAAGAAAACCAACCTAACTTAACTCCGCAGAGCGCTGCATGTTGGATATAAAATACATTGTATGAAGTACCCAAGGTACATGGAATAAGTTTTTTTCACCCACAGAAACAATATGAAATAATGGATCATCCCAGTGATTAATTTATTACTCATAACTGCAAAATAACCCTTTCCGCCCAATGATTATTCTAATACTCACGTATGTGAGACAAGTGCCCAATGAGTAAACTATTACTCACGACAAAAACCTAACCTAGTAATCACCTGGAAACATATTTGGCCTTGAATTAAATTGAATGTAAAAGAAAACATTATAGATTACTGTATATAATTTTTTGTAAGTGTTAAATAATGTGTACTCACCTCAAATAAATTTCAAAATATGAAAATCTAAACAGTGACAAAAATCGTGACTTCTCACTGCAAACTTTTTTTATAAAACTATGATGGTGTCAAGGAGCTAGTTCCCAGTGATGCCAACGAGTACAAAACTAAATTTACCAGGATATTCACAGGTATCACAGTAGTCATTAGGACTTTTTAGTACATAATAAAAGGATGTGAAAGTTGTGATTACTACATTACTCTATGGGTAGGAAAGGGAATATACAGATAGGTGAATTCTCACCATTATTGTTGCCTTTCTAAAATGCCAACCTATCCAGGTAGGTATTTTAAGCCGAGTATGAATGAGATGATTGTGACACGATCTTGTAGTCTTGTTACTGCTAAGGCTTACAAGTTTCTTAGACAGGACTGTTAGTAAATAGCCCAATAGTCAATGGTATCCAGGGGACCAACAGTTTAACGTGAGACCCGAACCACAATTTAGCCTATGAATTACGAACTGGTCTAATTATGAGGATAGTCTTTGTGGATTAACGTAGTATTCAATAGTGCGGACGTTAATCCACACAAGAGAACACTAAACCCTCCGACCATCGCTCACAACTATCCACAATTCGTGACCTTCAAGTAGCTGGATTACAGGACACGCCAGCGTCGTAGTCCATCAGGGATTAACCAAAATAAAAGAATTTTTCGATACTTATGAACATGTTTTGAATTTCCAACTTTGCGAATCTGCATTGTGACTCACAAGACCTCTGGTGTAATGTCCTAATGAGGTCTTAAATGACTGATGCGTGAGGCAGTTACCAGGACAGGAAGGGAAGGTTTTGTTCGCCAATTGTGCCTCAGAGTGGGAGTGACTCGCGTCTTCAGACAGTTGCCGCGACTTGAGCTCACAAGGTCAGTACTCAACACTTACTTATTGACATAACTGACTTGTCACTTTTTAGGTACCTCAATCTGTATATATAAACGTCAAAACCCTCACTCACTCATCACTAATTCTCCCAATTACTTAGGAGGCTGAAATTTTGTATAGGCCCTACTGGCTCTTTAAGCCTAAGATAGGAGAGTCTAATCGTTTTTGTGACGATTTTCCTATAATTCTCTACGTATACCCCTTAAACGTTCTCACGTTAATTTGATGGGGAAATAATAATAAAGTAAGAAGCCAAAGATGCAAGCATAAAATAGTACTCAACTGCATCTAATTACTGTATAAATATAATTTTACTCAGTTTTATTTCACTACTAGCTGACCCGGCGAACTCCGTAACGCCTAACAGTAAATACGTGTTAACTGTAATACCTAACTGTAATACGGCTTTTATAGGAAAGATATACAACAGCTGATTATTATAGCAAACGTAATTTGTATAAACACTGTAATTATTTTTTATTTGGCCGACATAATTATAAAAATGTTACTTTTAATCAGACAGAAAATAAAAAATATTAATACATAATCCCCAAAAGCCGTAAACTATCAACGTGGTGAATAAATCTGTTCATTTTGTACAGTACACATTTACTTCATAGTTTTACATTAATGAATGATTCAGATGGCATTGGACAGTAAAGCATATTGCAAATGGAAAGTAAAACAACATCTGTAGCTTAAGAAATCAAATGTTTTTATTGTAGAACATTTGTAAACAAATTTATTCCCCATAAGGTTAACATTAGAAATTTAAAACGCTATAAAATGAAAACTAATTGAATTTATGGAAACTGAATGTGCACGACCGGAGCAGAGACGAATCCGAAAAATCAAAGATCATTAAAATCGGTCCAGCCGTTCTCAAGTTATAATGAGCGTAACTAACACGACTTTGTTTTCTATATTTAGATTAATGCAGTTTTTAAAGAAAATTGGAAAATATTTTAGAAAAAGTAGGTTGCAGTCTGAGCCATTTTTGATAAAAGAATCAAAATATAATATATTAAAATATTTATACAGCAACTGTGTACAAAAGTTATGTATTTATTTAATTTACAATCTGTTCAGTTGTATTGAACAATGAGTAAATGTGATGATGGGTGAGAAATAAATAAGTTTCAATACCGACTGCCACTGATAAACTATGATGACGTGGTAATGTCAAAGATGGTAACAAAAAACTAGAATCTTTCTTCGTGTGAGGATGTCAAGTCTAAAATTTTGTTTCTTGAGTCTGTACGTGTGTTGGCTGTTGTCTAGGAGATTCAGGGCGAGAAGTTTATGTGATTTTCGAGTCTGTCATGAAAGTGAATCTATTTTATGTTTGTTTCTTTGGTTATTAGTGTCAAACTTTACAAACAGCTGTATTTTATAAGTTTGTTGATGTATTTTAGTTGCTGTAGCGAAGGACCAGTTTACATGATAGTGTAAAAATTATAAAAATAGACAATGACTCAAATAAAATTTTAGTTTTCTTAAAGTTATAATAAGTCTCATGTGGGGCTCATAGTCTCGTAGTCTTCTAAAAATATTTAAAAAATCATCTATGTTATTTGTAAGACTTCTGATATTTTGCTGTGAATCTATTTAATTGTAAAGTAATGCTAAATAATAAAGTTGAGTATTGATTTATTTTCTTTGTTTTGATTTGTTTAGGATTTCGGGTTTACATTTTGGTATGATAATCTTTTCTTTTTTAAACTGATTCCTACAACCCGTACAAAAGACGGGCTTACTGCTTGTGATCAATAAACATGATGTTAATTGCAAATTAGGAGATATAGCATATATTCAACAAAGCCAACTAAATATTATTATTATTGATTCTATCACATAATACACTTATTACGTAATATAATCATATGACATTATCTGACCGTGGCAATCCTGATCATTGTTCAAGAGTCTGTAGTGGTCGCCGGTTGACCCCCCGCCACCGTGCCGACACCGGTGTTGGAGATTTTGTTGCCCGCGTCCCTCGCACCTGCAGCCAACACACCAGACTCGGATGACAGGAGATGAGGGATTCTTCCGTATAAACAGCTTCCCGTCCTTGCATCAGGCGAAAGCCAATTGACTAGATTTGACCAGGCGGCGAGCATGTCCCAGGACCATCTTATTGTGCACTGTAAGATGTTCATTTATGAATATGAAACCAACTCGGAGGCTGGGGGATAGGTCCTTAGTTTTTAATTTCTTACCCTTAGCCGCAGATATCCATACATAGGTATACCGAAATGTCCTCACGATTTACATTGATCCCAGGACTTTCACGAGTTTTTCCATTATTGCTAGGCCTATAACATTTTCATTGACAGTCTTTAGAATGCCACATATTCCTGAGTATTGTTAAACTTCGTTCATACGGCCCTGTAAATCTTTCACTTGCTGAATAAGGTTTTTTTCTTCTTTTAAGCACGAAATTTCAACCATGGGAATATACAGCATCTGAAAAGTTGGTTTTATCATT
Organism: Nephotettix cincticeps; assembly: GCA_023375725.1. Lineage (NCBI taxonomy): Eukaryota > Metazoa > Arthropoda > Insecta > Hemiptera > Cicadellidae > Nephotettix > Nephotettix cincticeps. Next base: position 19,109,990 of record CM041789.1, on the reverse strand, counting down.
GAAGTATACATCATTACAAAACGTTGGCAAGTACACCTGCCTTTAGTACATATAGTCTTTCACCTAGCTAAAAATGTTGAGAATCAACCAACTAATAGTTAAAATGATGAAACTGAATTAGTGAATCGATCAACAGCTGATGATGTCCTCGACCCACCACAGTAAAAGTTAAACCAGGACGGCCGTCAACCTTGACACAGACTCTTTACGACAGGAAACTCAGCAAATTGAGCTGCTAAATGAATTACTCCAGGACCTGACCAGAGATCCAACTCGATCCATCTAATTCTGTAACGGCGGTTAAGCTATTCCTGTCACCGACGTCTCCATCATCAGCTCACCTAGGGCAGAAGGACCTCGCAACATTGCAATATCTTGATGTGCACATTTAATTCTGTGGATTTCTTCTTTTTCACATTATGGTTCAAACGATCCTATGATGTCCACATTAATGTGTTTTTATGCTTTCTATGATGTGTTTTACCAATAAAACCAATACTAAAAAGTAGGCTGTGTACAATTATAAGAAACCACGGCTGTCCGGCTTGGATGACAAAATTGGTATGTTAAAATAAGTGAAATTGTAAAAAATATAATAAAGAAAATACAGTACAATGAAACGCCATCATCAGTAATGAAAGAACACCTTGAAAACAGCCCATTGTGAGTGTGATGATAGGCAGTTTTCCTTGAAAGTAGCCTTTTGGACCATAATTTTGATAAATTGTCATATGGTGGAACCGGGAGCAAACTGAAACACGAGTGGCCACTACCAACTCTGGTTTTATTCTCTTGGTCAAACATGATGGAATACATTAAATAAAGATGATTGATTATGTGACATATTTTTTCAATTGTCAGTGTTTCTCTATAAATTTGCTTGTAACAGAATTTTCTTTCTTGAATAAATTGCACTTCTTATCATATCAACGCAGAAACAATGAACTATCCAAAATACCGCGAACGTAAACATATAGCCGAATAACAACGCATATGAAAAGTTATATACTGTGATTTCTTCTTCTCTTCTCCTATCAAAGTATAATGCCCATTGAATTGTAGGCCTACATATCGCTGGATCGTTTCATTCCTAATCGAATAATATCGATATGTTGGATATATTTTTATGTGCTTTGCAAAAACTCATGCAGCTTAGTCATTTACAATTTTCAATTTGCTCATTCTCTCTCTGAATCATTAGACAAGAAGGCGACAACCTGGGTTCTTTGCTAAGGAAAATTGTAACAATTTATTTTATACGGGGCATATTTCTGGTCTAATATACTAGAGTCAAAGACGAAATTCCCTAAGAAATGATAATGAACATTCATACACCAATTTTCTAGGATATGGAAATACTCCGGGAAATGAACTCATTTTGTAAGCTAATATAAGTTCAGTGGTAGGAGTATGGCCCTAGGAATTTTTGTAGTTAAAATTAATAGTCTGTATCAAAGTAAATATACCTAAAAATTAATTTGTTTCCAACTTTATTTTAAAACTAGCCAAAGTACCCGTTCTTTGCACGGGCTAAAAAGGCTGAAAGGTGTAGGCTCTACTGATACATTTAAGGTATTGTTAATTAATTCTTCATTGTTTACAAAATGACAAAACAGGAGTGTCTACAACATTTCAAAGTAACATATGTCAAATATTGGGAGAGGATAAGGATTAATGTAATAGAGACAGTCGTCGGAAAAAAACTTAAATTTACCATTCCGCTATTTCAAATAATTCACTAATTTCGATCCAGCAGTTTATCTGAAAAATTAACTTTATTTTTTCTTCTTCCCGAACTGTCAAAATATAGTGCAAACGGATGTTGTAATTAGAAAATGTAAACATTGAAACCTAGGACGGTCACGGCAGCTCTTTCTTCTTCTTCTCCTCTTCTCGAACTGTCAAATTTTAGTATTCACAGCTGTTGACATTCAAGTAATTTTATGTTTTCATTCTCTAAAAATGTAAAAATTGAAACTTAGGACGTTCACAGGGCGTAGCCCGAGAGGATTTTAAGGAAATGAGTATGCCTATGTGTTGCATGAGTTTAAGATCTACCTTTGCCTAAAATTTCAAACCGGTAGGTTCAGTATTTTTCGCATTCACTTGCCACAAAAAACCTACAAACAAACATACAGAAACCACCTCTTCTTTATAATATTACTAGCTGACCCGGCGAACTTCGTAACGCCTCACAGTAAACACATGTTAACTTTAAGATTAGCCATGTTCTGAAGTCGAATAGCAATACGGCTTCATTGTGAGAGGTTATATATTCTGGGTCGCTGCATAGTGAATAACAATACTGAAACGATAAAACATATTAATATCATTCCCATAAAACAAATAAATCTGAGTGGATTAATTCACAATTTTCAAATCCATTCCAAACCCAAACGAAACCTAACTGTAATACGGCTTTTATAGGAAAGATATACAACAGCTGATTATTATAATAAACGTAATAATATAAACATTGTAATTATCATATAAACACGTGACTTTAATTAGACAGAAAATATAAATATAAATACATAATCCCCCAAAACCGTAAACTATTAACGTGGTGAATAAAGCTGTTCATTTTTTACAGTACATATTTACTTCATAGTTTAACATTAATGAAGGATTCAGATGGCATTAGATAGTAAAGCTAATGGAAAGTAAACCAATCAGCTGTAGCTAAGAAATCAAATGTTTTCATTGTAGACAATTTGTAAACAAACTTACTCTCCATAAGGTTAACATTAGAAATTTAAAACACCATAAAATGGAAACTTCGAAAATATTTTTTCACTAAAACCTTCCCGGACACATATAGAGCAACTTCCTAAAATTTCATGGCGATCGGATGAGTAGTTCGGCAACGCATAAAGGACAGACAGACAGACAGACAGACAGACATACATTCAATTTTATATATATAATATTATAGATTAACCACAAATTGTATGGAAATGAAAATATTTTTGGAAATGATCCCTTTTTATAAGTTACTTTCGACTTAACATATTCCTGGTCAAAGGTATCTCCAAGAACTTCATTTCCTTGCATATCTTAAAATGAATCACCAATTAATTGGAACAAGAAAATATTTACAGAAATTATCTATTTATAAGTTTCTTATAAAATAGGAACCACAATTTACAAAAAAGTTTAAAAGACCACACTCCCTAAGAAATCCATATCCGTGTTACCTCAGTTTCAATTTTGACCCCAATTCTAATACCCGTTAGTAAAATATTGCTGTAACAATGAATTTGTGACTAAATAAGGAACTAGTTTCTTTTCCGTAACTGTTATTTGGTAACTGTTGCAGATGCCGTTGCAGCCGGAGGAACGATACTTCGACTGGGTGGACTACACGGTGTTCGGTGCGATGCTGTTTGTATCCGGACTGATAGGCGTCTACTTTGCCTTCTTCGCCAAGAGCAAGCAGGTCACTTCGGCGGAGTACCTGATGGGCGGCCGCACCATGGGCATATTCCCCATATCCATGTCCCTCATCGCTAGGTGTTACATTACATATAAATACACGTCCTATAAATAAATTGTCGATATCCTAAAAAAAGTTTAAAAGACAGCCTTAACTAACCTAGATTGCAATGTTTTTCTTGTCTAAAAAATTGTAATTGAATAAAATGGATTTTTTGGAGCCAACTGTACAACTTTTTTAAGAGCAATGAATGAGTTGGATATGACTGAACAAATCTACTAAGTTTAGTATAAATATTCTGTGACATCACTATATGGCTTTTTAGACTTTTACTTTATCTAAAATCCTTTACACCGGAGTTGTCAACCTGTGATTGCAGACCGTGGCGTGTCCAGTAATCCAGTTACTTGGAGGTCACGAATTGTAGATAGCCGTGAGTAATGGTCGCTGGGTGTAGTGGATTAATTAACGTCCGTACTATTGAATAATACGTTAATCCGCAAAGCCCATCCTCATAATAAGACCAGTTCGTAATTCAGAGGTGGTGGTTCGGATTCCACATTAAACTGTGGGTCCTTTAGATATGCCATTGACTGTTGGGCTATTAATTAACAGTTTTGTCTTGAGGAACATGTCTGCCTTAGTCAGTAACAAGACTACAAGATCGTGTCACATTTATTTTACACTCAATTCATACTTGGCTTAAAATACCTACCTATGTATGTTGCCATTTCACTACCTAACTAAATAACTAATTAACAACTGCAACTCGAATTGCCAACTGTTAGTTGCAGACTAATTTACGAGTTGACATTCAACATTTTTGGTTTCTATTGGAGTATCTGAATCGTCTTTGGTCAGTTCTTTAAATGGTCATACCTCGCTCTTGCTGGAATGAAGGTCGAACCCAGTATAGTTTTCACCTACCACGTTTTGATAGAATACACACTAGCACAGAAAGTAAAGTCTCTTCCAAACTCGAAATTTTATATCCTACCTGATTTTTTGTTGAAAATTTACAAGTTACTATAAACAAACTGTGTACTTGACTGCAAACACAAATTGCAAACTTTCATTGGCAGCGAGAGTCTGCAATCGAAGGTGGTAATTTATCGGTGGCAACTTCGGTGTAAACGCAGCTTTACTCCCATGGCCACGCGTATGTAAGGACAACGCCCTCCGTCTTTCTCTATTCTCTGCATCTTCCTCGTTTTCCTCCTTGGCTCCACTACTTTTGCTTTGGCCTCTTAGTTGTTCTCCTTGGGATTTCTCATTAAATCTTGTTTCAGATTACTATCCTCTTCTCTTCTCACAACACGCCTAGCCCGTCTAATTCTTCCACATTGAAATTCACAGACCACGTCTGGATCTCTCTAAAGTTCTCTCAATTCCCTATTGTGTCTTCTTCTCTACTGTCCTTCAAATATCTGGCCATAAATCCATCAAAATCTACTAATTTCCTATCTTCATTTTTATTCAATTTGCATGTTTCAGCTCCATATGTTCTAAATTCCTGTAATGATTTAATTTACGTGGTAATATGTGAAAAACTAACTGGTTCCTTTTTCGTAGCTGTTACTTGGTAACTGTTACTCGGTAACTGTTATTCATTTGCACCATGTTGCATGTTGCAGTTACATCTCCGGCATATCCTTGCTGGGTATCCCAGCCGAGATGTACGTCTACGGGACACAGTACTGGATGATCGTCTTCTCCGACTGTTTCGTCAGCATCACAATGATCTTTGTCTACCTCCCAGTCTTTTTTAAACTTAAGATTACGTCCTCATATGAGGTAAGTAAGTACTTTCTAGTTTATCCTTAAATCCTGTAGGAAAAAGGGTTCAATTCATTTTGAAAAATATTTTCTAACCCAATCAAACCAAAAACAAGAAGCGTTCGAATTCTATATTTTTCTTTAGAGAAGAATTTTTACCAGATTCTTGAATTACAGTGCTAAGAGTTAGATATCAGAGCATTTAGAATTTAAAATGTGCTGTTTTCGCTTTTCTCTTCGGTAGCTTTCAGGAACATCTAAAACTAATTATCTTGAAATGTGTTCTGAAATTGTCACCAATTAATAGGGAGTCAGAAGGTTTAAACCCCATTACTTGTTTTATCCAGCATTACGTTTAAATTCAAACAGCAAATTTTGTCTCGTTATAAAATTGATGATACCCAGTTTGCACCATGTTGTTCATCATCTTATAATTTATAAACTCCTAAACCAAACTGTTCAGTGTTACATCTTTACAAATAAAGATTACTTTGTCCAACATACACCAGATAAGTAAATTTGGTGTTATATCAAAAACTTTATGCCTCATCAGAACAAAATGAGGCTAAAATAAGCACAATTTTAGAGAATATGGTCGAGGTATGAAACTATCATTGAAATAAACTGTGATCGGCAGAAGTTTTAAAGCAGTTTGGAGTAGGATATGGTGATGAGTTGATTTTCCAACTCTAATCGTGATGGGAAATGTCCGTTAAAACAATCGAAATAACAAAAAATATAAAATTGTTTATGAAGACTAAACATAATATATTAATTGTTTATTTTAATGTAACAAATAAATTTCAAATGTTGCAGTACTTAAATATGCGATTCAACAAAACCGTCTGCATTATGGGATCTGGAATTTTCTTACTTAAAATGGTGAGTTCAAGTTTTAGTTGAGTATTTTTCGTTACATTTTATACATGTAATACATTATTAGTTGGTAAAATACGAAAAAAGATGTATGGGCCTCAAACATGTAGTTTTACTTTCTCCCCTTATGCATAGTTTATCGAAAAAGTATTGCTTAAATCAAATTACAATCAGATTACAATACACAGTTTCCCTAAAATAGACTATTTGATTATGTAAATTTAGAGCTAATTGTAATTCCACATAACACTCATGTGCATTTTCTCGTTTTCAGATGCTGTATATTCCCATGGTTATATACGTCCCCGCCTTAGCATTTAGTCAAGGTTAGCTCTCAGAACTTATCTCTAATTAAAAAGTATAGATTAATTTAAAAAAATCATTTCCAATTCATTTAATTTCATTATCAAATGTATTTTGTGTTTCCGTATGTGATCGTGTTGTAGACGACGTCTCTTCACTAATAGTTTCTAGGGTAATTTTAATTTTAACTCTGTATTCGACTTGAAAATGGACCTATAAGGCCCGAAATCAGTGGTATTCAGCACAAATACAGAATCATAGACAGTGCCACAAATATTTTGTCCTCAACTTACTTGAAAGGGTCAATCGTACCTCATCAACTCCTCAGTGGGTCTGTGTAGCAACAACCACCTACTCAAGCCTAGGATTATTTCTCAATACGTTGCTCACTCTGGAGTTATCATCTTTTGTGCATATTTGTCCAGTTCCGACAGAACTTTTGGCTTTCTATCACACGCATTATATCTAGATCTTTGAAAAGTTGGCATGTTTCATGAATGTGTTTTATTCTCCATATGTTTTCAAGTTTCGGGCTAAAGTATCTATTTTTCAAAGAGACCTTTATCTCCTTTTTGTTCTAGCTCCAGGTTTCTTATTGATTAGCGTTATTTATTTTATTTGTAATACATCCTATGTAGTAACACGGTTTTCCTCACATTACAGTGACCGGAGTCAACCTCCATCTCATCACTCCGCTTGTGAGCATAGTCTGCATATTTTATACGACAGTGGTGAGTTCTGAACAGATAAGACCAAAGTATCTCTGGTATTTCCAGAGTCTCTGCTAAAACGTTGTTGGACATAAGAACAATATGAGTTACATTTGAGAACTCAGCTAACTATTTTTGTATACATTAAAAGCTACAGAATCTGCTCCGTTTTACATTCTGGTTCTATAAAGGTATAGATGAATTAATTGAGAACATGTACATTAAACAAATAAATCCATAATAATCTTATGAAACTGTTTAGTCATGGATGATTTTGGCAAAGGTAATTTTGCCGGAAAACAGCGGTACCAACATGAAAAATATAGTTTTTTTAATAAAACTTGGAAGTTATGATCTGATATCTGAACTCAGCGATAGCATAATACAAACTGATCACGCCCTTGACTTCGCTATTCCAGCTGACCTTTACCAATCAGCTGACTTCATATAAGTATTGACAGGCCTACCAATTCTTAATTTACAACAAGAAAAGAACTACAAAAACAATGATGAAGTAGTAGAGCCTATCTAAAAGACTAATTTTTTTAAATTTTTTTTTGAAGTATTCAGATAGAAAGTTGGAGAACTTAGATCCAGCATAATGTGTTGTGGAAGTTATAAGATGTTTTCACGTCTCACATAATGGGTGTGAGAATCGTTCCAACGGTTGGGTTGAGTATTCCAGGCTACTCAAACAACATGCTCAAATGCTTTCTCTGTGCTCGCCAGGGAGGACTGAAGGCTGTGGTGTGGACGGACACTCTCCAGACGCTCCTCATGTTGGCTGGCGTCGTGGTCGTCCTCGTCCTCGGCACCTGGCACGTGGGCGGACCAGCTGTCGTCTGGGAGCGCAACAGCCTCTCAGGACGGCTGGAATTCCTCAAGTACGCGGTAAACAACTTCAAAGATTCGATTTCACCGTTTCGTATACAAACATAACGACCCCTAAATTCTAAACTTTAGAAATGTTAATACATTTTTATTAAAGAAGATAATACAAAAGACAATATAACCAAAACAATACATGTAAACAAGAATCTACCCCATTGCATGTAATCGCAACCTGTTATTTTTACTTATAGAGCAGGTCCAACTGTGGGTGAAACGGCGGCATGGGGAGATGGATTACTATTTCACTTAGTTTCTGACAGGCCACGGCTATTTCAAGTCGTACCTGTTTCGCAAAACAAAGCAAAACCGGTTCACCGGATTGCACTTACTGCCTGGGCGTTCCCGACGATGCGGAGCACACTTTCTTCCGCTGTCCCCTTGGAAAAAAGGCCCCGACTGGAGGCTGCACGAAAACCTGGTGTTTTCTCGGTGGACACGATCTGCCACAAGATCATTGAGGACGAGGGAAACTGGGATTGATGGATTGTTTGTCACAGTTCGTCCGGGGCGTCCTTCTCGAGAAGAAAAGCAATCTGAACCGCAAAGAGGCCCAGATCCCCTAAAAAGGTGCTTGGACACGGAGTGAGCCCTAAGAGCATAAGAAAAATTGAGACCTAGCCTGTTGTAATGTGACAAACGGTTCCAGGTTAGATTACTAAAGAGTAGAAGAGGTTTTTAATGGGTAACCCCGCTTCTTAGCGGAGTCCCAAAGAACAGGCTGGCCACCTGAGTGCTTAAAGCATTTCTTCCGCCTCTCCCTAAATAAATCTGTTATTTTGATAATTTTTATTAATTTACTGGCTCCTTTGAATTACCAGGCAGATACATGTACGTCATAGATTGGATCATACACTGGGTGGATTGAACATTCCCGATGTAAAATGTTTGTATTTACTTTCCTGTGGGGAATAGATTAGATCATGGATAAAAAATAATGTTTTCAGTTTTTCTAAACAGCTGTTACAATAGCTCTAGTAGTTTCTATGGAAGCCTGTTTCAAATTTTCATCTTTCTGTGTCATGATGTTGCAGCACAGACTTTGACATAACCACGAGACACACGCTGTGGAACATTGTGTTCGGCAACTACTTCTACTGGCTGGCGGCGTGTTCGGTCAACCAGGCGATGGTGCAGCGCTGCTTGGCGATGCCGACGCTCAAGAAGGCCAACTAGTCAGTGTAACAGTTACAATCCAGTAACCTGTTATCGCAACCTGTTATTCTTGTGTATGGTTAATGTTAAATTCTGGAGGATTAGGACGACCCAGAAAATATGAAGTTACAACTAGTTACAACCTAGTTACATTTTGTCGCACCGTTTATTTTTGTAAATTTTAAATGTTAGATTCTGGAAGATCAGGAGCCCAGTGAAGCTTAGAATGTGTAAATGTGGAATGATAAGCAGTTACGAAGGATGGGATTTTAATGATTGGCCTGCATGTGGACAGTCCAAGAAAACTAAAACTAAAATCTAAACCTGTTCAGATTCGGTTAAGGGCCACACACACCTTAAGCTATATTTTAAATCAATAACTCACAAGTCCCCCAAAACAAGTAAAGGGTCTTCTTCAATCATGATTCAACATCCAGCTTGTGATGGTGATACACAAAAATGTCCAAAACAAATGGATTTTCAAACTTTAAATATGTTGGTTTTAATGTCAACATAATTCATGTTGACACCGTGAGGGGTCGCGTCGCTGTCTTTTCCAAAAAAAAAAAACAAAAACAAAAACAGATGACCCGGTGTGTTTTTGCTTATTATCTTTGGATATCAAGGTCGCGAGCTTCCTTACTTCGTATATCTTCAAATAGACTTGTACACTGGCCACTATACTTCACCTCTTTCCTGCGCGTCAGTATTGGACTGGAGTCCGTTTACCTGTGGATTCCACCGTATGCGACTCTTGACTTTGGTGGGATTTTTTTGTTTCATCCAACGATATTCAAGTGCTTTAATGAATTTTACATCCTGATATTGATCTCAGAGAGGAGGAAATAGTTCACAACGTATTATATAGTTAAAATTAAAAAAAACCGTGATGAAGCAAACCTATGAAATCTAGGAACGATTAGACAAGAACGTTTTGTTGACGAACCTTTTGCGTCGCCTGTTGATGGGAGTCTAAACTTTTTTGTTGAAAAATAAATGAAAGACAATTAAAACGTGCAACACCTTCGACATGCAAAGAGCATGCAGTTTTCATTGGCATAAGCTGTGCAGAAGACCAACCTCCCGCTAGTGAGGACGACGACGACTAAAAGACTTTGATGACTTGAAATTTTGTTACTATTGTACATAATTTTCGTATTTACTTATTAATATTTCTAATTATTGTTATTTATTTATCTGCATTTACCTAAAAATGTGTATAAATAATAATTTTGACTATTCCAATAAAACTTATCCTTTTTTCGATTTAGAGGCTCAGTTTATGGATACATTTTTGCTAAAACCTATATCATATATATAAAACAAGATACACTACCTACAATGATATAATATTTGAATATGCAACTTATCTTCAATGAAAAAACATGTCCATAACACTTTAGTAAGTTTTTTCTAGACTGGTGGAATCCGTGCGTCCCCTGACGTAACGTTTTGACCCGACCCCTCCCGGGCTAATATTTTTAAATAATATTTTAATATTTTATAAATTCCCGGGTAATATTTTTTCGAAATGGCGTCTTTAAAAAATTGCGAAATGGCGAGAAAATGACGACTTTTCAACGAAAAAGAAGAAACTCGTGGTTTTAAATTTGAAAATGAGTTTTAAGGACTCGAAATCGTGGTAGTTTATACCCCACTATTCTGACCACGTGGCTGATGTTCGTATAAGTGTGATTTTGAAGTTGTTGAAATAATGGTATGCAAAGTTCTTTAGGATCTTTATTACAAGCCAAATCCTACAAACATTTTTTGAATTTAAAATATTTCTTAAAATTAAAAAAAAATTGTTTTTTAATTTTAAAAACGACAATGTTGTCTGTCGCGGCAGCACAGTGTTGATTCTCGCTGTTGGTATCATGGGCTTGGTGTCCATGTGCTGCTACACGGGTCTTGTCCTCTTCGCATACTTCCACGACTGCGACCCTGTTTCCACCAAGGTCTGTATGAGTTATGCTAAGATTAAAAAAAATCAAAACAGGGGGTTCAATGAGGTATGAGGGTTCAAATTCAAATTTCTTTATTGCACTTAAACACAACTAAGTGTAATGTACATGGTCAAATTGTCACAATGAGTTTAAACTAGAATAAAGAATTATTTAACAATTAGGCCTATGCCTACATTATTTTTAACATTAACGTAAATAGGCTTATTAGCAATCGTGATGATAAACAAGTTCATTATATTACAAATCAGAGACCTTATATAACAAAAAAAACATCAGAGGTATATCATCTTATTATTAAAATATTCCTCCAGTTTATACAAGGGGTTTTCACACAACCACTTATAAAGCCTTATCCTAAACGCCATGACAGAGAGATTTTGAATTCTTTGTGTGTTATATTAAATGATTTAAGACCCGAAATGAGATGGCTCCTAGCCCAACTTAGTCAATCTATGATTAGGTAAATCAAATAATCATATTCAATGAGCTTAACCTTCTAATACAACGCAAATACACCTCCAAGACGTCTCAGCCAGTGCTAAGGAAGGAGCTCAGGCTAGTCTACTGTATTTGTAGTTTTTTGGTTAATTCCATTCAAGGATGAAGGCATTGTATAATGGTAATCATTATACAGTACACAATATGCCCCATCTCATCCAATAACTGCTGATGCAAAGTCAAACATAGGCCCAAGCTCGGATGGTGTAGCATTCGGTTTGGTATCATGGTCTAGTTTGTAGTCTGGCCCAGAAGGTATTTAGTATCTCTCATAATTAGCTTGTCTCAATTTTTATTAATTCCTGGTTCAGTCACATCGTTAACCATGTTTTTTAAACAGGTGATCAGCAGGTTGGACTAGCTTCTGTTGTACTTCGTGATGGACATCGAAAATATGTTTATTTGAGATGAAAATTAGAACGTTTAGGTTATTGTATTGTTTTTGATTTTTCTCATTGTTGAAAGATTGTGTAGACTGATACCGTGAACCATGTTTCCTGAACAGATGATCAACAAGTCCGACCAGCTCCTGCCGTACTTTGTGATGGAGATCGCCGGTTCCGTGCCAGGATTCCCCGGAGTCTTCATGTCCGGAGTGTTCAGCGCCGCTCTCAGGTGAATCTCCTCACAATTTTTAGCGAATTTCCTATAGGAAACTAGTATTTCTCCTAGTAATAGGTCCTAGAGTAACGTGGTGACTGGGCTGAAGGAGTGTTCTGTTATCTAGATTCTTGGAGGTCACAAACTGTGGATAGTTATGCGCGGTGTTCGGTGTCAATTAACGTCCACACTATTGAATACTTCGTTCATCCACTCTCATAGTCAGACCAGTTCGTAATTCAGAGGCAAAAGTGGATCGGATCCCATGTTAAACTGTAGGTTCCTTAGATAGCACAGGCTGTTGGGTTATTAATTATTGTCTAAGAAATGTGTCAGCCTTAGTCAGTAACAAGAGTACAGATCGCGCCACAATTATTTTGCACTCATTTCCCATTTACTACTTGTTACTTGTTGCGGATTTTTACAGCTCGCGCCGTCTCTGTGCCCCCAGCTTCCACAGTTTTCTGTCAGCGCAATCGCCGATTTCAAGACCTCTTTTCGCCATTGCCTCTTTAATCCCCAACTGCGTCTGGGTCGTCCTCTTTTCTTCCTCCATGGCGGAACCCATTCCAACACTTGCCGTGGGAGTCGGCCCTCCTCCATCCGATATACATGGCCAAACCAGACTAATTGCCTCTTTTATATTTTGTCTAACATATCTCCTTCAACTTCCATTTCCCTTCGTATGTTCTCGTTCCTCACCCTGTCTAATCTTGTCCTCCTATAACTTCTCCTCAGCACATCCATCTCCGCAGCCAACAACTCCCCCACATCCCTCTGCTTCAGGCCCTAAACTTATGAGCTATATAGTACAACACTTTTCACCATAGACTTATAAATTCTCTTTTTAGTTTTCTTCAAGACACCTCTATCCCACCAAACAGAATTGAAGGCTCTTGTTATTTTCCTCCCTTTCTGAATTCTATCCTCCACCTCTCCACTGCTGCTTCTAGACTTGTCAAACGTAACTCCTAAATACGAACCCGAATAAAAAATAATAATAATCTTGTTTAAGAGCTATTCCCGTCCAGTGTTTGATTTGGTTTCTTTTTGTATTCTTTTTAAGATCCTTATTGTTGTAAGCCGGTTTTTATTTTATTTTATTTTCTGAGGAGTATTTATTTTTTGACTTCATGTCTCTGTCGAATTGTCGGTTTGACCAGGTCCGCCGTCATCCATAGTCGAGGTGGCATCTAGCAATGTCGAGTGACGATCGCAGGGCAATCAGGCTGAAGTCAGGTGAAGGAGCTTGAGAGATGTAATGCCAAGTTTATGTAGCGTAGTCACCGTTGCTCGAGGACAGGCGCCGCCGGCTCCGAAGACAACTGGGATGACTTCTCCTGCAGTTGCTTCCATGACCCGCTGTCCTAAGAAGGGGAGTGTACCTTCCGCAGGGCTGCCTCTCCAGACCGACTCTGCCAGAGACTCGGAGTTCGAATGTTACGGTGACGGCGACGAGGAAGAGCCGGTCACGGTGTTTAATGGTTAAATCCGGCTTCTTCCTCTCCCTTTTGCTGTCGACGAACTCCTACTCCCTGGCGACGGTCATTCCCGCGCACCACCCCTTTCACGATGACGTTGTGGCGCTCTATCCTCGCCACCCTGCCCGAGATAAATTCCCCAATGATATGTCCTAGGGTCTCGGGTTTCAGGTGGCATCTACGGCACTGCGTCACTCCAGCTCGGTTCACCCTGTTGATCGCTACTCGGGTCCCGAAGGTGTTGGACCTCAGCTTCAGTGCGTCGATCATCTGGCTCGGTCGCAGTACTTGTGGGTTCAGAAGCCAGCAGTTGCCCACAGGGTCATCCTTGAACCACTGGATTCCTGCGCCCTGAGAGTCTTGCTATTTCCAGGCGGTATGGAAGCTTCAGGGCTCTCTTCCGGGCTGAAATGTCGGCGGGTCCGCAGGGGAAACACAGGCCAAGTCCGGTGGCCAGCCTCTTCATTCTCGCCGACCATCTGGCCAGCTCCCGCAGGAAGGGGTCCTCCGCGGCGAGCAACCCAGCTCCAGCTCGCAGGGCGCAGATCTTTACCTGGGTCTCTCTAGATATGGAAAGCCCAGGCTGCCGTCCCTCTTCCGGGCGTAGAGCAAATTGTCCGTCACGGAGTGCAGGATGTGAAGGCTCTTCTTGACTACCCCCAGAAGGCCTTGGTCGACACGGGAGGGGTCATTCTTGGAGGGCGGGTCAATGGTGAGGCGGTGGGCGAAGGCTGGCTCTATGTACTGCGTCACCAGTTGTACCTTCTGGTGCGGCTTCAACGCAAGACAGCGGGCCCTCTTCTGCTACAGCTGGGTGTCGAGGTGGTGACGTTTAGCGAAACCCCGGGCCGGAGTATAAGTGAGGCCCAGGTACGTGAACTGGTCGGCAACTCCGAAGCAGCGCAAGGGAACCCCGTTGTGTCGGAAGTCCACTGGGGGGGGGAGATCCAAGCATCCCCCCTTTGCTCCACCATTAAGCCGCCGCACTTCGCCGGGGAGAGTGCCATCCTGACACTGGCCAGGTACTTCTCAGTTGTGGCGAGAAGTTTCTGCATTTCCGCCAGAGCCGATGCGAAAAGGGTCAGGTCGTCTGCGTACGCCATGCTGGTGATGCTGCTGCCACCGATGTCGAATCCTCCGCCCACTTCGTCTAGCCACCGGAGCAAGGGTTAGACTATGAGGCTTCTACGAGCTTCTCTTACTCTATATTCTAAAGGCAGACTTTCCACAGTGTTCACTTTTTCCCACATTCATTAATAGGCCGTTCACCTCAGATTCCTCTTTCAACTTTCTGACCATGCAGCTTAAATCTTCTTGATCCTCTGCATAAACTACCTGATTGTCCGCAAAATACAGGGTAAACAAGTGCCTTTCTTCCAGCTGCTCTACCATAGGCTCACACCTCCTCTGCCAATCCCGTAAAATTCTGACAAGGTAAAGTTTGAATTTCCCATTCATATTTGGCTAAAATACCTACCTAGGTAGGTGGCTATTCTACTACCACTACCTAAGCAATAATAATAAAGGTGAATAGATCTTATCGTGGTTCTGATTCCACGTTAAACCGTATGTATCGTTGGTGGGTGGGCTACTAATTAATATGTCTACTAATTAATTAATTATATGGGCTGTAATTAATAGAGGTAAAAGTACAGTACCTATAAAAAATAACAAATATGTCATTTTTATTGCCTCTATTTTTTTCATTACTAAATCTAATTCAAAGATGCACAGAATCCACTCTAAATATTTCATTTACGTCGTCATAGAATGTAGAATTTATTTACTTTTAGCAAGTCTTAAATTTGAAAATAAAAAGGGCTAAATATGTAACCCTGTGAACTACCATGAACATATAGTTTTAGTTTCCGATTCACTGGCTGGAAAACTAAATTCGATTAAATAAATATCAACTCTTTCACTTTATTCTTTTCTGGGCAGTAACGTTGAAGACGAAATTGAGAAAGAAGAAAGAACTAAAAGTGAGTTTGTTACGATTAGTAAAAACTATAATATTTTAGCTTTTACCATGTTTCTAAGTGTATATAGACAATGGATAATAGACGAAATTCTTTATTTACATATCAATTGAGAAATGCAATGGCGTCATGATTTTGTTATCTTCAGTGGTTGCTTACTTCACTCTTCGCTGGTTCGTGAGCCAGGTGGTCAGGGGTGTCTTCAATTTCTTACCGTTTAGCGCTTTTAGATCTTCTGGCAAAAAAGAGGCTGTAAAGTTTCCTCTGTCCCAAGCGAGACAGAGAAAAAAGCCGGTTCGTCACAATTGAATATCCGCGACGGGTCTTCAAAAACTTCTGTCAAATTCTTTTTCTTCGACAAACCAGCGCCGGATATCTTCTTCACTTGCATTTGCTCTCGAGGTTGTTAGAGCTTGACTCAATCGGCCTGCAATTTCTGGATGCCGCTTCATAAAAAAATGAGTACCACTTCGAAAAACGAAATTCGATTAAATAAATATCGCATTTTTCCTTTATTATTTTATGGGCAGTGCCTTTGAAGAAGAAATGTAAAGAAAGTGTGAAAGTAGAAAGAACTGAAAGTGTGTTTGTTATGATTAATAAAAGCTATCATATTTTAGCTTTTACCATTTTTCCAAGTATGAAGACAATAGAAAAGGTCTTTATTTACATATAAATTGAGAAATGCAATGGCGTCAAGATTTGTATATGTTTTCTTTATTTTTTTATCTTCAGTGTTTGCGTGCTTCACCCTCTGCTGGTTCCTGAGCCAGGTGGTCAGGAGTGTTTTCAATTTCTTCCCGTTCAGTGCTTTTAGATCTGACAAAAGGCTGTAAAGTTTCATGCCTATGTATGACGTTTTCTTCTCCTGTGATACAGTGTGGTGTTGTAAGCAGTGGAAATCTGATACATGGCTGTTATATGTGTGTTCATCATGGCCTAGTTGCAGCTGTTCATTCGAAACAGACAATATGACCTCTCCAATGTACAGGCCGATGACTGTTTCTTGGAACACATTTCTTGGAAACTTGGTTTTAGTGTTGTATGAACTAAAATGGTTACATAAATCTTGTAATCCCTGCGAGCTTACTAATGTAACGCCAAGTACTGTGAGATCAGGTACAAGAGATATTGGATAATGAAATCAGAGTACCATTTTTAAAATCCCGCCGATACTCAATATAGATGGAAATTATTCAAATAGGTTTTCGACGACAAATACTGCTGGCATGTTTTCTTCGCCGCGACCATTTTAGTTGGCTTTCTGTAAACAGTGATTACCCAGGCGATTTCGCAGGTTGAATAATTCTTTTTTAAGCGTTTGAATTAATGTACACAGAAATGTTTCGAATTGGTTTGTGATGACAAATATGGTTGGTATTCAAGTTTTTCCTCAATATTCTCAATTGGATCTCTAGATATGGAACCTTTTTCTATCCAGGCGATTTTTTGAAGTAGTCGAATTAATATACTCAGGAATGTTTCGAATAGGTTTGTGATGTCAAATATTTGGTATACAAGTTTTTCCTCAATATTCTTAGTTGGATCTCTTGATATTTGAAACCTTTTTCTATCCAGGCGATTTTTTTTAATTAGTCGAATTAATATACTCAGGAATGTTTCGAATAGGTTTGTGATGTCAAATATTTGGTATACAAGTTTTTCCTCAATATTCTTAGTTGGATCGCTAGATATTTGAAACCTTTTTCTAACCAGGCGATTTTTTTTAAGTAGTCGAATTAATACACTACACTCAGGAATGTTTCGAATTGGTTTGTGATGACAAATATGGTTGGTATTCAAGTTTTTCTTCAATATTCTCAGTTGGATCGATAGATATTTGAAACCTTTTTCTATCCAGGCGATTTTTTAAGTAGTCGAATTAATATACTCAGGAATGTTTCGAATAGGTTTGTGATGTCAAATATTTGGTATACAAGTTTTTCTTCAATATTCTCAATTGGATCTCTAGATATGGAACCTTTTTCTATTCAGGCGATTTTTTGAAGTAGTCGAATTAATATACTCAGGAATGTTTCGAATAGGTTTGTGATGTCAAATATTTGGTATACAAGTTTTTCCTCAATATTCTCAATTGGATCTCTAGATATGGAACCTTTTTCTATCCAGGCGATTTTTTGAAGTAGTCGAATTAATATACTCAGGAATGTTTCGAATAGGTTTGTGATGTCAAATATTTGGTATACAAGTTTTTCCTCAATATTCTCAATTGGATCTCTAGATATGGAACCTTTTTCCATCCAGGCGATTTTTTTTAATTAGTCGAATTAATACACTCAGGAATGTTTCGAATAGGATTTTGATGTCAAATATTTGGTATACAAGTTTTTCCTCAATATTCTCAATTGGATCTCTAGATATGGAACCTTTTTCTATCCAGGCGATTTTTTGAAGTAGTCGAATTAATCTAGTGAATGTTTCGAATAGTTTGTGATGTCAAATATTTGTAAACAAGTTTTCCTCATATTCTCAATTGGATCTCTAGATATGGAACCTTTTTCTATCATGATTTTTTAAGTAGTCGATTAATACACTCAGGAATGTTTTAATAGGTTGTGATGTCAATATTTGGTATACAATTATCTCAATAATCTTAGTTGGATCGCTTATATTTTAAAGTTTTTTCAAAGATTTTTCTTTCCAAGCAGTGAAATTATCAGAATAAAAAAATGCAATAAATGATTGAAAGATAAATATAGATACGACACCATGAACATTTTGAACACATGAGAAAAATGTACCTATCAGACGTAACTTAGAACTGCACCGACATAAAAGATTTCAAAGTTTATTAAGAATAGATTAAATAATAAATTAGAGCTAGAATATATTCACAATGTGATGAATAGTTATGACTTTATAGATAAAATCAGAAATATTAGAATAACAAAAGATAGCCGACTAGTATCAATTGGCATTTCTAGTTTTTTATACAAATGTACTGTGAATGAAACTGTAAATCTAGTTAAGAGTAGATTATAAGGAAATGGACTACAAAAGACGTATGTGAATCAACTTATAAGACTGCTGTAAACAGTGTTAAAACATAAGTTCTACACCCGAACTGATGCTCTAGCCATGGGAAGTCCACTATCTGGAATAATGTCCGAAGTTTTATTGCAACATCATGAGGAGACCATCTTAGAGAAGTTAAAGTTGAATCATTATGTTCTGATGTATGCTCGATATGTGGATGATATCCTCATTATTTTCAATGAGAAGAAGTGTCTGTATGATCCTCGCGGCTTGGTCAGGGCGACAGCTTCTGTAGTGCAGCAGTGTTCAGCGTAAAGCGACAACGTTACTCCTGGAACAGTCGGCATGTCATTAGTGTAAACAAGCTAGAGGACCGGACCCAGGACACTACCCTGGGGTACCCCAGCCTCTACCGGACGTGTCTTAGAGAGCGCCCCCTCGACGCAAATCTGGAATTGGCAACCTTCTAAGTTTCATTTGGATATGTTACTAATTGAGTAACCCTCGTAATATCGGAAATGAATATTGTATTATTATGAAAAAATTATCTGCAATAATATTGTTGATAAATTAATAATCGTACCCCCTAGCTCTAATACAATACCCAAAATTTCAAATTAAATCACTAATGGATACAATAACTATTGAAGCGATAAACCATAGGTCAGTACGTGTAAAAACCTGTCTGATTTACTGTAGAGAAGAACGTGATGCCGGCCAGCACGTTCATCATATTTCTATTATACTTTTTACGTCCTGTGGAAGAATGTATTGCTGTCATTTCTCCCTCGACCCAATAAATAACAAACGTCATGTACTGTACAAAAAGGGCTTTAACATTATGTTATATATTATTGTGATACTACAGTACTTTTTAGTGGATAGTTTGATACTCTTCTTGTTTTTTTTAATTAAATAGCTAATTTTTCATTAGAGCCAAGGTTTATGATTTTTAAATAAAATAAAATCCCACGGTTTAAAATTCTGTATCGATTTATCGGACGGATTTTCACCAAACTTCGCAGAAACCATCCTCGAATTATACTTAATAATGTCTGAAAGTTTCATTACAATATTTTTAGTAGTTCCGGAGTCTACAGGCTACGTACATAAATACAAACATTCATACATTAAAAAAACTGCATCATTAAACGGACACTTACTTTTTCCCTTAAGTCGATTTAAACGACAATCTTTAATGACACCAACACATTCTTTAACGTGTATCTAAATATTATTTAGTAATTTGAACCTTAGTAATTTTTTGTTTCAAACATAATCATCCAATTTCTGAAAATAACAAGAGAAACAAAATTAAAATTAATTGTTAGAATTTTATGGAGGAACTATCCCCTCGTCTTAATACCCGGCTTTTTTGAGTGATTTTGTTTTGTGATGTGACCTTACGCTGAAAACCAAGTTTCATGGACAACGGTTGTAATATAAGGAATAAATTGATTTTTTAATATTCTACATAAGAATAACATTAGGTGCTCTCGTACAATGTACTAAGTTCACCACGGACATTAAATTTGACCTTTCTCTGGAACCGTTAGTCGTAGACTAATGATTCAAAAAACTATTTTTTTTTGTTTTAAGCTGATTTTTATGGTGGTGTTCAAAGTATATTTTACCTTTATTGTTTTTTCGAAAAAATAAAAAACGAATATTTTTTAATTTAACAGCCCATAACTTTTAAAACCCGATATTTTGAGAAATGCGGGTGGTGTCATTTTGTTTATCTCATAAAGGTCTATAAACCATATAATTTTAATCAATATTGTTAGAGCCGTTTTTGAGAAATTTTTATTTTACGTATTTTTTGGGGGTTTTAAGGGTAAAATAACCGTACAAGATCTTATTGAAAAAAAAACGTCTCGAGATAACGTGGATTATTATTATTACCTACATCCAATAGTCAATAGACAATAGTCTCGTCTCTATGCTTTCATCCATCCCCCTAACACACAGATATCACTAAACCCCCTTTTTTCGATTTAGGGACACTAATATCTAGGCTCCTGGTCATCCCAACACAAATATTAATTACATACACAGACACTCAGACAGAAATAACTCTAAAACCAATTTTTTATTGAGGGAGCCCTTAAATGGATATATCTACAAGAAACTCAAACTAAAAAATGCTGACGAAAACAATACTTTCCCCTTATACTATCATACAAAGGGAAAATGTAAAATGATGTAACTTAATCCACCCCCATCTGCTAAAAACGAAAATTCTAAATTCCTGGAGATAATCCGAACTAAAGACAAAACATACTAATTTAGCAATGGTGTCAATATAAACATTTACCCAACAGTTATTATGTTATAATAAATTTTTAAAACAAAACTCTTTAAAATTAATACAAATTTACATTGCTTAAAAGTTGTTTTTATTCTATAAGTTATTATGTAAATATATAAAATTAAAGAGCATTGATTTACACTCTTGTTAACAAACGTACTTCACTTCGTTGTACTTCACCACTACAGCATTTCAATTAGGGTCAGTCCACTACTGTGTGAGATATCTAGCATTGAAAGAGTTAGGTTTACATTTGAACTTGCACTAATTCCATTATAAGATAACATATGCGTAATTCAGCATTGGTGTCTTAGTAGCGCCTGCAAAACTGAAAATGCAATTTAAACACAGTTTTTAAATTGCCTATCTTGTAATCTACGGTGCAGTCCCCGCTGTCGTCTTAATATTTTTGTCCTCTCTGTTTCGTCCGTAGTATGTAAATTTCACTATAGATTACACTACAGTCTAGACTGACCTCCCGCTTATCCGACAGCTCCATGAGCACCGGTCTCAACTCCATGTGCGGCGTGATCTTCACGGACTTCGTGGAGCCCTGTATGCGCAAGCCCGTGTCCGAGCTGCGCGCCTCCTGGATCATGAAGGGCATCGTCCTCACCATAGGCGTCCTCTGCGTGGCCATGGTCTTCCTCGTCGAACACCTGGGCGCTATCATACAGGTATCTCCAGGTCAAAACTGAAGTTGAAATTCCACAGAAGCCCAAATGACTAACCTAAATCCAGAACCCACAACAAAATGGATATCAATAAAATACACTGGAAAAGCATTAAAAATTCATTTAAAATTTATTGTTTTAAAAAAAATATATTTCAAAATAAAACTGTAGTTAAATTTTATTAACGTTGAAACATAATTCATGGAAATTTGAAAAATAAGGAAGAAACTGATTTTTTATATTCTCCGTAAGAATATCATTGGGCGCTTTCAGACAACGTATCATGGACAGTAAATTTAACTTTTCTCTGGAACCTTTAGTCGCAGGTAAGTAATTAAAAATACCAATTTCATTAGTTTTTTATGCTACTCAACCGATTTGCATGGAATTTATTGTAAATTAATTCTAAAGAAATGTAGACAAAATATCCGTAAAATAAAAAATTGATTTTTTACCCATGGGGTCAACCGACTCCCCTTCACATAAAATAATTTATATCCAGTATTTTTCTCTAGAATTTGTAACAATCAGTAAAGTAGTTTTTACTATTTTAGATCGTTGTTGAAATGTAAAGTGAATCCCAACAAATTTTCAGGCCGGCAAGAGTCTGGCCGGGATAACCACGGGAACCCTTCTCGGCGTCTTCTCCCTGGGGATGTTCTTCCCTTGGGCCAATTCTAAGGTAATCAGGGTTAAGACTTGACAAGAGCGCTGACAAGAAAATTACTAAAAATGAATAACTCTGAGCAATGTACAGACAAAAACTCTAATTTTATTTATATAGATAGAGAAGAGCTTAAAAATCGATATCTACATTTTATGGGAATTTGAGAATCGATTCAAAATATCAGTTTGACTATCGATTGAAATATTGACTCAATTACCGATATATTCAATATATTGTACTGTATATCATGCAGGGCGCTCTGGCCGGCGGACTGGTCTCCATAGTGCTGCTGGCCTGGTTGTCCGTGGGCACCCAGACCGCCGTAGCCCGCGGACTCATCACCTTCCCTCAGAAGCCCGTCTACACGTACGGGTGTCCGGAAGCCGTCCTCAACCGCACGCTCGCCTTCGTCAAGGCTCCGCCCTATCTGTAAGTCGACCCCAGTGGGATCCTAGCTCTCCCTTTTCAGTCTATGTGTATTAGGAGGTATGTTAACCCTAGAAGTGACAAAGTCATATTTGTAAATTTAAAATAGATTTGCAGGTACTGTAGTGGCATCTGAACTTGATTGATTGATTGAGTTAGCGTGGTTGGACTCCAACGTCAACCTTGTGGCTTGGCGTGTTCCTAATAGTCGCTAGATGGATATGACAACTTTTTATTTATGTTTGTAAGGTCACAATTCATGGAATTTTTACAGGACCTCTTATATTATTAAGGTGGAGTCTTCTGTTTTAACAAGTCCATCCTACATGCAACCATGCATTTTTACACAAACAAATATCTATCATGGCACTTGGGCCAACAGTCCACCTTATATCACTACCATGCACATGCTAAATCACTTTATAATAATAAACAAACTTTACTTAATACTAGTTTGACCCTACAATATCTGCTCTCCCTAGTGCATGGCCTCTAAGCTGGCTGCTGCTACTAACTAAAACTATCCTAAAACTAGTTTAATTTTTTTTCCATCGAGATTAATTAAATGTCCCTTAATAAACTATATAATATAATATCAATGCAGCAGCCAGTCAAGAAAAAAGAATAAATAGATAAACAAATCGTTAATGTTTCAGAGTAAATAATTAAAACATACCAGTGGTCAACAGTTAATAAAAATTTGAAACATAAACAATAACAAAAATTTATAGCAAAACAAGAACAGGTAACAAGAATTTAAAACAGTTTTAAATTAATCTTAAACAAAGTCAACAACAACAAAAAATTTAACAATTTAAAAAATTTTTACAATTTTAAAATTTAACATCCAAATAAAAACTATCAAACATAACAATAAATGATCTAATAACAAAAACAGGCAATAGAATTTAAATAGATTAATAACAAATAAATAGTTGACTTTGTATCAAAAAGAATAAATAATTTTAAACGGCCATGCACATACCTACTGCCACTAAGGGAGAGGCCCTACCATTGTTTATGGCCCGTGAGGTGGGTCACGTAGATGTCCCGTGACCATCGGATACAATCCGAGACCATTAGGCGCCTCATTGTATGGGCATGGCGAGGAGGGATACCAAGACGTTTTATCACCCCCTCATTTGCCATGTCCCAAGATCCAAGGGCGCCTACGACGAATCCGTCCAGAGTGACATCAAGCCGACTCCTGTACATTTCAAAAGGCTCAGCAGCTTTTTTCCTATTCTAGCGTCTGATACCTTACTCGGTTGATCAAGACCGAAAAGGGCTCTTCTCCCTGTTTCCAGTCTGTCTCAGTCTAGGATTATTTGCATGACTGTCTCCAAAGAGCCTTCACTCTGGTCCATCATGAATGATCCTCAGAGTGAGTAGATGTTTCCTGAAATGGCCTTGTCCAGTGATTGCAGGAAGGACCCAGCTGACATGTCTTCTGCTTGACCTCCGCAGCCAGCGAGAGAAGGGAGAGGACGGTCCGGGAGCAGCTTCTTGCTAAATTGTTGCCTAGGAAACATTTGCCATCGAAGACATTGCTGTTCTCTTGCCCAGTCATCAACTACTTTGTACTTTATCGTTTCTCGGCCTGTTGGCCAAGATCAAGTGACGACTGGTAAGAGTAGACCGCACGTAAATGGACCGATGAAAACCACACCAGCTGGATCACCCTGCAACGTTGCAAATTCGTCACATTTTAAACAATACGGTAGATTTTAGTTTTATGATCAGGTGACAAAATAAATATATAATTCACCTAAAACTTTGATTTTGAAACCAAATTACGCTTAAGTGGATTATTTTTAGTCAAGTTTTAATTGAAACTCAATCTTTTTCGAGATGTTTATGTTTATAAAATGTAAAATATTCTGCTAGGGATCAGCAGAGATTTGGCACGTTGTATCAACTCTCATCGGTCCATTTTGGTATAACTTACTCTACCTATTGTTTACAATTGTGACTAAATCTAAAATAAGCATTTTCAAAAAACTCAGGGGCTCTACTGAAAGATTTTGTTTTACATAAAAATCAGTATCACTCTTAATTTTACTATCTTGTACTATGTTTAGAAAGTATTCATTAAATATATTACAGACATATTTTGGATCAGTATAGTCTTTACCCCAATTTTCAAACAAATTTTCATGTAGTTTTGGCTTCTTGTTTCCTACCTCTGAATTCATGATTTCCCAAACAGTTTTTTTGAACATTAGTGAATTTATTAGTTTTGTTTTTGAAATCAAAATTAACTTGTTTAATCTTCTTTGAAATAAAGCAATTTTTTTTAATACATCAATCTGATAAATGCTATCCTTCTTATTTCGTGCTAATTTGCTAACATTAATAATGTTGTGTCTTTGCTCTTTTAAGTCATTGTAATCCAACAGTTTTTCCTTTTTTGAAGAAAAAGCTTGATCAAAGTAAAGTTTAAAATTATTTAAAAAACATTCATTTTTTGTCATTGGAGGCTGAATAAACATCAAATCATGATTCTCGTTTTAGTAGAAGTTTAAAAATATTCATATTTTCTGCTGAAAAAGATCTACGTTCTCTACCGAGAGGGTCGGAATTATTTTTGTCCCCAGCACTATTATTTACTTCAAAAATCTGACCGTCATGGTCACAAAGCATGGTCATTATACCTTGTACTGTATCTGTGAGCAGATATTTATTTCATATACACACACGATAACCCACACTACTTAATGTTTTTCATGGTACACGGTATGGGTTTGTGTCACTATCCATCTAAATCATGGATATTCGATAGTTTCTCTTTTCTTCTTTTTTTTTCTTCCAAGAATTCTTTGTTGTTAGGAAAACAACACTGGGAGGTTAATCTCACCAGTGGAACTGTAGTGTGTAATTTAGACAATTTGGCGTCTTAAAGATGAGCTCCAGCAGTACAAAACAGTTGCAGTTATAACAACTATAACAGAATGATTCGACAGAAAAAAACGTAATTTATCATTTTCCATGAACCAGAGGCACATCCATATCTAGTTTCTGTACTCAATAAAAATCACCTTGACGGTAATCTATCAGTAGTTTTACAGCGAGGAGCCGCTGGCCATATACAAGGTGTCGTACATGTGGTACACGCTGATAGGCACTGCGACGACGCTGGTGGTGGGCATGTTGGTCAGCTGGGCCACGGGGTTCACAGATCCTGCCACACTGGACCGGGACCTCCTAACCCCGGTCATTCACAGGTTCAATAATCATCACCTTGACGGTAATCTATCAGTAGTTTTACAGCGAGGAGCCGCTGGCCATATACAAGGTGTCGTACATGTGGTACACGCTGATAGGCACTGCGACGACGCTGGTGGTGGGCATGTTGGTCAGCTGGGCCACGGGGTTCACAGATCCTGCCACACTGGACCGGGACCTCCTAACCCCGGTCATTCACAGGTTCCTCCCCAACCCGGCTAAACCACGAGTAAGTATTCCCATTTCACCCGCACTCATTTTTGATGGAACAACCGATTGAAAAAACCGATTCATTGTTTACTGAATTAGTTTAGAGAAGTTAAAAAAGTATTTAAATCGGTTGATCATTTGACGAAAACCCCAGATGGAAAAAATCAACAGACTGATCACTTGGTTGTACAATTCAATCGGTTGTTTTATCGCTACTTCAAATTTGTTAACTAGGCTACTTACCTTGACTTCCGTCAACAGTTTTATCGTCTAATGTACTCCAATACGTATTTCAAAACTCAGTTACATCATTAAAAGCTTATCCTCTGATCTTGATTCGTCATTAACACTTAAAAACAATGAAGTTAAACATTTAAAACACTCATACTCATTAGTGTCAAAAGTCATTATCATTACACTAGTACGTACAAAGTCCTCATACACTCTACATAACTCATTATCATTACGATCCTCATAAATACCTACGTCCTCATGCCCCTCATTGTTCTAACTTGTACTCTGGAATCTTTTCTTAAAGTTTTTGATCGAATATAGCATGAGAAACATAATAAGTATGAATTATGTAATACACTACAATATTTTAAGTTTAATCGATAAGTTTTCAGTTATTAGTTTCCTTTTACTTTCTCCCTCTATTCGATAGTATAAGGAGAAAGTATCGTTTTCGTCAGCATTTTTTGAATTTGAGTTTCTTGTGGATATATCCATTTTAGTGCCATATGAATCGAAAAATATGGTTTTTAGTGTGATGTCTGTGTGTGTGGGAGGGGGGACGTACGGAAGTGTAGAGACGAGACTGTTGGTGCCCAAAAATAAACATAAAAACAATAACACGTAAAATTAAGATTTCTCAAAAACGGTTCTAATGATTTCGATTAAAACTATATTTTTTATAGTTCTGTATGAGATAAACAAACACTACCCGCATTTCTCAAAATATTTTCTATTAATAAAACATTTTATAACCAGGTTTTGACTAAATCACAACTCAACCACCAACGTGTGATCTAGAAAAAAACATGAATAATTTACTTAGACTACTCAACAAAAATAGTGACTCATATGGTGTGAAAAACAATCGTGAGAAAATAGTTTAAAACAAGAATTCCAGTAAGTATGTTAATGTTTAAACAAATTTCGGTTCCATCTCTTCGTGAAATGAATTGTTCAGAATATAATAGGCCGACGTGGTCGAAGTATTTCCTAATGTTTCTATAATCGTACAAAAACACCCAAAAAATGGCAGACCTCAATGACTTTTTCGCCAGAAAGGACAAAAGGAAGGCTAAAAATGCCAAATACACAACGCTGAACAACATAGACCAGAAGCTGAAAGTGCTGGACCAGAAGAGGGAAAAGGCTCAACGGCATTGTTGCGACGACGAATGGAATCCGTTCGAAGAGAAAAAAATTGACTACACGGGTTTGAAAATCCAAAACACCACTTTACAAGAGGTTGAAGAGGACGTCGAGAGCGACAAGGATGGAGAAGAGTCCTCGTGTCCTTGGAATACGATATCTGAGATACAAGTTAGAGTGGAGGATGACAATACGTTACAGAGAGAAACTCGCGCTTGGAAAACTATCGAGGCACCTGTTCAACAAGAGAAGCCACCAGCTCCTGTTGTGAAAGCGTACATCCCACCTCATTTGCGGAATAAGCCTAAGCCACCGCCGACAGCCGGAACTGGGAGATTCAACAAGGTGAAGGGCCTTCAAGACGAGAATATCGAGAATATGTTTCCCTCCTTACCTGCAATAGGGTCTGCAAATACCTGGGAGAAGAAGACGAGAACACCGGAGACAAACAACGGTCCCAAACTAACACTAGAGAACAGATTCGGGGCCTTAAACAATAGTGATTGAATGTGTTGCTAAAATTTTACGGATGTTTTTGTTTGTTTGTAAAATTTATTTTTCTTACGATTATACCGACTGTTTACATATATACTGTGTATACTTATATTTTTTGACGTGATTTTATGCACAAGCAATAAATAAATGAAAAACTGCAAACTTCCTTTTAAAAACCTCTAAACAAAAAACCTAAAAACCTGGGTAGTGGGCATGAGGTAAATTTTTAAAATCGTGTTCAAATATTTGTAGCAGGGTAAAAATTCAGGCAAAACTTTGTCACTATGTAAACTATGTTTTCCTACAGGTGGAAACCATGATATTTTTTGTTAAAAAAATGTCAATGACTTATCATAAATGAGTAGGCCCTAAGTAATGTTGCTTCATGAAAAAATTTGAAACTAGCCTTTTGACATCTATTTTTAGACCTTAACTAGATGAAGATGTAGGCCTATAAAATTCTTTTTCTTACAATATTTCAAATAATAAGAAATGATACCCAAATTTCCCCAATTCCTTAATTTCCTATTATTCCATAAGAATAATAAAGAAAATGAGTAAGTAGATTTGCTGCTACTAGAAACCAAACAAAATTACACAGTAAATTATTATAACCAAACCATATTAAGTTACCAAGTTCTTTGTGTATTTTTACGCCCTCATGCATTTTTTAATGTTTTGATGGGCAAAGTTTTATCTCAATGTTCCAAGCAACAAGCGTGATATCAATTTTAATTTTTTCCTTATTACGTAAACATTGAATCTCCATGAGCAAACGGGTTCTAAAGGAAATACGTAATATAGTTAATTATCGTATTACATTATAAAATCAGCAAGATATTATATCATACAAAACAGATTTATTAGGTTTAGGCTCGATGGCAAATATAAAACATAATATAACTATTAATACCTTTCTGAATTGCCAAAATAGTTATCCAAAATATTTGTCAGAAATTAGTGTATTCATGTAGACTTGAAATATTAAAACCTATACAAAAATTGAGACGATATATCATCTCACTCCATGGTACCTTTGATTATTTTACAGCCCGGTGAATACACACTCGCGTGTACGCACACACACAAAGTAAAATATTCGATAACTAGCAGTAAGCCCGTCCTTTGTACGGGTTGTAGGATTCAGTTTAAAGAAGAAAGATCATCATACCAAAATGTAATTCGAAATCCTAAACTAATCCATACAAAGAAAATAAATAAATACGCAGATTCATTATTTAGCATTACTTTACAATTAAATAGATTAGAACATTTATACCATTATTATAATTAGTTATACGTCAAAATAACTTTTTAATATAGTATGATTTCGAAATGGGTTTAAAATCAATGACCAATATAAACTAACTAATATTGATTTGACAGCTGTTTGTTTTTATTTCTATTAAATCTTTAAACTACAAAGACAGCTGATTTTTATCAGTAGGTCATTAATTGAAAACTGAAGCAAAATGCGACCAATATCGCCTTAAAGTGGGTTTTTAAATGCTCGTTATTTACTTTTTAAGGGGTGGCGGGCGATTTCAAGCATTTACAAACCTTCTCTGGAATTTAGAGAATACATGAAATAAGTTTCATTGTAATCAGTTCTCCCATTTTTTGAGAAGACGACGTAAAATGCCTCCTGGAGCGTCACAGACAAACAGACAAAAATTGAGATAAGACTGGTTTTGGCTTCTCTAACGCACGAAAAGTAAGAATAACTAATAAATTAATAATTCTGAGCAATGTACAGACAAAACCCTAATTTTATTTATATAGAAATACACAATATCAACCATTTATATAATATTTCAGATAGAAAAATGAAAATATAATAAAACACAACAGCTGATTATTGTAATATGTATAAACATTGTAATTATTTTTAATCCGGCAAACATATAAACATTTAATTTTTAATCATTAAACATAATCCCCAAAATCTGTATCGAAAAAAAAATTATATTTGTACATTAATTAGATGCCATGGAGTACTATTTTATGCTTCTTTGGCTTGATCAATGGTTCAAATAAAAACAGCTGCTGCTTATACGTTAGGACAACATATGTCGGAATCAAAAACACAATGATTTCACCATAAGATTAACATGGTAACTTCGAAGGCTTATAGGATGGCTATCTATGGGGAAAAATCACAAAAAGCATTAGACTTTACTATTTTAGTCCTTAAGAACCAATATACCAAATTTCAGCCTCCTAAGTAATCGGGAAGTGGGAGAATTAGTTTTGAGTGAGTGAGTGAGGGCTTTGACGTTTATACAAATCTTATTGCATTATCGCCTAAGAATGAACTTTCTAAACAATTTTTTTTTAGTTTATCTTAACTTGATGTTATTTTTGTTTCAGATGAAATCAGAGATGGAGCTAGGGAAGAAATCTTGACAAGATGAAATATTTGTTAGTTTCGCATTTAAATAATGTTGTTTTTCATTAAACTCTTGTAGTAATTAAATATTTTATTTTACCATCCTAAAAAATTTAATATATTTCTACTTATGGGAAGTAATTATGTTATAAATATATCTTATAACATATACGAATTTATGTTATAATATAGTGAAACATGTTAGAGGTTTGTCTTGTAAATTAATTTACTCTTCTCAATAGTTTGAAATATTTTAAAGGAATTAGAAAGATTAAAAACTATTTAAATTTTCAATCTCTGGATTACTGTTTGACCACCGTAATACCCTCTGCAAATCTCTGTGCCATAGAAAGTGTAAAGATGAACCCTACTATTGATTTTTTTTACCAGCATTGGAATCAGAAATTATTTATTTTCATAAACATAAAGTTTAGAGAATATGTCGATGTTGTGTGTAAACATTTACGCACACACAAAAATTGAAAAGTAAAACTATTCTTAGTTTATGTTTGTCACATTAGTGAAAGCTAAAATTGAGTGTAATACAATCAACAACAATTATTTGTTACAATTGTGTTCATATCCACTGCGTCTATTTGATGATGAACTGACAATGTCGTAAAATGGGTGGTTGTGAAATAAGTGTAAGTTGATTGTGGCGTGATCTTGTAGTCTTGTTACTAAGGCTTACATTTTTCTTAGACAGGACTGTTAATAATAGCCCAACAGCCAATGGCCAAATCTAAGGTACCTAAAGTTTAACGTGGGATCCGAACCACTTTTGCATCTGAATTATTAACTGGTCTAATTTATTGACTGGGACGGTGGTGAGGTCCTGTAATCCAGCTACTTGGAGGTCTCGAATTGTGGATAGTTGTGAGAGATGGTCGGTGGGTGTAGTGTTCTCTTTTGTGGATTAACGTATGCACTATTGAATACTACGTTAATCCACAAAGACTATCCTCATAATTAGACCAATTTGTAATTCAGAGACCGTGGTTAGGATTCCACGTTAAACTGTAGGTCCATTAGTTGCCATCAGCTATTGGGCTATTAATTAACAGTCTTGTCGAAGGAACATGTTAGCCTTAGTCAGTATCAAGACAACAAGATCAAGCCACAATCATCCTACACTCAATCCTCATTTATATTTGGCTTCAAATACCTACATCGTAGTATGGTCGCCATTTCAATAATTTAATCTAATCTATGAGGATCGTTTCTGCGGATGAACGTACTATTCAGTAGTGCGGACGTTAATCCACACAAGAAAACATCACATCCACCGACTATCGCTCATACCTATCCATTTGTGTCCTCTAAGTAACTGGATTATATCACACGCCAACGTCCCATTCTGGTTGTAGTTGGGTCTAGATGGAGATTCCTGAAGTATGAAGAATTCTTTCCAAGATGTAAATTGAAACAACTGTGGGAGTTTTAAGTTCTTTGAATGACTCATGGAATTTCTCCAGGGTCCCACTGGCCATTGGTCTTGACTGACCCTCTTCTGCTGTATTAACTCTTTGAATATATCTTTTCGTAGATTGTTCCCAGACTAAAAGACTACAGTGTTAACCTTTTGAATTATTTAGTGGGAAAATCCAATTAATTTTGTCATTGATATGTGTAAGCTCTAACCTACACTCCCATGAGACTTATCCATGAGCGAAGATATTTTCTAAAGAGAAGTTAATAACATAGATTTTTCATTTTACCAAGCAATACTCATGTCACTTGATGGAATTATTCAAAACTGTTTGTAATGTTGAGTTAACAATTTGTTTAAGGAGAAATATCTTATTGACGTCCCTAGTGATCGACATAAGTTTTCGTAATAGAAAATGTACGAGATATTTTGGTACGTGTACAGGCAACTTGTAAATTTATAACGTTTTAGTGATCTTTTTCCAGAATATATTTTATTTATCTTTTTGTCAATTTGAATAAATTTCGCATACTTGTAAAATGTTTTTGGAATGACATAATATGAAAAAATTTAAAAATCAACAAAACTGGTAAACATTTTTGCATATCCTCTTGATCTTAGATTTTGGAGTTCTTCTAAAAAGTGTTTAACTATTTTTAAGTTGAAATACTACACTCATTAAATAAAGATGATTAATGACAGGAAGGCTTGGACGTGGCCCTTGGGAGTCAATTACCGCTCCGAGTTCTGGGTGTTTAAACTTAAGTAAGAGAAGTTAACAAATATCCATGCCCATATAAACTAAGCAGTACTTCTTTGTTTTAAATTCATTGTTGGGATGCTGAGTTTATGTTAGATTGTTATTGTGAACATATTCCACCACGATTCTAGCACAAAGTTTTACGACGTTTCAATATCTGGAATCTGTTCCCGTCCTCAGGTGAGGTAGCTAAAAAATTATAAGAGTAGTAGATAGTTAAGGCTTACCCAATAAAGAGTTGAAAACAACTGTGGACTGCTTAGTCCGGATTATGTACTAATCTAGGCATGTTTTAGGTTCAATGACGAAACCACACAATCAGCCCAAGAACTCTTGCAGATGCTCCACTTTGAGACTTGTGGTGCTCCATCGGATTGTTCTCACAATTATCTGCTTCAGTATATACTTTTTTTTTAAGAAAACCCCTAACTTTCTGACCCATACAGCAGAACGGATTGCACTATAGCCTTATACAATCTTATTTTAGTGTTTTTCGATAGCAGTTTGCTTTTAAATAACTTTATTAGACTCCAGTACGACCTTTCTGCTGCTCTGAATTTCTTTCTCTTCTCTATTATTATTATTGGTGATCGTTACTCCTAGATACTTAAAAATAGTAGTTTTTGAACCTGATACTTACTTCTAAATGGTCTTCCTCATCATCTTGTATTCTTGTTTCCATGTATTTGGTTTCATTTTAATTTATTTGCAAATATACTTTTCTTTCTTCTTTGGTTAGTTTTCTGTCAGCACCTTAAGTTAATTTTGTTCAGCCATAATACAATATGTTCCATCGTCTACATATGCTCTAAGGTTTTCTTTTATCACTTTTTAATTGATAAAACTTATAATATTGTGTTGATTAATCTATAAGGAAGATTTGGCGTATGATCACATAGAGTCCAAAAAATGGGCCAAATTGGATCGGCGATGTGTTTAGCCGCTTTGAAGCGCGGTGCAGTTGGAAAAACAGAAGGGATCCGCGGGAAAACAACAATATTGGCGGGAGAATGTGACTTATCGCGCGACGGGAATAGCCACAGGAAACGCGACGCTAACTGGGAGAGGAGCCTGCGATACTACTGCACGTGCCTGTTCTTCAATTGAAATTAATTAGAATAATTAATTAAATCTATATAAATCAAATTGGCCTCTCGAGATGTACCTCATTTAAAGGTCTTAAAATTTAAAGACGATTGGAGAAAATTGGGCCTTTCAATCTTTATTTCATTTTGATATTATTTTGTTGAACTTTAACAACGCCTCTGTGATTTTAACCAAACGTTTCTGGATGTGGAATCATATGAAAACAGGGGGAGTTCATCCACTCCCAAAAAGTTTAAAAAAAAGTATTTTTAAAGATTCTTTCCTCAAAATCTACCGAAAACTGTTACAGTTACAATACCTTAAGCCTACCGATTCATAATCGTCAGTAGGCGACAAGTTTTAGGGAATATATATTCAAATTTTCAAGCCGTCAAGCCAAAAACAAAAATAATACACAACATTTCACACACACTTTAATTATTCTTATACATTTTTTTAATTCTGAGACTACCAACGTCTTCAGTGTCCAACCCAATGTTGACAGCTACTTATCTCATTAATTTTCGTAGACGAGTCCTAATAGAGGAAAACAGACGCCTCATAATGGTTTATTCAGGGGAAATCGCCAGTTAGTAAACGTTTCGCGACGTTCCTCGTGCCTTCATCACGTGCTCGGACGTGACAGGGAAGGGAGATTTTGGATTACTTCTAAAAAGCGTTTAACTATTTTTAAGTTGAAATACTACACTCATTAAATAAAGATGATATATTAATGACAGGAAGGCTTGGACGTGGCCCTTGGGAGTCAATTACCGCTCCGAGTTCTGGGTGTTTAAACTTAAGTAAGAGAAGTTAACAAATATCCATGCCCATATAAACTAAGCAGTACTTCTTTGTTTTAAATTCATTGTTGGGATGCTGAGTTTATGTTATTTAGATTGTTATTGTGAACATATTCCACCACGATTCTAGCACAAAGTTTTACGACGTTTCAATATCTTGAATCTGTTCCCGTCCTCAGGTGAGGTAGCCAAAAAATTATAAGAGTAGTAGGTAGTTCAGGCTTACCCAATAAAGAGTTGAAAACAACTCTGGAGTGCTTAGTCCGGATTATGTACTAATCTAGGTATGTTTTAGGTTCAATTACGAAACCACACAATCAGCCCAAGAACTCTTGCAGATGCTCCACTTTGAAACTTGAGGTGCGCCATCCGATTCCAGTTTAAAGCCAGCAGAATTACTGAGAATACGATTATCTTGGGACCAAGGAAAAGAAAGTCAAGGCACCGGATGCCGTAAAACCCTTGTGATCAATTGTAGCTGCCTTATGACGCGTTCCACACACACTCGCACGAAAAAAGTATAAGTAAATAAAATCAATACAGTATCTTACTTCTACGGTTAATTTGACCCAACCATCTTAACCTCCTGTTCTTAATTATTCTCGCAATATCTGTTTCACTATATACTTCTTATACAATCTTATTTTAGGGTTTTTTGATAGCAGTTTGCTTTTAAATAACTTAATTAGACTCCAGTCCGACCTTTCTGCTGCTGTTAGTCTGCTCTGAATTTCTTTCTCTTCTCTATTTATTATTATTGGTGATCGTTACTCTTAGATACTTAAAAATACTAGTTTTGAACCTGATACTTACTTCTAAATGGTCTTCTTCATCATCTTTTCTTCTTATTTCCATTTATTTGGTTTTATTTTAAATTATTTGCAAATATACTTTTCTTTCTTCTTTAGTTAGTATTCTGTGAGCAATTTAAGTTAATTTTGATCAGCC
This sequence comes from Nephotettix cincticeps, assembly GCA_023375725.1. Classification (NCBI taxonomy): domain Eukaryota; kingdom Metazoa; phylum Arthropoda; class Insecta; order Hemiptera; family Cicadellidae; genus Nephotettix; species Nephotettix cincticeps. Next base: position 19,074,521 of record CM041789.1, on the reverse strand, counting down.
ATAATGGCTCCATCGTCTACAAATGCTGGAAGGTTTATTTTATCACTTTTTAACTGATAATACTTATAATATTGTGTTGATTAATCTATAAGGAAGATTTGGCGTATGATTACATAGAGTCCAAAAAGTGGGCCAAATTGGATCAGCGATGTGTTTAGCCGCTTTGAAGCGCGGTGCAGTTGGAAAAACAGAAGGGATCCGCGGGAAAACAACAATATTGGCGGGAGAATGTGACTTATCGCGCGACGGGAATAGCCACAGGAAACGCGACGCTAACTGGGAGAGGAGCCTGCGATACTACTGCACGTGCCTGTTCTTCAATTAAAATTAATTAGAATAATAAATTAAATCTATATAAATAAAATTGGCCTATCGAGATGTACATCATTTAAAGGTCTTCAAATTCAAAGACGATTGGAGAAAATTGGGTCTTTCATTTCATTTGGGTCTTTTTATTTCATTTTGATATTATTTTGTTGAACTTAAACAACGCCTCTGTGATTTTAACCAAACGTTTCTGGATGTAGAATCATATGAAAACTAGGGGAGTTCATCCACCCCAAAAAGTTTTTAAAATAGTATTTTTAAAGGTCCTTTCCTCAAAATCTTTCGAAAACAGTTACGGTTATAATACTTCAAGCCCACCGATTTATAATCGTCAGTAGGCGACAGGTTTCGAGGAGTATAAATTCACATTTTTAAGCCGTTAAGTCAAGCCAAAAACAAAAAAGAATACACAATATTTCACACACACTTTAATTATTCTTATACATTTTTTTAATTCTGAGACTACCAACGTCTTCAGTGTCCAACCCAATGTTGACAGCTACTTATCTCATTAATTTTCGTAGACGAGTCCTAATAGAGGAAAACAGACGCCTCATAATGGTTTATTCAGGGGAAATCGCCAGTTAGTAAACGTTTCGCGACGTTCCTCGTGCCTTCATCACGTGCTCGGACGTGACAGGGAAGGGAACGTCTCGCGATTAGACTGTCTTGTCACGTCATGGGCGCGAGACGCTCCTACATCTGAAGCCCAAAAAGATACCACTGCGAAATAGATGCTGCTCATTTTGATGTGGGAAAAGACTCTGACCTCTCTTTATTGCTTTTTGACCACCTTCCATCACATTTTAAAATTAGCGATATAGAAATTTGATCGTTTCATCCTTCTTGTCGCTTTCCAAAGCGAGTAATCAGTTCCGATGCTGATAAAGATTGGGTATAGTCCTCTCAGTAAAATGAGTTTCAGAGACAAGGAGAATATCTATATTGTGTTAACTGACAAATAACTGATCTTCTTGGCTATGTTGAGCCAAGCCGTTGACGTTCCATAATGTAATTTTAAGGAACAAGTTCATTTCAAACGAGATATGACAGCAGTTAACAGTTTAAGAAGAGTATTAATCTGCTGTTTGTCCAAGATACTCTCAAATCGTGAGAAAGAATTTTTAATAATATTCGAAAAATTTTCCGATTCAGGTACTTGGTGGTCGTTGCAGCTAGCAACTTTCGATCGAATGTCCCCAGCGGATCTGACTGTTGCCTGCGCAAATGTTACACTGTCTGTTACTAATATACTGCTTGCATTAGTTCGAGACGGGCTATTATTAGATCTCTGTTAGTTTCTAGGGACTTTTTCCTTAGAGGCGGAAATTTTTTGTTTTGAATGTCTCTATACACTGGACATCCTTTGTAATTGGCGGGGTGCTCACCAGAGCATAGGACACAAGTTGGAGGGGCCAACGTTGGTTTTGGATAGTCCTCAGTGTCGTGATCCTTAGAGCATTTGACACAGCGAAACAAATTATGACAGTATGTTTTTGTATGCCCATACCGCTGACAACGTTTGCATTGAACTACCTCATTTTTCTTATTTGGTGGTTCAAACAAAATTTTAGCATTTAAAGATATTGAATTTAAAAAATATCTTTACTGCTTTTATTTGGCTCTAAGTCAATGGATAAGATCGACAAAGGCTGATTAGTAAATCTTTTTACATTTGTTAAGTTCCTTACCTTATGGCCATATTATTCAATAGCAAATTTTATGTCGTCTGTGAACTTTGAATAGTGCATGTTCATAAGAACGACACGATAAGCTTATTCCTGCTTGAGTTGATATGTATGGTAACTTACGTTTAAATTAGCTAGGCCCGACACGATCTTCCTATAGTCATCAGGGTCGATGGGAGGAGTTTTATTCCGTCCTGATTCAGACACTTGTAAGAGTAGCCATTTTTTTTTTATCATTATATAATCAACTATTTTATTAATATCAATTCTAGTTCAATACATATTACAAAAAAGAACATTATTTTACATTTTAAGTCACCTGTAGTAAACTGCCTTAATATATAGTATTGATAAAGGCTCAATACTACCTCAAAGCTTATTGTGTTTTTTAGAACTAAGAATGTGAATGATATACATAAGTGATAAAAACTTATTGAATGAAAAATGAATGAAAATACTTCTTTATTTTTGAGGCGAATTTAGGACCACATGGTCCTCTCTTACAATTAACCTCAATCGATAAATAATAACATTCATGTCAGTAATAATAATGAAATATAAAATAAAATAACATTAGGTTTAAAGTAAACCATTCTTAGAAACTAAAGACTTCTAGGGCTTTTATCGTGGGAGCTACGTTAGTTACACCGGGAAGGAATATTGGAGGTGGTTTTGGATCTTTTTCCAATTTCTTTTGAAGGGAGTACCTCGTCCATAGTTTTTTGGTGGTAGAGAGAGGTGCGAATTGGTACTGCAGTGGAATAACTCCAGGAATGTTCGCTGCGTTAACGTTTTTCACTATTTTCGAGGGATTATGTAATGTTTCTTTTAATATATTATGGTGAAATAGTTTGCCAGATTTCATTTGCTTCTGATGATTCGAACTCTTGATCTTGAATAGGTGCTTGAGCATCTTGTATGTTATCAACCATTGATTCGGGTGTCCGTGATATGTAATCGTGGTCTTGCCATTGTTACTAACGAAAAAACAACTAGGCCTAACATAGGAAAATCCGAAATAGAAAAGAATAGTTTAAAAAGCTACGTAAATAATAAAAAAAAAACTAACACTGATTGTTCACATATTTAAATGTAACGTCGCTGTTTATCACAATATATAACTTTCTAGAAAATATAATTGAAAAAGAAAGAAATAGTTTTTCTGAGAATTAAACACGTATTTCTTAACTGCTATCCGATTTCTGTATGAAAACCCCCACAGGGAAGTAAATACAAACATTTGGTTATCTACAAAATGGCAAAACACGAGTGTCTACAACATGAAAAAATAACACCTGTTAATTAATATTGGAAAAGGATAAGGGTTAAATAGAGACAGGCATCGGGAGAAAAATTATAATTCACCGATTCGATCTAATTCGTTCACTAATTTCGATCCAGCAGTTTATCTGTGAAACAGAACTGAAGAAAGAATCGTCTTCTTCCCGAAATGTCAAAATGTAGTGTAAACAGAATATTAAAACCTAGGCCGTTCATGGAGCGTGTTCTGAGGGGATTTTAAGCAAATAAATACTGTATGCCTATGCGTTGCATTAGTTTAAGATCAACCTTTGTGTAAATTGCAAAACCGGTCGGTTCTGTATTTTTCGTGTTTACTTCCCAAAACAAACAAGTATACATAAATTAACTCTTCTTTTTAATATCATAGATTACGAACTGCTAAAATAGTTAATTTTTATAAGTGGTTAATGCTGATAGATTCGAATGTGAAATATATCCTTCCGAAATTCATAATGAAACTGTTTATAAAAAGTACCTGGTGACCGAGCTTTGCTCGGGGATAGAATAAGACATGTATTTTACAAGTTAGTTAGCAAAATTAAAACAAATTTACTGCTCAATGAAAACATTTATGTGGTTTAAATAAAACCATTTTAATACCCCTTAATTAATATGGCATAAATACTGAACAAATATATAGCCCTCGGGTGGGGATCGATCACGCGACCTTGCATACGTGAGATCTAAGCTACGGCGTCAGCCGATTTCGCGTCGTCGTTTAAGAGTTTTTGGCCAACCTCAATTAATTGTTTTAGCTAACCTTATACTGAATTTGAATGTCCATACAGTTTGTTATTATTAGCCTGTGATCAACTAATTTTGTTAGAAACGGAATGAGTATTGAAAAGCAAAAGATAGATTTCATTTACACCAATTATTTGGTTTGTTACAGTAGCTTCAAGCAATACAACGAATACGTTTTCTATCAAAACACGGAAGATTTTGGAAATACTCTTTCCTGCTTTTATTTCGCACAGTTATGTTACCCTAAAGTTTTTACAAATTGTTTAGTAACCTGATAATTTTACATTTATTACATACATAAAATAAATATTTATGAAAAACCTCTATTCACATATTGTTCTTTGCCGTCTTCAATCAAGAACTGTCAAACGTTTATAAACAGCTGTTTTGGTTTGCATTGTTTACATTTGATTCTCCATAAGCGTAATGTTAAATTTTTAGATTTTAAACTTAATATTACAGTAAAACACGAATTTTCCTGGACATTAGACCTATCTAGAACTTATTTTCTACTCGGAAATTAGTTATTTCCAAAATTTAAAGAAATTCCTCGGTGCCGTTTTCGAGATCCGTGTGCAAATATATATATACAAACCTTGCTCGTATTATAGTATTGGATTGGATATCAACTTGAAAAGTCAAAACACCGAAAGAATCCGAGGTACATATAGAATTACTACGAACAGTACAATAGAAACTTGTGTAGAGTGTACAACAAGTAACATTGTGTGTTTTGTACAAAAGATTGAAAAGTTGAATTCGGATTGCAAGGAATATAACCAATTATAAATGAATTTAAGATAAATACCACTCCGAGAAAATTTAAATCTGGTGAGGCTTTGCGAAATGAATTCCTTTTCAATTAAATTAAATGTCAATAGAATTATTAGTTATATCTTTGTACCTACATTAATTTAATAATGTTCGGTTTAACCACCTTCCACCAACTCCCACTGTTCACATTATTTTATTGTGCTTTATTAATTAGTATACATCGTTGTATATAATTAAAACCTGAACATTAAAGCTGGTTAATTTAATATCGCCGCTACCACGGGTGTGTAATGCTTGATTTATTGAATGGTGGAACGGAAATACTTACGTAATGAGACGAATTCAAACATTCTACTACTTAACATATTAAGTGTCTTTAATAACAAACTATCGGATAAAAAACTTTACTTCTTAAAATAACTGTTCACAATATCAAATCATTATCGTCCGATTTCCATGAAATTAAGTGCACGGATGTATTTTGGCTATATTTTCACACAATTTTTTACTTTTTTCTATTTTAGTTTTTTATTGGTAGTTTACCCCTAAAAAAATCCTTAAATTGTGAAAAATACATCTTCTCAAAAATTCGCTCTAATAATTCGATTTAATGACACCACCTGGATGTCTATAAAACGAATGGTTCAAACGCTATGGGCTTTAAATCGTCAAAAATATAATAGGTGTTTGTCAATTTTTGGCAAAAAAGTTAGTAATGGTAAACGTAGTACGTTGTATGAGAACGCCCAATGTTATTCTCATGGAGAATACTACAAAATCAATTTTTTCCTTACTTCTTAACAGTTTTTCACGATTCTTGGTATGAAGCTTAAGGTCACATCACTCAATACAACACACTCAAAAAATTTGGTATTATATAAAAGGAGGAGGGTTTTATCCCGAAAATGTTTAACAAGGTTTATAAAATGTATACAATTGGTAAAGATTACTAAGAGAGAAATATGAGTCTGTACACTGATGTAATTTACAGTTCAAATCAGAAGCATGATTAGATTATCATTTATTGAAATTATCACCTAGGTATCAAGATAAGCCAAAGTATGAAGCCAAGTATATTTTAACGCCAAGTATGGATGAGTGTAGAATGATTGTGTCGCGATCTTGTAGTCTTGTTATTGACTGAGGCTAGTTCCTTAGACAGGACTGTTTATTAATAGCCCAACAGCCCATCTAAGGGAAGTTTAAAGTGGCATCCGAACCACAATTTTGCCTCTAAGATACGAACTAAAATAATTATGAGAATGGTCTTTACGGATAAATGTAGTCTTCAATAGCGCGGACGTTAATCCACACCAGAGAACACTAAAGCCACCGACCATCGTTTACAACTATCCACAATACATGACCTCTCCAAGTCGTTTGGATTACAGGACACGCCACCGTCCGAATCCATCCCTTGTAACTCAGGGTCGGTACCGACGCGCAGGTGCGGTACCGAGTATACAGGTCGTCTCCCGCCAGTGTCGCGACGGCCGCCATGCCGCCCAGTGCTCTATAGTACAGTCTGGTGCTCACCCCCAACTAAGCACAACTCAACTGTAGGACACGGCTCCAGGTAAAACAAATAACTTGTTCACTAATTGCAAACTTCTGTCAGTTGTCACTGTTCTCGATAGTTAATAACCCTTCTTATCACAAATATTTTACTTGGGAAAGTTTGTACCACGGTAAAAATAATGAGACAAGTTTTGATTGATAAAATTAGAGTTTTGTCTGTACACTGCTTGGAATCATAATATGTTGGTACTATTTTAGCGAATTTCCCATAGTAAAGAAGCTATTACAGTAGGTCTCATGATAAGGCTTAAGCCCGGGACTATGGTTTTTTTTTATTTTGAGGTACAAAGAGGCGAAAAACAGATGTTTATGAAACTTGGTATAAATAGTCAAAATAAAACTTTTTACATGGATATGTCTTAGCTCTGGGCGGGGGGTGTTGGCGATTTTTAAGATGGAAAATATGTAACAGGTTTCCATAGAAACTACCAGAGATATAGTATTTTTAATATAAAAGAATAAGAACAGCTGTTTAGATGAACTGAAACCATTCCCTTTAGACATATCCATGATCTAACTTATTTCCCACAGGGAAATAAATACAAACATTTTTATGCCAGAACTGTCAATGTTCCTCACAGCAACAAACCTGCATACTCTTTCCTATGTTAATCTAATGGAGAATAGGCTAATAACTCTCATATTTATCGACCGATATTGATCAAACTTGTCATTTATTATATCATTGATTTGGGAATTCACCGAGTACGCAGGTCTGCTGCGACGGGGGTATTTACGTTTTATAGCCCTGAAATCTGAAATTGGTTGTACCGTATTTTGTTTTTGTAACGCTTCGAGCACCCGCTGTGATTATTTTCATTTGTCTACTTATTTTGGAGAATGTTTTTGTTTGCTCAACTCACCTCACATATGAAAATAACGTAATGATCTCCCTAACCTAGGCACTTTTTAAATATATATTTTAGCCAAAAGCTGTTACTACCTTGGCAAGCCTATGAACAAAAATTAATTATCGAACAATATTAAACAAATTTGTACATTATATGTATAAGAGTAATTAAAAGTCTAAATTTTCAAGATGGATAACATTGCATTAAAGTTGTTGAGACTCAAAAAATACTTGGCGTTTATTGGTAGTGGAATCTTCATTAAAAATTGTTTAACATCTCTTTTCTACGCTCTATCTCTTTTCTACAATCTTCTGGGTGTAAATTATATAAAAAAATTATCAGAATTTGACAAATTAATGAACTCCACCCAACGTGTTTAACCCGACCAGCTGCACTACTGTTGAAACTGGTCCAACAGCCGGGTTGACCCAGGAAAATAACTGTGTTATAATTAAAAATAGCTAAATAAATTATGATAAACTTCTCCTGGGGTCAAAACCAAACACCAGCTCTTTATTATGTGAACTATTCCAAAGTTACCAATCGTCACTAACCCCGACAGGCTTGGTTGCTGGCGACTGGTGAGGGGCGGTTTAAAGGCCTGTCCTTAGCACAAGTTTATTTACCTCGACTTAACTAAATAAATATACGTATCTTATTGTAAAATACATCGACCACGCTACCTGACTATTAAATCGTAGGTGGAGAAAAGCAAGCGGCAATCAGACGGACGAAAACGGCACACATCACCAACACTGCATAGGTCGAAGGATTACCAACAAGTCCCGGTCGTAGGCTTATCACACACCTTGGCCATCGTTCCTGTCAGTATTCGGGGTCCACATTTCTGGTTACACGGCTTCACAAAAGGTTACCGAAAAAATGTTCCATCTGGAAATGTTCTTCTTCTTCCCCTAGGAAAATGCTGGAGTATACCTGTCACTCGTCGTCTGCTGTCATGTTACGTCAACATGCCGTTTGAGGTTATGTTGTTCTTACGAAGTATCGGTGTGTTAAATAAATCCTGTTTGTTTAATACCTATTGCTGTTACATCGACATCACAGCAATGGGAACCTAGTTAAAATAAATATCCTTCAGAACCACCTTTCTTAGTTTTGTGTTTGTTTGCCCAGTGCTTGTTAACCACACGAGACTGGTCATAGGCCTAACTGAAATCACCAGGTACCCTTTAGGTTAGGAATTTTTTATCCCCCCCTAAAAAATAGGCTCGTTACAAGCTGATACTCTACTAAAGGTTATTTTAAAGTGTGTATTTTGAGTGAAGGATTAGGTTGTGAGTGTAATTTATTTGACGAAATTTAGCTTTTTACTAACGAAGATCAGCTGAATTACTAGGTAACTAAAGGCAACTTGGTCCAGTATCAACCATCACAAAATTATATCCAAATTAGGCCTATACGTATTTATTTAGTTTTATTTTAGATCAGTTTATTGAAGAAAATGTGGTAATTTTGATATCCACTGCCATTTTAAAGAAAATAATGGGTTCCTACCTAATTATCAAGTGATTTTTAATAGCTTTTTACAGATTTTTTGGAATAAAATCGTGTACTATTTAGTTTTGTGACAATTTTTTAAAACGTAAAGTTCCAAATATATTAAATATGAAAACATTTAAATGGCTTTCATTTAGAAGTTATGTCAATTAGAAACTTAATACTACACACTGATTTGTTTTCATGGTTACCTTGTACAAAGTTCTGAATTTTTCACTCTAAGTGCCGAGTGAAATATTTGCATTTTGGGGAAGGTAAATGGAGGGAGCTGACAGTAAAGAAGACACCAGAGACCTATACTCATGTTGTGAAATGTGATTGTCCTGACACAAGGAAAAACTTTATCCTGAGAGTTCCTGGGCAGATTGTGTGTATAAAAATTGTGGAATTGTGTGTACGTTACTATAAAAATTATAATGTTCATGAGGACTAACTTGTTCAATATTGAGAAACGTTTACATATTTTTTAGAGCAATACTTAATTGTGTAAATTATTAGATATATATATTTTAAAACAAATCAATAACACTGTATCTTTTTCTTAACTTCAGGACTCTTAAAACTGTAGTTTATGAAAAGTCGATGAATAAACTGAAACAATATTAGCAATAGACTATCGATAAAACTCTTCTAAAACTTCCATTCGATTGAGCTTGGTTGGCTAATTAAGACAATAGTGAAGAACTTTATAATGAACATAGAAAATTCTAAGAAACTTAAGTCAACACTTTTGTAATTCAGTAAAAAGAAAACCCTCCTCGGAGTGCACTCAAGGCTGTTGCATTATTTATCAGTTTTAAATTATTAAACAAACACAAGCTTTTTTAACTGTATTCGCTAACACTAAATTATTAAGTAGGAATTAGTTCTGAATATTTTCTTTTCACTATCCAAAAGAAAATCGTTAGTCTCAAGACTATACTTCTTACAATCAATTCATGCCATTGACTTCAATATTTGACCACATAGTATTTTGTCAAGAGTCAATACTTAACGTACAATATACATTGGGAGAATATCTTTCAATACAGATTCATCAAGAACAATGTTGTCATCAATGTTGTTGAACAAAAGGAATGGTTGAATATTTGGCTATGGTTCAATTTAGTGCTACATTTGAATTAATGAATAAATATTTAATCGCTAGTACAATTTTAAGCTAAATTCAGTAACTGGCTCAAGTACAATCTTATAAGACTCAGTTTGAATCTTTATTAACATGTAACTATATGAAAAATTTTGTGACACTTGTAACTAAATAGTAAATTACAAGTTGAAATTGAATAAATCAAAAATTGACATCAATCTTTCATAAGAACATTGTTTAATTACGTGTAATTCGATTTAAATTGAAAGTTTTATGAAAAAGGGCGAGAGAGAGAAAAGTTTTGAAACTTGCAAACAAGTAAATTCACAACCAATAGTGAAAACCACTCTGTGGATTAAGATGAAAGTATTATTTTCTACTGATACACTTTATTTATTCGTACTGCAAATTATATCTCGAATTTATTATATTATTCTTCCACTATTTTGTTTAGAAATAATTTTAAGTGATTGTGAAACTAAAAGTTTTTGTAACCTTCAGAGCAAGGGTACGTAAAAGTTTCCAGGTCGCCGTATCTGTGTCATAACTTATCGGCAACTAATGTAGCTACAACAGTTTATCTTGTATCGCCAAGTGACATTTGGAAACACTTACTGTGCTTACAATAGATTCAATACCCTGGTGTTATAATCAAACTGAATCAATAAAATGTTAAAATATACTCCGATTTTATAATATATTCGATAGGGCGTGCATATTATGTATGATGTGATGACTAATCCATAGAAATAAAATTAGAGTTTTGACTGTTCATCCATTTCACTTAGCCTATTTACATAATTAGATAATATAAAGTTCATACTTTGAAATCATCTGTTTTTTTTTCAAATTGTTCGGTCGCGTTCTCGACTCGTTTATTTTGATATGGATTTGAACTTGAGGGGTATTAATAATTGTTGAGACGTAACAAATTTACGAAAATGACGTCATTAATCATGTGAGCATATAAGTTTTGTATATGGCATTTATATGATTCATATTTTATGAGCAAATCCCTGGAATACAAAAATTTCTAAAATCTTCTAGCAAATTATTGCTTACTATTTGTTTTATTGGGCTCACTCACATATTTTTAATTGTGGCTGTATCTCGTCAATATAAAACACACGACACAATACACACACAAAATCTAATCACTATTTTCCGACGTTTTGCGGGGCAAAACATTATCAAACGTCCCTCGACTTCAGGGGTTTTTATGACTTTTATGTCTTTCCCGCACGTGGGTTGAATGCATAACCACGACTGGAAAAAATCATTGCTGTACGGAGAAGTTAATAATCCAGAGGCAGTGGTTCGGACTCTACGTTACAAAGTAGGTCTCTTAGATATGTCATTGTTCGTTGGGCGATTAATTCCTGGAACATATTAGCCTTTGTCATTAACAAGACTACAAGGTCGCTTCACAATCATATTACACTCATTTCTTATTACTTGGCTTAAAATACCTGGTCACGTTGCCATTTCAGTAACTAACTAACTAAGCTACAGCAAGTCACAAATAATCGCAGCAGACCTGCGTAATATTTCCATTTATATAATAAATATTAATAATATTATAAAAAGATTTATTAAAATCTATCCATAAACATGAGAATCACTTATGCCTATTCTCCATAAGATTAACATAAGAGTGTGCTTTCTGCTGTCTATAATTGTAAAATTTATAATAAAAAAATTTTATTTTTTCATTTATACAAATTTATCAAAATTTGTCATAAATAAAGGAGTTTGACTATTCCTATTTGATTAACATAAAAGAGTTGCATTTGCTTGATAAACACATAAACTGGTTTTTACATAAATATAGATTAAACATGAAGCTAAATATAAGTTTATCCAAAATATTAAAATTATTAAGTGAAAATATTTTTTTAATCCTCCATAAGATTAAAAATATTAAATACAAAACGTACTGTTTTAGATTTTTTAATATCTCGGTAACCGTTGGAGATAGAGAAAAAATTTAAAGAAACTTAATTGTGTAGTTTTTTAAGCTGATTCCAATGGTGAAATATATAATTAGAATATTTAAAAATACATGTGAAAAACGCACATTTTGTACATAAACTATGCATTGATGATAGTCGGTTTACGAACTCTGACATTATAGGAATACAATCTTTACAAAATGGTTCACGATCGGTCATTTTTCGAGAGTTAATGTTAAGACACATATATATATTTACATATTTACATATAATACATATTTTTTTTATTAATTTTACACTATTGTTTTGGTTTATATAAAGAAAACAAATAATGGTTATTTATTATTACCATAACTAACTAATAGCTACAAAAGTCAAAAGCAACCCTCTTAGATCCAAGAGCTATTTCACACAGGGAACTGGTTTCGTTTATTAGTTTTTTTATTTGAGTTATTTATGCGTATATTAATATGTTTATACAATATAGACTCCCTTACTCGATCTTTGAGAGATGTATCACCTGGAAAATTGAAAATGTTAATGAGTTTGCTTTTAACTAGTTTGTTTAAATCGCCTTAGTGAACAATAGCCCCTCCGGAGTTGCCGACTTCTCTTAAGCTCCTACGACACGGGCGTGGAAAAGAATTCTCACGTTGCTTAAAGAAATTATTTTATTCAAAATATCATTAAAACCATCGTTGCATCATAAGAATTTTAACGGGGCCGTTAATATCATATTATATACCGTCTTAAAAATGAAACGTAATTTTAAGTCCCACTAATTGAATGCATTCATGTTCAAAAATTATCTAAGAAAGATTTAATTCACAGTTTTAATATTGTTACTGTATATAGGATGTAATTTTACGTTTAACGATGAACGGCCTAATTGTATAATTTGTCATGTGAATTGTATTCGAATCATCCTTTGTTTTAATAATATTGAATTACAATGAAAGTCCCTAAAACCCTTGAACATTCAAAAAATCCTAAATTATAAAACATTACTCTAAAGATTGAATTAAAATTTATGGTTCATAGTGCTTAGAGTTTTACATAATAGGTCATCATACCTGTAAAAAAAGTAGAGGTCTACAGCAATTTCCTCAATAACACTAAAATAATAATATTGACATTTTATAAAAATCTGTATAAATAGAATTTTTTGCCTATTCTCATACTTAAATAAAAATTATTTACTGCTGTGAGGAATACTGAAAGATATGTTTCTACCATGAGTAATTTTTATTTTTAACATTTATACCAACTTTCATCAACATCTGTCCATAAATAAAGGAGTTTGCCTATTCCCTATATGATTAATATGGGAAAAGAGTATGCAGGTTTGCTGCCATGATAAACATATAAACTATGATTTTTGAGCATAAATGGATAGATCTCAAACATGAAGCTAATATCAAGTTTTATCCAAAAATATTGTTAATATAAAATATTAATTTTTTATCTCCAGATTAACATTGGACCCACAAAAACGTACTTTTGACTTTTTAATATCTCGGTAACCGTTGGAGATAGAGAAAAACTTTAAGGAACTTTAATTCTGTATTTTTTTAAGCTATTCCAATGGTGAAATATAAAATGAAATTTTTATTTTACACGTGAAAAACAAAAAAAAATTTTACAAACTAAACAACCCGTTCCCATTGACGATATGTATTTTAGAACTCGTAGAATTTGTAGTACACGTATGAGCCAAATTTAGTCTATAGGAAATTTTACGAGTTACGTGCTAACGACACATATATATATAATATTATATACATACATATATATATAAAATATAAAATTTTATCGACTATTGTTTTTACTTCACTAAAGAAGAAAAAATTATTGGGCTTAAGTTAATAGTACTACTTATAAATTCTGTAAAAAAGACGATTTAAAGGGTTACACTTTTAACCTACATCACATCTCTCTCCATCCATCCATTCATCCATTCCTCACTCACTCACTCATAATCTTGGGCCTTAATAGATTTCTGTTCGTCTTCTGTATTTCTGTAACTTTAAACAAGGCCTTTTTGTAAACCTTCTTTGTAAAAATTATTATTTACTCCCTGTGGGAAATAGCTTAGATCATGGATATTTCAAAGGGATTTTTTCAGTTCCTCTAAACATCTGTCTATAGCCATATGACGTTACTAAACATATGTCCTCACTGTTTCAAATTTTGGTCTCGTAAATTGCCAACACCCCCCTAATATTATTCGTATTCAGAATTAATGCTAAAAAATCAATTTATTTCTTATTTCACCAACGTTTTCCACGGAACTTTGTATAAGCAGCGTAACATTCTCCAATAAAACCCTCGAAAAAGTTTTTTATTCCCTCGGGGAGGGGGGGTTGTTTGTAACTCTTAAAAAATTCTTGACTTGTAGAAAGAGGGTTTCTGATGGAAAGTTTGGTGAATAGTTTAGAACCATGAGATTTTTTATATGCTATTATGGGATATATCAAATAGATTATAGTTAAATGTGTGTATTATTTAGTTATATATTAAGGAAGAAAGTTTGTGTCAGTTTCCTGATACTATTAGTTTTTTTTGAAAACAGTATTTATTTATTTTCAAATACGTTCAACTAATTTAGTTTAACGTAGCAGAAAACCAGAGGCAAGTTTTCCAAACGAGTATTCTGCTCAATGGATGCCATGACTATTAGTTTTATGTTTCATACAAGCAACACATGGTGTCCACTGTTATTTTATTAGCTAAAAGATTACATGATTTAGTCTCTAAGCTTCACAATACCTCTGAAATTCCATTAAATAAACTGAATATTTAAAACTTCTCTTGACACAACTAGTCCCACTCATGTTTATTTATAGTTTAATTAGAATATTTAAAATAATTTTCTTAGCTTTAATTTTTGTCAATCATTATTTGTTATTTGTGTTTTTATGTTTATAAATATTAACAGAAATTGCGATAAGTATTGATTGAAGACTTGAATATTTTTTTCCATGAAAGTTTTTGGACAGATTTTGACAATTAATAATGACAATACTTTTAGAAAAAAGGTTAAAGAGTATTTGGTCAATAGGCCTTTGTATTCATTTGACGAATTTTTTTCCATAAGTTAAATATAACTGTGTCAGTAGATATGGTAACAACAGATTAGTTTAGCTACAAGATTGTAAATGGTTAAAAAAAAGGATTCTGTATTTATACAGTAGGCTACTTTGACTCCATTCAAGGATTGTGTGTATCTCTTATGTACAATTTATGAATAAAGTTTGTTTTGACTTGACTTGGAACATATATTTATGTAAACCGTTTTGCAACTTATTATTGGTGATGGGTTTATGTTATTTAGATTATTATTATACATCATTACTAACACGTAGTTCCACATTTTTCGGATTCTGGAATCTGATTCAATTCTTAATTGTGTTGGAACCTAGAACATGGCAAAGGTTCATAATCAGGAAGTAAAAAGGCGAAAGCAAAAACTATTAATGTAAAAAAACTTACAAAAAATACCAAGCTAGCAAGAATCAAAGTGCTTCTTCTACCCTTCTAACGTGTGGACGCATTTTTTCTTGTAATTCAAGGTTTAGACCCTTGAGGACGGCACAGATTCCAGATCACGAAACGTCGTGAAACTTTGTTGATCTAATCGTAATGGATAATAACAACCAAAAATTAAATATTTTGACATGGCTATGTCTAAGTTCGGTGGGGAGGGGAGCAATTTGCGAGGCGCTAAAATTGTAGCGTAAATGACATCATATAGTTATGAGAGCAGCTGATTGGAGGAGCCTAAAATATTCCCTCCACACATATACATGATCTAACCTATTTCCCTCTGAGAGGTACATAAAATTAGTTTTGTATTAAGTCTATACAAAAGCTTATTTTTACGTCGACAATATTTAAAAACCACCACTTCCTAAAACAAAACGCTTATGACTTTTTATAAAATTTAACCGTTGCCGGTGTACATTAATAATCGCTACAATTTTTTTAAGTAGATCCAGATTTATTTTAACATGGGTATCTTTTAGCTCGAGGGGGGGTGTTGGCAATTTGTAAGATGAAAATTTCATACTAGTTTGCATAGAAACTACCAAAGCTATTATATTGAATTTTTAATACATAAGAATAAGAACAGCTGTTTAGAGGAACTGAAAACATTTTCGTTTAGACATATCCATTATCTAACCTATTTCCAAAAGGGAAGTAAATATAAACATTTTTCAAGCAGCCTCCATACCTGGGCCGAAAGGCTTCCCTCATCTCACCTGTTACTGCGACTTGACGGCCGCCTAGAAGGTGGTAGCTCATTGATCGATTCGTGATTTTTCGTTCTTGCTGACACGACGGAGGGAAATTGAATTTGACTGATCAGCCAAACAGAAAAGTCTTTTCAATTTGACCGACGTCTCTTTGCTCGATTCACTCTACGTTTCCTCCTAGAAGTGTGTTGAAATGATCGCTAAATATTTGTCGAATAGGAAAGATAAGATTTGATCTTTACATAATTTATTAAATAATCGTTAGATAAGAGAATTGGACATAAACCCTCAACACTATTATTTAAAATGGTTATAAAGTACCATAATACAAAAAAACACACCAAATCTTACTACATATTACCAATAAACAATAGGCTACTAAAATAAAAACTACAAAAACCTACATAAGTTTTTGCAGCTTTTGTTAATTGAACTCGAAGTCCAATTTTAAGGGGGAGGCTCTTTGCTAGTACTTGCATCTCCGCAAAAAATGATACTTAACTTGAGATTACAGTATTAATCAATCTGTATTCAAATTTTACATTTTAATAAAATGTCAATACAATTTTATTTAATAGAATTATTGTTAATAATTATAATCTATTTTCTATGAAAATTAAAAAAAATTAAAAAGAAAATTTATCTTGTGACCATATGAAAGGGTTTATAAAATAAAAAGGGAGTACAAAAAAGAGACAATATAAATAACTTATAATACAAGTAAATGATATGTTGGTTAATCTTACCTTATTGTAAGAAGTATATAAAAATGGTAACTTACCATTAATGGTAACATTAATGGTAAAGAGTTCTGAAATACCCTCAGCGTGTTCTGTAAACCAGCTACTTGGAGGTCACGAATTGTGGATAGTTGTGAGCGATGGTTGGTAGATGTGTTATTCTCTGGTGTGGATTGACGTCCACACAAAGGAATACTACGTTAATCCGCAAAGACCATTCTTATAATTAAACCGGTTCACAATTCAGAGTGGCTCGGAATTCACGTTAATTTTTTGGTCCCTTAGATTTACCATTGACTGTTGGGCTATTAATTACAACACGGTCTCTAAGGAACATGTCAGTAACAAGACTACAATATCGCCCAACAATCATCTTACTCTCATTCATACTTGGTTTAAAATACCTACTGTACCTTGCTAGGTAGCGATTTCAAAAAGGTAATCTAAATTTCAGAAAAGGGAACTATTATTCAGAAGATTATCAAAAACGTTTTTCTTAGAAAAAATTTGTGGCATTTTGATAAACTGAGGACCGATTTAAATTTGATATTTAGAAATTATACTGACCTAAAAATAATATCATAAAAGGTTGGTAGACGTTTGAAATGCCCTGATTATTTTACCTTGAATGGATACACAAATTAAAAAAATATAATCAATAATATGATTTGATTTGAGTATTATACAACGTTACACATCTTAAAATATAGAATTCGGATTTCCGGTTCGTTCCCGCATCCGTTAAGATCAAAGGGTTGTTTTTCATTATGAATGTTGCGTACGTTCCATCAATACCGGCCCACCTGGACCGCTACTGTTTCTGTTCCTTCTCATGTTTTGAAAAGAGATGTGAAAAATGGTATGTTCCATTATGAGGGTTGGAAGTAATGATTTTCGAACAAGCTAAAAGTTTACAAAGCTACAACCAAGCCTGGTGGGTTAGTTGTAGTATTAGCGAGTTATATATTTTTGTCAGCACAGTACAAACAGAATTTTTACGGACGAAGTTGTTGCTTGTATCGTGTTCTCCAAATTATAAACAATCAGCCGATTATTAATACTAATTATCGGTTATAGCTTTAGATACTATCCATAACTAAAATTTTCAACGTAGTGCCTGCCACTGCTGGCAGTAAAAATCCTTATTTTATTTGTTTCGGAACACTTTGAAGTAAATAAGCTTCATTTCGAAAATCCTCTTTTCAATCGATATGTGAATTTACAATTAATTTTCTAACAAATTGGCAGCAAGATAATTAACAATTTTTAACTGTACTTTTTACTAAAAAGGTCTTTGAGTAGGGGTTTGTTTGAAACAAACCAGGGCATTGATAATATTTCTTAAAGTTTCGGATTGGTATTTTCACATTAGGTTTGTATTCGCTTTACATCCTACACATACCCTCACAGCTGCACACCATATCCTAAGGGGGTTTAAAATAAATTTAAATATTAATAATTTGTTGTTCAATGTAAGTTGTCGTTTACGTCCAAGAAGCCAATTTATTGAGCACGATTTTGGAGTTGCGTAAGGTTTAATGTAACAGGAGGACACGAATTTACCTTCTGAAGGTGGAAAAAATTATTTTTGACCCGCAAAACATATTTAAATCAGACATTTTTGCAGCGGTATGGCGAAAATAAAATAACCTCCCCTTTAAGTAAGATATTAGGATTTCAGGAAGCTTGTTTTGAAATGTAATTGCAGGCTATAACTCTAAAACACAGCTTCATGGAAGGAGCACCACTAACTGACCTAGTTAAACTCAGAAACAGAGAGCTTGTGGTTATTGGTAATCCACTTATTGTTATATCAGATAATGGTTTCTGTAAGTGATTTGCTCTTTCTACTTTGAAAATATCTTTATCACTCTTGAGTTTAAATTTGCTTTCTGCTCCAGTAATACTTTTAGCGAATTTCCCATAGGGAAGAAGCTATTACCGTAGGTCTCATGGTAAGACTTAAGCCCGGGACCATGTTATTTTTTCGTCTTTAGGTGCCCAGAGTCCAAAAACAATAGTCGTTAAAATTTATATATATATATATATATATATATATATATATATATATATATATGTGTGTGTGTGTGTGTCTGTGAACACGATAACTCTCGTAAAAATGGTCCGATCGAGACCAAATTTGGTAGAGACGTGTATTCCTACATATGCCCGGACGAGTTCGTAAACCAGACATATCGGTCAATGGGAACGGGTAGTTTGGGGGGGTTTTGTACCCCAAAATGGGGTTTTTTGCGTTTTTCACATGTAATTTTTAAAAATTTCTAATTTTATATTTCACCATTGGAATAAGCATAAAAACTACACAATTAAGTTTCTTAAAGTTTTTCTCTATCTCCAACGGTTACCGAGATATTAAAAAATCTAAACACAGTACGTTGTATTTTGAGGCTCCAATGTTAATCTTATGGAGGATATGGAAAAATTAATTTTTCACTTATTAACCAATATTTTTGGATAAAACTTGATATTTAGCTTCATGTGGTTGAGATATATCCATTTATGCTTAAAAATCATAGTTTATGTGTTTATCATGGCAGCAAACCTGCATACTCTTTTCCCATATTAATCATATAGGGAATAGGCAAACTCCTTTATTTATGGACAGATGTTGATGAAAGTTGGTATAAATGTTAAGATAAAAATTGTTGATGGTATAAATGACTTCTTTCAGTGTTCCTCACAGCAGCTAAACTGCACACTCTTTCCTATGTTAATCTTATGGAGAATAGGCAAATAATTCTCATGTTTATGGACATATTTTTATAAAACTTGTCATTGATTTGGAAATTCGCTGAGTACGCAGGTCTGCTGCGACGGGGGTATTTAAACATCCATTCTATATGGAAAGAAACACTAACAAAATTTTTATTTAAATTATAACTAGTAAATTAAACTAGTTTGGGGTCTGCTCTTTATTTTTACCTGTAACTAGTACGAGTTTACTTTGTTTAGTATTTCTGTATTTTTAACAATTAAAGTACCTTTAAAGTTAAGCCCAAAGGACTGAATCTGTAGTATTATTTATACTTTTGTAAATTCTATTCCAAAATAACATCGATCATTCATCCACGTAGTACGTATATACTTCATCTCTCTGTTTTGTTGTTGAAATATAACACTACATAGTGTTATATTTTGATGACAGTATATCATAGGATATAAAATAAGGCATTGGATTAAAAAAATTACCAACATCAAGATATGACCAGGACCTTTTCATTGTATTTTACCACGATGCTATTTTAATCTATAGCATAAATAATTTTAATACAACAACTAAATAAAAATGTATCAACTTCCTTTTGGATCATGGATATGTCTAAAAGAAATGTTTTCAGTCTCTCTAAACAGCTGTCCTTTCCGTTTCAAATTTTCGTCTGACGAATTGCCAATCCCCCACCCCTAAGACAGAACTAAGGCATATGTATATCAAAAATTAAATCTCTTTGTCTAAAAATCATAGACGTTCCCGGGATCTGGAATCTATAATATTATAAAGAAGAGGTGGTTTCTGTATGTTTGTGGGTTTGTTGTGGCAAGTAAACGCGAAAAATACTGAACCGACCGGTTTGAAATTTTACAGAAAGGTATATCTTAAACTCATGCAACACATAGGCATATTAGTTCCCTTAAAATCCCCTCGGGCTACGCCCCATGAACGTCCTAAGTTCTAATGTTTACATTTTCAAAGAATGAAAACATAAAATTACTTGAATGTCAACAGCTGTGAACAATAAAATTTGACAGTTCGGGAAGAAGAAGAAAGAGCTGCCGTGACCGTCCTAGGTTTCAATGTTTACATTTTCTAATGACAACATCCGTTTGCACTATATTTTGACAGTTCGGGAAGAAGAAGAAATAAAGTTGATTTTTCAGATAAACTGCTGGATCGAAATTAGTGAATTAGTTTTTTCCCGATGACTGTCTCTATTACGTTAATCCTTATCCTCTCCCAATATTTGACAGAGATGTTACTTTGTCATGTTGTAGACACTCGTGTTTTGTCATTTTGTAAACAATGAAGAATTAATTAACAATAACTTAAATGTATCAGAAGAGCCAACACCCCTCAACCTTTTTAACCCGTGCGAAGAACGGGTACTTTGGCTAGTATGATATAAAGTTTTACACCATTATTATTCACTTCACATTATTATTGGACCTCAGACGAGTTCGAATCTTTAGCATAACTAGATACGCGTTGTACCTAGAAATGAAAATGTTTAAAGCAGTCACAAAACTTACAAAAATACGAAGCAACTAAAGTCATGCACACGACAATCAGAGCGCCACTTTAGCCTAGTGATGTGTTGGACGTACTTTATTTCTTGTGAGTGCGTTTTTTGCAAAACGTTGTATTATTAATCGTGATGTAAATTGTCTGCAATAATAATTTGAATATCAATTGAATCTTCCAACATACTTGTGGATTTAAAAAAAATTCATAATGGCGTTGATTATTAATTATTCAATATCTATTATCGAACATTTCCATCGCGTTGTGTTTTGAACTAAACAACGTTTCTAGAGGTGGAGAAATTTTCTTAGTTATTACCATAAATTATTTACATTAAAAATGAAATTAAAGTTACAGATATTAATATTTCTGCAACAGAAACTTAATTTTAAGATATTTTAAAATATTTTATAGATCCGTTTTTTTATATCCGTTATATCATAGTTTACTCCACTTGATGCATATGTTTCCTCTAATCTCCACCAGATTGAGCTAACAGATTGGTACAGTTGTAAGTACATCGGAACAATACACGATATACCTCTTAGTATCGCAGATTTGGGCAAGAGACCAACTCATAAATATTTCGAGCCTTACCAGCATATTGCAATCAATTTATTGGCATTTGGGGCCAATTTATTTGTCAGTTATGTCTACCACAATAATATATTATATTCTATTCAATTCCTTTATTTTATATACATATTTGAATTACAATGTAGTTATTTGTTTAATCTCTCTAGCCACACTGCTATTTGAGAGATCGGTTATTTCGGTAAGTAATATATAATTATATAAAAAGTAATATATAACCAGGATTACAATATTTATTTTACAAATAGTTTTACTTACAGTACTGTAATATGTTAATTGTACAATGTTGGGAAATTTTTATCTTTTTATTATACCTTTATTAAACAAGTTATAAGCTGAAGGCTAACAACCCTGAACAGACGTTTCCTGATTACTTTGTTGACGATATTAATTACCTGGTTGAGAATTTTTGCGTTACATTGAAAAAAATATTTATTTATTGAATAAACTAGCAGTAAGCCCGTCCTTTGTACGGTTTGTAGGATTTAGTTTAAAGAAGAAAGATTATCATTACAAAATGTAAACCTGAAATCCTTAACAAATCAGTACAAAGAAAATAAATTAATACCCTGCTTTACTATTTAGCATTACTTTACAATTAAATAGATTAGAACATCAATACCATTATTATAATTAGTTATACATTAAAATAACTTTTTAATATAGTATGATTTTGAAATGGGTTTAAAATCAATGACCAATATAAATTAAAAGAAATTGATTCGACAGCTGTTTTTTTCTATTAAATCTTTAAACTACAAAGGAAGCTGATTATTATCAGTAGGTTCTTCATTGAAAACTATCAAAATGCGATAATATCACGTAAAAGTTTTTAATGCAATTTACTTTTCAGCGATTTCAAGTTTAAACCTTCTAAAGCAGAGAATAATATAAGTTTCATTGTAATCAGTTCTCCCGTTTTTTCGGAGAAGACGGCGTAAAATCCCTCCTGGAGCGTCACAGACAAACAGAAAAAAATTGAGATAAGACCGGTTTCGGCTTCTCTAACGCACGAAAAGTAATAATAACTAAAAAAATAATAATTCTGAGCAATGTACAGACAACACTCTATTTTTATTTATATAGATTCCTGTCCTTGAACGTACTAATGTGCGGTAAACAAGATTTAGTTAAATACAATACATTGCACTCATGTTGTCTTGCTACGTTCAAACCAAAAACAATTTAAATTGCTAGATTGTGATTGACGAAAATGGCAATTGATGTTTAAACGGAATACGCCAGTGTTTGTAAAAACTGCCTATACCCTCTCAAATATTTTTCCATGTGCAATGTTTCTTGGTGGTCAGCATGATGTTATTCGTTCAGTTTAACACAAAACTATGATTACTTAATCCATTAGGTTTTTTAAGTCATAGTACAATAATAATAATAATATACTTAATAACTTAGCCGATGTGTGGAAAAAAAGTATTTCAATTTTAAAATACATAAACCTTAAAATATTTGAAAATTATGGAAAAACATTATAACCAAAAGGTTAACACTAAAAGGAAAATACAATTAAAAAATGTTAAATTTGTGTTCAGTTTGGTACTAATAAATTCTAAAATTGCGATCTGTTCAGGTATTGTAAGCTAAGTTAGAAATGAGAAAGATAAGATAGATGATTACAGTATTGTGGTCTTATTTTAACCAAGGCGGGCATGTTCCTGAGACAGGGTTTTAATTAATATCCCACCAACAAATGGCATTCTAAGATACGTACAGCTTAACATTGGATTAATTTAGCCTCATTAATTGGCTTAAATATGATGATGGTCTTTGCATGAAGTAGTATTCAATATTGCGGGCGTTAATACAGATAATATCGCATCCACTTAATACCTATCTACAAATCGTGACCTCCAAGTAGTTGGATTATACGACACGCCACCGTCCTAATCAAACTCCATACTTCCATTCAGACAAGTACAAACAGTAACGTATAAACAATTACAAAATCATACCAATAATTTATTTTCAAAAAATCTTACAGCCATGGCTCCACCAAGTTTACAAAACTTGTCGGCGGGGTCCAATTGTATTGTACAATGTATTATTGTGCATACAGTTTTGACAGTACAATTCTTTTATAACCTTGATGGCTTAAAGAAGTCACCTGTCACACAGACAAGCAACTGATCATATTTTCCTATTCTTTTTTCCTTTCATCACACTGGGTTTTCCTTACTATTAAATCGCTATCAAATACATAATTTATATAAATTTAATTCTTAAGAAACATCGGTACCCGAAAATTGAAAACGATTAAATAATATGATGACTTAGAAATCTTATCAAATAAACCTTAGTTCCTTATAAATACTTCAAATATTCTTTACTATTTATATGAAAACAGTAATTATTTAGTTGTGTGATATCTATGTAAATGCAATTGTTTTTGATTTTACATAGTTTGTAAATATTAAATTGTTGTTAATATTTACGTTCGATACCCCGAAAGAGGGTCTTAATTAATTTTCGGTCTCTCTTTTTGTAACCTAAGGTCTTTTGTAACGCTTTTTTAGTGTTCTCGTTTATTTTCATAACTGTGGAAGTATGAAACATATTTTGATTATTCTTTAGCTTTTGGATAAGTTTTGTATTTGCTTTAAACCGATTCAAACATTATAAATATAAAATCATCAGCTCTCACAACCCAATTTTAAGCGATACATTTAACAATTCAGCAAGTTATTGAACATCTGAAAGTCATTTAAAAAAATAAGTATACAGATCTAAAAAAGTTAAAATCTATATTAGTTCGTTTATTACGTCGATCCTTGATGTTTAGTAAAAATATACTATGTTAAAATGTTTTCTTATACAATTTGTTTTAAAATTTATAAAAAATTTTCGCTGAATATTTAGAGTTTATGAGTTAAATTAATATTTTATGGTGGTAATAAGTATTTAGTTTCTTAATCTCAGCTATACAAGCCGTCTAAGGGACGCTGTCTGTCCTAAAAATTTTTCAATTTTAATATTTTGGGCACAATCATCCTCAAATCCTTTAAAACTAATACAGCCGATTTTATGCACTCCAATATCGGACAGAGAGAATAACGGGAATTGCTCGTCATGAACGCCACAAGAAATTGAATTGGACTTCTGGAACGTTGATTCGCCGAAGGAATTTCAAATTGAACTAACTAGTCGTTCCGGTCCATTTCACTCTATCGCATTTCCATTCCAAAATGATACTTTTTATTAATCTTTAACCTGAAAGTGATTGACGACGTCAATCAATAAATTTAAGTTCAAATCGATAAAAATAAAATTATAATTATTTTCTAACATTGTAATTATTAAATATTTGGTTATTTTACCTTTTATTTAGCCGATTAGCCGAAATGGGTCTTATCTCAATATATTTTTGCCTGTCTGTCTTTCTGTAACGCTCTTAAAGGTCTTTTCCTACAACTGTTGTCAAAAGTGTAAGTTTATGCTCAACAATGCAATCGTCATTTATATAAAAAAAATTGAAGTCATTTATTTTACGTACTCCAGTGTTTCCAACTCACTTCCACTGCTAATTTTCTCTTGAGTAAGTCCCAATCAAACCCAAAATCTTCAATGTGGCTGCCTCAAGGCTGTAGTGGAAGATTCTGAAGTAGGACACCCAACTCATGTAAGGTTCTTAACTTTTGTTCTCAAGTGAAAAATTAATCATGGTTAATTAACTACAGAATTTTCATGAACTCAATAATTATAAAGATGGCTAATTGGGTGTAATATGGCTTCAACTGAGTAGTCAATAGTGGTGGGTAGAAAATTGTGATGTTTCTCTCAGAAGAGCATCTGGGAAGTCAGGAAGTAGAGGTCGATCGATCACTTTGGCAAAGAAGAACTGCAGGGCGCTCTAGCTGTTGAAGCGTTCTTTCACTATCCCACTGGAATTGTTAAAACCGTATACTTTAGTGTCCTAAAGAAATTTTAAATGGAAAGCATTTATTAATGGACACCTTGAATCATTTTAAAAATCAAAATAAACTATTTCCAATAAAAAGTCCACTAACAGCTGCCCTAGAATTTCAAAAGGGACACGTCGTTTTCAAAATCATAATAAACTGTTACTGATAACTAGGCCACTAAAAGCTGCCATTCTGAAAAAAGGGGTCCATCGTATCCAATATTATAATAAACTATTCTTGTTAACTAGGCCACTATGACCTGCCATTCTGAAACAATGGGGGTCCATCGTATCCAATATTATAATAAACTATTCTTGTTAACTAGGCCACTAAAAGTGTCATTCTGAAACAAAGGGGTCCATCGTATCCAGTATTATAATAAAATCTTCTTGTTAACAAGGCCACTAAAAGTGCCATTCTGAAACGAAGGGGTCCATTGTTTCCAATATTATAATACACTATTCTTGTTAACAAGGCCACTATAATCTGCCATTCTGAACCAAAGGGTGTATCGTATCCAATATTATAATAAACTATTCTTGTTAACAAGGCCACTAAAAGTGCCATTCTGAAACAAAGGGGTCCATCGTTTCCAATAATGTAATAAACTATTCTTGTTAATTAGGCCACTAAAAGTGCCATTCTGAAACAAAGAACAAAGGGGTCAGATCGTTTCCAATATTATAATAAACAATTCTAGTTAACAAAGGCCCAACTTAAAAGTGCCATGTCTGAAACAAAGGAAAAGCGGGTCCATCCTTTCCAATATTATAATAAACTATTCTTGTTAACAAGGCCACAAAAGATGCCATTCTGAAACAAAGGGGTCCATCGTTTCCAATATTATAATAAACTATTCTTGTTAACAAGGCCACTAAAAGTGCCAAACTGAAACAAAGGGGTCCATCGTATCCAATATTATAATAAACTATTCTTGTTAATTAGGCCACTAAAAGTGCCATTCTGAAACAAAGAGGTCCATCGTTTCCAATATTATAATAAACTATTCTTGTTAACAAGGCCACAAAAGATGCCATTCTGAAACAAAGGGGTCTATCGTTTCCAATATTATAATAAACTATTCTTGTTAACAAGGCCACTAAAAGTGCCATTCTGAAACAAAGGGGTCCATCGTTTCCAATATTATAATAAACTATTCTTGTTAACTAGGCCACTATAACCTGCCATTCTGAAACAAAGGGGTCCATCGTATCCAATATTATAATAAACTATTCTTGTTAACAAGGCCACTAAAAGTGCCATTCTGAAACAAAGGGGTCCATCGTTTCCAATATTATAATAAACTATTCTTGTTAACTAGGCCACTAAAAGTGTCATTCTGAAACAAAGGGGTTCATCGTATCCAATATTATAATAAACTATTCTTGTTAATTAGGCCACTAAAAGCTGTCATTCTGAAACAAAGGGGTCCATCGTATCCAATATTATAATAAACTATTCTTGTTAACTAGGCCACTAAAAGTGCCATTCTGAAACAAAGGGGTCCATCGTATCCAATATTATAATAAACTATTCTTGTTAACAAGGCCACTAAAAGTGCCATTCTGAAACAAAGGGGGTCCATCGTATCCAATATTATAATAAACTATTCTTGTTAACTAGGCCACTAAAAGTGCCATTCTGAAACAAAGGGGTCCATCGTATCCAATATTATAATAAACTATTCTTGTTAACAAGGCCACTAAAAGTGCCATTCTGAAACAAAGGGGTCCATCGTTTCCAATATTATAATAAACTATTCTTGTTAACAAGGCCACTAAAAGTGCCATTCTGAAACAAAGGGGTCCATCGTTTCCAATATTATAATAAACTATTCTTGTTAACAAGGCCACTAAAAGTGCCATTCTGAAACAAAGGGGTCCATCGTTTCCAATATTATAATAAACTATTCTTGTTAACAAGGCCACTAAAAGTGCCATTCTGAAACAAAGGGGTCCATCGTTTCCAATATTATAATAAACTATTCTTGTTAACAAGGCCACTAAAAGTGCCATTCTGAAACAAAGGGGTCCATCGTTTATAATAAACTATTTTTGTTAATAAGGCCACTAAAAGTGTCATTCTGAAACAAAGGGGTCCATCGTTTCCAATATTATAATAAACTATTCTTGTTAACAAGGCCACAAAAGATGTCATTCTGAAACAAAGGGGTCCATCGATTCCAATAATATAATAAACTATTCTTGTTAACAAGGCCACTAAAAGTGCCATTCTGAAACAAAGGGGTCCATCGTTTCCAATATTATAATAAACTATTCTTGTTAACAAGGCCACTAAAAGTGCCATTCTGAAACAAAGGGGTCCATCGTTTCCAATATTATAATAAACTATTCTTGTTAACAAGGCCACTAAAAGTGCCATTCTGAAACAAAGGGGTCCATCGATTCCAATAATATAATAAACTATTCTTGTTAATTAGGCCACTAAAAGTGTCATTCTGAAACAAAGGGGTCCATCGTATCCAATATTATAATAAACTATTCTTGTTAACAAGGCCACTAAAAGTGCCATTCTGAAACAAAGGGGTCCATCGTTTCCAATAATGTAATAAACTATTCTTGTTAATTAGGCCACTAAAAGTGCCATTCTGAAACAAAGAGGTCCATCGTTTCCAATATTATAATAAACTATTCTTGTTAACAAGGCCACTAAAAGTGCCATTCTGAAACAAAGGGGTCTATCGTTTCCAATATTATAATAAACTATTCTTGTTAACAAGGCCACTAAAAGTGCCATTCTGAAACAAAGGGGTCCATCGTTTCCAATATTATAATAAACTATTCTTGTTAATTAGGCCACTAAAAGTGCCATTCTGAAACAAAGAGGTCCATCGTTTCCAATATTATAATAAACTATTCTTGTTAACAAGGCCACAAAAGATGCCATTCTGAAACAAAGGGGTCCATCGTTTCCAATATTATAATAAACTATTCTTGTTAACAAGGCCACTAAAAGTGCCATTCTGAAACAAAGGGGTCCATCGTATCCAATATTATAATAAACTATTCTTGTTAACTAGGCCACTATGACCTACCATTCTGAAATAATGGGGGTCCATCGTATCCAATATTATAATAAACTATTCTTGTTAACAAGGCCACTAAAAGTGCCATTCTGAAACGAAGGGGTCCATTGTTTCCAATATTATAATACACTATTCTTGTTAACAAGGCCACTATAATCTGCCATTCTGAACCAAAGGGTGTATCGTATCCAATATTATAATAAACTATTCTTTTTAACTAGGCCACTAAAAGCTGTCATTCTGAAACAAAGGGGTCCATCGTATCCAATATTATAATAACTATTCTTGTTAACTAGGCCACTATAACCGTCACCCTGAAACAAAGGGGTCCATCGTATCCAATATTATAATAAACTATTCTTGTTAACTAGGCCACTATAACCTGTCATCCTGAAACAAAGAGGCCTTCTGAAACAAAGAGGGTCCATCGTATCAAATATTACAATAAACTATTCTTGTTAACTAGGCCACTAAAAGTGCGATTCTGAAACAAAAGGGTCCATCGTATCCAATATTATAATAAACTATTCTTGTTAACAAGGCCACTAAAAGTGCCATTTTGAAACAAAGGGGTCCATCGTTTCCAATATTATAATAAACTATTCTTGTTAACAAGGCCACTAAAAGTGCCATTCTGAAACAAAGGAAGGGGTCCATTGTTTCCAATATTATAATAAACTATTCTTGTTAACAAGGCCACTAAAAGTGCCATTCTGAAACTAAGGGGTCCATCTTTTCCAATATTATAATAAACTATTCTTGTTAACAAGGCCACTAAAAGTGCCATTCTGAAACAAAGGGGTCCATCTTTTCCAATATTATAATAAACAATTCTTGTTAACAAGGCCACTAAAAGTGTCATTCTGAAACAAAGGGGTCCATCGTTTATAATAAACTATTTTTGTTAACAAGGCCACTAAAAGTGCCATTCTGGAAAAGGGATCAATCGTCTCCAAAACCATGTTAAACGATTACTAATAAAAACGCACTAAAAACTACTTTAAGAAAAAGGTATCCATCGTTTCCAAAATTATGTTAAACAATTCCAAATAGCAAGCCCACTAAACGATTTCATTCTAAAAAGGAATCTGTTGTTTCCAAAATTACAATACCTGTTTATAGTAAGAAGCTCATTAAAAGCTGTTTTAAGGGATCTATCATTTTGATGTTGTCGAAAAATCTTTCTACATCGATACAACGTTATTATTGAAAATAAAATATTAATATCGCTGAAATCTAAATGGTCACATATGGTTATGTACAAATGCAACATAACAGCACTTATTTTCCACTCACTTTAGGGTTGCCACAAATAGCTCCTGTATTTAATCAAATACAAATTCTTTATAAAAGACCGTATTTTTAGAATATTTAACATAATTATTTGCTTTACCTAATGTCAATATTCACAAAAAAACTTTTGGAAGATCTGGCCTCAGACCAAGCTAAACAGCTGCACGTCAGGATATTTTAGCCTGGATCCAAAAGAATAACCTTTCAAAACTCGTACAGAAATAACGACCCTGGGTTTCACGGCAATATGTTCTGTTTCGAGTGTTATAATTGTAGACACGTCATCAAGTGTCAAGAGCATTCTATTTATAAGCGTCATTGCACTTATCGGCCGTAGTCATTACGGATTCTGACGCTGCCTCGCCACGCTGTCTAACAGTCTAATGACTTCATTGTTGACCAGCACGTGCGTCGTCACTTAGATTACGTTAGCAATTCAAATGGAAACTGGCTTGCTAAATCCACGGTTACTAGAAGGCACACGTTGGGGGTAATAAACAGGAACAAATGACGTCAGTAAATCGAATGTAAAGAATTGTTTTATTTTAATTATGGAAGAGTCAACAAATAAACCGACTTTAAGATGTGTGAAATCTTACATCCCGCGTCTTCTCTGCGATCTACCAATCGGGGAAAAAATTCATCTGCAGCAAGGTCTTCTTTCTTCACGTGGTGAGAAAGTGTGGTCAGTTGCAAAGTCTGAGATGTTGTAGTGGGGCCTATCAGTCAGGTACTGTTTGAGTTGGTGGTAGGATTTTTTAAGTCTGAGGCAAAATATTGAAGAAGAATGAGCCAGGTATTGTTTGTTTGTAGGAATATTGGGGATTATTGTCTGGCAAGGATTGTGGTTTCATATAAATAGAGAGAATAGACCGTGAAAATTTTATTCTGGGCAAAAAAAGGTAGCGTTGTCCGTAGTGTCTTCTTTTGTAGAATGTTCTTCGCTGAAGTGGATTTCCAGCTAACGATTCCATACATATGAAGAATATAATTAGCGATATGCCATAATTACGGCATTTAATCAGTTATTGCTCTAATTCTTCTGAGTACGTAGCAAGCTGTTACTAATTTTTCGCGGAGATGGTCAATGTGAACAACTCAAATTTCGGTCTACGATAATTTCCATTGCAATCTATTCCGTTAATAATCTCCATAGTAGTTTGACTAAACTAGAATGGGGAGTATTTGGTTGTGCTAAAAAAGTGAAAAACTAAACGAAAACTAAGAATTAAATGTCAAACTTGCCAATGGTTAAAATATCTCTCCTTAAAACGCACAGCGTTGGACGAAGATGAATGACCAACTACATTCAATGTGCTTGATGTTCTTGTCACCTGAGAGAGACCTCGAAAGAAGTCGTGTATCATTAATGAAAGTGCCAACTGTTTGGTCATTTAATCAATTTTGCTGTTGTAGCATTGCTAATAAGGAAAGACTATAAATTCCCAAGCTAGTGTGTGTGTTTAAATGTATAGATATTATTTTCTGTAACTACCTTATTTTATTTTCAAGCATATATTCTTATCAGTAAAAATTATGAGTTCTAAAACAATTCATTGTCAATTAGTTTTATTAAGAATGTAATACACTGGTGTATTACATTTGAAAAAAAGAGATAACAAGACGATTCGTATCTTCCACTAAAATGGACACTAGCTCTACATGTGACGAGGACAATGATATAGCCGGTCCCTGATTGGTCTATTTGAACAAACTAAAATAACACGATCCAATATTCTCCTGTTCTTGTGTTGTTCAATCTTATGTATTCAATTCTACTTTGTCAAATCAACCAAATAAGTAAGCCTACAGTACTGCATGGAAAAATCATCAATACATTTTTGTGAGAACACATGTAAAGTATTGAAAAACCATATTAATAATTTATTACCCTTTATAATGTTAAAACTGTGACAAATAAGTAACAAAATGTGTTCTAGGATATTCACGTGATATCACAGACACAGCTGTGTGGCTTACATCGACACACATGGCTTGCCTGTTGTGATAAGTTACCAGCTGATCGGTGATTAATTGTTCGTTCCAGCTGATTAGTGGCAGTGGTAAATGCCAACACTGATCTTTAAACAATAAAAATATATGTGGATGTACTTCTGCATTGTTGGAAATAAACTATGCACAATATTTCCAGTATTTGGTCTGTTCTTCGTTAATTTTTGTTTTCAAAATATTTGATAGACTATTACAAACGTTCTTTTGCAGTACAAATTTGATTTATTTTTGTATATTTCGTATCCTGAAACTTTATTTCCTTTTTTCATGTATTCTTAACACCCAGGGCTACCAACATTTGTAGTTGAATGGAAGGTTGGAAAGGTACGTTTTCTAATAACAAACCGCTAAGAGTTGTGAAAATTAATGTGTGCATTACAATTCGCTGATCATGTTAGAGACGTACATTTAAAAGTGAATTATGTGTTTATAAGAGTCCTGTCTAAGGAACGTATATTTCTCATTCATACTTGGCTTAAAATACCTTGCCTTGGACAGGTTGTCATTTGAGCAACTAACTAGCTAACTGAGTATTAAATAAATGAAAAAGGACTTAAGAAATGAATTGTTCCTTTACTGTTAAAAATATATAATTTTTATTAGAAATAAATAAGTTTTGAGCTATCTGGTATTAGTTACAAGCATAAAACATATTATTGTAAAGCTACTAAATGATTTTGCTAAATGTTTTTTCGTCTTCTCATAACGGGGTGATCTCAGTGTCTCAGTGGCGGACGCTCAGCTGTATATCAAGTGTAAGTAGTGGAGGAAACATCTTATCTTCAGGTGGAAGGAGGCGTCGTACATTTGCTCAGCTCTTCTGCCACATTGCTTCAACACTTTCAACATGTCTAAGCACATGAATAGTAACGTTGAAAGCAATATCATTTTATTGATTTCTTAAAAGTTTAGCCCTTCAAGTAGTTTTTATATACCATACCCTAATACGGTGCTTTTTCTACAACTCTCGGCTTTATAAAAATAGTTAATTTAGATTTTAGGAACCCTTTGAGTATGACTTAATATAACAAATTGTGAGGAAATATGTATTTTCTTCTCATTGAGAAATAATAGCTTATATCGTGGATAAGTTTAAAGAAAATGTTTTCAGTTCCCCTAAAAAATCTGAACAGCTGTTCAGATTTTTGGTCTTTCCGTTGACCAATATCCCCATCTCCTGAGCTTAGACATATCCATGAAAATAACAATTTTTATTAAAAACTTAAAACATTACAGTAATTTCAGGAATACAAATATCTCTACCCCAAAATATGAATAAACATACTGCAGCAGTTGGCATTTTCACGAAAACTATGAATAATGTTTGTATTTACTTCCCTGTGGGAAATAGGTTAGATCATGGATATGTCTAAAGGGAATGTTTTAAGTTAATCTAAAACAGCTGTTCCTATTCTTTTATATTTAAAATTCAATACAATAGTTCTGGTAGTTTCTATGAAAACCTGTAACATGTTTTCCATCTTAAAAATCACTAACAGTCCCCCAGAGCTAAGACATATCCATGTCAAAAGGTATTTTCTAAGCATAAGTGGTCTAAAAGTTTACTAAATAGAAGTAACTAACACGGGGGATACAATTTTAAAACAATAAAATTGACACAAAACACAAGAGAACAGAATCAGATTAGAATACTCCACTCCTTCCAGATTGTAAACGATATCTCTGCTTTGTAACGTTTACTTCTTATTTGAAAACAGCTGTAAAAGGTCAAAATAGGTCATTAAACGTCCAATATACGAGCGACTGCTCGTTATTAAAAATTAAAGAATTCAAAAAACCTCTGTATTGGCTTATGAATTCAAGTTTTAATTTTCTTTGATATAAGTAATAAATTTCCGAGTGTCTACAATTAATTTAACTCATTTTAATTCAATTAAATTACATCATTTGTATTTTTATTAAGGGTAGTTAAAAAGTATTCCGTTAAAAGATTTTTTGAGTTGTTGTATCCGATTTTAATTAAACCGTTATTTATATAGAATAAACATCAGTTTAATATTTAACGAAATAGTTGTAGGTATTTTTTATAATAATACAAAGAACCCAACCCGAGTATGTACACTTAGACGTGCGAATAGACACTTCGTACAAAAATACTGTTTATTATAAAAATATATACATCTTTTTGGGACAATAATGAACCCATGTATGGTAAAAACAAGTCAAGTTTATGAAGGGTCTATTGAAGGGAATAACAATGAATAGAAAACAACCGAAGTCGATATTGGAAATTCATATGTATGAGAACGATCTTCTATTATTTGAAAACAAACAGAAGCTTACATGACTTAAGCTATCTTACTATTACTAAAAAGTCTTTTGGTTGAATTTTTCCTAACACAATATTTCATGAGTACTGAAATGATTGGGTTACCACAATGTACCTTTTTGGCTCCATTGCTATTTCTTTTTTTGTGATTGATGTATTTAGCTTTGACAGTGCATTGCATGTTCTGTATTCGAGCTAGTTGGAAGTAACAAATTCTGGATGGTATAAAATTCCTCTGTATAAAATTTTTATTAATTACTAGCTGACCCGGCGAACTTCGTAACGCCTGACAGTAAATACATGTTAACTTTATGATTGGTGATGTTCTGAAGTCAAATAGCATCACGGCTTCGTTGTGAAAGATTGGATATTCTGGGTCGCGGCATAGTGAATAACAATACTGGAACGATAAGACATATTAATAACATTCCCATAAAACAAATAAATCGGAGTGGATTAATTCACAATTTTCAAATCCAATCCAAACCCAAACCAAACGTAACTATAATATGGCTTTTATAGGAAATATATGCAACAGCTGATTATTATAATAAACGTTTCATACATACATATATACATTGTAATTATTTTTTATTTTGCCAACATATAAACACGTGACTTTTATCAGACAGAAAATAAAATTAAAAATACTTAATCCCCAAAACCGTAAACTATTAACGTGGCGAATAAAGCTATTCATTCCGTACAGAACATATTTACTTCATAGTTTTACATTAATGAATGATTCAGATGACATTGGATAGTAAAGCATATTACTAATGGAAAGTAAACCAGCTGTAGATAAGAAATCAAATGTTTTCATTGTAGTTCGTTGTAAACAAACCTACTCTCCATAAGGTTTACATTAGAAATTTAAAACGCCATAAAATGGAAACTTATGGGGTTTTCGAAAATATTTTTTCACTAAAACCTTCCCGGACACTTATAGAGCAACTTACTAAAATTTCATGGCGATCGGATGAGTAGTTTGGTATCGCGTAAAGGACATACATACATACATACATTCAATTTTATATATAGAGATTTAAAATATTGCATGAAAACTCCGGTTAAATTTCACTTAAATTATTGTTCGTGATTCTATTATAATTTTAAGAAGTTTAAACAAAATCTTAAATTCGAGTTTTGAGGTAGAGGGAAAGCTGTAACCTGCCTCAGCTGTGGGACAAATGTAGTGTAAACGGAGCCAGAGCTATCTAGCGTCTAATGGTGACAGTGAGACCACGACCCTCCTTTGTTGTTAGAACGTGACCTTTGCCAGCGAAATCCCTTCTTACAGCTTGTTGTTGCGGCGGTAAATTAACTCAGTACAGATTGATTGAGGAAAACCAAGTTTTCTTCCCCATTTTTGTTTACGCCAACGTATCATAATTTTATACACAAAACCTTTTTGTTTCGTAGCATAGTTTATTCCCTCAAAAGTAATATATTTTGAAATTTGGTCTTTATTAAATATGTGTTTTAATGTGATGTTTGATTGTTGCTTTAATAAAAAAACATTTTCAAAAGTCCAATCCAAAAATCTGTTTACTAGATGACTAGTTTAAGGGTTAACGCCGCATTTTCAAAGATTTTACGAAGTCTTTTGTTGATATTTTTGGACAAAGTTTGTCCAAAGTACGTCGTTCACCGTAACTTAAATAACTGAAATTCATTCTTGATTACAGAACACCATTACAGCGTCTACGAGTACAAGTACGAACTATAAGCATTAAATAAATAATGTAAGAAAATTACTTAACTTAAAATTCCTGACATACAGCGCAAATAAAGGTTAATACTCGGATAACGTATCTATTTAAAATACCATCGTCAGCTTTAAATACTGAGTTTTTTTAATATTAACATTTATTTGAGCTGTATTACATGGATTTTACGCAAGTAATTTTGTCTTACATTGTTTCCAGTAGTTCAGGGACTAAAACATGAATTTCATGTTAAATAAATAATTATTTTAGTATCAAT
Source organism: Nephotettix cincticeps (assembly GCA_023375725.1). NCBI lineage: Eukaryota > Metazoa > Arthropoda > Insecta > Hemiptera > Cicadellidae > Nephotettix > Nephotettix cincticeps. The sequence continues at coordinate 19,038,307 of CM041789.1, read as the reverse complement.
CATTATTTATATTTATCATAAATGTCAAAATAAACTCAAAATACAGGAATGACGAAAACTTAATTCAATCCTTGAAGAGTATGTGGTTATTTGAATATAGTTCATAATTTAATTTATTTTTGGTTTTCAAAACACTTTTACGAGAGGTTTTCCTTGTAACACGCGTGGATTCGTCTTATATGTCTTACTAATGTGGAGTAATATGTTAATTCAAATTCAGCTGAGATTGCGTTTCATTCAGAATGAAAGAATTGTCCTTGTTAGTGCTGTCGAGATCCCGACACATAAAGTTTTCCCCTTTATGTCCCAACGTTTCGCTATTTTAGTCTCGAAATCATTAGTCGTAGTTGGGAATATTAGGAAAAATTTTGTATCACTGGAAATAGAATAAGATGAATGAACAGGAGAGTGAGTGTAGAGATTTTATGTGAATATTAACTGAACTGTAAGTGAAGACTTTAGTGAACTAGAGTGTTGAGGAGAATCTAATATAAATGAAAAGGAGGTTGTTTTGGTAAATTTTGTCTGAGTTCACTGGTAAGTGAACAGGAATCTTGGTGTGAAAATGTTAAGGAATAGGAGTTTGATGAGTGTTATATGAATATAATCAGTATATTCTATCCAATCATAAGTAAATTTATAATACTATAAGAAGAGGTGGTGTCTGTATGTTTGTTTGTTGTGGCAAAAAAATGACCAAATTCAATTCAACTTTCAAGGTTCAACTCAAAACAAGAATCAAAATAAGAAAAAAGAATGAACCGAATGTTTCGCTACTAATAAGATTAAAATCTTTGGTTTCCAAAAAATTGCTAAATTTATTCTATATCCACTCCATTTATCTGATTTGTTTTAAGTTAGATAAAAAAGATTTATTGTACTAAAAACGCATTTATGAGTTTGGAATTTACTACTGAATCGCTACTAATTTACAGGTAATTTTAAATTATTTTAGTATAAAAACGAAAGTACTTTTGTAGCCGTAAAATTTTCGTAAAATATACCAAACAAGCTAGAGGGTCCCTACAGAACGTTGACGGTTCTTTAAAGCAAATGACAAACTCTGGTTATCTTGTTTATCACAGGACTCGTCTCCTCCACCCTGTTTCATAGTGACATTCATCTTGTCTCTTGAACAAAAGTTAACCTTAACTTAATTACTGCTAATTTTAGTTAGACGTAGTTGTAGGTTAGTTTGAAATGGCAACCTGTCCAGGTATTTTAAGCCAAGTATAACAAAATTATGGTTTAAAATGACTTTCTGTCAATGGATCCCGGTGTAGTTTTTCGACTACGGCCGTTTCGTGTTGGTCTTCAGGTTTTGGGTATTGCGGTCAGCTGTTTACTCTACTATTTACAATAACACTACACATCGAGAACAGCTGTTTCTGTCACGTTTTGGGGGTGTCAGTTGCACTTTCTCTTCCCGGTGGATGACTCATCCATCGAGCCTTTCCGACGTCCTTTGTTGAGTATTTGCATGGTCGTTTTATATATGATATTTGATTAGAATTGATTGATAGAATTAGATTGTTTTTCGTTGAGTATGTGGTCTGGATTTTGTTTGGATGCCTTGTATATTTCGAATTCTTCTATTGTGTTTAGGTAGTTTCCTTTGGTGCATAAATGTAGAATTTTTAGATTATGTTGGGCGTTGGTGTAGCTGTGGTTGTTGTTATTGAGGTGATTGGTATATGCGGATTTTGTAGATTTTTTGGTAGATGCTCTTTGAATCGTGTGGTGAAGGACCTTGATGTTTGGCCGATGTAGAAATCTGGGCAGTCGTCACATGATAGCTTGTAAACGCCGGTGTGGTTCAATTTGTCTTGGGTGTGCCTTTTTTCATTAATTTATTAGGATAATTTATTGGTGGTTTTGTATGATACTACATATTCTGCGCTGACATAAGTTTTCTTTTCGGAGGTGGTTTTGTTTCTTTTGTTTTTATGTTTATTAATGTATTTATCAATTAATGTTTTTTCCGTAGCCGTTGTATACCGCAATGTATTGCAGTGTGGCAATTTCCTCGTTGTAGTTTTCTTGGCTCATGGGTATGGGTAGTAGCCGGTGTACAAAACTATTGTATGCTGCGATTTTTTGGTTGTAGGGGTGGTGGGACATGGCATCGATAGTTTTGTTGGAGGGGTGTTGGGACATGGCATGGGTAGTTTTGTTCGTTGTCGTAGGTTTTCTGTAAATTTTGTACGCAAATATGTTTTCTTATTTGGTTATGGTGAAGTCTAGGAAAATTATGAAGTAGATTATTTCTGTTTCCAGGGTGAATTTCAGGTTGTTGTGGCAGTTTTTTAGGTATTTGTTGAAGAGGTTAATTTGTCCCTCATTTCCGTTGTATATTACAAAAGTATCGTCTACGTATATGTAATAAAATATTACTTTATTTCTGAATCTGTTGTTGTCTGACCATAAACGCTCATTTTCGATGTGATTAAGGAAAATTTCTGATGGATGTCTGATAATGGGGAGCCTTTAGGCCTTTGTTCTGCACGTAGAACTTGTCGGCATTTTAAACCATAATTTTGTTCCTTCAATGAAACAGAGGCTATCCACAATGAAACAAGTATGACAACTACAAACTGAGAAAAGGATAATCATTTACAATTTGATGTTTGAATAGTATGCTAATTAAATTTGCTTTAAGGCTCAACGGGTTTGTAGAGCGCCAGACCTCTATAACGACTGTCCATTTGGTGGGGGTGGGCAAGAGGAAACCGGAAATTGTTTATCTTAGGTCCGGGGTGCTGCATGTGACATAAGTGTATGATATATCGAATGTGCCGGGTTCCCCACACAATGCACACATTGTATTGTAATATATTAATGCTTTATGGAATTTTTCTATTTACTGAGATAAAGTCGAAAGTATTTTTATTATAAAAATACATTTAAGTTAATGGCCATAAGGTGTATGTATTTCATGTAGCAAAAATAATCCCAAAATCTATACAAGACATTTGATTTCGAAATGGATGAAAATGATATAGTAGTAACAAAACCACTTGTAATTATTTAAATAATACATTTAAGTCTGAAATTTACCCTTTAATCAGAACTGCTGACCAATTAAAAGGGAAGTTAAGTGTTTTTGTATTACATTTTATTATAAAAAGAAGACTTAACGAATCACTTGTTCCTAATTTTTATTTGGGTACATTTGCAAATAATTTATTTAACAATCTTATCCTGCCATTGTAATTTCTTATGAAGTGAACTTCTATTGCAAAATTTATATAGGAAAAAAATATCACTTAGGAATTGCCTTTTACCCCTTTAGAAATGCATACATGAACCTTCTCATTAGAAGACAAAAGATTTACGTAAACAGTTATATGTTTTGTAATTAATTACAAGAAAGTTTATAGTACAGTATATCATTTTAGTAATCCCGTCCCTCTGTACGGGTTTTATAGTTAGGAAGCAAAATACTTATTCAATGTATTATATTGGACTCTTCCAACGTGTCTGACAGTACGTTCAAAACTTCAAAACTTTTCTAGCGGTGGAGAAACTCCTCCGATTTCAAGTGATTACCTAATCAATCTACATTGCAAACTAATTTAAACTTTAAGCTACAGATATTAATTGTACATAATACTATACTTATTATCTATCGTGCAAATACATAATCAATAACTTAACAAATAACCACAACACTCCGCCTCCAAGCTAGCAGGGTGACACAAGATAGCGTGCGATCCGAAAAGGAGTTAAAGCACTACCTCTTGCTGATTGCTACTGTTTTGTGCATGCTATATAAGTATAGTATTATTGACAACATGATTTAGTTAATAACTATAACTAAACTTTCAATTTTCAAATTAAATTATTTGGTGATCACTTGAAAACGGGAGGGGTATCTCCACCTCCAGAAACGTTGTAAAAACACGACGCGTTGGAAAAGTCCAACAAAAATATACCGAATAATTAATAACAAACGCCATTATGAATTGTAAAGATTCTACAATAAATTATGTTACATTACAAAAAGGGGCGGAACCTGTGTCCCTAGGCACGTCGCAGTGCGGCATTTTGCACATCCCTTTGGGAGTTCAGTTTTCATTTTGATGAAGTTTCAACAACCCACTATAATGGGTAAAGTGGATTTCAAGATGTGTTACAAAAATACCTTCTTAAACGTTAGAGATAGGCAGACGGGCTAATAGAAATTGAGATAAAACCCATTTCGGGGTTTCTAGTTAACAATTAACATTTTTATTTCATATTATGCTGATATAGTATAACCGCCTATAAGTGGTAACAGCTGGTCTCACGAGTCCCAGTTGGCAATGCAGACCGAGATCCATTCACTACAACGCTGCTGAATGGATGCCAGCCCATTAGGAGCACCTCTCAGCCACCCACTACCATTATTCATCTCCCCATCCCGATTCAAACAATTTGTAAATGTGAGGTTAAAAATATTTTTTACTGAGAACATAATGTCGGTGTGGATAAACGACCGCACTATTGAATTCCTCCGCAAATGCTATCCTCATAATCGGACCGGTTCGTAATTTAGAAGTAGTAGTTCGGACTCACGTTAAACTGTATGTCCCTTAGGTATGCCATCGATTGTTGTTTAGCTATTACAACCGCATACCACGGACAAATGATATGGTAATACAAAATCCACGTCGTGCCCTTGAGCCGCTAGACTTAATTTAAGACTTAATGAGACAGCTCAAATAAAGTTTAATATTCAGGATATTTTTCAGTGTTAAAACACCATCGTCAGCTTCAAATACTCGCGAAGTTGATCCGTCATAGATATTGTCGTAATAATTTTAAAAACACTTACACATTGAAAAACTAAAGACCTCTGTTGTAATTTATTTAATTCTAATAAGTAAACAGTGTAAATAAACAAAGGTTCAGTTAAATAGTTTTAAAATTTCTAATGAAGTGTTTCAATGCAACAGTATTTTTAAAATTGCCAGGACAATGTCTACGACAAAAAATTATTGTATTTACGAGTACTTCCCTGTGGAAAATAGGTTAGATCATGAATATATCAAAAGGAATGTTTTCAGTTCGTCTAAACAGCTGTCGTTACAGCCTTCAAATTTTTGTCGTTCAAATTGCCAACACCCATCCCAGAGCTAATAAATATTCATGTAAATTACATATATATTAAAATATTCATCAAATGTAATCATGTTTTCAAGAAACTGAAGTTTACTTTGGTGTTTTAACACCGAAACATGTTCTGAATATTAACCTTTATTTGAGCTGTCTGACGGTACATAAGTGATATACTCTGACATTTTTAAACACTGAATTTTTGTATGAGTTTTCCTTGGTGAAACTAATTTTAAACCAAAGTTTTCATTGGAGCAACGAACATTAAAGTTTCCGAACCAACACCGGTGTGTCAATATCAATACAGCTCTACCATTAGCCGGTTGGCCTATTGACATTGATCACCACCATTCCAGCGGACAAATTGCAACTGGATCCCATCACGGTCTCTCTGGGTGATTCGATTTTTAACTTTGCTGGTTTATTACGTTATTTCATGATGTTTGCCTTCCGAATCACTTCACTCTATAAATGGTTGATATAACCTAACCTAACTACTATATACTTAAACATTTTTCGTTTGTTCTTGTCCCTAAGCTGTGAGATTAAATCTAATGGGTGTCCTACCAATAACCGCGTCGGGCCCGTACGTTTGTGTTGTGTTGTAATGTTAAACCTAAATGTTGAATCTATGTTCCTTTTATGTTATTTAGTGTTTTTCACATATTTTTAATGTTTAAAACACTTTGACGACGTCGTTTGATCGATGTGTAACCATTTTATTCAAGCTAATTACACGTGATCATGTCACAAGAATGAAGTGACGAAACCGGTCGTGTTACAAAAAAGTGACCATTTGAGCTGCTGACGATAAGGTAACTTAAAACCATTAGAGTACTATATACATTCTGTATGTAGTCTGGTTACTGACTAAGACTGACAGGTTCCTTAGACAGAACTGTTAATGGCCAAACAGTCAATAACATATCTAAGGTTCCTACAGTTTAACGTGGAGTCCTGAATTAACGCTGGTCAAATTATGATGATGGTTTTTGGATTAACGAAGTATTCAATAGTGCGGACGTTAATCCACACAAGGGAACACTATCCATCGACCATCGTTCTCAACTATCCACAGTTCGTGACATTCAAGTAGCTGGATTATAGGACTCGCCACCGTCCCTCTATCTAGCCAATATGACTACTGCTGCTACGGTACCTCGTTGTCTTTAATTCACCGCACAGGTGGCATATGGCCTTTGGTGATAAGCAGTTAAGGTTTTAAAAATCTTATCACTTCATTCAAAGAATACAACAGGACTGGCTCCCATCACGGTTTCTACTGGCTTATATTATCTAAATTTTCTGGTATTTACGTTATTTCATGACGTCAGCCTTCCGAATCACTTTGATGGTATAACATATAATACGGTACTCATTTATTCCATTTTAAACGTAAATTTAAAGTAAACGTATACCACTAGAACACAAGGACGACGACGAACAAACTCGTAATTCTTAAAGTTTTGTTGGCGATCGATTGTGAGTTTATGTTATTTAAATTGTTATTGCAGAATATTTTTGACACCCTATTTTTACACATGTCCAACTTGTAACAGGTCGAATTCGATTAATAATTTTGGGATTGTATGTAAAAGGTTTTGGTAAACTTTAAGTTGAAGCGCAGAACGTGTCGATTCCATAATTAAATATAAATTAATTTTCAAAATCCGAAATAATTCCCATTAGTATTCTCCTGTTATGTGTGAGATCCTGAAAAGATGGCACAGACTGTGTCTTTTATTCTTTGAAGACATGCGTTCTATTGGAATGTTAAAAGTTTGCGAGGATGAAGTTTTGACCAAAGCAATAAATAACTAACCGTAAAACTAACATGCAAACTTTCAGACTAAAGTGGCTTGATTAATAACTCAGAGCCCGACATTAGTTGTTGGAGCCGGCAGCTGGTGTGTTTTCCAATATTCTCCGAGTCGCAAAATGTTCAGTTACAGACATGCTCTACCTAGAAATTGAATCTTAGAAATAAATAATTTTATAATAAACTGAAATTATTTCTTTACTGAACGTAAATACGGTACTTAAACGCACTTAAAACAACTAAAAATATTTAAAACAAATTATTAATCAAGAAAGCGATGCTTTAATTCAAGAGTTATTTAACGTAAGGGAAATTATCTATCTTTTGACCAAGTAGTAGTACATTAAAATTAAAGTTATATAATATGAGTTATAAACTGGTTGCAATTCGTTTCAAAATTCGAGTACTCATATAGAGTTTTTTTTGAGCCCTTTTGACGTGTTGACTAACCCAAGTTTTTTAATCATGTAAACATTTTATTTAGTCCTGATTTCGTACTTATCTTGAAAAGTTATAGGTTCCAGCTCTCCTGAGGACGGGATCAGATATCAGATCAAAAACGTCAAGAAATTTTATTCTAATGAACGTGATGGAAAATGTCCACAATGCAGTAACAAACCAAGTAACATAAACCCACCGTGATCAACAATGAAAAACAAAGAATAGGTTAGGAATATTAGGCATTTTCTCTTTATTTTGAAATATCTTTACAAGGCTTATATTTTATGATTTTAAACCTTAATTTTATAGACGTAAATATTAAAATGTAATAAAATTACTACCGTATAATAAAGTACCATCGAAGCTAACAGACACTAAACTATGGTTAAGTACGAGCAAATTTAATGGAGTAATTATAATTTAGAGCCTATTAGGAGAAATTTTCAGCTGAATTGATGTCTTGTGTCAAATTAATTTTCACTAATTGCGGAATTTCATTGATGAAGTTTGAGAGGAAGTGCGCCCACGTACATTAGGCCCTTAATCGCGCCTCAAACGAGGGCTCTTGGCGCGCTCTTGTGGTGCAAATACTCAACTACTTGAGCTCATTACTTCCAGAGGATCTCGCACGTAAATCTTTATAATAATAAATTTCATTGGATAGTCCCGATGGTCTAGTATTTGATAATTATTTGGGCTGTAATTGTATAATATTATTATTTATTCCTTTATTAGCGAATATCCCATAGAAAATAAGATATTAATGTAGGTCTCGTGGCAAGACTTAAGCACGGGACCATGGTATATTTTTTATTTTGAGGTGCCTAGAGGCCAAAAACAACAGTCGTTAAAATATGTGTAAGTGTGTGTGTGTGTGTGTGTGTCTGTGAACATGATAACTCTCGTAAAAATGGTCCGATCGAGACAATTTTTGTAAGTTGTTAATTCCTACATTTACTCTGACGCGTTCGTAATCTAGACATATCGATTAATCGGAACGAATAGTTTGGAAGGTTGTTGTACTCAAAAATTAGTGTTTTAGCGTTTTTCCTTAATTTAATTTTGTTTAAATTTAATTTTGGTGTTTAATTTTGTTCCTTAAAATTTCTATCTCCAACGGTTACCGAGATATTAAAAAATCTAAACACAGTACGATGTAAGTTTGGGGCTCCAATATTAATCTTATGGAGGATAAAGAAAAAATAATATTTCACTTATCAGTAAATATTTTTTGATAAAACTTGGTATTTAAATTCATCTGATTTAGATCCATCCATTTAAGCTTAAAAATCATAGTTTATGTGTACATCATGGCAGCTAACCTTAGAGACAGCGCTTATTTTAATCTGAAAAAATTCTTATTTGTTTGAAATTCATCGTTGCTAATGGTGGGTTTATGTTATTTAGGTTGTTATTGTGGACATTTTCAATCACGATGAATCAAAGTTTCTCGATGTTTCGGGATCTGGAATCTGATCCACTTCCTTAGGTCAGCTAAAACCGAGAACATGACAAGATCAGTACATAATCCGGCATAAAGCTTTAAAAAATGTTTAAAACTAAAAAAAGTAACGTACACACCATATATATCCATAATATACCCCTACATTCCACAGGGAAGTAAATACAATAACTTTTTATAATTTAACCATTACAGGATTCTTTTCTTGAACTAAATCAAGTCAAATTGCTATTTTTAATTTGCTGCATTTGTTTGAAATTCGTTAATTTAAACACCGGTAACAACTAAAAAAATAATTAACGTAATTGTTGTTTTAAAACAGATTATTAATCCCTTAAGATTGTCCAATGTTGTGTTAAGGTATTCCCAAAAGACAACGTTGTACGGCAAGAATGATTACACCAAGCAGCCGTTTAATCTAACTTTTTCACTTCTCGGTATTTTCGTGAGATCTCAGCCTTTATTTCACGGCTGATTTAGGAGATGAAGAACAACTTTCCCTACATATTTCTCACTTTTGCGAGCTCATCTTATATTTTCGAGTAATTCTTGTTATAAACTGTAAGTTGTATTATATTTTCAGTTTTTTATTACCTCTGAGACAGTGGTGACGTCCTGTAATCCAGCTACTTGGAGGTCACGAATTGTGGATAGTTGTGAGTGATGGTCGGTGGATGTAGTGTTCTCATGTGTGGATTGTCCGCACTATTGAATACTACGTTAATCCGCAAAAACTATCTTCATAATTAGACCAATTCGTAATTCAGAGGTCGTGGTTCGGATTCCACGTTAAACTGTAGGTCCATTAGTTGCCATCTGCTGTTGGGCTATTAATTAACAGTCCTGCCGAAGGAACATGTCAGCCTTAATCAGTAACAAGACTACAAAATCGCGCCACAATCACCATATACTCAATCCTCATTCATACTTGGCTTAAAATACCTGCATTGTAGTATGGTTGCCATTTCAATGATCTAATCTAATCTAACCTTTCTGAAACGGCCAACTACTCAGAGAGGTATTTTAAACCATGATTGAGATATAAGTGTAAGATGATTATAACACGGACTTCTAGTCTTTTTAGAAAATATAAATTGTAAATATATTATTTTCTGTTGGGCACGCGTAATGAATCTAATGACATAGTCTTTAAATTATGTTAAATTATCAAACCCCAATTTTGAATATATATTTTACGTTAAATTCTTAGTGTTTTTTTAATGTTATACCCTTTCGTATTTCAACCATAACCATTTAGTGAATGTTTTTTTTAGTTTGATAATTTATAATCCGGTCAAGTTTTGAATTTAGTTCGAAATTCGATTCTTTGTACACCTACGAATTCCGTCGCGTATCTTGAAAATTAACATCCTCGGAACTGTAAATAAAATTAAAGTTGTTCTTTCCAGAAATTATAACCTCTTTTTTATAAACATCGCTTCGAAACACTTCTATGCTATCCAACACTTTGTTTATCATTAATCATATCCTGTGAAAGAGTTTCTTCAGAAAAATACAAACAAAGGAACTACTCAAATAATGGTAAATGGATTAAGTTTGGTTACAATCTTCGGAAAAAGAAGACAAGAAAACCCGAACTTTCGCTACTTTGCGGAACTTTAATCGATCAAAACTTAGCGTTCCACGCTGAAAATGACGTAGAGTTTCAGGTTTAGTTAATTATTGTCGCTTTCAAGTCTGTTTCACGCCATAAACTAATTAAATGTTAGTCGATGAAACAAACTTTTCTTTCAAACTTGAGACTTTATTTTTAGAAAAATAGTTTAATATTCTTCAACCGTTTTAACAGTTTTCCCAACATTAATCATAAGCATTTGTATACCATTAATCATTAAAAATACATATATTATGTATTTAATTTCCTTTACCTTTTATAAAAATTTAATAATAAAAATTTCAGTCTAAGCTCTCATAATATTTTTAATAACATTTTTAAGGATAATTATACAGTGTAAAATCAGGTTAAAATAAATTGTATTGAGAGAACAGTTTCCCTGGTGTACAAAATATGAATAAGCATTTGGAATATTCTACTCTACATGATTCCAGAACAAAAATGTCTGGTGTCGTAGCACCCCAGGAGATATTCGGATATATCCTTCGCTCGTGTTTGGAAAACGTGATTAGCATGAAGCTCACAATACCCGTCACGGTCTGTGAATATTCGTATTATTCATATTCGTGAGTCACCTTGGATGAAGACATAAATCAACAAAACTACAACATCATTTGGTTAATGAGGTTTAGGCAGAATTTATGATTAAGGAAATTTTAAAATGAATATGAGTGAAGGGCTGAATATAATGAGTATAATTGAGTTGTTTTTCTGTTCCTGATTGATAATGACAAAGATCAGCTGATTGATTTATTAGGATAATTAATTAATAGACTTAAGAACATGGGCAATTGGTCATCTGCTAGCCTAACGGTTAGCGCCTTGGACTTTGGTGCAAGAGTTGACGGGTTCGATCCCCGGGATGATCAAAAAATTTAGATGAAACTTGTCAGTAAAACAGTGTACTTCGGGGCTACCTAGCGATAAAAGCTGAGCCTGTCAAATGCGAAACAAAATAAAAAACACAGGCAATTATATCATTATTTTTATACAGAGCGTTCCGTGACACGTATGGAAATGTGTGATTTTATCAAAGCAATCCCTCTTTTACAGTTTATTATCCGTATTCGTAACCAAAGTGAATGATTTGGAAATAATTATAGGTAACAAAGTTGGAAGGATGATAATAAAACCAATCACGAAGTGATTAAGTCATGGAATAATAATCGACAAGGACAATCTCCACGAAGTTAATCGAAATAAGTTATTGAACATTTCTCAGAATATCGAGGGAAAATAATTACATTATAAGCAAAATATTATATCAGCAACAACTGAGTTACAATAAATTCCCGCAGAAGTTAACTCTGGTTATATGTAAACTGTAATTTTATTAATCAACATTTTCAAATCTAATATTTTGAGGAAGTTCCGTTTTCGTCCAAACTTAAGAATTTGCACTGACAGTGGATTATCCATTTTAAGGCTCCCCGTATCCATGAAAATTATTGTTGTATTTTTCTGTCTGTCTATCTTTGAAATAATTCCGAGACCATGGTGATGGTTCGATTGTTCAAAAAATGGTACATGGGTACAATTTGGAACCAGCCAGAGACCTTTTATTATTTATTTTTTAATTTTTGATGATTAGAGGTGCTTTACTTTAAAAATACCTAAAATTCAAATTTTCTCAAAAACGGCTATAAAATTTTTTACTAAATATTCAAGGTTTGTCATACTACAAATTTACCAACTCCAAATTTCTCTTTGGGCAAAAATAGTTTATAAAATACGACGAATGGTTCCAGAGAAAACTTTAATTTACTTTGAGTTTTGACATTGTCTGAAAGAGCTCGACGTTGTTCTTATAGAGTTTACTAAAGAAATCAATGTCTTCCTTATTCCCCAACCGTTTTTAACGAAACGTGGTATGAAGCGTAAGGTCACGATGTCCAGTTAAGGACAAAAATAAGTTTTTAGAATCAAAATCTTTATTGTGCCAAAGGATACAATCATGTACATAAGCACTCGTCACTAAAACTAAAAATAACTTATAAATAAAATATTAACGCTTCATGTTTGCTTAAATTTAAAATCTGCCACCTTATAAGGCACTAAATTAACCAGAATGTCTTTTATTTTATATTTAAATGTAATTGAATTTTCAAATTGTTTGTAAAAGAGTGTCTGAAAGAAATTTTATGACATTGACATAAGTTGGTTTAATTTAAAGGAAGTATGTGTCAGTTTTTTGGGACCATTTATTTTCATAATAATGTTACGAGTGTTTTTTTAATTTGACACAAATATTGAGGCTGTGCCAGAATACAGGCGAGAATTCCCAGGTTTCTGCGTTCATATTAAACGAGTAAAAACAGCGTTGGAACCGTCCTGCTCAGCTCCTTGACGCAAAAAGAAATAAATTAACGCTTACCGAGAGAATGCTTGAGCATTCCCAGAGTATACAGAACATTTCCTTTTTTTAATTTATTTTAGCGAATTTACTATAGAAAATTTTGATTATTTATTCTTACCTCCAGAATCGATAAATGTCTACTATTAGGATACAGTTTCTTTCGCCTTCTTTATGTAATTTTTAATTTATTGTCGACTTATAAGAGGTGACTGAAAAGATCTTAAAAATGCGATTATAACGTTCTGTTACTAGTCGCTTTCTGGCTAATTGTGAGCGATGGTCTTGCGTGGATTAACGTCCTGAATACTACGTTAATCCACAAAGACCATCCTCATAATTGAACCAGTTCGTAATTCATAGACTCCACGTTAAACTGTAATTCCTATAGATATATTATTGACTGTTGGGCTATTAATTAACAGTCCTGTCTAAGGAACATGTCAGCCTTAGTCAGTAGCAAGCACAAGATCGTGTCACAATCATATTATACTCATTACTCATTCGTACTTGGTTTAAAATACCTACTTGGGTAAACAAATAATAGAAAATTATATTACCGTAGTCCTCATGCTCCCCAAGATATCCGAGACTAATTTGTTCGGTCCCGAGATACCAAAAAAACTTTTTGATGGAAACTATATAAGTCAGGTTTATTTATGGCTGTACGATTAACCATATACGTTCTCCATCTCGTAATATGGTCAGATTTTTATGAAATTTACTCCATTCTTGTAAAGGGGGTGTGTGTGTTTGTATGCAAAATTGGGTTTTATGGGTTTTTACATATTTTATATTTTAAATAACAGGTTACTAACCTTATAATCCGTCAGTCCAATTCTTTCCTGTCAACAACTTTGTGACCCGGGTTTCGAACAATATATGTTTATTCCCAAACAGATGTTAAGTTCACTTAATTGGAGTCTGATAGTAGAGACCGGCCGGTACATGCCATGCATAATTGTAACTTGGTTTAAATTTTAAATGTAAATTTTTTATAAATGTTTTAAATGTGAATTTTAATGTACAGTTGTTTTGTGTTTGAGTATTGAAGATTGTAACGACCTCCAATGGAGCGATTAACTTAACATCTGTTTGAGAATGAACATATATTGTTCGAAACCCGGGTCACAAAGTTGTTGACAGGAAAGAATTGGACTGACGGATTATAAGGTTAGTAACCTGTTATTTAATATATCCACCAATTCAGGAGGCTTATAAATAAAAATGAATAAATTTATATTTTAGTAGTCATATATTTAGTGTCATTAGAATCAGCCAAAAACAATTTAATAATGAATCCTTGCTCTATGTCATACGATTACTGAGATGTACAAGGTTAGTCAAAAGTTTCTCTCCTTCCATTACAGTTTATTGTGCTATGTGATGTTGATAAGATGTAGTTTACCTGCAAAATAATGAATACAGACTAATTTTTGTTTTAGTGTATTACACCTCCTTCCAAAATGGAATATTTTTGGTAAAATCTAAAGTTTGTAATGTAGTCTCATCCAGTGATATCTAATTTTAAAAACATTTTTTTCCAATCCGGTGAAATTTTCATATTCGAGGGAAATGTTTTAAACAAGTTTTGAATGGTTTAGAAAATTGTATTTTCGTTGAAGATGCAGCAGATCTGTTGCGGTAGGGCCTGTCTTAGGTTGGTGGAATGATATGTAAAGATAGGTTGAAAAGATTTTGCACAGTTATCAGAATTTTTATCCAATTTTAAGTACTGTACAAGTTTTTAGTAAAGTTCAATGCTAATTATAAAAAATATACGCCGTTGATACTTCACCTTAAACTTAAAACTTCAAATTTATTTTTTCATATTCTAAAATTTTTAATTTTTCTTACAGTTCAGACGCAAATCAAATGAGTAAAATATATAAAATATTAGCAAATAAAGTGCAAATAATGCATCTACAATGTAAGTTTACATCCGGAATTTCATTTCATAAACTAGAATCTGAACAATAAATGTAGGAACGCACACAACTTTGAACATCTTGAAGGTCGCCCAAGTTGTGATCGAAGAAAGTTTGAAATTGAACACTTCCATCACTCGAGCCTTAACCTCGCATAATATAAGGTGCTTCATCACTGTTGTGTAAGATCAACAATACTTCATTTACGTGTTATGGATCGAATACTACATCATAAATTTGAGTTAGTTATATTAAAGAATTTTATTTATTTATTTCCCACTGTTATACCAATTTAACAAAATGGAATTCCATACAAGATGGTGCCTAAGATATCATTTCTTAAATTAGTTCTTAGAGACAACAATTTAATAAATAACAGCTATAATGTTGTACGGATCAAAAAGACTATCGTGAAAAATAATGAAGAGAACAATAAATATTACAAAACTTCAACAACAAATAAGTAAAATATGTAAACAATAACAAATTCATAAACAGCATAAGGTGATAACATGAATAAATATATAACCATAAGATAACAACAATAATAGATCTGTAAACACTCGTGTGTGTTCTTGGTATTAGTAAGTGTGTGTGTGTAGGGGGTTATGAGGAGGCCATGCCCTCACAAACACTGGTGTACCTCTTTAACGCAGCTACCAAAAGAAACACTCACTACATACTGAAATAAAATTTGTAAAGGAGGAAACCATGCGGCCCTAAAAAACCAGCAAATGTGGCCCTTTAAGGCAACCATCAAGCATCACTTCACCGAAACACCTTCGCCAACCGAGCCTGGTCCACTTCATGAACGAGGAATACTTTTCTTACCCATCACTTTTATCTAAAGACGGGAGCAGGTGTCTAAAATTTCCCAAGGAGACCGAGAAAAATCAACCAGATTGCAGACCTCATTTCCAGCTGTCAGCATTCTGGGAATAGGGCTGTGATGGAGGTAGTTTGTGCTATTAAGCCTTAACTCAAAAAGGTATTGCGCTATGGTGGGTGTGGCGCTTCTGAAGTTGACCAGTTGAAGGAACACCAGATCAGCAACAAGACGTCTAGAGGTCAGAGGCAGCAGAAGTAGGTTTAGATTCCGGCAATAGGATTATATTTGTCAATTCCTTTCTATCAGTAAAATGAAACACCTCAGGGCTCAAAACCGAGCCCCCTTTTATTTATTTGTTACATAAACATGTTGAGCGTGGCCAGCACGCTCCCCTGACCTGAGCGTCTGTGACTTTTTGTGGGGCTACTTAAAATCTAGAGTGTGCAAAAGTAAGCCTCGCACATTGGGCGATCTAAAAGAGACCATAACAGTTTTCCATCCTCATCCCTGAAACGCTAAGTAAGGTGTTTGACAGTTTTGATGCGAGTTTGGAAGAATGCTTAATCAAACAAGGACACCATTTGGCGGGCGTAATCTTTAAAACCTTAACTGGTAAATTTTGATGTTACACGTAATTTAATGGCAATTAATAACAGCCTATAATAACCAATTAATCATAATGTACCCCTGATTACTTATACTTAATGAATAATGATATAGATTGATTGATAACTGACCAGCATTGTCGGAAACTTCCTAACCACATGACGTGTGTTTTTGCAGGATGTACGGCCTACTCCTAGAGAACATGTCCGAGTACATCAAGCAGGTGTATGGTGAGGACAGGTGGGAAGAGATCAGACGGCTGGCACAGGTCGACTCTCCCAGCTTCAGCGTGCACCAGGTGTATCCTGAGACCCTCATACCCAAACTCGCTAAGAAGGCTATCCAGGTACGCAAGTCCTTACAATCCATACTGAATTATTGCATACACTTCTTAAAAACAATGAAAAAATGCTATTTACTTCGTTGTGGGAAATAGGTTATGTCTAAACGGAATATTTCCAGTTCACCTAAAAAGCTGTTCTTATAACCAAGCTATGACTTCACTAACCATATCACGTCACTAACCAAATGACGTCACTGTTTCAAATTTTGGTCGCGCAAATTGCCAACACCCCCTTTCTCCAGAGCTAAGACACACCCATGTCAAAATGATTTCTTTTTTACTTGTTTATTGTTGTGATCAATAATAAAAAACTTGATTTATAATTTATAAAAAGCATACAATAAGCATAGTCAAATATTATATTTTTCTTGCAAATATAATTAGAAAGATACCTAAAATTGGTAAAAAAGGAATGTTGCTAAAGGAAATGTTTTCAGTTCCTTTAAACATATGTGCCTATAACCATATGACGTCACTTCCGTTTCAAATTTTGGTCTAAAGGATTTCCAATAACTTACCCGTCAGAGCTAATACAAATCCATGTCAAAAGTATTCTACAATTGGATTTAATTAAAGAAATAAATTGCGTAATACTCAACAAGCATATTTTATTCATTTAGAAGCATTATGAACAGTAAATATAAAGTATTGGTCTTTCTTCATTATAAAAGAATAGATTTAATTTTTTTGGGACGAAAAGTACTCTCGCACACAGCGAGCTTTGATTTGTTTGTAGTAAATTATTCAGTTAATCAAACCAGTCGTTGCCAAACATTGATTGTTTTGCAAATCAACAATTCTGAGATGAATAATGCACAGTAGCCAGTAGCCTTACAATTGAGAATGATATAGAAGCACTATATTATTTAAGAAAATTAACAATGTTATTGTAACAGTTATGACATAAACATTTAAACAATTTATAATATTATTCAACTGTCTTCCCTCGCTGGAGTCTCCACTCTTAAAGTCCTGAAGAGTGTCTTAGATATTCTGGTGTCTTTGAAGTTCAAGCGTTTTGAATGTCTGTTCCACTAATTAAAAAGTTAAGTCATCCAAAAGTTAAGGTATCCGTAAAGTAAAACTCGTCCTAGGGGCAATATTTTAGAGCGTGGATAAACTGTGACTGTTTTGGGAAACATTAATCTCCCCGATAAAGAACGCAACAACAGTGCAAATAACAGTAATTTCACTGATGTAAATAAAACTATTTGCATATTTACCTTATCAATATTAATTTACTGAAGTGACATCCTACACTGTACATAGATAGATATTTTATTATTATGTATGAATGTAAGATGATTGTGGCGAAATCTTGTATTGTTACTGTCTAAGGCTTGCATGTTCCCTAGACAGGACTGTTAATTACAACAGCTAATGACATCTAAGTGACTTAAAGTTTAACGTGGAATTCGAACGAAAATTTTGCCTTTGGATTACGAACTCGTCTTATGAGGATGGTTTCGCGGATGAACCTGGTGTTCCAAAGTGTAGACATGAATCTTCACCAGGGAATATCACATCAACCGACCATCGCTCATGACTATCCAAAATTCGTCACCTCCAAGTAGCTGGATTACAGGATGTGTTTAAAGCACTGCCCTCTGTGTTGCAGGTGCTGGGAGTCACTGAGAGGGAGTTCTTCGACCAGATGGGCGTTCACTTCGTAGGGTTTGTGGGACAATACGGCTATGACAGGGTGCTCTCCGTATTAGGCCGCCACATGCGAGATTTCCTGAACGGTAACTATTCTAAATACACCTTTAAAATCTTACGTACTGTACGTTTAAAACCGTACAGCCTTAGTCGCCTCTCTGATAGATTTTTACAAATTCAAAGATCAGCTGTCCAATTACTGGGAATGTATTTAGCTACCTAGTGTGATTGGCTTCCTTATAACCTACTAGCCAAAGTACCCGTTCTTCGCACGGGCTAAAAAGGCTGAAAGGTGTAGGCTCTACTGATACATTTAAGGTATTGTTAATTAATTCTTCATTGTTTACAAAATGACAAAACAGGAGTGTCTACAACATTTCAAAGTAACATATGTCAAATATTGGGAGAGGATAAGGATTAATGTAATAGAGACAGTCGTCGGAAAAAAACTTAAAACCTACCATTCCGCTATTTCAAATAATTCACTAATTTCGATCCAGCAGTTTATCTGAAAAATCAACTTTATTTCTTCTTCTTCCCGAACTGTCAAAATATAGTGCAAACGGATGTTGTCATTAGAAAATGTAAACATTGAAACCTAGGACGGTCACGGCAGCTCTTTCTTCTTCTTCTTCTCGAACTGTCAAATTTTAGTATTCACAGCTGTTGACATTCAAGTAATTTTATGTTTTCATTCTCTAAAAATGTAAACACTGAAACATAGGACGTTCACAGGGCGTAGCCCGAGAGGATTTTAAGGAAATGAGTATGCCTATGTGTTGCATGAGTTTAAGATCTACCTTTGCCTAAAATTTCAAACCGGTCGGTTCAGTATTTTTCGCATTCACTTGCCACAACAAACCCACAAACAAACATACAGAAACCACCTCTTCTTTATAATATTATAGATTTTACTTCTTGTCACTTCACCAGAAGTCTCAAGAAGAAGTGTATATCCTTTCACTAAACAGCCTTGATACCTATTGATATATTCAAAGTTATTTACCCTTTGTAAAAAGCCTTGAGGTGTCAATAATTTGTACTTTTACGCTGTACGCGTTTCGAACCTGTGAAGGTCCATCTTCAGCAGCATTATTCAAAGGTTGTTATGATGATTTTCACACACGCACATTTACGTCCGAATAAATATCCACAGTCACATTAGTACACTTAAAAAACACAAAGTTACAACCTAAAAAATTCTGGCGCGTTGAACTACTATCGGATCCATTACAGTTTAATGTCGTAGGTCGTTTAATGTCATCTGATCAGCTGATGTTAGGGCAAAAGAGAAATTTATAACTTTCAAATAATAAATTTCTTACTTTAAAATCCCTAATTTACCAGATATCCAGAATGAACCAGATATCTTAAGGATGAGTGTCCAATGTTCTAACCACTTGACCACAGAGCTGATTGATAAAGATGGCTGCAATGGCCTTGCTGTACTTCTACGGGCAAGCTGGTGGTGCAATGGTTTGAGTCAAGTAAGATTGTTCAGACAGGTTATGTATAACCAATTGCAATAATCAGGGATATTGATGACCCTCAAAATGAAATGTCTATGTGAAACAGGGATACTGATGACCCTTTAAAAATATGAATGTTCGACTCACGGCTACATGATGAAAATGTCCTTCATTGCACGTGAAATCACAAAAGTTTCTACCACACCACCATCACTGTCTGTGAACTTGCAGCAGAGTAGAACTGGAACTGGATCAAGTTGATCGTTGACCCTAGCCTGGCAGCCTTATCTAACTCACAGAACTAAACAATTCTCATATTTACTGGTGAGATATTTGAAGATAAAAACAGTGTTGTATATTTTGTAAATAGTAAATTAATAAAATTGTGAAAATAGACATATTTACTTTGATTAACAGAATTATTTTTATTTATTAATTGAAAATAAACAGAATGCTGGATACGCTGATATACCATTAATTCAGGTTCTAGTTTTCGAGTGCAGGTTATTATCATTATGATGTTGCGCAACTTTATAAGAAGGATTATTTTGGTTAACCCAATAATTGTGCTCCTTAAACCTATCGCAAAACGACATATTTGTGTTGGCAATGTACTTCTTAAGAATTAATCTAATCCAAGAATCTAATCAAGAAGTATAGGGTTATTGTCCCCTTAAATTCTGTGATAATTTAAAATTGTACTTAAAATACAATTATAAGATAAATACCCCCGTCGCAGCAGACCTGCGTACTCAGCGAATTTCCAAATCAATAATTTAATATATGAAAAGTTTTATAAAAATATGTCCATAAACATGAGAATTATTTGCCTATTCTCCATAACATTAACATGGGAAAGAGTGTGCAGGTTAGCTGCTGTGAGGAACACTGAAAGAAGTCATTTCTACCATGAATAATTTTTATCTTAACATTTATGCCAACTTTCATCAACATCTGTCCATAAATAAAGGAGTTTGCCTATTCCCTATATGATTAATATGGGAAAAGAGCAGGTTTGCTGCCATGATAAACACATAAACTATGATTTTTAAGCATAAATGGATAGATCTCAACCACATGAAGCTAAATATTAAGTTTTATTCAAAAATATTTATTAATATAGGAAATTATAATTTTTCCCTATCCTCCATAAGATTAACATTGGAGCCTCAAAATACAACGTATTGTGTTTAGATTTTTTAATATCTCGGTAACCGTTGGAGATAGAGAAAAACTTTAAGAAACTTAATTGTGTAGTTGTTTAAGCTGATTCCAATGGTGAAATTACATGTGAAAAACGCAAAAAAATCCAATTTTGGAGTACAAAACCCCCCTAAACTACCCGTTCCCATTGACCGATATGTCTGGTTTACGAACTCGTCCGAGCATTTGTAGGAATACACGTCTCTACCAAATTTGGTCTCGATCGGACCATTTTTACGAGAGTTATCGTGCTAATAGACACATATATATAAATTTTAACGACTATTGTTTTTGGACTCTGGGCACCTAAAGACGAAAAAATAACATGGTCCCGGGCTCAAGTCTTACCATGAGACCTACGGTAATAGCTTCTTCCCTATGGGAAATTCGCTAAAAGAAAAATATGTTTAAGATATAATACGTTAAAGGTTAACGCCGTCACAGCTCGGGCTGACGGCTTAAGTTAAACCTGCCATATTAACATTAGCAGAGCTTGTCACTTGTAACAATCCTCTAACACTTCAGTAGACATTCTGAATGTTACGTCAAGTTTCACTTAATCTTCCACTTCCTGGGACTAAAATCTTAATACCAGTTCACGGTGTAACCAGTTATTTTATGTTTATCAGCACCTTCATTTATAACAAGTCTAATGTAATTATTATAGAAAATTCGTTCACTCTTTTTGAACTGTTTTTAAAAACAATTTTTAATCTATTCATTTTCATAGTGACTAAATATTTTTCGTTGAGACCGCATTTATGCAATTAAACATACTTTTATAGAATCTGAATTGTGGACAGTAGTGAGCGATGGTCGGTGAGTGTAGGGTTCTCTTGTGTGGATTAACGCTCGCACTATTGAGCACTACGTTAATCCGCAAAGACCATCCTCATGATTAGACCAATACTAATTTAGAAAACTCGTTAAAATAATTCACAGTATCAAGTTATGCTAATTTAAAAATCCTTTAATGTCTGAATTTTTCACAAGTCCTTAGATTTTACTAAGAATTTGCATTTACAGCTGACGTTAAAAGAATACAAGGTAATTTAAATGAAACGTCATAACTGTGGAGAAGTGGTAGTTATTATCACTTTTGGAGAGTCTTTTATCGCTCATTAAGCATAGTTTCATTATTCACGTCTTTTCATTACTTTTGACATTTCATTGGTGTTGTTCACTCCCTGAAATGTAACAAATCATAAAAAAAACTAAAATTTCAAAACCCCCAGAATGATGATAATCATAAACTTACTCTCGTAATATAATTTTAAAACAGGTTAGTAATGAAGCATGAATTATATTTTACTCACACGAAAGTTTATAATTTACTTCTATTTTGTCTCTCGGTATCATACGGAGTGCTCCGATAGGTTGAAATGTTCAGGGTTCAAGAGGTAGAAGACAATTTTATCCTCTCGACCAGTCAGAGGTTTTAGTACTCTGTGTCGATAAGAGGAGTCCCCTTTTAAGCCTGGATAGTAAAATGCGAAACTCTGGAGCAACTCAAGTTTTATAAGATATTTAAACTAACCCATTTTATCTGAAAAGGCGAATGAATAAAAAATTTTGGTAAGCTATTAAATTGTTTTTGTTAAGTTTTTAGTTTTAAGCTTTTAGTTTTTTGCAATAACTAATTATAAACATATAGTAGGTAATACTTATCCTAAAAGTAGTTTAAATACCAGGATTTTTTTGTTACTAATGTGGAACCATCTAGGTACGGGTGACAAAAACTCAAAATGTTTCAATAATCAGGAATTATTTTGAGAATCAAGAATTTTTAATACAATCTTTAATACGTTTTCATGAATACAGAAATAGGCATAGTCAAACGTATGTACTAATTAACATATATACAATGCAGAAGTAAAATCTTATGTCTAAATCACAGTTTTAGAGATAGTGACTACTTACTACTCTCTGTAAGTAGTGTTGGAAGACGTGCCAGTAATATTTTACTTTATCCTATAATTTTCGGTCACAATGTTGCCAAATTGCCGGGGAAAAATCAGTCTCATTGATTTATAGGACCTCGTATAGCAACATTCACCTGTAGTACTAGATCTAATATTGGTACACGAAGATTAAATTCCTAGTCTTACCATGAGACCACGGTATATACTTTCCCTATGGGAAATTCGCTAAAAGAAAAATATGTTTAAGATATAATACGTTAAAGGTTAACGCCGTCACAGCTCGGGCTGACGGCTTAAGTTAAACCTGCCATATTAACATTAGCAGAGCTTGTCACTTGTAACAATCCTCTAACACTTCAGTAGACATTCTGAATGTTACGTCAAGTTTCACTTAATCTTCCACTTCCTGGGACTAAAATCTTAATACCAGTTCACGGTGTAACCAGTATTTTTTATGTTTATCAGCACCTTCATTTATAACAAGTCTAATGTAATTATTATAGAAAATTCGTTCACTCTTTTTGAACTGTTTTTAAAAACAATTTTTAATCTATTCATTTTCATAGTGACTAAATATTTTTCGTTGAGACCGCATTTATGCAATTAAACATACTTTTATAGAATCTGAATTGTGGACAGTAGTGAGCGAAAAATATGTTTAAGATATAATACGTTAAAGGTTAACGCCGTCACAGCTCGGGCTGACGGCTTAAGTTAAACCTGCCATATTAACATTAGCAGAGCTTGTCACTTGTAACAATCCTCTAACACTTCAGTAGACATTCTGAATGTTACGTCAAGTTTCACTTAATCTTCCACTTCCTGGGACTAAAATCTTAATACCAGTTCACGGTGTAACCAGTTATTTTATGTTTATCAGCACCTTCATTTATAACAAGTCTAATGTAATTATTATAGAAAATTCGTTCACTCTTTTTGAACTGTTTTTAAAAACAATTTTTAATCTATTCATTTTCATAGTGACTAAATATTTTTCGTTGAGACCGCATTTATGCAATTAAACATACTTTTATAGAATCTGAATTGTGGATAGTAGTGAGCGATGGTCGGTGAGTGTAGGGTTCTCTTGTGTGGATTAACGTCCGCACTATTGAGCACTACGTTAATCCGCAAAGACCATCCTCATGATTAGACCAATACTAATTTAGAAAACTCGTTAAACTAATTCACAGTATCAAGTTAAGCTAATTTAAAAATCCTTTAATGTCTAAATTTTTCACAAGTCCTTAGATTTTGCTAAGAATTTGCATTTACAGCTGACATTAAATGAATACAAGGTAATTTAAATGAAACGTCATAACTGTGGAGAAGTGGTAGAGATTATCACTTTTGGAGAGTCTTTTATCGCTCATTAAGCATAGTTTCATTATTCACGTCTTTTCATTACTTTTGACATTTCATTGGTGTTGTTCACTCCTGAAATGTAATAAATCATAAAAAAAACTAAAATTTCAAAACCCCCAGAATGATGATAATCATAAACTTACTCTCGTAATATAATTTTAAAACAGGTTAGTAATGAAGCATGAATTATATTTTACTCACACGAAAGTTTATAATTTACTTCTATTTTGTCTCTCGGTATCATACGGAGTGCTCCGATAGGTTGAAATGTTCAGGGTTCAAGAGGTAGAAGACAATTTTATCCTCTCGACCAGTCAGAGGTTTTAGTACTCTGTGTCGATAAGAGGAGTCCCCTTTTAAGCCTGGATAGTAAAATGCGAAACTCTGGAGCAACTCAAGTTTTATAAGATATTTAAACTAACCCATTTTATCTGAAAAAGCGAATGAATAAAAAAAATTTTGGTAAGCTATTAAATTGTTTTTGTTAAGTTTTTAGTTTTAAGCTTTTAGTTTTTTGCAATAACTAATTATAAACATATAGTAGGTAATACTTATCCTAAAAGTAGTTTAAATACCAGGATTTTTTTGTTACTAATGTGGAACCATCTAGGTACGGGTGACAAAAACTCAAAATGTTTCAATAATCAGGAATTATTTTGAGAATCAAGAATTTTTAATACAATCTTTAATACGTTTTCATGAATACAGAAATAGGCATAGTCAAACGTATGTACTAATTAACATATATACAATGCAGAAGTAAAATCTTATGTCTAAATCACAGTTTTAGAGATAGTGACTCTACTTACTATACTCTGTAAGTAGTGTTGGAAGACGTGCCAGTAATATTTTACTTTATCCTATAATTTTCGGTCACAATGTTGCCAAATTGCCGGCGAAAAATCAGTCTCATTGATTTATAGGACCTCGTATAGCAACATTCACCTGTAGTACTAGATCTAATATTGGTACACGAAGATTAAATTCCTTTGAGAGACAATAAAAATTGTGTAACTCTTGCTAGATTGATTTACTGAAATAAATGACAAAGTAATCGTCCTTTTTATGTCCCTTCCGCCATTTCTCATTTTATTGGTCTTTAATGTACGGTACATGATAAAAGTAATTTAATTATAAAATAATTTACAAAAAGTACTTGTGATATAATCTGTTAATAAAATTAATATAGACTAACAAAACCAAAACCGAATTAAAACCGTGTTAAAATTTGATTATGTGAACCTAATATTTTTTTAAATTTTGTAGTTTTTATAAACCATATAGATTTAATATGAACGTTATAGTGAAACCTATTTCTATATGACTTTTCAGTAAATATAATATGGATAATTATTTTACTCTGTCTAAAAAAAATATTTAACTGCAAACACTACAAATATGTCTATTTTAAATGTTTTCTATTATCAACAATATCTTGCATTGGCAACATGTAATTTCAGTAATTTAAATAATTTAATTTTTAAAATAAAATTTACAATTTCAACTGGTTAGGTGTAATTTAGCCCTGATTACAAAAATATTTCGTGTTTATTTCACAGTAATTGTTCAATGTTTTTGGTTTTCAAGTGTACAACAATGAATTATTTGATCCATGATTGAATTAAAACTGCTTAAAAACATATTAGAATAATAAAGAGAAAGAAATGTTATGACTATTTTCGAAAGATTAGATTAACTAAGGGTCACCTTAATACAGATTAAATGATGGGATAGTTTCATTAAAGGTTACTTCCCTCGTTCACTGATACAGTTAATATTCTTGATTTAAAATAATTTTACAGTTTAATTTATTAAACCACAATACTAAAATTACATACACATCACTTAAATAAACAAACATTCATTGAAATTCTTTAATTGTGATGGTAAGATTTTTTCGTTCATCTTTATTGCAGTCATTTTCAATCACGACTAGTGAAAAAGTTCCACGACGTTTCGGGATCTGGAAACTGATCCCGTTTTCAAGTGAGCTGGAAGCTAAAACATCATTAGTACATAATCTGGGCCAAGCTGGTATAAACCTGAAAACAAAAATGTTTGTATTTACTTCCCTGTGGGAAATAGGTTAGATCATGTATATGTATAACGGGAATGGTTTCAGTTCATCTAAACAGCTGTTCTTATTCTTTTATATCAAATTAGCTCTGCTACTTTCTATGGAAACCCGTTACATGTTTTCCATCTTACAAATTTCCAACACCCCCCCTCAAGAGCTAAGAAATATTTAAATCAGTAAAAAAGCTGAGAAAAGTGCTTAGCTTTGTAAGTTTTTAACTGCTCTAAACATTTTTATTTTTAGCTTTAGTCCAGATTACGTATTAATCTTTGCCACATTCTTGGTTCCACCTCCCATGAAGAAGACAGATTCCAAATCTCGAACCCTTGAGAAACTTTGTTTCACTCTTCGCGTTTGAAAATATCCGCAATAAAGATTGTTTAAACTAACAAGTAACGTTCTTGATGCAGTATATTTTAACATATTTCGTACTTTTTTGGTAGCAATCTAATGAAAATGAACCAAAATGTATCTTCCAGCAGTCAAGAGGATATTAAAATTACACCAGCAATATAACCCTAATGTAAAGGTAATCTCGTGTACGTGAAGGAGAGGCAATATCCTGGCGGGAACTAATATCCTCGCCTACTTCCTACTTCCGGTGGCGGTTAAGAGTCGCAGGAATGCAGGTTAAACTGTCACTCAAGTTTATGCACCTGTGTGAATTGCATCTCGGATTTGTCTACAAATGCGGTATTTCCGGTCGGAATCCAACAAGGATTTTCATGTTTCATTACATTTAAATCTTCTACGTGTTACATGTCTTTACCTTTTTAGTGGTAAGCCAATATGTAGTTTGTAGGACACGTCTCTAATATTAAAAATATTTATTTTGCATTTCACGAAATATAAGTTGGTTTGTAAGATGGGATTATTTTTTACCTCATCTTATCTGCCTGTGCGTTGAAAGACAACAAGGTACCTTAGTGGCGTGACATATGTGGCTACATATGTTGCGATTTAGCAGCCTTTGACTGACTGAGCGCGTTACTCCTGTGAGCTGGCGAGCCGGTACCATCATCATCATGAACACAGCCTCTCCAGTTGGTCCAGACAGCAGCATCCTCCTGCTGGAGTCTCACTGGAGTCCTACTGGAGTATCTGGTACCTCTTCTTGTTTTGGACTTGTGTTTTATCCTCCAAACTTCGTTTTAGTGTTGATTGGCTAGTCCTATGCCTAGCAAAGTCAACCGGGACGACGGTGGATATGATATGATGATGAACAAAATATCTTTCTATGTACCTTTTTTATCAAAAGCAAGGACTACTTTCTCCTCTTTTTTGTTCAAAATCTAGGTTTTGATCGATAAAACAGTACTGGTCTAATAATTGTTTTGTATAGTCTATTTTTAAACTACGAAAGAAGTATGGCATACATAATAACCTTTTTCTACTACTATTATTCTATTGGTATTTTTAATCTGAGTTATTGCGTGTTAGTATAGTTAAGCTATGTTAAGTAAAAGTTTCTAGCTTTTTAAAATTACGGTTCTTACATTTTAAATTTTGGTTATAGTGTGTGCATATTATTATTTATCAAGGCGTAAATAAATGTTCTCACTATATTTGAAATTATAAAATCGATTTAAAATACACAAATGAGTAAAAAACTTAGGAATCGTATGCAAATAATTTTGTAAATTGAGTGAAAAACATTTTATTCACTGAAGATACCACAAATTTGGCGAAACGCATAGTAGAAGTGAACCCTTTGACCTAAAAGGATAAAGACTACGAAAAAGGTAATAAATTGTATTGCTTTAGTCCTTGCCACTGGAAATTGTATAAAACAAATCAGTAAAATCATCATAAAGACCTCTTCCATTTGGAACTACTAACTAGCCTGAAGCCAGTTGGGATGTCTCTGACATGTATTTTCCTAACCTCAAGTGGAAGTATACAAATTTTCCTGTTTACGTTATAGCAATACAATTTTTATGTAGACCTATAAAAGTTGCTTTTTGTTTTCTCCTGAAAAAAATCATACTTGAAAAATTTTATTTTTCAAATGTGTTAAACAATTTAACATGATGTAGTCACATATTGAATGAACATGATTCATAAATACCATTGTAAATATTAAAAGACGCAATTAATTAGCAAAATTCTACGTGATAACCCATAATTACTGCACCAATATTTTTAGTTTATTCGATATTTAAGCTCCAGCGGTTTGCCTTTACTAGGGGTAGAATAAAATGTAGAAATATCAAACTTATAAACTCGGAAATAACAGGAAAAAGAAACATTTGGAAATGATTTGCGAGCCTGTTTTGTAAATAAACAGCCTTAAATCAATGTTTCCAATCGGGGAATGAATATGTTTGCCTGCTTGCAGAAGTTTTAATTAAAATTTGAATGTATGGTACGGAAAACGTACCAATATTCTATAATTTACGAAGTAAACATTATAAATGGAATTCGATTATAAACATCAAATTTATTCCAAGAGTAAATTAAGAACTAGTCTAATTATGAGGATGGTCTTTGCGGATGAATAGCATTCAATAACGATAATCCACACCAAAGAATATCTCATCCACCAACCATCGCTAATAACTATCCAGTACCTGGTGACCGAGCTTTGCTCGTATAGAATAAGAAATGTATTATAAAAATTAATTAGATAAACTAAAACACATTTATTACTCAATGAAAACATTTATGTGGGTTAAATAAAACCGATTTAATACACCATGATTAATAGAGCACTGAACAAAAAATATTGCCCCTGATGGGGATGGAACACACGACCTACGGATTTAGAGGCCAGCGCGCTACCGCTGGACCACGGCATCTGACAAATAAGCGTTGCCGTTTAAGGTCTTTTAACCAACCTCAATTGTTTTAGCCGATCGTTTACTGTTTAATTATCCATACAGTTATCATTAGCAAGTAATCAACTGATTTTGTTAGAAACGGAATGAGGGTTGAAAAGCAAAAGGTAAATTTAATTTACAACAATTGGTTTGTTATAGTCGCTTCAAGCAGTACAATGATTAATTTTTCTACTATCAAAACACGATATATTTTGGAGATACTTTACTCTGCTTTTGTTTTTTGCTTTTTGCAAATTGTTTAGTAACCTGATAATTTTGCATTTATTATATACATAAAATCAATATTTATTAAAAACCTCTATTCACGTATTGTTCACCACCATTTATGCTAAACACCAAGTCGTGCACAATAACATAAATAATTTATAATTGCGAATATAAAAAATTATGTAATTAAATTACAGTGAACTCGTTGAATATGTTATACATTTCCGTACAATGTTTCAATCGCACTCTTAGTTCATTACAGTTTTTGCTTTATTGTTTACATTGCTACAGTTGCGGTATTGACGAGTGTCTTCTACGTTCCTACATTACCCGCTTCAAACTCCAGCATCTCGCTAAAGTTTGCCACTTTGGATCGAATCAGCAACTGTTGTTTCCGTCCTCTAATCTTAGTTTCTACGTCGTTTGACAAAGTTTCAAACTACTTATCTAACTATCATCGTGCAACGCGGGTTAAAAAAGGAATTAGGATTGTTCCCCGTACATAATTATCTTAATTATTATTGAAATGAAATGAAATGAAAAAAGTCTTTATTCAAGAGGCGAAGTTAGGACTTGCAAGTCCTCTCTACCACTTAACCTCTATGGAAATACAGTATATACTCAAATACAAAAAATAAAATAAAATAAAGAAAAAACAATACAATATAACTTTTTTGTTGCACTCATAACTATAATTTTAGGGGCTTGGAATGAATTGTTATTTTTACCTTCATTCACACCTGTCACCCAAGTACACGACACACCGCAGTCACCGAGCGTCACTTAAGCCTGCCTGCCAACAAGAGATTTTTAACCTCTGCCCCAAACCGAGCAAATCTAACCTCATTTTTAAGATTTTCTGGAAGTAAATTCCAAAGTCTCGAAGCGGAAACAACAAAAGATTTATTGTAAATCGCAGTCCGTATTGGGATTACAAGTAATTTAGAGTCTCTACGAGTAGTTCGAGAGCTAATATTGGACATAAACAAGAAGTCATCAGACAGATATTTGGGAACTTTAAAATGAAGGATTGAGTGCAAAATACGAAGGGTGTGAAAATAAGGAAGGTCTTTTAATTTCATTAGAGACAGTAAAGAATAAAATTGTGAGACGTGATCCCACCTTTTCAGGCTGAATATAAATTGAACACAATAATTTTGAGCACGCTGAAGCCTGTCCGACAACTCCACAGTCATGTCGCTGGTCACCACATCACAGTAATTAAAGTGTGTCAGTACGAGCGTTTTTACCAACATAGTCTTGACATTGAGTGGAAGGTAGTTGGCAAAGCGTTTTAAACTATGAATGGCAGCGAAAACCCTCCTGCAAGTGGCGTTGACTTGGTCCGTCCAGTATAAGTGTTTGTTCACGATGATACCCAAGTTTTTCAGTTTGTCACTGTAGTTAAGGTCTTTCCCATCAACTGTAAGTCTAGGTGCAGTCAGAAAATTGATTTGATTCAATAGTCTTGGGTAGCCTATCACAGTTGTTTGTGTTTTTCAGCATTCAGTTTGAACTCGTTCAGATTTGCCCAGTGAGTGATAGATTCACAGTCTAAATTCACTCGATGAACAGTAGTTCCCAGTTTGTCTACAGTAAAGGAAGAGTAAATTTGAAGGTGATTATTGAAACTTGATTAAGTTTTGACACGGATATGTCTTAGCTCTGGGGGGGGTATTGTTGATTTTAAAATTATGTAACAGGTTTCCATAGGAACTACCAGAGCTATTGTATTGAATATTTGGCTATAAGAACAGCTGTTTAGATGAACTGAAAAAAATTCCCTTTTATACCACTTTCCCTCAAGGAAGTAAATGCAAACATTTTTTGTATAAATCTGGTTATTTAATAAAGCTATTATCTACCTAAAGATCAATTGACTGGGACGGTGGCGACGTCCTGTATTCCAGCTACTTGGGGGTACGAATCGTGGATATTTGTGAGCGTTATCGGTGGGTGTAGTCTTCTCATGTGTGGATTAACGTCCACACTATTGAATTCTCAGTAATCCGCGATTTCCTCATAATTAGACCAATTCGTAATTCAGAGGCCGTGGTTCGGATTCCACGGTTAACTGTGCCCTAGTCAGTAACAAGACTACAAGATCGCGCCACAATCATCTTACACTCAATCCTCATTCTTACTAAAATACCTACCTTGTAGTATGGTCGCCATTTCAATAATCTGATCCATCTTCGAAAAGTCGGATATGGCTGAATCGGTCTATCCAAAGTAGAGTTTAAGGGAGGAAGTTTCCCTCCAAAATGGGTGTTCTACTTAGAATTTACGGAACAATTGAATTATTTTGGCACCCTCTGAATTAGCTTATAAAACTAACAATTAAGTATTTTGAATCAGCGGTTCCTGAGATATAGAAACTGGTAAACACAGTATGATTCCTTTTGGAGCTCTAATGTAAGCTTATAGCTTTTGGATTTCATAAGAGGAAAATATTAAAATTGATAATTATTCCGTGATACATTTGTTTTACAGCTCCATTTTTGTTCCTCATGGCAAAAAACCAACGTACTAATTTCCAATGTTATTCTTATGGTATATACGTAAATCTACATAGCTTTCTTATTTATAAATATACTATAATAATATTTGGTATATTTGGCTATATCTGATGTCAAATTTTTTTCTATCATCTTATTTAATACTTAAATGAATGAAAATTCGCCGAATTTGTATATAGGGATCGTTGCATTATGTTTTTTAAATGATAAATAAGTTTATTAATATTCAAATTCTTACTACTAATGCCAGTGAATACGACAGGTGAGAGAAAATAAGAATTGAAAATCAGCCTAGGCCGACTAAGCGTTTTACACAAATCGGATTTACTCGTATAAGATCGTGATATATGACTGGAATTGCGGCATTCCCCTTGGCTATGTTAGCCCGGGAATTGCAACAGCTGAGATGTGAACAGCTGTCTCGTATGTGTTTTAGAATCAACATGGTTTCACTTTCCATATCCTTTCTCATACTAAAAAACTTCGATTTTATAAGATTTTATAACTTTCTTCCCTTTTATTACATATGGAGAACGTATTATTTTCGTCAAAATCTTTTAATTTGATTTGAAAATGGAAATATTCGTTTCGAGACTTCCTGATTCCAAAAAAGTGGTTTTCCGGTGGAATTCTGTATGTCTGTGTACAGAACTCGAGACCACAGATTTTTGTAAAATTAGGTAATTTTTAAGAGTAATGTACCCTTAAAACTCCTTGTAAATGTAAAAAATAAAAATTTCTGAAAATCTACTCTGAAGATTTTATTAAAATTTCATACTTTATAGTTATTAAGGTCTAAACAATATGAAACCAACTTAAATAAACCTAATGGAACACAAGTTAAGGTTGTTATAATTTAGCTACCCCCATTGAAACCAGCGTAAAAACTAAATGAATTATTATTTTGATATATTAGTCCATGACCAATGATTCCAGAGAAAATTAGACATTCTGAGATAAGCACAGTACGTTGTCTTAGAGCGCTGAATCTTATTTTTATGGAGTTAACTAAAAAATGTCTCCCTTTTTTCACAACCGTTTTTTATTAAACTTGGTATACAGCATTAGGTCACGTCATCCCATGAATCCCAGGCAGAGGTTCTGTTATTACCTCGGTTAGGGAGGGGAGGGGTGTAAATTAGGCAAGTCTTCAAAAGTTTTCAACTTAAGGGGAGAGAGTTTCAGTCCACTGATACCGTTTATTATGTTGAGTTATAATAAGCGGTTTAAAATTACCTAAGCCGTCTCAAGTTTATGTAGGGTGAAACGTAAATATTCGGCATGCGGAGAATTTTTATCGATTATAAATTATTTAGCAATAATTTCGGATGTTGGGTTAACTCCAGGAGTCTCGCACAATAATCATCCTTTATCTTCGTAATTCAGTTAACTAAACCCTAATACTAATACTAGGGAACCAGGACTGAATTTGGCATACTTACAACTAGCTTTAAGCCCGTCCATCCCACGGGTGTATGACCCAATGTTAAGAAGAAATACTTATTAATATGACTATTATATCACACCCTATGATTTTAAATAAATCTAGAATCAATGTAAAGAAACGAATATAGTTAGTCATATCGTATGGAAGAATAAAAATCATCGTATCAGACACCGTTCAGTGGAAAACCCTTTCGCCCAAGGAATACAAACAAACAGCAATTTATAACAAGGTTACGTAAACAAAACAATGACGTAACAGATGTTCATTTATTTTATTTGAGCAGAGATCAGTCAAGCTTTAAAATTAATTACATCGGATTTATTAGAATAATAAATACCTTTTCTATAAAAAATACTAAGTTTACAGTTGTCACTTTGACATGTTTTACATCAAACTCCAAGTTTCTGCACAATAAAGGGATCCAACATTTCAACTAAATGTTTTCTTCGATGAAGCTCAATGTAATAACCCTCCGAGTTTTGAACTTAATCTGAATTTTTAATTTTTTTTTTTACTTTGCAACTCGTCTTAAAATATTTGTAAACAAAAAACACACAAAATTCCCCCCTGTATCATAGGAAGAAAAAGCAAAATAGGTCTCCTCTGCAATCCCAATTCAGCCTACAAATGTCGTGGATGGTGGCTGGATAATAAAAGGTTGATCAGTATGCATTGATTCATGTGTGATATCGTTTTCAACTGAGTGTCCGTGTATTTTCCGCTTAAAATGTTCTGAACTGTCTGCTTCTACGACTATATACACTTTCGTTACTTTTAGTGCATGAAAAACCTCGCTCGGTTGATGATAATATTCACGTGTTTTTACTGTTTGACCGAGAAATCCATTTAGCAACTTGAAATCCGCTCAAATCCAGGACTGCGACAGTTGGCAACTGTTTTCTGGCTTAGTTCCAGTAACTGAGACAAGAGTTAGCCACTGATTTTGGAACTTGATAGCTTTTGACTCGAGGGCTGCTTCTCACAAGCTTTCCGAGACATCGTAGAGACTTTCTAGCTTTCTGTAGGGCTTAATTATAAAAAAACACTATCAAAATTTGTACTGCACGATGTCACTTGCCTTTGATAGAAACATTTAAGAAAGCTGTGACCGATTTTTTCAGATTTGAGTCTTGAAGTCGTCTGAGTCTTCAGAATGGTTATCCTTCCTCTTAAAATCTTCTACCTTTAACTGGTTTCCTTTACCGCTCTATTATTATTAAATATCAGCAAATGGAGCCTTTGTTTAAACGGCCAAACGTTTGTATGGAGAACTGGTTTTTCTTTCTTCCTCTACATATTTTTTGAATTAGATACGTCTTCTAGAGTAGTCTTCTTTATTCTTCCATTTTTCCTTCAGCCATCTTCATTGCATGTTTTCCAACTGTGCCTACCAACTTACGGCGACCTAAGCTTGGATAATTCTAATTTTCCAATTAAAATTAACTTTTCAAATTTCTTTACCAGAGCTTACTAAAATTTGGTTAGATACAAAATAACATCCATATATAGTTTATTTTATAAAAAGGGTCAAGAAGAAGTGTTGAAGTGATGAGTTCAGAATTTTTATAAGTTGAAGATTATTCAAGGTAATTTTATTGAGTATGAATTATATTTTTATCAGACTAAAAGCTATCTTGAAATTGCAATTGTAAACGAGGTCACACGCAACACGCTGGCGTAAGTAGAGAACTTATATTATTCCCATCATAGTAATCGAATAACACAGAGTATGCAGGTTTGCTGCATAGGGTCGTTTTATATAGCAATGTGCTTATATTAAGGCGGTTAAATAAAAGCACATACAAATTTTATAAAATTATGTCAATAACTAAGCGAATTATACCAATTTATCTATTCTCCGTAAGAATTACAATGAATACGTAGGTTTTCTGCCGTAAGAAACATTAAATTTGGTTATTTTATGGATGTATTGATAAAAAAACAAGATGGACTTGCATAAAACAACCAGCTGAAGCTATCGATGACTTACGTATTAAGCACGTATTTTCTGTCCTAATTTGTTATAGTGAACAGCTGATAACTTGGAAATCAGCTGACTCTTTCCCACTTTAAAAACTTCCTTTTCCGTAGTAGTATGACGAAAAAGCCTTGTTGACTCATTAGTTTGTTTACTTCATATTTAAATCAACAAACTAATTTTCATAATTTAAAATCCTGGATAAGTAATAAAATAAATAAAAAAGACCACGAAGCGTTGAAATTTATTGAATGTCATTGGGGTGTTCGAAACTGTCTGAAGATAAGGAACATGCATGCGGCGTCAATATCCCGTCCCGGTGATAAACAGTCACTTGACTCTGCATATGTCAGCTGCAGTTCCTGATTGCTTCAGCAGCCCTAGTTGCAGTGAACTTACTGGTATTGGGCTATCAATTTATGTTTATGAGATTTTCTAAAAAGAATTTAAAAAACTGTTTGACAATGTGGTTTTATCTCTTCTACTAATCTTTAAACATATCTTGAGGTGCTCTTGACATAATAATAATAATAAAAAGTCCGTGCACAGGCAAATAAATTGTAGGCACAGCAATGTACAGTTAAAGGTTCATGCACAGAAACAAAACATGCACATCATACTGAAAATAAATATTAGCTGTATAATAAATAAATAAAATTATGTCTAAGATGGCGCATACCTTGCATTTAGCACATACATGATTTCCGAGTGGTCAGCCTTGTAGTATTTAGCAACACTATATAGGGAATTGTTCAAGAGCTAGACTTTGCTTGTTTAGACAAATTTGCATGCAGGGAGTCGTCTTACTTCCATAGGTATTTTGTTCAATTAACTTACGCCTGCGACAGGAAATGCTTTTTACACCTTATCTAGCCTACACCTAGTTACATGCAATGGAGTACAATGCTGTTAATGGAATGGTCGTGTACATTGGCGTTAATTATAAAATTAGCTTCATCGCTTTTGATTGCAACTAAGCAATGAAAAACAAAACACTGTATTAAGTCAGCAGTTGACATTCCTTAAACAATATCCTACAATGGTCAAGCCAATTTGCTCCACACACCACCTTTAAAGCCTTGTTTTGCAAAAGCAGAACATAATTGACTTTAGCCGAATGTTTCAACAGCCTCGTACCGCCGAGAACCTGTGATTGGAAGAAAGCAAGATATGCCAAATTCACAACCTCAAAAGGAGTGTCCTGGTTGAGACGCCTCAGGAGGTAAATTACCCTACTGGGCCGCTACATGATTTTACGATGAAATCCGAGGGGGTAGCTTGACCGGTTCGCCCCCATCAATATCCTTTCATAGACTAAACACAATTTCCTGGGGTTTTCACTGATTCAGTGACAATTTATTTGAGCGGAACCAAGCTGATACAATACCAAGTAAGTCCTGGACTGAGGATTTAGCAATTCACTGTCTGAATGACTCGAAAACAGAGATGTGTCATCAGCATAGAACAAAGCATTGTCAAAGGTTGCTAGATCGAAACCAGTGGTCACCCATGTGACTAGTAACGGTACCTTGCTGTTTTTTTAAATAAATAAAATGATTCCTCAGATTTTTGCTGTGGATCGATGACTGTGATAGTACTTACTTTATACTTTTACTTTATACTTTTAACTGAAATGGGGATTTACCCAGGTAGGTATTTTAAGCCAAGTATGAATGAGGAATAAATGTAGGATGATTGTGGCGCGATCTTGTAGTCTTGTTACTGACTAAGGCTGGCATTTTCTTTAGACAGGACTGTTAATTAATAGCCCAACAGCCGATGGCAACTAACGGACCTACAGTTTATTGTGGAATCCGAACCACGGCCTCTGAATTACGAATTGGTCTAATTATGAGGATTGTCTTAGTGGATTATCGTAGTATTCAATAGTTCGGACGTTAATCCACACAAGAGAACACTACATCCACCGACCATCTATCACAACTCTCTACAATTAACTCTTACAAAGTAGCTGGATTACAGGACATCACCACCCAGTCCCAGTCTAGTAATTTATTAGATCGACTGTCTTAAGTTTTAACGTTTTAGCCTACGGTTTATTGTGTTATTTATTGTCTGCAGGGCTGGACAACCTCCACGAGTACCTCAAGTTCTCGTACCCTCGCATGCGCGCGCCGTCCTTCATATGCGAGAACGAGACGCGGCAAGGTCTGACGCTGCACTACCGCAGCAAGCGGCGTGGCTTCGTCTACTACACCATGGGTCAGATACGGGAGGTCGCCAGGCACTTCTACCATAAGGTGAGGTCCGGACGTGAACATTGCCAACCAAACCATGCAGACATAGTATGGGAATCATACTCATTGAAATTTTATACGTGAACAATTCTCAACACGGTTGGTAAAAACCAAGTTTCACGTTTTTTGGAATTTGAGCTGGCACCTAAAACATAACAAGATTAGGAAATAATCCGGACTATTGAGCTGGAAGTAAAAATGTTTAAAGTACCAAAAATACTCTGGTAGTTGTGTATTAGTCTCCTTACCGTTCACCCCGGAGAGGTGCCATGGATGATTAATGCTTTATTGGCTTTTGTGGTTTGACTGGTTGAGGGCTGTATTATCCTAGAGTGGGTACCCTCATATGAAAAGCTGACAGCTTCCTAGGGTAGAACCATCTTTGCATGGGTGTCTAAAGAGTTGTTGAGTTGCAGTATTCCTCCAAAGGTAATGTCTAGCCTTAGCCCGGAAATGTGGCTGTTTAGAGGTTCTTTTTCACTCAGAATTGCTCTCAGTATCCTTCAGAATTTAACATCTACCCTCACGAAGGAAGAAAAAATATACACTAAACCCTTAAACCACACACTTGTCCTAGTAGATTAGAGACATTGAAATTGAGTTTGTGCAATTCTAAAATCTTTTTTGGAATACAGATTCTTCAGAGTTAAAGAAGTTTTCGCCTACAGTGTTTTCAGAGCTAATGAAGCAGGTATTCCCTAAGGCGCAAATCCTGTGTCATGTTCTTTATAACATCTTTACGGCAGGTTACCATTATCACCAGACACTTATACTTGCTTTAACTGACTCCTCATTATTCACTTAACACATTCATCTGATTGAAGACTGACTAACAAATTGAAAAATCAAAGCTAATTCTACTAAATCCTCTCAAGTTACATTCACACTTTGAAGAGAACACTGTCCTCGAGTACGCCTTAACAACACGGAAATTCCACAAACCTTAACCTACTTCACCGACTCCTAAACTTCAAATCTCCAGTTACTACAAAACACAAACTGATAATATATCTTAGATATATCTTAGGCCTTCTTAGACCGTTATGAACGTATGGAATTCAACTTTTTGGCACTGCAAAAAAGTAACCTCAATAAAATTCAAGATTTCCAATCAAACTTACTCTAACTATCACTGGTGCTCCTGCATGTGTCAACAACAGAACACTACACAAAGTCCTGAACATTCCATCGACGAAATCGCCAAACTTTCACGAATACTTTCACGACAACCACTTAAACACCCTCATCGTACATTTTAATATACTCTCACTTTGTTATTTTTTATTATATGTGGTGGGGATCGTAGGGTGGGTAGTGTCTCAGTTTTCCACGAAACTTACTCAAAACCGTCTGCAGAGGTACGCCTTTTCCCTGTCCACTTTTAAATTGGTCAATTTGAAGAGAGTATATATGACAATAGAGTCTTGAAATATCCAGAACTAGGACATTATTAGTATGAAAGAATATTAATTTTATTTAAAAAGGCAAATACTATCCACCTATTTTGAAAGTTATCAACTTTGATATTTGGAGACATTATTTCTGAAGGTCGAAAAAATTGTTTAAGTGTTGCACGTTTAAAAATCTCTATTACATTAGTCTATTAATAACCAAAGGTTTAAAACCAATTTGTCTGAGAATCGCAATACTGTAAAAAAATTTCTGAGGAGTCAAATTAATGTTTCTAATAATCTTAACGCAGCGCCGTACAAAAACATTTCACAAAATAATTTTCTATGAGTCTTATCGTTGTATTAATATTTCTGTGGTGTCAAAGTAATTTTCCAAAGAAACTCAGCGCCGTACAGTAAATTTTGGGAGTTAAAAATAATTTTTCTGAGAAACTCAACATCGTAAAACATTTATGAGAGGTGATTACCAAAGGACATTTCTTATTTTCCTGCATACGTAATCATCATATCAACTTTTTACTATTCCAATAACAACCGTTTGTTTAGATACATTATGCAACGAAATTAATTCAAAGTTTTTTCACGTATATCCTGATGTAATTTTACAAACAATCCCATTGGAAGAGTCAGGGAAAGAAAGAGGGGAGGTTTAGTAGGCAATTCCGTAGGGTTTGTCTCGCAATATAAAAGGACAGAGTAGGCCGGTCAACTTTGTTGTGTACACAGCACTTCCTGCGTCTCCTTAACAATGTTTATCTATAGATAAATATCTAGAATATAGATAGAAATATATGTATTTAACACAAAAAAATGAGAATGGGCGATGACCAATAAATATTCTGTTAAAGGATTTTAAATGAGAAAAATAACATAATAGTTTTATCCTTTCCAAACAATTATGACTGCAACTTATGTATTTTAAAAGATACAAATTTAAATTTTAAATATCTATCAGTCATGGCCAGCTATGGTCTTCAAAGTTATCTAAATACGCCGACCAGAGTTACGTCATATAGTAGTAGTTGTATTGATCATGTTTTCTTTACGAGTAGGGATAAACTCAAGTGTACGGTAGATGTTATAAACTTAGATATCACAGTCCATAAGCTTGTGCATTGTAGTTTAAATGTTCAAAGTACTAAAAATAATAACAAAAGCCATTATAGTGGGTTTCAATAAGATTAATTTTAATGAATTCGGTAAAATTATTGAAGGAACTGACTGGTCAAGTATTCTTGACACCAAAGATGTAGATCTGGCATATACTCTATTTATGGACAGTATCCAAAGAGGTATTTCTAAATCAACGATAAAAGTTAGATCCTGTAAAAAACAACAAAACTTTAAACCTAGGATTAACCAGGACCTTATTAAAAAATTAAAATAAAAAAAAATTATTTAAAAAAATCTAAGAAACTTCCAAATAATTCAGTTATAGTAAATCAGTATAAACGTTATAGAAATTTGCTCAAACAAGAAATAAAACTTCAGAAACAAAACTATTATTCTAACCTATTCATCCAAAACTCCAAGAATCCATCAAAACAATGGAAAACAATTAACCTCTTATTAAGTAATGACTCAAGTGACAAAGTTGAACCATATAGCATAGTGAATGAAGCGAATAACGAAGTAATTACTGATCCTCTGAGAATCGCTCAGACTTTCAATGAATTTTTTGTAGATATTGTTCAAAAATTATCTGACGGTAGCAATACTAATGACCCACTAAATGATAGATATGTATGTTTTCCTATGCCCCAAACACCTACAAAATCCATGACTTTTCTCCCAACTTCCACTGAAGAAATAAAATCGTATATAAATAATCTTCCTAATAAAAAAATCATCAGGCGTATATAATTTGTCATCAGATATTTTGAAATCAGTAGTTAACTTTTTATTCCCCGTTTTAGCTCATATATTTAATCTCAGTTTTGAACAAGGTATTTTTCCCTCGGAATTAAAAAAGGCTGTCGTTATTCCTGTATTTAAAAAGGGTAACAGGGCTCAGGCAAATAATTATCGCCCAATATCTCTTCTTCCTGTGCTATCAAAACTGTAAGAAAAATTAGTTAAATCTACGTTAATGCTGTATTTTGACAAAATAAAACTTTTTAGTGACAAACAATTTGGATTCATAAAGGGCAAGAGTACCGAAGATGCTTTGGTAAAGGTGACAGGTGAAATCCATGAAGGAATCAATTTGAGCAAAAATGTTGCAGGACTCTTTATTGATATTACCAAGGTATATGATTGCGTTGACCATAAAATACTTAATACGTCGTTTTTTCTTTAAGAATGAGTAAAGAACCATATCTTAACTTAAAGTACCTCTGCTTATCGTGTTTTCAAAACCGTTTCTGACCTACATGCAATCAATGTTTAGCTATTTTGCATGCAAAGTATTGTGTCTCAAATCCATTCAAGTGTAAGATTATTGAAATGGCCATACCACAAGGTAGGCATTTTGAGTATGAATGAGTATTGAGTGTAAGATGATTGTGGTGCGATCTTGTAATCTTGTTACTGACTAAGGCTGACATGTTCGTTACACAGGGCTGTTAATAAATAGCCGAACAGCCGATGGCAACTAAGGACCTACAGTTTAACGTGGATTCCGAACCACTGCCTCTGAATTACGAAACGGTCTAACTATCCAAAGTTGCGTTTCACCTGTTTGAGTTGAGCAGTATGTTTTTCCAACACAGCCTGTGGTTTCACCGTGGTATCAATCGTGTACAATATTTTGTCGATATCGAATTTTGGAGGATTATCGATATCGGATCAACCAAAAAAAAGATTAATTTCGTCCAAAAACATCGAAAGTGTGGAGGTGAAACAGGAACGGTTATTGAGACAATTTTGTTAGCCGACGGATCTGGGAAATGGAGCGCCTCGGTCAATTGTTCCGTATTGCCGTTATTGGGCTAGATTAATTGGTCTGCCCTAAGCGATATTTCACGGATGTTTCTTAGCTGGGTCAGTGATCAATGATTCAGCTATCACTTAAGATTATAGAGAATTTGCAGGAGGATGGAATTTGGAATAACCCTTTCCGGACTATGCTCTAATTGGGCGTAGTCCTAATATAAAAAATGAGGTGGAATTTTTCTGTGTATAATACTTAGGTATTTGTAAATAGTTGAAATAACTTTATTTATGCCATAAATAATTTTTTCAGAAAAAATAAGAATTTATTATAAAAAACAAAACAAAAACCCAAAGAATCGAATCTACACTAATAATGTAAAGCTAATCGTTAGTTAAGTTGCGGATACATCCGCCGACCATCCGCTAGGCCCAACAATTTAGCGGATATATCCAGCTGCAGACTGGGAAAGGTTAATATTTCTATTTTAGATGGCAGCCGAAATAAAATACAATTCGAAATAAAATAAAATAAAGTTGGGAATTCAAGATATTTAACTTTCTAGGGGAGGTTCAGAATTGTATTTAGAAAATAATTTTATTTCAAAACAGTTCAGGAGACGTAATATTGAAGAAATTTAAACTGACCCACTCACAGGAAATAAAGTGACGAGTTCTCAGAAATCCTTTTTTGAATATTCAATGAAGTGCGTGTCAGTTTACAGTATACAAATCCTACCCCAAAAAGTGTAAATAATGGAAAAACGTTGGTGTTTTCTTCTCGTAGGAGACAAATATATTTGTGTCCTTTTTCAGCCTTTCAAACAGACGAATTGAGAAACTATGAATTCTTTTCTGGTGTATACAACGTAAATATTACAAAAAATTTAATAATTTAAGGAAAATACAAACAAAATTAAATTTGTACATCGATGAAATGTATTTATCGCAAAAATAAGTTCGTTGAAATACAGCTGCTTAGGTTTTAAAATCATGAACACAATGTAGTTTACGATTAAGACTATGCTAACCATTAAACTATTTTAAATAGTTTATTAGTAAGCCAATGGAAATCATTTAGAAGCTAGATAGGTAAAGACGAAGGATAAAATTAAATGGCTAGGAAGGAATCGCCCCTCCAAAGTTTTCCCATATCGATAAAATTTAAACACAAGTCTTTATTGAAAATTGAATCTTCGTAGTTTGGTTACTTTATGCAATCTATTAAGTTACATGTTCATTGATAATCGTTTTTGTCAGAGTGATATCACAATCTATGAACTAACACAGTCCAAGTTAAACATGTGTGTGTATTTTGGACATCGCTCACCATAAATGTTCGTTATCAGCAGATAAATCACATTCGCAGTCACATAAACATCACCACAGACGATAAGGGCACAAAAAGCCTGATTTTTCATACCATTTTGTCAGGGAAATCATTTGGTACAGTTAATTTAGTATAAAAAATGTTTCTTTAAAGTCGTAATATTCTTTCAACCATAACAGAATTCAGTGGAATTTATTACCGTTTCCGTAGATTTGTTGACGTTCAGAGTTCAGTTTTATGTGCTACTCAGTCATATTTATGCCACATGATTTTAAACCCGACGCTCTAAAATATTCTATTGGCAAATCTACGTCGTTCACTTTTTTAAATAGCAAAATAAAGTCTAATTCTCTATACGCTTACAAAATACAAGCAATAAGCATGTCCTTTACACCGGTTAAATTAGTCACACTTAGATTAGACTAGCCAAAGTACCCGTTCTTCGCACGGGTTAAAAAAAGGCTGAACGGTGTAGGCTCTACTGATACATTTAAGTTATTGTTAATTAATTCTTCATTGTTTACAAAATGACAAAACACGAGTGTCTACAACATTTCAAAGTAACATCTGTCAAATATTGGGAGAGGATAAGGATTAATGTAATAGAGACAGTCGTCGGAAAAAAAACTTAAAATCTACCATTCCGCTATTTCAAATAATTCACTAATTTCGATCCAGCAGTTTATCTGAAAAATCAACTTTATTTCTTCTTCTTCCCGAACTGTCAAAATGTAGTGCAAACGGATGTTGTCATTAGAAAATGTAAACATTGAAACTTAGGACGTTCACAGGGCGTAGCCCGAGAGGATTTTAAGGAAATGAGTATGCCTATGTGTTGTATGAGTTTAAGATCTACCTTTGTGTAAAATTTCAAACCGGTCGGTTCAGTATTTTCCGCATTCA
Organism: Nephotettix cincticeps; assembly: GCA_023375725.1. Taxonomy (NCBI): domain Eukaryota; kingdom Metazoa; phylum Arthropoda; class Insecta; order Hemiptera; family Cicadellidae; genus Nephotettix; species Nephotettix cincticeps. Next base: position 18,994,333 of record CM041789.1, on the reverse strand, counting down.
CTTGCCACAACAAAACCCACAAACAAACATACAGAAACCACCTCTTCTTTATTATATTATAGATTAGATTATAGAAATGGCCACCTACCGAGGTATGTATTTTAAGCCAAGTATGAATGAGAAATGAGTGAAGGGTGAGGCGCGATCTTGTAGTCTTGTTACTAACTAAGGCTGACATGTTCCTTAGACAGGACTGTGACTTAATAGCCGGCAGCCGATGACAATTAGTGGACGTTCAGTTTAACGCTTACACAGTACGATTACGATTACTTCAGTTTAATCCGAACCACGGCCTCTGAATTACGAACTGGTCTAATTATGAGAACGGTCTTTGCGGATTAACGTAGTATTTAACTGTGCGGATATTAATCCACACAAGAGAACACTACACCCACCGATCGTCACTCACAACTATTCACAATTCGTGACCTGCAAGTAGCTGGAGTACAGGGGGTTATTATTCAAGAATTTTTTTGGAAAGAATATTCTTGTTACATTAAATCTAACTCCCTGTATAAGATATTAATACTGTAATTTTATTAGCTAATGTCTCAGTCTGCGACAAAGTTACAGATCATTAAATTCATTGCACTCAGCCTGCACTCATTTTCATCTTAAAATATCCACTAAGTTATTTTGTTTCTTCACGAATATTGATATGATTAACACTGATCGTATATTCACGTTGCTGAGGGAACTATATTGCAGTTGAGGTGAATTATATTTTCAGCGAACGACCTAACTATAAAACTAATGCAAACTTCACCAAAGGAAAGAAATAAAAGGGTCGACGAAGCTTTGAAATAAAGCTTAAAAACTAAAAGCCACTTTGCGTCAAGAGGATGAAATCAATTCAAATCTCAATCGTCTGAAACCGAATCAGCTGTAATGGGAAAGGTCAGTTCGCGAGCTTACTATTAAACGAAACATTATTTCTCGCCATTGTGCTGCGAAGACGACAGTTTTTTTAATATGCATTTTAGGTCCAAAGTATTTTTACGAAACCCAGAGAGAAAGAAAGAATCAGCTGATGTTGAGGTCATCAGCTGTTCGTCATTACAATGCAAGTAAATGCGTCCATGTAAATGGTATGTCATCGATAATATCAGCTGATTGTTTACGATTGCAAGAACAAATTAAAGAGGCTACCTTCTCTTTACCAAGATACCTTTCGGAGAAGGTTTTTATTTCCTTTAAAATGGTCCAATCATAATGTAAAATTAAAATGATGAATCTTAAAAAATCCAGTTTTGTGATCTATAAAAGTCAATTAATGGAAAAAAATAACCAACAGCTGCCAAAATAAATTCAATTTTAAATTTTTAACATTGATCATTGAGTTTAAAATTGTTTTAAAACTAAACGGTGCTGAAATTAACATACAATGTATGTTTGAATATTCCTTAGTTATGCCATTGACTGCTATTAATTAAAAGTTCTGCCTAAGGAACATGTCAGCCTCAGTCAGTAACAAGACTAAAATATCGTCTCACAATCACCTTACACTTATTTCCCATTCATACTTGACTTAATATACTTTCCTTGGTAGGTTGCCATTTAAAATGGTAATCTAATCTAATTTAATCTAATGCGAAATAATTAAGCTGAGAATTTAGTTTTTACCTGTATTTTTTTAGGATTTCAGATTTATATGTTGTTATTATGAAAAGTATTTTTCTTATTAACACTGAATCTTACAATGATTTCCAAAAGTGGACTTACTGCGAGTTAGATTCTACGTCTAGGGTTCGAATCCACACTATGAGCAACCCCAATTTGGCTTTATAATGTGTGGTACAGCGGTGGGGGCCTTAAATAAACGGTGGCCGGCTTGTGTAATGACGGCATATGTATACTTGATTGGCATTGCATTGGAAACCTGTTTTATTTCTTGTATTACCGTTTGGTGAAGGGAGGGGGCAAGTTTTGCGTTTTTCGTTTATACTTAATATTTTAAGAAGAGTTGCAAAGTCAAAGTAAAATGTAAAATACAAATTAAGTTCTCCACTCGGATAGAATTGTGAAATACAAACAGTATTTTAGATATTTATGAGCCTTAATTTCTATATCGTGTAAATTTACTATTTGAATGGCTGGAATAGTATAATTTAACTCAAGGTTTACAGATTGAGTTATTATATGTAATTGTTTCATGTTTATTTTCTTGTATTAAACATTAATAACTTTAAATATTTTGAATAAAAATAATAAAGATGAACCACGAAATTAAATCTTTTGTGATGGAAATAAATACCTCAGTAGGTCATAGAGATAAATCTGAGGATGACGTAGAGTTATGGCTGGACTCTAGTGTTTAGTGGCGGTTACAGAGATATTACTCTAAGCTATTTACATTGGCCGTTTTGTAACTATGGAAGCTGAAATTTTTTAAAAAAGGTACTTCAGTCTGTAATAAATGGATTAACTATGTAAATATATGTGTAATGAGACAACCATGGTGTCCGTAAAGTCAAGATGCACTAATATACATGAATGTTTTTGGAAAAATGGTCAAAACGTAATGGCCAAATTCGAGATTTTAACTTGTGACTTGCTTCCAATTTCACGGCGCTAACCACTTAATAAATAAATAAATAATATCCCTCCCCTTCTTTAAATATATTTAAAAAAATAAGGGTTCAATTTAACACCTTATTTTGTATTTGCAGTAAGTTATAAAGCTACTGTAATGAGTCATTTTAGATAGTATTTTTTGTGAACTTTGGACGAATAATAGGAAACCGAAGACTTCTAAAGTAATGACAAAAGATTATAAGTGCTGAAACCTGAACGCACGCATACAATGTGTTGCTATGGAAACAAATAGCAGCCCAACCTATACTCGGGCTTAGGCCTAATAGCCCAATTAGAAATAACGACTTCCTGGAATTAAACGACTGTCTGTGTCTGGGACTTAACTGATTATTCTAGGATTATGATATGTAATGTTATCTTCAACGGGACGGTAGCTCAGGAGTAACTCTCCAGCTGAGTAAGTCAACGGTTGATGGTTCGAAACTAGCACCAGGTGATTTCTGCCGTAAAATTACCTCTGTGACTGACACCGTTATAATACCACACAGGCCCTAGACCGAAGGTGATGGCCAGTTAAGGTTAAAAAAAGAAGTCATATGATATTATTTAGCCACCTAGTTGGAGTGCTCACAAAAATGGTTTAAAAGGGACTACCATTTTTTGTATCGACATAAGAAAACACACTGAAAGAATAAATACGTACAAATATTGTTCTAGGTTAGGTGACAATGTTTGTAGTTCGTGTCACACACAACTGAGGCGCTCTCAGTGTGTTACAATATCAGGCAAACAACCTCCGAGAATGGAACTATTGCATATTTACCTTCCACTGTTTCAACACTTGCTGATTCTCGTCATATTTTGAACGGACAGAAAATACTCTATTAATAATATTAAAAGCTTTTTTAAGAACCCTAGCATGTATTTTAACATGTCAATGATATCTTACACAGTTTAAATATTTTGAAATTACATAAAGGATAATGATTCGGAGTTATCAGGTCGTGATAGTGCTTCTGACGTGATTTATCGCAATATAGAAAAAATTGTGCCATAGTTTATCATTAATCTAGTTTTTAAATCTAATAATTTTTTCATTGACTATTGAAATCAAACCTTATTAACTTGTCCTTCTCAAGGTTAAATTTCCTTCCTCTTGTAGCTATCTTAGTCAGGTTAGCATGTCATGTTAAATGTGTTATTTAATAAATGATTTTTGTACAACATTTAGTCGTGTTATTAAAGTGAAAATCGAATTCATTCGTTGCTACAAACTTCAAACCTATGATATCGAAAATTCGTTACACTTATGCTTTTACAAAGTATATAATTATGTTATTTTCAATTTATCATTGAATTTAAATATTTAAGAAGCTTTACAAAACATCAATGAATCAACATACGAGTAAATCAATCGGTGTGTGATTGGGTCGCATTTTCATTACTTACAGGTGTTTGCCCATTTCCAACTCTCTCTGCCGGCGACAAGGCAAACTACAAGCGGACACGTTCTGTTTGTATCCAGATCGGTTTACCACAGCAAAGTGATTAACTACTAACTTGTCGGTAATGTAGTCAACCAAACCTGGGTTGCTCAAAAGCGGTTACAGATTAATTGATTTAGAACTTTGGGCGCATTCAATGTTAATGGAACACATTATGCAGCCGCCTTTATACTTAGTTCAATGAGTAACGTTCATGGTTTTTGGGATAAATAAGTGGTGGTTAGATTTGTGACTAAAATAGACTACTTGGATGCGATATTCCGATATTGTTGAGTCCGAAAAGAGCATTCTCATAATGAGACTAAAAAATGTTCGTTGTACTGTAGATGTCTTAGATGCCATTGGCTGTTGGGCTAAACCATCAGTCCTGTATCATGTCAGCATTAGTCAGTCATAATACTTCAAGATCGTGCCAAAATTGCCTTAAAATACCTACCAGGGTAGGCTGCCATTTCAGTAAAAAATTGCAAGGTGTAAGGTGTAGATAGTTTAGTAGGACCATTTAAGTCTTGGTTACTTTGTATCCTTCTTTTGCATTAAGTTCAATGTTTCTTCCTTCCTCTGCTGCTTCGCACACATCTAACGATTAGGATATGCCTGTTTAAATGCGCAAAAATTGTGAATTAGTTGATATTTTTCATCTAAATACTGGTATAATTTACCATGCTAGGTCCTAATAAGCTTTGTAGATCCTTAAGAAAGCTAGGTGAAGTTTGGACTGAGGATATGAACCTTGTACTAAATCTTCCTTAAACATAACACTCTAACCGTAAAATTAGTGTTATATAGTAATTTGTGATGTAGTGAAAAGGGTAAGATAAAACTGTTAAGACTTCACGTGGTGGGTGTGTAAAAGGTCGGTGTAATGGAGTTAATGACTAATGTAGCTTCGTTACTAATAATAAAATATTCCATTTTCCAGGTTCATTAACTTATACCAATATCAAATTGGTTAAACATTTCTTTAGGACATTCTTCAGAAATATTTTTGATCTACCTATCAATCATTTTTACAGATTTCTGAGATAGTGATTTCCAGGATGATTTCCTTATAGATTTCCAGGTAAGTATTTAAAGTCAAATACGAACTTGAAATGAGTGTAAGATGATTGTGGGTGGCGTAATCTTGTTGTAACTAACTAAGCTTAATATATTTCTTGACAGCACTGTTAATTACTAGTCTAACATCCATTGCCATCTAGGAAATTACAGTTTAAAGTGGGCCCGAACCATAATTTCACCTTTGAATTACAAAAAAAGTAATTATAAGAATGATCTTTGTGTATGAACGTAGTACTATATAGTGCGGACGTTAATCCTCACCAGGAAATATCGCATCCAATTGACCATCACTCATAACGCGATTCGTGACTTCCAATTATCTGGCTACAAACAATCGTCGTCCTGTAAACCAGCTACCAGGAGGTCACGAATTGTGGATAATTGTGAGTGATGGTGGGTGGGTGTAGGGTTCTCTTGTGTGTATTAACGTACTTGCTATTAAATACTACGTTAATCCGCAAAGACCATCTTCATAATTAGAGCAGTTCGTAATTCAGAGACAGTGGTTCAGACTCCACGTTACTCTAGGTCCCTTAGATATGCCATTACTTGTTGGGATATTAATTAACAGTTCTGTCTTAGGAACATGTCAGCCTTAGTCAGTAACAAGACTACCAGATCGCGCCACAATCATCTTACAGTCAAACCTCATTCATACTCGGTTTAAACCAAGGACGTATGTTGCAGGAGATGAGGATAGAGCTCGTGAGAGAGGAAGTGCTGTTCGACACTGTTCACGTCACATTCCAGCTGACCTTCGACAACCGCGCGTTTACGCTAGCCTCCTTGACGCTCACGCGCGAGGAGAAGCATCTGCCCATCAGCGCCTCCGTGCTCTTCGAAATCTTCCCTTTCTGCATCGTGTTTGGGTGAGTGAATTTCCCATAGAGAAGAAGCTATTACTGTAGGTCTCATGATACAAAGAAAGAGTCATCTTTAGCAGTACTCTTGTGATCAGACATATTTATAACATTTTATGTGTCATATTAACGAAGATGTTAAGTTCAGGGGTAAAGTTTGGTTATTAATTTGGGGTTAATCAATTAATTATCTTGAGGAATTTAGCGGAACATGTTTAATAAGAGAGATTAAAAGAAATTAATTACAATTAATAGTATGTTCATTGCTAACCAAGAATCCATACCACAGTGGATAAGTAGAGTAGAATGCTATCCGCCATTGTTGGTGTGCTATGCAGAGATGAGGCTGAATTAATTGATGTGACACTAATCTTGTTTTTTATTTCTTGAAGTACGTCAGACGCTATAAAGTTCAATTAATTTTAGTTCAAATAAAAATGTTTGTGATGAGGTTTATGCAGTTGCCCTGCGCACACTAGAGGAAGTTGATTAATACAAGGAATTTAAATGTTATAATGAGAAAACTTAGCCAATTGTTTTAGACCCTTTGTGAATTAGGTAGATAGTCCGTGACCGTTTCCTTCCTAGCGATTCACATTTATCCAGTGGCTGTGAAATATTTCACAGAAAGACCCATCCGAGTTTGCTATTTGTCTAAAATTTCCAGTGTTTAACATTTCTACAATATTCGATAATATCGTATTGCAGAATGAACTATCGCAAATACTGATGTCGATGTCGATATGTGCAGATCCGACATGGTGGTTCGTAGCATCGGCAACTCGCTTATGGTCATCCTTCCTGATCTCGTCGGCAAGAAGATCACCAACTGGTTCGACCTGGTTCGTCCTCTCATCGCGTTCAAGTTCCAATCTGTGAGTGTTTTAATCTTACTGAGGTCTCTAAAACATGAAAAGACAAATCATAATAGTGTTGGTTCTCGTTTAAGGTGTAGTTTTTAATAGTATTATTATAGCATCGCCCGCTGATTACGGTATTAAACAATCAAATTAGTATTTTAATAATTGGTTCCAGAAGAAAGTAAAATTTTCTATCCGTGGTACATTGTCTGAGAGCGTCCAACTTTACTCTTCTATTCATGGAGAACACTGTAAATACTGAAGCTTTTTTCTCTATGTATAATATTACACTGCCTCTTAAAATATGTTCTTTAAGTGCTTCTCAAATGTTATCAGTTTGCTAGTGATTGAACTATTTCCCCACACATTTCTTCCTTATTTCTCAATAGTTTTCCATGAAATTTGGTATGCAGCGTCAGGTCTCATTACCTAATAAACCAACGCAAAAACGTATGTTTTTACTTCGGGAGAGGGGGGTTGTTCGATAAATCTCGCAAAATTGTTCAGCTTGTAGTAAACAAGTGTAAAAGAAATTTGAAAACTAATTTTGAATTGTGAGTTTTTTTAATGCTGGTTCCCTGATACCATTCATTTTGATTTAATACTTCACTGGTCAAACCACCTGGAAATGCCTAAACCACAACTCAGAACTAACATCTTGTCGGCTTTGCTCAAACTACAGTCTGAATCCATTAAGGGATGATCTCATCTCACTATCAAGGGTGGTAGACCAGCACGATTGAGACAGTTGCTCTGGAATTATTGATTACACACATGTCAGATCCACCCTCGTCTTGGTTCAAACGTCGAGTTACATGAATAAACAGACAATGGAGCGGACGCTTTCTCCTATTGTTGTGTTTATTGGATTAACAACATGAATGGAACACGATGATTTTAGTCGAGCAAATAAAATCAGATTTATTTTGTTGAATATCCCTAAATTACTAAATTACTAAATGACTTTCTGTAGTGCAAAAGAAAAACATAAAGCTCTTCACAGAAGCTTGTTTTAGATTAAACTTTAAGAAATTGTATGTATTTTTATTTTAGGAACAACATGTTGGATATAAGATTTATGTCGTGTACAATTTGAAGGCCTCCACATCGGGAGTTTATGTACCGGGTGTCCCACGAAGTGGTTTAAACGTTTTTTTCATCACTTAGCCATTTATGCAACGGCCATCTTGAAACTTTACATAACATATAAAGTACGTTTTAAAAATACTCTCGTAAAATTTAAGCGCCTTAACCCTTGTAGGTACAAAATGGTAGCTTATTAAAAAATGTTACTTTTAAAACATTAAAAATGGTGTTTTAGGCTTTGTTAAATCTTTTTATCGTCACATTCAAGGAAATAAGTCCTTTAACGAGGTATATAGAACATAGCTTCACCCCAAAGGAAAGTTTGCCAAAGCCTTAAAGGAGAGTACAAAATTATTCAAAGTGTGACCTATCCACAGTGACACATTGATAACAGCGCTTAGTAAATGAATTAAAAGCTATTTACAAGAGATTCTGTGATATTCGGAGAGGTTCTCCAATTGATCGTTTTAGTTCCTTATTATTGGGTTTGGGTATAAACCTATTCCTTAAAATAACCCATTAAAAGACGTCGCACACAGTTAAATCTGGGGATCGGGTGACCAATCTAAAATCCATCAAACCTATCAATCGAAGAACTCCTCCGGATACCGCAGAACTTTTGGTAAAATCTTACGATTTATTTGTTAAGCTCTGTTATCAGTGTGTCGCTTGGATGGATCAGAGTTTAACAATTTCAGACTCTACTTAAAGGTTTTTATTTGCGCTACTTTAACAATCCCTTACCTACTTGTTTACACAACGGAACAGATTTGAAAAAATACACCGTGGAACTCTTGTTCATTAAGCGTCGTATATTTATTTTTATTTTGTTTGTGTTCTTGATATTGGTGACCATACAAATTATTGTGGTTGACACCTTAATACTGAAATTTTTCTACACTCAACAATATCCGTTTACAAATTCACTAGCATCAACTGAATGAAATTTATTGGAATAAACAGATTCCGAATGAGCCGTTCTTGAGTCAGCTGACGCAGCGCCAATGATATGAGCGGAGACATTTCTCTGCCTTTGAAGTCTAACGAACTGGTTATTCATAAGATATTTAAACAGCCTCCTTCAAAGCGAAACCATAGCCTCGTTGAGATCTGACGTGTGCAAATAGATTTGCTTCGATGGCAAAACAGATTAAGGAAAAGTGAAATTGTTATTGTAAAATTACAAAACATACTCAATATTTTGTTTCGTTATTTAACGTGTTTAAGCATTATTACATTACATTACACAAAGGGACGGAACAAAGTTCCTGTAGTGCGTCAGCCATGTGGCTTTTTATTAATTCTTTTTTTTTTAATTCTTGGCTTTATAATAATGTGGATAAATTCTGATGGAGTAGATTAGGTTCAAAATTAGTAAAATAAGAAAAGCAATAGTGGTGTAGGTTTAAAAGCCATTAGTGATTGGCGGGATTTGAACCCGAGACCTTGAGCACCAAAGCCCCGCGCTTTACCCCTAGACTAGCGCGTTCCCCAAGTTTTAATTTACGGGAATGTAGGATCTTAGAGAGCGAGGGAGAATCAGGTCCCGTCGAGTGTAAATGGATTACTTCCTCCTTCCCCCCCCCAAAGGAGGCGGTTGTATAGTAGTAGTAATTGTAGACTACTGGTATTACCAGTTTAAACTGTGCTCTATCAAATGTAAATATTATTTAGATTGACTACATGATACTACGTACCTTAATATTTACCTTTAGTTTATCAGAAAATTCAAGAACCTCCACTCGGGAACTATTGCCATGTAAATGTTTCCAAAAGTTCGTCTCCTCCAAACCAAGTTCACATATTTCATTGATTGCCAACTTCAAATCTGAATCTACTGGCCTATAGCTATAAAATTTACATATATTAATATTTTACATCAATATATATACTCATATTTATAAAGGCCTAATAGATATGCAATTTGTTACAAAAATAAATCATATAAAACATGTCAATCCTCCCTCCACTGCACTATCTTGTTTGGTACACTGTTCCGAAAAAATATTTTGTAGTTATTTGTTATTTCCCTAGACTTATCTTTCCAAAAAGGATATAGGAAGTTTTTAAGAAGAACTTCTTAAGAACTCTTTAGTTCTTAAGTTCTTAAAGGCTAAGTTAGCCTTTAACCCTCCAAGTGCTATGACTATTTAAATTTTGTTATTTTTATGCAACTCTTCATAAAATACCAAAAATACACAAAAAAAAACACAAAACATGCCCCCCCTTATAACCAGTAACCATAAAAGCAAAATAGGTGTCCACTGCAATCCCAATTAAGCCTACAAATGCCGTCAACTTCCACCCAAGCCGGTCACCGTTTATTTAAGGTGGGCCCTCCACTCCACTATACCACACATTTGCAAGCCAAATTGGGATTGATTTAAGAAGAACTTCTTAAGAACTCTTTAGTTCTTAAAGGCTAAGTTAGCCTTTAAAGCAGAGAGAGTATATAAAATAAAATAGACTTTAAAACAGCATAGAAAATAGAAAAAAAGACTAATAACTCAAGACCAAAAGAAATTGCTAATAAAAGAAGAACTAATAACTTAGGTCCGCAAACCATTGACATTAGTGCAAATATATTTAACTATTATTTAAAAAAACTTAAGAAAATATCAATTTGCCTGATACTGGATGGGATTTCTTTGGTTAGAAGCACTAGGCCTAATACTGATATAGGGAAATTTAGTTTTCCAAATGTCACCATTGTGGGGTTTCTAAGACAGTCAAAACTAGAACGTAATTTGCACATCAGCTGATTACTCCAAGAATAAAATGAAATGGTCGTAAATAAATTAAACTTTCAACTCATTTTACTTTCTCCCCTTATACATAGTATATGGAGAAAGTATTGTTTTCGTCAAAATCTTCGAATTTGAGTTGAGGGTGGATATATCCGTTTTGGGGTCCCCTGAATCCAAAAAAGTGGGTTTTGGCGTGATGTCTGTCTGTCTGTGTGTGTGTGTGTGTGTGTGTCTGGATGTGTACAGTGCTACAGCCTACCCCGTTTGTCCGATTTAGATGAAATTTGGCATGTATATATATAGTCACCGTATCACCAGGGTTTTTTTCATTTTTTTGAATTTTTGATTTTTAAGGGTAGTTCACCCCTAAAAACCCTTAAAAACGTGAAAAATCCAATTTTCTCAAAAACGGCTCTAACAATTTTGATTAAAATTTGACAGTTTATAGTGCACAGAGTAATAAATAATTTGACACCACCCACATGTCTGTAAAAATGACGGTTCAAAAGTTATGGGCTTTTAAATGTCAAAAAAATCAAATTTTTAAATTTTCAGCGAGAACAATAAAAGTAAAGTATAACTTGACTGGTACCATTGAAACCAGCTTAAAAAACTAAACGAATTAGTATTTTGAATTATTTGTCTACGACTAACGGTTCCAGAGAAAAGTTAAATTTACTGTCCACGATAAATGCAGTACGTTGTCTGAAAGCGCCCAATGTTATTCTTATGGAAAATATAAAAAAAATCAATTTCTTCCTTACTTTCCAACCGTTTTACATGAAACTTAATATGAAGTGTAAGGTCAAATCACCGAACAAAACCAGCTCAAAAAAGCTGGGTATTACCGGAGGGGGTTTCCCCCATACAATTTGAACGATAAAGTATTAAATGATATTTAGAATAACTTTGTAGAACATGATAGTTTTATTACAGATTGTCTTTTTTAAATTTACTTAAGGCAGAAAGTATGTGTCAGTCCACTGGTACCGTTTATTTTTAAAAGTCTGAACATTATTGGTCGTAGATAAAATAGTATAACGATTGTATTACGCCTTAAAGCCACTCGTGTTATATTTAGAATACTCGCGAATCGTGATTTTAAGGCATTCATAATACAATCGTTGCATAAACTACTATAATGAATGATACTATAAAGAGCTAAAATGATTATCTCACGAATAACCAAATGATAGTAATCTCGATTGGCTTTGAAAGTTGTTAAAACTTTCTTTCAATTATGGAATACTAAGAACGTAAGTGATACTTGTAACAGTTAAAATACATACATTTCGACAAGTACTTAAATAAATTCAGGGGTTTGTTTTTTATAAAAATTGAAAACCGACCCTAATTTCACATACTGTCCGTCTTGGAGTCTCCATTTATACTTTAAGTATACCGTTTCCAAAATGGAGTCTCTAGATCACGAATATTTAAATGTAAAATTATAAGAAACAAATCAAATGTGACATTGAAAACCACGATGAAAGCAAATAACTTGATTTACGATCTAAAACATAAATATCATCTATTTTTACATTACGGAATAAGTTTTAAGTTCTTACACGTCCCAGTACATGTATGGTGATATTTATAATAAAATAATAACCAATAGGAAATACTAAACTTTTTTCGTAACTTTCCTTACACGTACTTACCACCCAAACTTAAAACATCGAATAAGATAGAGTTAATGATAAAATAGAGTCGTTGTTTGAAGTTAAAACAAAGATTTAGGGGCCGAAACGCAGCATATTACCACCTCTTATTGCAAAAGTTTCAGTAGGTTTTGGCGAAACTACAGTCCAGAAAATCGTAATATCCGACATTGAACATCAGTCAAAAAATACTAAACGTATTCTTTGTTTGAAATTCATTGTTTGGTGAAGCTGGATTTATGTTGTTTAAATTGTTATTGTGGATATTTTCCATCTGAAAAAGGTTTCACTAAGTTTTGGGATCTGGGAACTGTGATCCCGTCCTCAGGTGAGATGGAACCTATCTGGTCATTTGGTTAGTGACGTCATAGTTTAATTATAAGAACAGCCGTTTAGATGAACTGAAAACATTCCCTTTGACGTATCCATGATCTAACCTATTTCCCAAAAGGGTAGTGACGGTGGAGCCGGTCCTGGGAGAGAGGTCGGGAGACCATCGGGTGACCCGAGGTGACTCCAGGGACCTGAACGACCGGGACGATGACGACGGAAGTCCTGACGAGAAGAGCCTCAGATTGAAAGGTAAGCCGGGAATGATTGACTGGTTGTTAAAGTCGCCATCTATATGCGTATCTATAATATGCGATTCAGTCTTTTTGCTCGGGTTATTAAATTAAAGAAGCAGGCAGAAACCTGTGAGGGATACGAATTTCCATCTTCGGTAGGACGTAAAACACCACGTACTTTGTCTAACAAATTACATTTTTTGTTTTATATTTCGACTACCTTTTGAGCACTATCTGAGTAAAGGAACATTGGTTAATAAGCGAAAACATGAGTTTAGTTTCCAAAAGAACAATGGATAATTTTGATGTAACTTTGCTGTAACTGGGAATAAATTCAAGTACCTTGAAATTTAAAAAGTAATTATTTGCAACGATATGAAACTGTATACCATGTTTTATGAACGTACGTTCATTTTAAGGGATTATAAAAGATAACTTAAAATAAAACTTACTTTGTTCGGTGAATCCGATTTTCTCCTATACTAATGTTTGAGCTTGAAAGATAGGGAGAGGACATAAAATCTACCTCTTTGTACATGAAAAGTTGAGTGAGTTGTTTGACACGACCAAAGCCTTTAATAAAAAATCCTCCTTGTCTAATATTGACTTGTCTAATATGATGTCAGGTAGGAAAAAATAAGGTACGAAAGAGAGGAACAAATATCACACCAAAATGGCTGCGGCTATAACCGCGTGATTAAAATAATTTTTTACTAAGGGAATGGAAATGAGGAGCATGATGGTCTAGAGTTGGACTAGAGCGCGAGACTCCAGTACCCGAGGTTCCAGGTTCTAATCCTGCCAAGTCTAAACTGAAGTAATTTGTAAATGTGTAGAAGGGTAAAATTAACCACCAAAATTGTAATTTGTTGAAAATTATGATCAGATGTTGTCCAGATACTACCAAGTTTATTTAAACGACTGGGTAATAGCAAACTGAACACGAACCTCAGTGGTAATTATACTAAGGGAATTGGTTTGCAAATCACTTTAGTGTTCGCTCTCACCACTTAATTATTGGGACTAATTATTGTCATCAGACCAATGCTGAACTAATTACCTTATGTGATTGAACTTATAAACAAAACCAGAACATGTGTTAATGAAAACGCTTAGAGAAATAAACTAAGGAATGCTGACCATCAAATCTTATAGTTTTCTAGCACCTGAAATGTTTAACACTCTTCCAGATAAAATTAAACAATCAAGCGTCTTTTTAGGATAATTTTTTTAAAGTTAAAATTTTTGATAACGTTTATTTTTTGTTTAAGATGGTTATTTAAGAATTTGAATTTTATCAGCTCAATATTTAATTATTCACAATGGCACTTTCTCATTGGCTAGGAGATTTTTTTGTATTTTTAATTCTTGTTACGTTTTTTATCTGATCGCTGTAATTTTTGTTTGTTTGTTAATGTAAAAAAAGGTTAGTCTAAATAATGAGCTGTTTATTCATAGGTTTGCAATGTTTTTTTCTGTGTAAGATATTTTTTATCTTCTCTCAAATAAAGCTTGAGAGATAAATGCAGCACTACTTTGCAAACAAAGGCGCTTGAGGAAATAATTAATAGCCGACTCGGTCCTCATGAACGCTTCATCCAAATGCGACAGCGACCTTAGATGGCGCTTTCGCCGAGTTGCGTAATCAAGTCAAGGTGCAATCATCAAAGGAACTACCCTTAATATAGGGCATAATAAGCCACACCAATGAATGGTTTCAAGCTTTGGCTTGGACGGGAGCTCACACTGTCGGAGGTACAAGTGCAAAGCAAGAGCTTCATGTTACCCCATCCACCTAGGCCTAAAGGCAATAGGTAGTCACCTTGTTGGCTCCTGTTCTACCTGACCTACCCGACAGAGTAACCACCAGCTGGTATAGCATATCAAGGATATAATGAAAAAGCACATTCAATAAATGCTCTAGCGAATCCTTCGTGTGGTGTTCACAAGGTACTCAGGCCAACTGGTACATACAAGGCTACAAACAAGACGCAATGCAGACGCTTTACGCCATGGGGTTTGAAGCAGAATCACGACCGACGACTGCGAATACGAGCATTAATTACAATACACTGAATGTTTCTAACATACGTGTACTCTTACTCGTCAAGATTGAAATCATCTCGATCTTCTAAGTGACAGATGGCACAGATGATCGAAACGATCCTCAATGTTACAGAGAAATAATACGCGCAAGGTACAACCACACAGGTCAAATTTTCAAAGGTCTTTGAACATATTGTGAAAGTCACGAGTGAAGCATAAGCCAAGATACAGAGCTCAAATTCTGGAATTAAGTAGCCTCCGTTAAGTATTATGAGAAGCATCGCTTTCGTGGCCTACCTGCTCGATTCAACGGCCGCGAGTTTTACATTGGTATCTTCCAGATGACCTTTAATTAAAGCAACTGTAGGTGAATCCTGTAATTTTTTGTAACCAGTGATGTCACCCATTATCGTAATCGAGGGTAATAACGTTATTTTAGTCAACACACTAGATGAAAACTCACTGACGAAAAGCGACATCAGGAACCAATGAACACGACATCGATTTTGATAAATTAAATAGGTGGAAATAACAAGACAGTGTAAGAAAACTTACATTTTAAAACTGGATAGGGTACGAGGTTTAGTTTTATTTACTTAATGTCCTTAACGAATATGAATTAAAAAATATTTAGAGTTAAAATTTCAACAATGACAGAAAGACTCAAATCAAAGAAATCTTACACTGGAAATGATAAGATATTGATTTTTACAAGCTAACAAAACGTTATCACGTAAAATGTCCTCCGTGATATATTATGATAGATAACATTTTAAGTTAAATTTAAAACACCTCATTTAACTAATCAAACGATTATTTGTGTGTTTTAGAAGTTTTTAATTTTTAATTCACCAAAAGTGAGCCATAAAAACCGAAAACATTTATAACGTAAACAAATATTTGTTAGTGGTAAAACTTTTATTCAGAAAAATTATAAATCCATACAATTAAAAAAAATGTAAAGCTAAAATACCAAAAAAAACTAATTAAAATTTTAGGGATTTTTTAACCAGGGTGTTCCTGGCGGGGTAACCCCTTTAATTAAACCATTGCATTATGCCAAAGAGGTAAGGAACCAAACACACTTACCTCGAATGGCCGGCCTGGTTTTCAGGCCTACTACAACTAAACTAAACAGAATAACAAAAAAAACGTATATTCTACTTCATGTTGTTTTTTACCTCTTGCCAGTAAATCAGGACATCAGGACAGTCGTTATCACTGTTTTCTTTTTAAAATTTCATCAAAATCTTATAATGTTTCCTTTGATAATTAAATCATACACGTTATATGATTTCATGTTTAGTATTAGCTCAAACATTATTTATACCATCTTTATCCTCAATGGTAGCAGATTTTATCCAGAGCTAAAGCGAGTCTGTTTTTAATGTTTCGTAGTATTAACTATTATTTATCCATCGACCTTTATTTGTTTTTTTTGTAATAAAATGAAATAAAATGTCAAAATTTGTGAATTTCGTCTGGCATTGAATAAGGATTTACTACTGTGAAACAAGATAAATGTTATTATTTAGACGCAATGCGCATTTTCCATCACGATATTATGAAAACAAAGTTTCACGACGTCTCGAAACATTAATTATTTGACTAGAGGTGTAATTTCGCCAAGATGATACCATGGGATCGATTGTCCCCTATTTTTGCCAATATCTTCATGGAGTTTGAGCAAAAAGCATTGTCCAACACCAATTTTCAAAGCCGATCTCAAACCGAGGGTTTGGTGGAGGTATGTCGATGACACATTCGTGGTTTTCCCTCATGGAACGATAAACTAAAAGAATTTTTAGACCACTTTAAATAGCGTATCCCCTTCCATTCGTCTTACAATGGAAGAGGAAGACCAAAACAAATTGGCTTTTTGGATGTGTGCGTTGAAAAAGATAGAAATTTGCTTAGGACATCTGTTTTTAGAAAAAAGACACACACAGGGCAATACTTAAATTTTCAATCTAACCATCAAATTTCTGTCAAAGAAGGGGTTGCTTTCTCTTTATTTGACAGAGCAAAGAGCATTTGCTCAAACCAAGATGGGCTGATTGCCGAATTCAGTAAAATAGAAAGAGATTTGGTTAGTAATGGATACCCTCAATCTATTATCAGAAAGAGTAAAAATCGTAGGGTTAAACAGAAAGTGGCTGATGCAGAAAAGTTCGTTCCCATGTCAATTCCTTATGTGCCGGGACTGTCGGAAAAAATCAGGAGAGTAGCTAGGAAATTCAAAATAAGAACTGCTTTTACAACTCAGAATACACTTAGGCAATGTCTCGTTAAAACCAAACCAAAAAATGACACTCAGGAATCAAAAAACTGTATTTACAGAATAAATTGCAATAATTGTTCTAGGCCGTACTATGGCGAGACAAAAAGACCATTAAACGTTAGAATAAAGGAACATAGGGAAAATACGAGAAAGGGCTTAGTTGAAAAGTCAAAAATTGCCCACCATTGCTGGTCTGAAAATCACCAAATGAATTTCGAAGAAGCTAAGATAATACACCGGGAACCTCATTTTTTCAAAAGAAAACTAATTGAAGCCTCCTACATGAAATTAGCAGACCAACCAATTAGTCAATCTTCGGTTGAGATCCGGCCATTGTGGCTGCCAATTCTTAGTAAAGAACTTAAGGATAGGGAAAATAAAGTACCGGTAAATGATATTCATATAAATCCGAATCAAAATTCTCATGGTATGCTAACTCGTAGTAAAGCTCGTAAGGGGCATTAGCTTTTTGTTTTAAGCATAAAATTGGAAAAATAATGGGTTTTTTGCTCTGTAAAGTTAACTTTGTACTACAATTAATTTTTTTTTTTTCAGGTACATTAGATAGGATTTGCATTTTAGTATAAAATAATAATAATAAATCCCGTTGGACGTGTTTCGCCTGGATTTCGGAATTTGGCGGCGGCCATTTTGTTTCCGGTTCCGGTGGGACACGCCCATTTCTTTCAGTTGTCTTCGAGTCTTCGTGACGAGCGGATGTGTTTGGTTTCTTTTGTGTAATGGTTAGTGTATGTTCGTTTGTAGGTTTTTTTGACTGCTTTAAACTTTTTAGTTTTCAGCTTTAACCAGGTCGTTATCCTGTTTCCTCTCAATCTTTAATTAAATTGGTGCAGATAATTAGATATTAGTCTCACCTGAGGAGTCGTGGATCAGATTCCAGATTAACTATTATTTATCCATCGTCCTTCTTCAAGATTGACTTTTACATAATATCGTGATGGAAAATGTCCGCAATAAGAATCTAAATAATATCATTTCGTCTGAAGCATTATGGAATAAATGATTTTTACCATGGAAACAAGATAAAATTGGTTAATTGTTAAAGATCAATGGTGAAAAACTGTCTTTGAAGTAAAATATGCCGTATATAGCACCCTGTATTAGAATACTTAAGTAGGACACTATTTCACATAGGTAATAAAATTAATAAAAAAAACTGAAATCTGATGTTCTGTGTCCCTCTAATAATACAGTTATTTAGTAGCAAACCCATTAAAAGCTCTCTTAATGAATGAGACCGTGCAATTCCTTGACCACGATCTTCAACCACAGTAATTGATGTCTCCAGAACACGCTAGCAAGATCCAGTACAAAACCCTTTCAAATTTCCTCAGTCCTGTTAGGGTGAAATCTTGTAGTGAACATTCATATTAATGTAAAATGCAAACACTTAATAAGTTTTATTTTATGATAAAACTGTTTAAATAAAATTAAGAGTTTTGCCTGAAATTGCTTGGAATTATAATAATTTTGGTTATTTTTACGTGTTTTTTTACAGAAAAGCCGAAATCTATCTTATTTCAAGTTCTGTCTGTGTGTCTCTCTGCTTAAACGTGGAAAAGATAGCACAATAATGAAACATATTTTCATTATTCTACATCTCTTGGAGAAAGTTTTTTAAATGGATTTGTCTAATCTCTAGGAGGGTAATAGCAATTTGAGAACACATAGGCGTTAAGTAAATGACGTCATATGGACGTGAAAACAGCTGTTTAGAGGAACTTAAACATATGCCTTGAGTAACCTACTATTCATCCAAGGCCTGGTGCTGTTAGTCCAACTTGTCACTTTTTTACTACAACCTCTTGTTAAATTTAAAAATAGTTCTTTAAAACGCTTTAACGATTTAGATTAAAATTGAACTCAAAAGATTAATGTTTAACTGTTCTGGATTGCAATATATTTATGAAATAATTTAACTAACACCATTAAAACCAGCCGATAAAACTGAACGAAGCAGTATTTGCTATTTTAAGCTCTCTATTTACAGTTGTAATATCTTCAATTAATTAGTTATTTTCGGTTTTGTAAACTCCTTGCTAGTCATGGTTATTTTTAACCATTGGAAAAAATAAATAGTTAATAAAAATCTATGACTGTGGTTCCAGAGAAAGGTTACATTTACTGCCCAAGGTAAATAAATTACGTCATGTATGGGCGCTGCATGTTATTCTTAAGGGTAATCTAAAAAGAAATATCTTCCTTATTTCTCAATATTTTTTATAAAACTTTGTATACAGGGTAAGGTCACATTACCTAATAAAACTTACACACAAAGTATGTTATTATCTTCGGGAAAGGGGATAGATTTGTTAAATGTAATTTACATTTACGGTTAAGGGAGAAAGTCTGATTCAATTAACTTATTCCGTTTATTTTTGTAAACCCAATATAAATACTGTACGCCGTCTCTTTTCTCTCCAGAGTAAGTGAAGATTTATACGTGTAACGGATGCGAGGCGATTTTTCCTAATCTTCCGGAAACAAATGGAATTTCGTCGTGCCGCCGTCCGGCAGCGCTAGTATCGCCGAGGCCGTGGTGTGAGTTAGTGTCCCTAGAGCGCGTTGCTGTCTGGCCCAGCGTCGTATCGGCTCCCAGATTAATAGCCTACAGATTGCCCCTTGTGATCAAACCCACCCCCACTGCTACAACTCCCACGCTCATCCTCCTTATCACGGCACTCCTGTGTCGATAGCACGTGCACCCCGCGTGACCTCGTCATCGGCAGCAGATTTATTGGCGAATAATTCTCTAAAACTCTATTTATAACCCCTTAAAAACTGAAGTTGAAAAACCCAGATTTTAGATAAACACACACCTCATATCCCCCTCTCCAGATGTAAAAATAAACCATTTTAACAGGTTTTATTGGATAGTGAGACAGCTGTTTACGAAGTTTCGCAAAAAACTGTTAAAGTAACAGTTAGAAAGAATGTTTTTAGTATGCTCCATACGAACCATATACCAAATTTGATATTGTTCAGACCAAGAGAATAGGTTGTAGTACCTCTGTACAATCCGTACGCAAATTATGGATTCAAGACCAACAAAAACTATACTTCAATGATACAAATATTCTAATTTATCTAATTGTAAAATAATGCTAATTAAATGAAATTCTTTGTATTTATTTATTTAAAATTTCATATTCATTCTTAGGCATAATAATAAGTACCTTCCTATTTAACACTGATTCGCACACTCAGTACAAAGTATGGTTACACTTCTGTTATGTAAATAAAGCCTCGATTCGTTTGCAGGCCCCCCTACTAGATGACGGCAGGATTTAGATTAGATTAGATTATTGAAATAGCGACCATACCACAAGGTAGGTATTTTAAGCCAAGTATGAATGAGAGTTGATTGTAAGATGATTGTGGCGCGATCTTGTAGTCTTGTTACTGACTAAGGCTGACATGTTCCTTAGACAGGACTGTTAATTAATAGTCCAAAATTATAAATAATTTGAAGTTTAGATATTGCCAAATCGCTACAGTCTTTTTTCGTAAATCATTCCGCAAGATCAGCAGGGCCCAAAAAGCGTCGTTTAAAACCTTAATTTCGGGAGTTAAACTTAATTTTAAATTTTTATAGAGTTCATCTATATAAATAAAATTAGAGTTTTGTCTGTACATTGCTCAGAATTATTCATTTTTTAGTTATTTTTACTTTTCGTGCGTTAGAGAAGCCGAAATCAGTCTTATCTCAATTTTTGTCTGTTTGTCTGTGACGCTCCAGGAGGCATTTTACGCCGTCTTCTCCGAAAAAATGGGAGAACTGATTACAATGAAACATATGTATTCTCTACATTCCAGAGAAGGTTTGTAAGTGCTTGAAATTTCCCGCCGCCCATTGAAAAGTAAATAACGAGCATTTAAAACCCCACTTTTACGCGATATTACTCGCATTTTGATTCAGTTTTCAATGAATAACCTACTGGTAATAATCAGCTGTCTTTGTAGTTTAAAGATTTAATAGAAATAAAACAAATAGCTGTTGAATCAATATTAGTTAGTTTATATTGGTCATTGATTTAAACCCATTTCGAAATCATACTATATTAAAAAGTTATTTTAACGTATAACTAATAATAATAATGGTATAAATGTTCTAATCTATTTAATTGTAAAGTAATGCTAAATAATAAAGCTGGGTATTCATTTATTTTCTTTGTATTGATTTGTTTAGGATTTCAGGTTTACATTTTGGTATGATGATCTTTCTTCTTCAAACTGAATCCTACAACCCGTACAAAGGACGGGCTTACTGCTAGTTTCATCAATGAAAATACTTAAAAACCTGAAAAGGTGGAAAATGATTACTAATTACATGTACGAATTGATTGAATTAATGATGAATATGGCCTGAAAACTAGCCTTCTGGAATAAACAAATTTTGAACGTTAAATAAATGACGGTGCCTTCATCAGCGCCCTCGGAATTGCAAATATCGCAATGACGCTATTGACGGTCGTTATTAATCAGTCGCTATTGACGTCGGTCACAAAGATCATCCGCTATTATCGCTACGATTAGCGACCGTCTTTTGTGTGTTTGTAAAATTTGTTCGTCCTAAATTTGACTGGGACGGTGGCGTCGTTGTGTAATCCAGCTACTTAGAGGTCACGAATTGTGTATAGTTGTGAGCGATGGTGGGTGTAGATTAACGTCCGGAATTGAATACTACGTTCGTCCACAAACACCATCCTCATAATTACTAAACCAGTTCGTAATTTAGAGGGAAAAGTTGTTCATATCCCGCGTGAAACTGCCTCAGATGCAATTGGTTGTTGTTACTTAATCAATTAACAGTCCTGTCTAAGACTTAGTCAGTAACAAGACTAAAAGATTGTGCCACAATCATCTTACACTAATTTCTCATTCATACTTGACTTAAAATACCTACCTGGGGAAAATCACTGTAGCAGGTGCGGATTGAGAATCTACGCAGAGACAAAAGAAGATGGAAAAGGTTAATCAACCCACCGGGAGATAGGAGCTGCTGAACCTATGATTATTACGTATACTAATGCAATCCATGTGCAAAGATTATGTTTATTATATTGTCATAGGCCAGATGATCTACATGGACAACTGGCGCATGCTCATGTACCTCGGCACGCCGGTTATGCCCGACCTCAACTCCCTCATCTCCACAGGACTTTACATCAATGATCTCTCCATGCACGATTTCAGCAGGTAAAAAGGTACAAATCGACTTTTCACTTTGTATTGGTCAGGTAGATAAAACTCGTGTTGAAGTAAAACACATTTACACTCGGTTGTCACAATTTTAACGTTTATTTGTTGATTGAATCATTAATATGCTTCGGTTATTAATTACTGGGTTATTAATTTGGAAATTAGATATTTTTTCATGCAAGGAGTATTGGGAAACTACGTATGCTTTTGAGGTGGAATTTAGGGAACGTGGACGAATGACATACCTTTTTCACGTAATCTATGTGAAATTTTTAAATTACAAAAAAATCATATACGACACAAAAAGATTTTTAAAGCCACATTTTTTATTCGATAATCTTATAAAATATGTCATTTTGGAGATCTAAAAATATACAAAATAGATCTTAAACTGGTGTCTGAGGAAGCTTGCATGAATCTATCACATATTAAGTTAAACGAATAAGCGATACCATTGCCGCTTGCACGGACTTAAGTTAAAGGAAATTTTCGGGGATGTTTTTAATCTTTATAATATGCGGAATAGTATCAGGATCGAAATAAATTATCCAATAATCATTATTACTTAAAATATAAAATTCTGAAACTTGAAATGAATTCCATTAGTCTTTCAAAGTGGTTGTCTGACACCTCAATATTTTAGTATACTGTATTTCTAAACGTCGTAAAAACGTATTAATACAAATCATCAGACTTCCTCATTCAATTTATACAATACTTTTCGATGTCCTTTTCAAATTATATTTGTGTGTCTCCCTTGACTAGAATTAAACTATTCAACATTTGAGAACATCCATTTGTTCTATAAAACATTCATATGTGTTTCTGTATAACAAGTGTGTTAAAAAAATTATTTTTCAACATATTGTATGGGAAAAAATTTAAATGAACTTTCAAAACATGAGTATTTACAAAATAAGTATTGATAAAAATATGAGTATATACTGAATTTTTATTACCAGCCAATGCTTCGGGTGGTTATAACCTAAGAGATGACTAATTATTGAAAAAAAAGATTCCACAAAAATATTACTTGCCTTTTAAATCTCAGAGGCCATATTATTAAACGCGCTCTACGTGGACACCACATTATTTGATACTTCCTCTTTGAGCCGCTGGAACAGCGACGCTTTCTCTTTGACTCTAGAACATCATATTATTTTACATCCCCTCATCAGCCTGCAGAGACGATAGTATGTGATTTTTTCATTGACTCTTTACACCATATTATTTTACATTCGCTCTTTGATCTGCTGAGGTATATGGCACTTTCTCTTTGACACCTTATCATTTTACATCCCCTTATGTCAGACATGGTTTAGTTTTGTATGGAAACAAAATGAGCGAACGTCTAAAGGGTGAACAGCATGAGGAGACAATAAGGAACCACCTCAGGATTCTGGGAGGTGTTTGTCAAAAATAATTATTAACAACTAATCCTTTTCATCAAATACCGAATTTTTTGACCAAAAGGGATGATCTTTTATTTTTTTGAAAAAAGGAAATTAGTTTGAAGCTTGAGTGAAGGTAATCTGAGTATCCGAGGAAATACCGCCGGTGAAAAGACAACTTTTTCAAGAAGGAAACTCCACAAAAAAGCAAACTCTCACAAAACCTCGAAGAGATGTATGGGAATATGATGGGATATGTCCACAAAAATATTACTTAAGTTTAACTCTCAGAGGCAATATTATTAAACTCGCTCCCCGATGACACCACTTTATTAGATATTCCCTCTTCGACCCACAAAGACAGTACTATACGACACTTTCTCTTTGACTCTTAGACACCATTTTATTTTAAATTCCTCCTTTGACCCGCTGAAACAGTAGTATATGACACTTTTTCTTTAACTCTTTGACACCATATTATTTTACATCCCCTCTTTCACCTGCTGAAACGATAGTTTTTGAAACTTTCTCCTTCTCCCACAGAGACCTGATGCTGGCCGGCACCCAGCAGTCCGTGGAGCTCAAGTTGGCGCTGGACCAGGAGCAGCAGAAGTCCAAGAAGCTGGAGGAGTCGATGAGGAAGCTGGACGAGGAGATGAGACGCACGGACGAGCTCCTGTACCAGATGATCCCTAAACAGGTGGCGGACAGACTACGCACCGGGGAGAATCCTATAGATACTTGCCAGGTAGAGTGCAAGAGCTTAGGACACCATAATCGTGGAGGCTAACTGACTTAAATTAGAATCGAAATCCACAACAATGTTTTACTACGCCTTACGGTTCCTAAATACAGAGGGATAGAGAATAAAAAAAGGAAAATACACAACACAGTTCATAGAATAATACGATAGAATAAGGAGAAAGTATCGTTTTCGTCAGAATTTTTAAATCTGAGTTTTTGGTTTGTATATCCATTTTAAAGCCCGCTGAATCGAAAATAGGTTTTTAGAGTGATATCTGTCCGTGTGGGGAGGAGGTTGTGCAAAAGCCTAGAGTTTAGACTAATGGTCATGAAATTCGGTATGTAGGTAACAACCCATGGTATCTCGGACTAATTATTTTTCCATCTTTTTTCATTTAAGGCTATTTTACCTGTAAAACCCCTCAAAACAAGTGAAATAACAATTTCTCCCAAACGGCTTTAAATATTTTGATGAAAATTGTATGACTTATAGTCCTTAATGAGACAAACAAAATGACACCACCTGGAGTTCTCAGAACATCGTAAAAAATAAACTTTAAAATTCAAATGAATTTAATAGTTTTGTCATAGTAAAAAAAATAAATAAAAATTACTCAGCGAATTTCCAAATCAATAATATAATAATAATAATATATGACAAGTTTGGTCAAAATCTGTCGATAAACATGAATTTTTGCCTATTCTCAATAAGATTAAAATGGGAAAGAGTGAGTAGGTTTGCTGCTGTGAGGAACACTGAAAGTAGCCATTTATACCATCAAAAATTTTATTTTTAACATTTATACCAACTTTCATCAACATCTGTCCATAAATATAGGAGTTTGCCTAATCTCCATGATTAACATGGGAAAAGAGTATGCAGGTTTGCTGCCATGATAAACACATAAACTATGATTTTTTAGCACAAATGTATGGATCTCAACCACATGAAGCTAAATATCAAGTTTCATCCAAAAATATTAGATAATAAGTGAAAAATTAATTTTTTAATCCTCCATAAGATTAACATTGGAGCCTCAAAAATACAACGTACTGTGTTTAGATTTTTTTATATCTCGGTAACCGTTGAAGATAGAGAAAAACTTTAAGGAACTTAATTGTGTAGTTTTTTAAGCTGAATGCAATGGTGAAATATAAAATTAGAAATTTTAGAAACTACTTGTGAAAAACGCAAAAAACCCCATTTTGGGGTACAAAACCCCCCCAAACTACCCGTTCCCATTGACCGATATGTCTGGTTTACGAACTCGTCCGAGCATTTGTAGGAATACACGTCTCTACCAAATTTGGTCTCGATCGGACCATTTTTACGAGAGTTATCGTGTTTACAGACACACACATATATATATATATATATATATATATATATATATAAATTTTAACGACTATTGTTTTTTTGGTCTCTGGGCACCTAAAGAAGAAAATGACACCACCTGGGTTCTCCAGGGTTTAAAATTCTAAACAAAGGTAAATTTTTAAGAAAGAAAACGAAATAAATTATCATTTTCAAATATTATTCTACGATTAGGAGTTTTTAAGGAAAATGTTATCTTCATCTAGCGGTAAACGCAGTACGTTGTCCAATCCAATAGTAGTCTTATGGAGATTTTTTTAAATGGAATTTATAATACAGCTTTATATAGTAGAAGTTTATTTTAAATCTTTGGATAGTAGTCAAATTGTTTGATTATACCGTAAACCATTGTTACCACATCCCTGAATAAACTACTTTGTTTACATTCCAAGTTTGTGCCTAAGGTTTGTGTCAGCTGATACCACTCTTTTGTCACGGTAATCACGACCAGGACGTGTTGCAGATGTTCGACGGCGTGTCTATACTGTTCAGCGACGTGGTCACATTCACGGAGATCTGCTCCCGCATCACGCCCATGGAGGTCGTCTCCATGCTGAACGCCATGTACTCCATCTTCGACACCCTTACTGAGCGCAACCGCGTCTACAAGGTTAGCTATTAGCTAATCCACAGCTACTATTCACGCTTTCAACCCTTATCTGTACTGTTAAAGCAAGACTTTCTGTGTAATCAGTCTAACCTAGTTCAGTGAGGGCGTGTTTCAATAAAATATTGTCATCTACAGTTTGAAGTGAGTGAAGTTAAAGATTGCCGATTGGTTTTAACTATAAAACTCGTACTGTACCTATTATTATCATTATCTTTCTGAAATGGTGACCTTTTGTGTTGTTACTGTCTAAGGCATTTTGGTTCGTATCCAATAAGGCTATTGGTTTTGATTATCCCGACCTAGTCAAACTGTAGTCAATATGATGAAAATGTTGTAATCAGTAACATCTATTTTAACCAAATTTTTAATTACAATCATTCAAAACTATTCTTCTATACATTACCTACGTAACCAGCAGTGAAGTGTCGAATTAAATATAAAATATTGATATCTACGAATTAAGAGCTACAGTAGTCTAATTATGAGTATGAACCAATTTCAAATTAGTCAAAAATTATCATTGTAAAATAGAACATCAATAAAAATCAATGTTCTAACAATGTTCGGTGTACATATCTGTAGAAAAGCCATAAAATCCTTGATCTTACTGATCGCTTTTTAGAGTTATTTTTTTCTTTACGTGTTAATATGCTAGCACAATGGTGCTTAGCTCCTTCTCATATTCTCCACTCTCATAAAATTCAACTAACCTATTGTTGTAATAGTAACGGATTGTAAATGAGAACTCGATTGATAAAAAAAATCCATCAGATGATGTACACAGGTGATCTACAAGAAAGGTGTAGATACCTGAAGTATCGGAAATGATCTCCACTCTTTCTATCACCGCTGCTATACAAATCAGTTCAAAAATAAATGTTTTAGTAGCCATGTGTCAGTGCGTAACGGTGTGATGACGAGTTATAAACTTAACTCACTTACAGCTGAAGGTGAGTCGATTAGATTGTAATTCTACTCACTGAACATTTTAAGTTTGACGAGTACTAATCTCTCGGTGGGGGGGTTAGCATTTCATTTCAAGCGAAAATTGCAACGATAGTAAAGTCATCATAAGAAAATCTGTTTAGAGGAACTGAAAACATCTTTAGACATATCTTTGATCTCCGAAAGTTAAGTAACTAAGAGAACAACTAATTTAGTACTGTATTATGTAGAGTTAATAAGCTAATATTAGCTTCAATTGAGACACACAATGAAATTGATTGCATGAATGAAATCACACGGAGGCATGTATGCATGAGTTGTAACTAATGCTGCGGATGCCAACAATGACATCCGAACAGAACATGACCTAGCGCATTAATTTGAATTATTGTCAGCTATTCTAACAACCGCATGACTGTTTACGTTCTTTGTATGGTCTCCAGAAACAAATTGTGTTAAGAAAGATACTCTATATATTTATCAAAATTAAATGTAATTAAATTTTAATTTATCAAATTTTACAAATTCTAATGTGCAGTGTTCTAATGGCGTTTTTGAATTCACATATTAGTGGAAGTGAGGAATTAAAATAATTGTCGAAATTAATTACTGTAATTTTTTACGTAGCTTTTTTACAAAAATGTTTTGTGTAATCTATGTATTTTTGTTAAAAGGATTTAGGTTTTACTTAGTGTCTATTTCAAAACCCATTCTCTGCAGGGAGTTGCCTTTTTCCAGGGTAGAGAAGTCGACAAATATTCACAAATTTTAAGCAATTTTGTTCAGCGAAGTTTTTTTCTGAAACCTTTTTACTTATTCTCGTGTAAATTTATCAGTTTTTCAGACTATTATCCAGAAATTGATAATTGACTTATAAAAATGTTCACGAAACTCCAAAGAACTTTAGATTTATTTTTGAAAATTGGACACAATTCTAAACCATCTAATTCATAACTAATAATAAATGATTTAGATGAAGAATTATTTTCCTTTCATTCACTTATTTTGATTTTAGGTAAATACAGTATATATAATAAGTTATCTTGCTTTTAACACAAGTCATAAAACCTGTACAAAGAACAGGCAATCAGCCAGCAATATAAAAAGTATATTTTAGTTCAATATAAAATCAACACATAAACGTCAACTATTCGTCTATCTAAAAATATTTCCAACGGAAACAACAGCGAATGTAGACTAATCAATAGAGAACATTTTATGTCCACATAGCTCTCCTAGGTGTAAAAGCCGCTATTTTCAGACACTGTTTAATCAGACTGACTTTATTGCATTTTCGTGGTAGATCGTTATTTAATCAAAACAACCTCATTAGTTTTAGTCACGCTGAATTTCATTACATGTGCAATTCGTCACAGTGAACTACTGCTGTATATGCAGTACTGTTGGGCCGTCTACACACGGAGCTACTGAAAAGTAACTGTGACGCGATTACTAACTAGTTTACTTTCAGTCACTTCTTATGCAATTCAATGGGACGCAATTGTACTACAATTTCATCAGTGAATTCATTTAAAAGATGTGAAACATTCCACATCTTCAGTTAAACTACACACATTTTCTGAACGTGAAATTACATCATAAAATTATAGAGAAAGTCACTTGATTTTTAAATTTTTAATTACATAAATTTATCAAATATTACACCATTTTTGTATCCTACTATTCAACTACTTGGAGGCCATGAATTGTTAATAGTTGTAAGCGATTGTCGGTGGGTGTGGTGTTCTCTTGTGTGGATTAAAGTCCGCACTATTGAATACTACATTAATTCGCTAATACCATCCTCATAAATTAGACCAGTTCGAAATTCAGAGACAAATTATGATGCGGACCCCACGTTTAACTGTTGGTCCCTTAGATGACCATTGATTATTAGGCTATTAAATGAAAGTCTTTTGACAGTAATTTTACAGAAGTGCAGTTGGATTAATAATTGGGTCCTTAATACACTAAGAAATATAAAAAAACTGTATTTTAGGATTTTCACGTTTTTACATGGATATATCTTAGCTCTGGGTGGGGGGTTGGCAATATGCGCGACCAAAAATTGAAACACTGATGTCATTTGGCTAGTGACATCATAGCTTGGTTATTAGAACAGCTATTTAGATGAACTCAAAACATATCTTTTAGCCATATCCATAATCTATCCAGTTTTCCACATGGATGTAAATGCAAACATTTTCAAGGGATACATGTACATGCATACAAATTGGAACAAAAGTATAAGCTGAATTAAAATCACTTTTTGGTTTCAGAGAGCCCCAAAACGAAACTTTATTGAAAACTTACATTCGAAAATGTTGACTACCATACTTTCTGCGTTAAGTAAAGTATACGCGGGAGAAAGTAAAAGTAGGCCTATCATAAGTTAACACTATTATATTGAAAGTGGAGCTTGGTGAGATTCAAATATAATACTCATATTATTTTATAAATCGACTAAGAAAGTCGTTTGTCATTTCCACCGTGTCTATTGCTGGATAGAAGTTTCATTTATCAAATCTGCACGCCTGCATGACCCCGCATGTTTATTGAGTGTTGTATTGACCTTGCACGTCTTTATACTCGTATTGCTTATTTTTTACGAAGTCGAGCACTTTTCTGAATGAATTATAACAGATGAATTGCGATGATTGAAAGTATCATTTCCCAAGTACTAGATACTCGAATATTCAACCGAACAATATGATAATTACTTTCAGTTGTGTAGTTCCTTTTGTAAAATTATCATACAAAAGTATACTCGATTTGGTGTTTCCAATATTAAACTATACTACCACAGTAACGCACTCTAAATTTTTCAAATGGTTTCAATTGCTCCATATATTATTCGAATCATTTTGTCGAATATTTTTCATTTGATTGCACGTTACGGTGTTTGACACAGTACGTACATAGTACATACTTACTACATGTGATATTTGTGAGGTAATGTTATTTTAGTAGTAGTCATATCCTCAATTTTTATAGTTTACAAATGATATACCTAGAAGGTAAAATAACATCGCAAAATTTATTATATTTGAAACATAATTGGTGTTTGTCAGAAGGAAATACAGATGTTGGTATACATCGACATGCGTGTGTTCTACCTAAATTTAAGATTTAAGGGTTTACCATCTACAAGATGAAAAATCCTGAGTTGTACTTTTTATTTTATTAGGAAAACTTCTACCTCTACAATACCAGGTGTCCATAAAGTCTCGCCCTGATTTCAGACATTGATGTTGCGGAAACCACTAATTTTATGCATAACATAATTTGAATTTCTGGAAGAGAATTTAATAACGTTTAAGATGATAATCCAGCCGAGTTATGATTATGAGGTTATAACGAAACGTAAACATGTAAACAAAGTATTACTATTTCTATACACGATTCTTTTGTTTCACTAGGACTTAATTAAAAAGTATATAAAAACGCATATGTTTTTCTGATAAATTGACATTTAATATTTTATGGGAAGGTAAACCGAAACATTGTAGACTTTGGAGAGTTTAATACCCCCTCGCCTCATAGGTCCACATTTATTATAGATTATTTTTAGCGAATTTCCCATGGGGAATATGTTATTACCGTAGGTCTCACGGCAAGACCTAAGCCCGGAACCATGTTACTTTTTCGTTTTGAGGTGCCTAGAGACCAAGAGCAATAGTCTTTAAATATATTACACACACACACACACACACACACACACACACACACACACACACTCATACATACATATATATGTAACTGTGAACAAGATAACTCTCGTAAAAATGGTCCGAGAATAAATTTGGTTATTGTGTATTAATACCTTTACTCGTACGAGTTCGTAATCCAGATATATCGGTTAATCGGATCTGGTAGTTATCTCAAAAATGGGGATTTCCTTTTTTATGTAAGTTTTTCAAATTGGTATTTGCCTTCATGTGATTGAGATCCATCCATTTATACTTTAAGTCATCGTTTATGTGTTTATCAAGGCAGGTAACCTGCAAACTCTATTCCCATGTTGATCATCTGGAGAATAGGTAAATTTATTGACAGATAGATAAAACTTGTCATATATTATTATTGTCTTATTACCGATTTGGGAATTCGATGGGTACGCAGGTCTGCTGCGATGGGAGTATTTAATTTACTATAAAGTGGAATAACAATAAATACCATAACTCATGAATTGTTTACGAAAACAAGATCAGAAAGGCAGGATCAGAAGTCGCCTACAAGATGTTTAGCTCAATGTAACAAGAGCGAACTCATTGAGATAGTTCCAGGATCAACCCATAGATGGCAGCACTGCTGACAATGACGTCGAATAACAAGCTCACTAGATGCCACTACCTGCTACTTAAGATGTACGCTAACAAAGATATAACTAAAATTAAAGGTTAAAATACCTGCAGTACTGTCGGTGATCTTCAATTGTTATGGTGCTGACGACCAATGGTTTCGGACTTAAAAGTCCATTATCAAGTCAGAATACCAATATTAAGTAGTAAAATTAAAAATTTATCCTCAACACTGACGTAGTGATAAGTCGTCTTGAAAATTATGAATTTAGGGCGAGAGCGTGGCGAAGCCGGCGAACGGTGAGTCATGACCATTGGTCGTCAGCACCATAACAATTGAAGATCACCGACAGTACTGCAGGGTTTTTTAACCTTTAATTTTAGTAAAATCAGTGATCTGGAGGCTACAATGGTCAAAAATATAACGGTACGTAGCTCTGAAATGGTTAAGAAGTCCCGTGTTGCTGCCATAGACAAAACTTCATCCCGTTATTATTCGGTTCCTTTATCAGGGCGTGACTTTGTGGTCACCCGGTTCGAGTGAATATTCGAGTGGTAGAGGTAGTGGAGAGTGCTCGACCCCGATGGATGTCGTAGTCTGTGTCTCTGTTGTGTCTGTGGCACGGGTGTCTAGGCCGTATCGAGAGGCAGCTCCTGTGACGCCGGTGGTTCTGTCCGCCAGGTAGAGACCATCGGCGACGCCTACATGGTCGTCTCCGGAGCGCCGCAGTCCGAGAACAACCATGCCGAGAAGGTGTGCGACATGGCGCTGGACATGGTGGAGGCCATCACCGACCTCAAGGACCCGTCCACAGGTATAGTAGCAACTATCTAGTCTTCAAAAAGTCACATTTTTTAAGGATTGTTCAGTTCTAGAAGCCCGTCAAGTTTAGGCGTCAACCGCGTCGTTATGGAGTTTGTTTTGCAAAAAGTTTCACTTTTGCTGTTAATTGGCATCCTCAGAGGCTCGGAAGAGACTGAAGGGTGTTTGTCCGATTGTAGGTATGCGGAAGGGTCAACTGTCCTGGTGTAGGTGGGAGTTAGGATGGCCGGATGGACTAAAAGTTCAATAGGTTTCTCATTGTAATACAGTAACGTCAATTACAAATTTCCTTGAAAAAGTCCATCTTCAACAACCGCCTATATCTAAATATATAAAACAAAGTCGTGTTAGTTACACCATTTATAACTCGAGAACGGCTTGACCGATTTTAATGATCTTTCAATTTTTACTTTCTCCCCTTATACATAGTACCTATATGGAGAAAGTATTGTTTTCGTCAAAATTTGAGTTGAGGGTGGATATATCCGTTTTGGGGTCCCCTGAATCCAAAAAAGTGGGTTTTGGCGTGATGTCTGTCCGTCCGTGTGTCTCTGTGTGTGTGTGTGTGTGTGTGTGTGTGTGTGTGTGTGTGTGTGTGTGTGTGTGTGTGTGTGTCTGGATGTGTACAGTGCCACAGCCTACCCCGTTTGTCCGATTTAGATGAAATTTGGCATGTATATATA
The DNA here is from genome assembly GCA_023375725.1 of Nephotettix cincticeps. Classification (NCBI taxonomy): domain Eukaryota; kingdom Metazoa; phylum Arthropoda; class Insecta; order Hemiptera; family Cicadellidae; genus Nephotettix; species Nephotettix cincticeps. Next base: position 18,961,029 of record CM041789.1, on the reverse strand, counting down.
TAGTCACCGTATCTCCAGGTGTTTTTTTTTTCATTTTTTTGAATTTTTGATTTTTAAGGGTAGTTCACCCCTAAAAACCCTTAAAAAACGTGAAAAATCCAATTTTCTCAAAAACGGCTCTAACGATTTTGATTTCGGCTCTAACGGATGTGAAAATGACGGTTCAAAAGTTATGGACTTTTAAATGTCAAAAAATCAAATTTTTAAATTTTCAGCGAAAACAATAAAAGTAAAGTATAACTTGACTGGTACCATTGAAACCAGCTTAAAAAACTAAACAAATTAGTATTTTGAATTATTTGTCTACGACTAACGGTTCCAGAGAAAAGTTAAATTTAGTGTCCAAGATAAACGCAGTACGTTGTCTGAAAGCGCCCAATGTTATTCTTATGGAAAATATAAAAAAAATCAATTTCTTCCTTACTTTCCACCCGTTTTCCATGAAACTTGGTATGAAGTGTAAGGTCAAATCACCGAACAAAACCAGCTCAAAAAAGCTTGGTATTACCGGGGGGGGGGGGGGGTTTCCCCCCATACAATTTGAACAATAAATTATTAAATGATATTTAGAATTACTTTGTAGAACGTGATAGTTTTATTACAGATTGTCTTTTTTAAATTTACTTAAGGGAGAAAGTATGTGTCAGTCCACTGGTACCGTTTATTTGAATTCGTCTCTGCTCCAAGTAGACTATAGGCATATTCAGTTATTTATTTATCCTTAGGGCTAAGCCCCACTGGCAAATTTTAAGCTTATAGTTAAAAGACGTGATGCATTTTGATCATATGCATACATCAATAACGTGAATATTCCATTACCAGTTGATTTTGTTTTGCTTTATTTTCACCAGTCAAGAGCTGACTTCATTGAGCGACATTTATAAGAATTTATAGATTACTGGTTCATTAGTTTGTTCCAGTATAATTATGAGTTGTTTTTGTGAGTTTTAGAATGAATATGATTATGCGTAATTGTAAATATTAATTATTATAAACAATTCCCCAGATGATCTAATTTTACACTACATACCGGTAATGCTATTCGACAGCGGAACATTGCGAATAAATCTTCTGAAGAAGAACGAGGAATCGCACAAGAACAACACCGTGGTGACAAGACCCGAATTCGCTGAAACATGATGAAGTTAAATTTATTAAATGAATAAAATCCGATAAGTTAATCTAAAATTAACAAGACATGCATTACTGTTAGGCGGTACGAAGTTCGCCCGGTCAGCTAGTTGGAGATAAATAGCACTTCATAAAATACCGTGAATGTCAGGGTACAGTATTTCAATTGGGATTTTAGTGAAGAATGAGTCTTTAATTTCCTTAAAACCATTCGGTTACCACTTTGCATTCCATCCATCCGTTTTGGACTAAACCGAGATATGAGAGTGTATTGTCTAGCGGGCTTCAATATCACTCCAGCTGAGATCAAACACAAGCAAGGACTTCTGAACACAATAACAGCTGATCCGTTCCAATGCCGTTCTTCCAAGATTACCATCTTCTTTGTTGCGTGGATTGAAATTCAGATTCACAAATAAATGGTATCAGTTGTATGGGCACTTATACTTTCCTCTTAAATAAAAATTTGATCAAATTTTAATTCATCAATTTCAACTAACAATAGAAAAATTTGGATTGGAAAAAATAAATACGCTAAAGCCGGATGATGCAAGATATTATTTACTTTCTATATTAGATTCCTTTCAGATAAGTGTGTAATATGTGTTCATTTAATTAGTTAACTTTATATTTTTTGATCATTAAATACGATGGCATGAAACTACTTAAAACACGCAGAACTGCGCATCTAATGACGTATTTTGCATTTGACGAATAGCAGCTGTTTAATTTAACAGGATTATTTACTGGCGTTAAATGACCAATATACTCTTCTCTTAAAAAATTTGTTCCTACGATAATTTTAAAAGAGTATTATTGTTACAAAAAATAAGTATAAAATCTATTTATAATGATAATTAATTCAAGTACCTCTTTGACCAAGAATACCAATACATATAAGAGTTTAAAAAATCTTGCAATTACAACTAAAATTAACTACAGTGTCTTCAAAGCAACGAAATAAACACTTTTAGTATTCCATAAAGAGTAAACACCAACATTCAAGCTAAATTGTGCTGTATTTTAGTTCAAATTCTCATCAATTATTTTGATACTCGAGCAATACATCTCGAAATACCTATACTACATTTATCTAGTGTACAATATCGCTCCACAATCATCTTTATCTCTTTTTTTATTCATGCCTGGCTTAAGATTCCAACCTGGGTACGTAACCAGTTCGTATTACCTCAATCACGGGATTTTATTGCATTTAATTAATGTTATAGTAGGTATTAAATTGTTTTTGCAATAAAATTGTGTGGAAACTATTCGTTTATAATTTTTCTTTAATTTTTACTTTCTCCCCTTATACGTAGTATATGGAGAAAGTATTGTTTTCGTCAAAATTTTCGAATTTGAGTTGAGGGTGGATATATCCGTTTTGGGGTCCCCTGAATCCAAAAAAGTGGGTTTTGACGTGATGTCTGTCCGTCCGTGTGTATGTGTGTGTGTGTGTGGGTGTGTGGATGTGTACAGTGCCACAGCCTATTGGTCGATTTAGATGAAATTTGGCATGTATGTATAAATCACGGTATCTCCAGGCTTTTTTCATATTTTTGAATTTTTATTTTTTAAGGGTATTTCATCCCTAAAAACCCTAAAAAAGTGAAAAATCAAAATTTTCTCAAAAAGCTAACGTTTGATAAAAATTTGACAGTTTATAGTGTACAGAGTACTAAATAATTTGACACCAGATACTGTAAAAATTACGGTTCAAAAGTTATGGGCTTTTAAATGTCAAAAAAATCAAATTTTTAAATTTTCAGCGAAAACAATAAAAGTAAAGTATAACTTGACTGGGTACCATTAAAACCAGCTTAAAAAAACTAAACATATTATTGAATATTGTCTACGACAAAATCCAAAAAAGTTAAATTACTGTCCACGATAAACGCAGTACGTTGTCTGAGAGCGCCCAATGTTATTCTTATGAGAATATAAAAATAATTTCTTTACTTTCCAACCGTTTTCCATGAAACTATGAAGCGTAAGGTCAAATCACCGAACAAAACCAGCTCAAAAAAGCTTGGTGTTACGGGGGGGGTTTCCCCCCATACAATTTGAACAATTAATTTAACTTTGTCTCTCGTGTTTTTATTTTTAAAAATAGGACGATTATTTTTGAAACAATAAATTATAAAATGATATTTAGATTAACTTTGTAGAACATGATAGTTTTATTACAGATTGACTTTTTTAAATTTACTTAAGGGAGAAAGTATGTGTCAGTTCACTGGTACCGTTTATTACTCTCGATACAAACCATAATTCTGTCCATATACGTAATAGTAACTTGAATTGTGTACGGATATTTAATTTCAACGATTCCATGTAAGGCTTTCCTATTACATCTAAATTACAAGTTTGATCCAGATTTGAACAGTAAAAGTTCTATTTATGTTCTTAGTTGTTTGGTTTCCTACGTTGATTGATTGTCTTGACGGCGCTTCATTGTGGTTTCGTCGATAGAACACTATTTTAAACCTGACAATTCCAGTTTAACGTTTCACATCACACGAAAATTTCACCAAGCTTCCTTACACGAAGGAGGTCGTTGGTGAGGAGTGATGTGGTATTATGTTGAGTGGATCAAGGTCCGCACTATTTAATTCTACGTAAATCCGCAAATTTCACGTTTAACTGTAGGTCCCTTAGGTATTCCATTGACTATTGGGCTATTAATTAACAGTCTAAGGATCATGTCAGCCTTAGTCAGTAACAAGACTACAAGATCGCACCACAATCATCTTACACTCATTTCTTATTCAACTTGGCTTAAAATGCCTACCTGGGTGGGTCACCATTTTAGTAAGGTAATAATAATAACTGTGACACGAAAATAAGAAATATTCACAAAAAAGAAGAATAATCACACTAAGTTTCATGGAATATCTTAAAAGAGTAATTGGATTGTAATGTATCATTTTAGATGAATAAGGGCGCGATACTTAAAATACAATTCAATTATTATTTTTCATAAAATATTCTGTGTATGAGTGGAATATATGTAGTCTATCAAGATCTTAATTTTTATATTTCCTACAAACAGGATAAGGATTACAGTGATATTTGTTGCTAAAAAAGTTTTAATCTTTGGACAATCCTTTTAAGAAAGGTTTAACTTAAATATAATTTACAATCGAATTACAATTTTCATCTTTAACCAATCCTTTCGAGAAATGAAGTATTTTTGTAACTAGGTCAAGTTAATATAATAATATTCATCCATGCACATTATTTATACTATTGATTACAGGTTACTTAATTTAGTTTTGACCTTAGAATGATAGTTGCAAAAATATAGCTTTCTGTTATTTGGGCATGCAGATGAAATAATTTTGATCCTTGAACAATCCTTTCAAGAAGGATTACTATTTGTATAGTTTAGGTGCATAGAATAATGTCATCTGTTTTATCTCGAAATATGGGTAGTCCATTTAAAAAGGTTTACGTTTTATTTTGTAATTTGGCTGTAATTTTCATCCATGAATTATCTTTGCAAAAAAGAATAGCAATTATAATTTTCGCACATAGAGAGAACAATTTCCATTCTCGAACAAAAGTACAATCGGTATTTTTAGTTTCTATAGCTGAAACAATTTTCTAAGAAAAAATCGCAATTATTGCAATAAGAGATGCTACACAGGTTTAATATTAGAACAATGATTTTATGTAAGGTTTAGTAACAACTTTAATCTTTGAACAATCCTTTCAAGAAAGAGTATTAGTATTTTATATCCATGCTGCTTAAACTAGTTTCCAAGGGATGATCCAATTTTGTAGTTTGGGTAAACGAACAGTTTTAATCTTTGAACAATCCTTTCAAGAAAGAGTATTAGTATTTTATATCCATGCTGCTTAAACTAGTTTCCAAGGGATGATCCAATTTTTGTAGTTTGGGTAAACGAACAGTTTTAATCTTTGAACAATCCTTTCAAGAAAGAGTATTAGTATTTTATATCCATGCTGCTAAAACTAGTTTCCAAGGGAAGATTCCAATTTTTGTAGTTTGGGTAAACGAACAGTTTTAATCTTTGAACAATCCTTTCAAGAAAGAGTATTAGTATTTTATATCCATGCTGCTAAAACTAGTTTCCAAGGGAAGATTCCAATTTTGTGGTTTGGGTAAACGAACATTTTTAATCTTTGAACAATCCTTTCAAGAAAGAGTATTAGTATTTTATATCCATGCTGCTAAAACTAGTTTCCAAGGGAAGATTCCAATTTTTGTAGTTTGGGTAAACGAACAGTTTTAATCTTTGAACAATCCTTTCAAGAAAGAGTGTTAGTATTTTATATCCATGCTGCTAAAACTAGTTTCCAAGGGAAGATTCCAATTTTTGTAGTTTGGGTAAACGAACAGTTTTAATCTTTGAACAATCCTTTCAAGAAAGAGTATTAGTATTTTATATCCATGCTGCTAAAACTAGTTTCCAAGGGAAGATTCCAATTTTTGTAGTTTGGGTAAACGAACAGTTTTAATCTTTGAACAATCCTTTCAAGAAAGAGTATTAGTATTTTATATCCATGCTGCTAAAACTAGTTTCCAAGGGAAGATTCCAATTTTTGTAGTTTGGGTAAACGAACAGTTTTAATCTTTGAACAATCCTTTCAAGAAAGAGTATTAGTATTTTATATCCATGCTGCTAAAACTAGTTTCCAAGGGAAGATTCCAATTTTTGTAGTTTGGGTAAACGAACAGTTTTAATCTTTGAACAATCCTTTCAAGAAAGAGTATTAGTATTTTATATCCATGCTGCTAAAACTAGTTTCCAAGGGAAGATTCCAATTTTTGTAGTTTGGGTAAACGAACAGTTTTAATCTTTGAACAATCCTTTCAAGAAAGAGTGTTAGTATTTTATATCCATGCTGCTAAAACTAGTTTCCAAGGGAAGATTCCAATTGTTGTAGTTTGGGTAAACGAACAGTTTTAATCTTTGAACAATCCTTTCAAGAAAGAGTGTTAGTATTTTATATCCATGCTGCTAAAACTAGTTTCCAAGGGAAGATTCCATTTTTGTGGTTTGGGTAAACGAACAGTTTTAATCTTTGAACAATCCTTTCAAGAAAGAGTGTTAGTATTTTATATCCATGCTGCTAAAACTAGTTTCCAAGGGAAGATTCCAATTTTTGTAGTTTGGGTAAACGAACAGTTTTAATCTTTGAACAATCCTTTCAAGAAAGAGTATTAGTATTTTATATCCATGCTGCTAAAACTAGTTTCCAAGGGAAGATTCCAATTTTTGTAGTTTGGGTAAACGAACAGTTTTAATCTTTTAACAACCCTTCCAAGAAAGAGTGCTAGTATTTTATATCCATGCTGCTAAAACTAGTTTCCAAGGGAAGATTCCAATTTTTGTAGTTTGGGTAAACGAACAGTTTTAATCTTTGAACAATCCTTTCAAGAAAGAGTATTAGTATTTTATATCCATGCTGCTAAAACTAGTTTCCAAGGGAAGATTCCAATTTTTGTAGTTTGGGTAAACGAACAGTTTTAATCTTTGAACAATCCTTTCAAGAAAGAGAATTAGTATTTTATATTTGTGCTGCACTAAAACTAGTTTCCAAGGGAAGATTCCAATTTTTGTGTTTGGATAAACGAACAGTTTTAATCTTTGAACAATCCTTTCAAGAAAAAGTATTAGTATTTTATATCCATGCTGCTTAAACTAGTTTCCAAGGGATGATCCAATTTTTGTAGTTTGGGTAAACGAACAGTTTTAATCTTTGAACAATCCTTTCAAGAAAGAGTATTAGTATTTTATATCCATGCTGCTAAAACTAGTTTCCAAGGGAAGATTCCAATTTTTGTAGTTTAAGTAAACGAACAGTTTTAATCTTTGAAAAATCCTTCAAGAAAGAGTATTTTATTTTATATTCATGCTGCTAAAACTAGTTTCCAAGGGATGGTCCAATTTTTGTAGTTTGCGTAAACGAACAGTTTTAATCTTTGAAAAATCCTTTCAAGATAGGTTACAGTTGTACGTGTAAATTAGGTAATTTAACAGACCCCTCAGCCAAGTCATTGAGCATATCATCATTGGAGTCAAAATTACAGCCTGAGGACGAGTTATTGCGATATTTATTAATACTTGGAAGTTTCTTTTCTTCATTAGTTCATTGGCGTCAAGAGATTATTTTTTAGGTAGATGACCTTGTGGATATGCAAGTTTTCGCATATTTGGTAAGATGAACTCAATCTTCATTTCTGTATTTCCTTATAGAGTCCTATATTCAGTCCTCCCCAATTTACAATGACATGGTTAATATCAAAATAAGTATTCCTTAAGTGGGGACAGAGCCGAGTGAAGCCCAATTTTCACGTTTTTATTTACCATTCAGCAATTTAATTTACAATTTTTATTACAAAAATAATACAAACATTGAAAAATCAGATAAAATCATTTGAAGACATGAGTCAGGATTTGAGTTAGAATTTAAACAAAACGATCTGGCAAATTCAAAATATTAAAACATTTCAATCCGTCTATGTGGTTCTGATTGTTTAAGAGGTTCGCTGTAAAATGATTTGGATGTGTTTCTAATTTTTAAAAATATCTTCTGCTGACATTTATAATTTCTTTTTTATCGAAAGGAATTTTGGAGCCTTTATGAAGGATTTTGTTGTCACATACTTAAAGAATTGAACGAATTAATTTAGATTGAGCACGTTGAATGGTGTTGATGTTAGATCCCCTACAGTTGAATTCCAAACTGGATTACTTTTTAGACAAATAGTTTATTTTTATTGATAGTTTTGATTTCTTGTAAAAGAGCCAGGAAAGATTTATAAATTCTAAATTTAGAGCAAACTTTTAAGAAAATTATGTCTACCTTATTTACATGCATGAATAGTTTATTATAATCAAATCAAATAATTTACTGTCGCAACACACAATATTACAGTGCATGACAACGTCATATTAAGAAAGACAATAGATCTCAGTCAAATCGGTTCTTGAAATGTCCAATGAATTCCTTCACAGAATACACACTTAAGTCAAGAAGCATAATTTTCAATTGCTTTTTAAGTTCTGACACATTAAGTGTCTTAAAAGTACATGGTAACATATTGTACAGCCTAATACTTAATTCAAAAGAGCTACGAATATTACTTGAAAGTTACATTGAGTTACTCTAAGGTTGTCATGATACCTCGTAGAATAATTATGAATTAGGTCATTAGTTGGAATTATATTTCAATTAAGCTTTACATATAGTATGCAATCTAAAATGAACAAAGAAGGAATAGTGAGCATACTAAATTTCCTGATTAATGGTTTACAATGTTCTCTAGGCTGGACCCCTGCAATTACTCTCATCGCGCTTTTTTGCATAATCATAAGTTTTTTAACACTACTGTCATTTCCCCAGACAAAAACACCATACATGAGATGGCTCTGAACATAAGCATAATAAACAGACATCAGAACATCCATTGTTACAATACATTTTAATTTCTTAAGTAAAAAAAATGGCAGAGGAGAATTTTTTGCAAACAGATTCTATCCGTACATTCCATTTAACATTTGACTGCAGAAAAACACCAAGAAATTAAACATGATTGACACTATTCTTAAAATTAAAACTAAATTCCAAGGTTTGGGTTTTATCTTTATTTAGACACAAAATATTGGCTGCAGCCCAGTCGTCAACTAAAGAGTCACATTTTGTAACCAGATACTCCACTTCAATATGGTTCTTACAAACAATTTGTACAGCTTAATCATCTGCGTACCTACATAAAATAATATAAAACGCTATCATTAACAGAGACAGGTAAGTCATTAATGTAAATGATGAACATTGTAGGGCCTAAAATAGATCCCTGAGGAATTCCTGTGTTCACAGGCAAGTATGGAAACAAAACACCATCACAACATACTGCTTAGAATCTGTCTGACAAATAAGACTCGACTAATTGTATAGCCTGCTGATCAAATCCATAAATCTTAACTTCTCCAACAAAACAGAGTGATAAATTGTGTCGAAGGCCTTAGACAAATCACAAAATTTCCAGTGACTTTATATTTAGAATCTAAATTATATAAACATTTTTTCATAAACTCAATAACGGCAGGACCAGTACCTCTCTTTGATCTAAAACCAAACTGACTACTTGAGAACAGGTTGTTACTTTCAAAATGATTAACTATCTGCATATTTAGTAACATTTCAAAAACCTTAGATAGTATGGGGATAATGGACACAGGGCGATAATTGTTATACTCAGATTTCAAACCCTTCTTATACACTGGTACAACTTTGGAAAACTTTAAACATTGAGGAAAAATACAACAATCAATACACAAATTTATCAAATAGGCTAGTACATCAACTAGTACTAGTACTAGTACACTGGTACAACTTTGGAGAACTTTAAACATTGAGGAAAATTACAACAATCAATACACAAATTTATCAAATAAGCTAGTACATCAACAATAAAAGGTGAGGCGAGTTTCAACATTTTAGAATTTAAATTAAATACATCTAAACTTGAACTATTGCTCAAATTCATGATGGCATCAAACACTTGTTCTACACTTACATTTTTTACAGTAAACGAGGGGGCTGCAATAGGTTGCAATTTATTCAAATAATGTTTCACATCATTATTTGACGTTTGTATTTAGCTTTAAGCCAAAGATAAAAAGTCCTACACTCCAGATTTCCTGTAGCAAGAAATTGATTATAAATACAAATACATTGATCCTTAAGTTGACGTAAATAATCATTATACCATCTTTGCCTTTTAGGCCTGATTTCACAAGAATCACAGTTAACAAATACAGTTGGAAAAGCAATATTTACAAAACAAAGAAAATTATCAAAAAAGTAAGCAAACTTATCATCTAACGTTGATAGGCTATATATAAATAGCCAGTTGAATTCTTTTAACAAGCAAAGAAAATAATTTACTTTTAATTCAGAAATAGGCCTAACCTCTTTCTTCATAGGATTGACTTTTAAATTTATTCTTCCATCAATTAAAGTTAAATTACATTTCATTAAAAGAGCATGATGATCAGAAACCAGCATAACCTCGACCCAAGATCTCTGTCTCTCAAAATGAACAGTAGTAGCAATATTATCAATGCAAGTCCCCTTACTGGGACCTATCAAACTAGGCCTAGTCACCTGATTTATAACATTTGTCAAATTAAAACTAATCAATAAATTCTCCAACACAGATCTTTTTGTACTGTCAACCATAAAATCTACATTTAAGTCATAGCCTAACACAACAGAAGCATTTGATTTATTTTTATCAGATAGAACACATAAAACATTATACAAATTTTCAACAAATTCATTAAAATTACTATCATCTGGAACACGATATACCTCAAGAAAAACAACATTAAATTTTACAATAAAAACAGCAGAAATTTCACATATGAAAGGATTAGAGAGTTCAACAAGACATGTCCATTCCTCCGATACCAGCTCAGTTTTAAGAAAAATTGCTGTGCCCCCTCTCCTACCTGTAGGTCGATGAAAAGCGCTCACTAGATTGTAACCAGCAAACCTCATGTCCCCAAGGTTATCCTCGTTCAACCAGTGCTCACAAATTCCAACAGCACTAACATTGTATTTATTGCATAACAAGTTCAGTTTATCAAGTTCATCATATGTAGTTAACTAATGTATTATATATACACAAGCTCCTTCAACCTTTTTATTAACATCACAATATCGACCGTGGCAACGTCCTGTAATCCAGCTACTTGGAGGTCACGAATTGTGGACAGTTGTGAGCGATGGTTGATGGGTGTAGTGTTCTCTTGTGTGGATTAACGTCCGCACTATTGAATACAGACCAGTTGTTCTACAGATCATCCTTATAGTTAGACGAGTTCATAATTCGTAGAAAAAATAGGTTCGGATTCCACGTTTAACTGTAGGTCCCTTAAACAAGCCGTGTTGGCTTAATTAAGAAATTAATTAATTAAATTAATTAATTAAGAATCCGGTCTAAGAAACATTTCAGCGTTAGTCAGTAACAAGACTACAAGATCGCAATCATCTTAAACTCAATTCTCATTCGTACATTCCTTACAATATCTACCTGGGTTGGACAGCATTTCAGAAAGAGTGTGTATTTTTTGTCTACGAGTAGAATATATTTCCTACGACAACTGGAAAACGGATTACAGTTTTTGTAATTTTTATATCTAAAACAGTTTTAATCTTTGAACAATCCTTTTAAGAAAGGTTAAACTTATATGTAATTTACAATCTAATTACAATTTTCATCTTTGACCAATCCTTTCGAGAAATATAAAATCTTTTGAAACTTGAGCAAGTAAATAAAATAATATTCATCTATGAACGATATTTATATTATCGATTAAAAGTTACGTAGTTTGGTTATGGACCGGGAATGATCCTTGCAAAAATATAGCTTTCTGTGATTTTGTCAGTCAGATGAAATAATTTTGATCCTTGAACAATCCTTTCAAGAAAGATTACTATTTCTGTGATTAAGGTGCGTAAAGGTATGTCACTAACATGTCTACAAGATCGCACCTTGGTATATCTCATTTCAAATGGTAATCTAATCTAAATAGTAGTAGCACTGATTTTTGCTCTTGCAGGGTCCCACCTCCAGATCCGTGTTGGCGTACACAGCGGCGCCGTGGTGGCCGGCATCGTAGGCCTCAAGATGCCGAGGTACTGTCTGTTCGGCGACTCCGTCAACACCGCCTCCAGGATGGAGTCGACCAGTGAGGCGATGCGCATCCACATCTCGCAGAGCACGCGCGACCTGCTGCCTCCGGAGTATGTGGTAGAGGAGCGCGGCGAGATCAAGGTCAAGGGTAAAGGTTCGTCAACTCTACACTTACTACTCACTTACTTACTCCCAGAGCCATGATCTCAGGTGATATTTAGCCGCACTAACGAAGCCTCTCCAGCTCTGCATCCTCCTTTGTGACTCCAACTCCCTGAATATCTGACCTGGTCCCACCATCTCTGTTTTGGTCTTCCACGATGTCGCCTTCCTTCGGGGTTATTTTTAGGGATAAACTTAGTCGAGACCCTTCTTACAACGTGCCCAGCCCAACTTAGTCATCGACGCATTCTTTCTACTTAAATTACAGTATTAATGCAGACATTTTCCTTTTAGAATTAGTATGTAACGAAACTTGAATTAGATCATTCCTTGTTTCATTAGATTTTAATTTTTTCAGGAATTATTACAGATGTACCCATAAAGTATTTTCTTTCATTCAGACTTAAAGTGTGAATGCGTAGTAGTTTAGTTGTACGTAAAAGTAAAATCCTGGAAATTACATGATACAACTTTTAAAATGTTTGCTTAAACAGAAACAAGGAGGAGGCTGAGGTAGGTTTAAGAACCGTCTTCTTCTTCTGTTTAGCTGTTTACTACCTCTAATTTACATTTTGTTCAACTTGCACCTAACTTTATCTGATTATTTAATTAAATTTATAATGGCATTTTGTTTAAACTATTCATATATAAATATAATTATTATTGTTTTAATTAAATACATCCTTATAAAATCGGAAGTTTTTAACATTGGTACAAGTAAAAAGCAAAGCTTCGCGACGTTTCTTCATCTGGAATCTGATGCCGTATTCAGGTGATCTAAACCTCCGGCCCGTAGTACCATCACCTTATTGAAGCCGGAATGGTGTTAGGCTGAGACGAATCCCTTCCATTGACTATACATCTTTAGATTAAGGTTATAATACCTGCTGTCTTCAATCCAATGTTCTTTTTAACTCTACTAGTTTCGGGAACAATGTTCCCATTTTAAACTTCAAGTTTATCCTCAGGTTATTTCAGGATGTCTTATTTTGTAAATAAATAATTTTTCTAACACAAGATCTTTAAATTTAAAATTATAGTCTGGCAACATCCAAAAATTTTTGAAAACACTTTATGACACAGATGACCGATACCTGTTTGACGGTTTTGACCTTGGGGTGGGTTAAACTGTTGATTGTGTTTATTTGGCGTTCCACAAGCTATTTCTTCGATTCGGTCAAATAATATGTTGGAGCCAAAATTTAATTTTTCATTGAGGACATTATCAGGAGACCTTTTTATCGCTCTATACATTTCGAACGACTCTAAAGCGTTCATCATAAAGCCTTTCTTACATTTATGCAGGATGTGGAGATTTTCACTGCAGCTTCTCACATTGTGGTTTGTACTGATGTGATGTTGGGCAAATTTTGAGCGTTGATATTTCAATTTTGGTTTCGGGAGGTGTTCGATGAACCTTTTGTTGAAGGATCGATCTGATTGCCCAATATATAATTTTGGACAATCACTGCATGTTAATTGGTAAACTCCTGACTCGTCTAGGTTATTGTTTGTGTGTACATTTTTGGTGGAGGTATTTAAATGATTTTCTAATTTGCTTGGAGCTTTGGCTGCTAAGTTAATGTTATATTTGTTCAGTTATACATCTTTATCATTGACTATACAGAGGTCATACTCGCAGGTCATATGAAGACGTACTGGCTGGTGGAGAGGGAGCACAGAGTGCCTCTGTCTCGTCACATCCCCGCCAGAGAGAGTGCCGAACCCCCCGAGTGGGAGAAGTGCGCGGACAGTCTCAAGCACCTCCAAGAAGACAGGTCAGACTCTTCAGAACTCTGGTTTGTAAATTTCAATAACACACTAAAGCTTGAACGTAACAAAATTAATTTTATGTTGTAACAAATTAAGTAGTATAAGAGATAATGGCAAGATGGGGTACTAAAGCACTTAAACCTTTACTGTAAGCTTACAAAATGCCAGATATTCCACTTTAAACTTCAATATCTATGGAGTTAACAAAACAATCAGGACCAAAATATTTAATATTTGAAAAAAATACTTGGTGCGGCAAAAAACCGAGACAATTTAAATTTAACTACGAATAACTCCAAGATGATCAGGGGTAAAGTAGGTTTTATTGCTTATTATAGACTGTTATTGTCATTAACGAAAAACTACATAACAATATCAAAATTTACCAGTTTAGGTTTGTAAGATTACGCCCATCAAATGGTGTCCTTGTTTGAATAAGCATTCTTCTAGCTTCGCACCAAAACTGTCAAAGACCTTACTTAGCATTTCAGGGGTGAGGATGGCAATCTCTGGCGTTATGGACTCTTTTAGCTTGCCCAATATACGAGGCTTACTTATGTACACTCTAGATTTTAAGTAGTCCCAGAAAAAAAATCACACGCTCAGATCGGAGGGCGTGCTGGCTACGCGATATAACGTGAGATTATTCTCCCAAAAAACTTTCGTTGTAAGAATTACGTCATAGCATTGCTTGTGTGTGCAATTGCCCCATCCTGTTGGAACCAAATTCTTCTCAGGACTATACGTTTTCTCCTGTTTTCCACCAAACTGAAAGTTTGCACGAAACTGCGATGGTTGAATCACCACTTTTAAAATATGCTTCAATAACAAGCGCCCTTTGCACAGGCGACCACTGCTCCATGGCGACTAAAATGGCATCATGTTGGCGTTGCAACAATGCAAGCCACTTAACCCGGACGTTCCACCGCTGAGCGGTGCGTGGAAGAAAATTTTTTCCGCACCTTGTATATATTTTCAGAGTTAACCAAGTACACAATCTTACCCTATAGTGAGGTATAGATGGGGTACGCAGGTAGGGCAGGATAGGACACCTGTAAAAGAAGATAATATTAAGTGACACACAGGTTAATAAACTTATAAGATATGCAATCTAATATCTGTAAAAATTCATTAAATACAGGTAAACATCCGTAGGCAAAATATATAAATATGTGCCAAAGCACCTCTTCAGCTCTGTTAGAAGGCTATTGAAAAATGTATAATATAAAATATGAAAAAATTATGACAGTCGCAAAGGAATCTTACAGTGTTATCCTTAATCTAAGGAGGTAAAGTTCCCTGCGAATTGAAACCTGTCTAGCACGATGTATGAAAATTGTGTAATTTATTTTTGAGATACCCTCATATAAATCCTGAGGTAGCGAGGAGATTCTCTTTCCTTTCCACTACTGGACCACCAAGATGCCCTAATCTAACTCTGTAACAAGTATCTCCATTCTACAATTCATTAAGCAGTTTCTACATCAGAAGAGATCAACTAGTTACTCGTTACTTCGATGTTATTGGCAAGAATGTTTAATGTAGTTAAGTATTCTTTTTCTTACGCTTTCCGTAACCAGAAATTGAGCATGATGGAGGCTGTGCCTCTCACTCAACTCTAGTTCCAACCGAGTCCGCTGTAGTACAGTGACAGCTGAAATCTGCTGTCTGTCTGTACCTGATGGACGAAACACGTCGAAATATCCTAGTCATTCACAGTTCGGAGCTTCTGCTCCTATGCCGTCAGTGTCTACGCACGAGAATGCAGTGGTGTCAAATACTCATTACATCGTTTTTGCTAAAAGCAAAACGATTACTGAGGAAAATTGCTGGTGGATTCTGAGGAAATGTGGTTCGCCCGCACACGCTAGCGTGCAGATCACCAACAGGTGTACGCCCAGGTCAATTTGGGTTTCGCCATGTTACGACAATTTGCTTTATGTGTAGCACGGAACAACCTCTATACTGAAAGCGGTAAATGCTCAGATGAGCCAATCGCTTGCATATCCTTTGCGTTTCGAGTCTATCTGTCATCAGTTGCGCGAAATAGCACAACGGACACGGATGGAAAAATCCGAGAAGTGTCAGAAGAGATGGACTTTTGTTGTCAACTACGATAAACATTCCTTGCCAATAACATCGATGTGATAAATATTTCGTAAGGATTAAATCCAAGCTTTTAACCAGTACTAAATTAGTGTTATCAGGATTGAATGAATGTTGTGATAAGGATCTTGTAGAATTTTAATCAGTTTGGTCTAGAACCGATGCTGACTGAGCGTATTCTTGGTGGACAGATCTCGGGTGTACTCGCCTGTGACGTTCCAGGAGGTCGCCCGGAGGTCTGTGGACAACTCCCCGGTCAAGCTCCGCCCCGACAACCGAGGTACGTCCTACTGAGGTGCTTGGGTTTAATATGGAAGTAGATTAGGGGAGAGTTGGGATAATTTTACAATTTTCAGGTTGTTCAGAGATGAAAATTAAAACTTAATTGTAAAATACCAAAATTACAAGTTTAAACTTTCACGATTGTTCAAAGATTAAAATGGGTTTAGCTACTCATTTAAAATCGAAAAAATCAATCAGAATAGTTACAAGATTATGATACCGTGAATCAGCAAAGAATAAATTCAAAGAATTAAAAATTTTGACAGTCTATGGACAATAATCTTTAATACAATTATTATAGCACAAACAGCTCCAAAATTGGTTGTCATTCATACAATACTAAACACAAAATATTTATTATTACTGATCAACACAAATTAAGTTTCTACGAAAAAACAACTTAAGCTATCACCCCCCAAACATCAAAATTGAAGAGAATTGTGATAAACTTCAAACTAAATTAAAAAGTTATTTGGAAGTTTAAGGTTTAAACTCATTTGAAGAGTACTTTTCTACCTCCTTTAAAAAGTTCCTGGACTTTTTTATAGTAGTTTTCTAGTAGATATTTAGCATTTACCCTTCTAAGGTAATGTATTTATGACACCATTCAGTGTACAAATTAATGTACTCAATGAATAACGATTGATTTGATTAGCTACCAAAACTACCAAAATAGTGATCCTTTATCCCTTCTGTCATAGAAATTATTGCAAATTTAATTTTTCTTCAAACATGACGCAATTATACTGCATTCATCTGAAATGAGTTTTAATCCATTTACAAATTATACAATGATTTATTTAAAAGGTCACTCCAGTCCCATTTAAAGACTACGTGGAGATAGGAAATTTGTTTTATTTTAAATAGTGGTTCATAATAAATGTTGGTAGAACATAACATTGAACATAACACTTTTTAATTTTGACATGGATATGTCTTTCCTCTCGGGGGATGTTAGCAATGCGAAACAAAAATTTGAAACAGTGATGTCATTTGGTTAGTGACGTCATTGGTTGGTTATACGAACAGCTGTTTAGTTAGACATATCCATGATCTAAGCTATTCCCCACAGGGAAGTATATACAAACATTTTTTTATTGTAAAGATATTGTAGTGTAACTCTCTAAGGAACAAGACATGTGCACTGTTAGTATACCATAAACATTTTATAGGTGTAAGTCTAATGTTTCTAGAGTTATGTGTTTTTCAAACCTTGAAAAACTAAAATCACTAAAACTCAAATAACTCTCTCTCAAGGTCAATTTAGTAAGAGTTGGAGGAATTCTTAAGTTACAGAATAAGTCCAATTTTGTATCAAATTGTAGATCTATTTAATTGTAATCTAAATACAATCTCCCTAAATGCATCTGAAATAGAATTACAGATCCTACATAAATTCTTTGTTTGAAATTCATTATTGATGATGGTGGATTGATGTTATTTATTTTTCACGATTTTATGTAAAACAAAGTTTCACGACGTTTCGGGATCTGGAATCTGACCGTCCTCAGGTGAACTAATATCTAAAACATAGCACAATTAATTAACATATAATACGGACCAAATCGGTATAAAGCTGAAAACATAAAAGTTTAAAGCAGTCAAAAAAACTTACAAACAAACCATTCACTAACCATTACACACAAAAGAAACCAAACACGTCCGCTCGTTACGGAGACTCAAAGACAACAGAACAGTGACTCAGTTGTCTTTGAGTCTCCCGAAACGTCGTGAAACTTTGTTTTACAAAAAATCGTGATGGAAAATGTCCGCAATAAAAATCTAAATTACATAAATTGTTTTTTCAATGACTTTGTACCATTTTAGTATTAATTGTTCCATATGATTGGAAAGAGGAAATTCTAAAGAATAAATATATAGTAAAAGCTTAAAACACTAATGTTTCAATTTGGCCGATTTAGGGTACTCTTTTAAGTAATCTAAACTTAATTATTTCAGATGAATTTTCGTGTGAATAGTTTTTTAATTGAATAATAGTGTTTTGTTGACGAAACACCAAAGACATACCATCAAGACAATCAATTAACGTAGGAAACCAAACAACCAACAACATAAATAGAACTGTTACACTGTTCAAACCTGGGTCGAACTTGTAGTTTAGATGTAATAGGAAAGCCTTAAATTTAAACTTCTAATAAAATTAGTACCGAAAAATTATTAACTTTACTGTAAACAATAGTTTACTTTTATATTGATAGTAAAAATATTTTTATTATAAACAAACTATTTCCACATAATTTCAATGCAAAAACAATATGCTTCCTATTTTATAATATTTAATTAAATGCGGCAAAATAATACGATTGAGGTATACGATACGGCGACCTACTATACTCAACTATCCACAATTCGTGACCTCCATTAGCTAGATTACAGGTCAAGTCTGTAGTATTCCTTTCGTGCTTTTTAATCGCCAATTCAACACAATTATAACAAAGATTGTCAGCAGAGATTTTACAACGATGATTAGACATTCAACTGAAGCACATGTACAGGAAATGGGAACATTAACTTAGGTTGACAGTGTAAGAAAAAACATCTGTTAACACAGATGGATTAGCCAGAAAATGTTTTTCAACAGCGCCAACAATGTCATCCACATTTACACCTACTTTATTATTTACTAGCTGACCCGGCGAACTTCGTAACGCCTAACAGTAAATACGTGTTAACTTTCAGATTGGCCATGTTCTGAAGTCGAATAGCATTACGGCTTCGTTGTGAAACATTTGATATCCTATGTTGCGGCATAGTTAATAACAATACTGAAACGATAAGACATATTAATAACATTACCACAAAATAAATAAATCTGAGTGGATTGATTCACAATTTTTCTAATCCTATCTAAAACCAAACAAAACCTAACTGTAATACGGCTTTTATAGGGAAGATATACAATAGCTGATTATTATAACAAACGTAATATGTATAAACACCGTAATTATTTTTTATTTGGCCGACATAATTATAAAAGCGTGACTTTTAATCATACAGAAAATAAAAAATATAAATACATAATCCCCAAAAACCGTAAACTATTAACGTGGTGAACAAATCTGTTCAATTTTGCAAAGTACACATTTACTTCATAGTTTTACATTAATGAATGATTCAGATGGCATCGGATAGTAAAGCATATTGCTGATGGAAAGTAAAACAACAGCTGTAGCTTAAGAAATGAAATGATTTTATTGTAGAACAATTGTAAACAAACTTAGGTAGTCCCCACAAGGTTAACGTTAGAAATTTAAAACGCTATAAAATGGAAACTAATTGAATTTATGGAAACTGAATTTGCCTAAAGCATGACTGGAGAAGAGACGAATCCAAAAAATCAAAGATAATTAAAATCTGTCCAGCCGTTCTAGAGTTATAATGCGTGTAACTAACACGGCTTTGTTTTATATATTTAGATTTTAACTATTTAAAAGCTGTTACATTTTTTAAATCACTTAATTTAACAAGTTTAACTCTAAAATGGTAGATAATACAGTTTTTAAGGATAATATTTGAATTTCCCACCCTAGAAAACTTGCCATTCAAGTATTTTCAGCTAAAAGGTTTCCCATTGTTGGCTTCTGTTATTATTCCTTGATTTTCTCCCGAGCCAAAAATATGTAAAGATTCTTTCCGTATATTTCCAACCACCTTACCGATCTCCTAGTCTTAAACCTTTAGCACAGAATCAGGCGACAGAATTAGTTCAATGTTGACTTATGCGATGTTTTTTTAGATAGTTTTAGAGCATTGGGACTATTCTTTTGCCATAAATATTATCTTTTTTAATGTTTATGGCACATATTTCAAATACTAGTCGTATCTTAGATGGACTAAGGTATTTTTCGAACCATCCCAATATTATAAGAATTTTAAAAACAGTTTCATCCCAGATGATTCCGAGAAAGTCAATAGTGTTTTTAAAAATCACTATTGTATCTTGGAAAATATATATCACTTTGCGGTAGACATCCTGTAGTTGCTTCATTAGACGAATAATAAAAAAAGTTTGTAATATCTAGTGAGATGAACAGTATTCACAGATAGTATTACTAAGTTCCACTCTGTTCACTGCATATTTCTTACGCTGTAAGAAGTGTACAAAGTGATGCGAAGTTTTGATGAGATTCTATTGTTGAGAAAAGCTCTCCGTGATTTAGATACTTACGGCATTATTCCGCCTGTTTATCCAGTAAAGGGATTTGATTTTTCGTAGATATGACCCATAATTTAATTGTAATAAACTTTAAATTTTCAATTGTAATTAAATTTTCACAGATCTTAAGCTTGGGTATAATAGAATGTGAAATAAATACTGCCATGCATAACCAAAAAGTCCAAGGGTCTTTGATTAGGAATAATCGTTTTCATTATCTTTTTTTAAATTAGGCTCAAAAATGGTGTATAGAATTCTGACGATGTTTGCCATCTTAACCATCGTCATATTTAATTACTTGCCATTTTAACCATCGGATGGTTAGGAAGCCAGGTCTATTTGAAGAAAATTAAACCATTTTCACTTTATGAAATCATCTAATCAACGTACGATTTAAGAAATACAACACGAGAAGTGCTCAATTATCATACTTCACTGAAAAAATCCATTTAACAGTTAAATATTCGAATTACAAATTGATACAAAGAAATAAAGGTCGAAAACGTAACCATAAATTGTAGATTTAAGAATAAAAATTCAGTTACGTTATATGACTTCGTTATGGCTAAAATTATAAACTCATGACTTTTCAATATTTGGCTACTGGTTTTGAATATTTGGGACGTTCATGCCTTAGGCAAAACCTTTTTCAGGTTTATGAGAACAACCAAAGGTGATAATTAATTAGGGTAACCATGTTGGTGCCTGAAGTATGCTCTCGGTTTCGATATTGTTTATGAATATTATATGTTCATTGCGATCGGATAATCTACGTTGATGTTTCCAGAGTATCGGTCGACTTCGGTGATCGCCATCAACACCGGAAGTAACTTCCTCCAGTCGTCCATGACCTTTGGCACGGACTACCCTCCTCGTCCTCGGAGCCCCTGTGGACGTCGCACGTCATCGCCTTGCCCTCCTGGCAGGGAAGAAGAGAGACCATCCTCCTTGCAGGTCAGAAAGGAATTTGATAGAAGTATTGGTCGCGGGAAATCCTTTGTGCACACAGGTGGCTGCCTGTAGTTTGGGACTCCCCTACAAGGATAAATGTCTGGAAGAACTGTAGCAGCATTGCTTGGTAATAAAAATAAAATTTAGAATCTAGCTGACAAGGAAAGAGGAAGGGGTTAAGCGGTGTAAAAAATCTCCTTTACCAAAGTATATGGAATACAAGGTAACTCATACTTAAAAACTGGTGCGATGACTTAGTTTTGAAGCAATATAAGTCTTACAGGCATTAATAAAATATTATTCGTACAAGTGTTTCTTATTTTCTTAACCTTCAAGATTAAGTACCTTTTGTCCTCTATCTGAACTAATTTATAATTATAAAATTAACAATTAGTTGGACTTTTCCAACGCGTCTTGTGTTTAGAATCTACACAACGTTTCGAGAGTTGGATAAACTACTCCCGTTTTCAAGTGCCTAACAATATTTACATTTGTACAAACAAAAGGTTATTTCTACGTATAAAAAAGAAACCGGTCAAAAAACACAACAAAAAATATAACTATGGAAAAATTGTAAACAAAACACTATACTTAGCCTATTCTGTACATTCGGAAAAGCTAGCATGGAGGCGGAGTGTAGTGGTATTCCCCACAATATCTGTAATAACTGTTCCCTGTTTGTTTTGTTGGTTCCTTTGGGTTAGGTCATCCAACGCTATGCTACCAGCGCCCGTAGTGGTTCATGGAAGATTCTAAACACAAGACGCGTTGGAAAAGTCCAACTAATTGTTAATTTTATAATTAATAACCAACGCCATTATGAATTTTCAAAACTCTGCTAATTTAAAAGCTGAAGGTAGGATTGCACGCAGTATTTCTCCTATGACCTTGTGAACGACCCAGTTTCTAGGTTCTTCTGAACTATCCTAACAGTTTGCCAAATTTGAGTTCTAGACAGAGTAATTGACAACTGGGAAACTAAAGTATTGAATTTCAAGGTAATAATTACGATTAAATTGAAAATTGCGGCAGCACATATACAATATATATACTGCTACATGCGCAACAATCGTTAATTCTAGTTTTTGTGCTTTGAGGTTTGGCGTTTTTTTAATGTTGTAATGAATTTGGTATTGTTGCTCTTGCCTCAATTATTTAAAAATTTTTAACCAATTCCAGAGTTTTAACATATTCTACGACTGCGTACTTTCCTGTACTTCTCAGTTGCTCTGCTATTATTGTTTAAATTTCGTTTCATCTAGAATTTCTCAAAACACTGCTCCAAAGGATATGAGCAAGGGATTCAAAAACATACTTCTCAGTGCTAGAACAGTGTCGACCTTGGTCACCACGCAGACTTCTAGCTACTGCTACGACTCTTATCATTTTTAAATTGCATTTAAACTCTTCCTCTGCCAGTCCTTGACATTTGACAAAGGTTTTATTAATTTTCGGCCAATCCCTTAATATTTCTCACAATACCTTTGTTCTTGGAATATCCAGCCTTTTTTTATATAAGATTAGTATGTTGAGGCAACATATTTACTCACACTTAAAATACACAAGGCCTTGAAGGTACTTGTTGCTTACACATTTTAAACCCTTTAACATTGTTTTGTATTGCTGCTTCCCAAAATCATTGTCTAATTAATTATACAACTTTTCCAACCTCGCCATTATTTATTTATCAATTTGTGCGTGTCCCTAGGTGACGGTACCGACCCTTTGTACGTCCGGCGACTTCCACCGCGGCCCTGGACCACAACAACCCCCTAACTCACCGTCTCCCCAGCCACAGGTCGTGTCCTCCAGGTCAGACGGGTGTCTGGCACGCAGGGCAGAGGTCAATCGAAGCACCAACAGCCTGGTGAGTCAACACCAACAATGCTGCGCCGGTTTCCAGAGTCCCGGTGGAAAACATAGCCACTCTTGCGGAATTGTATAGAAACTTACGTCAGCATTTCCAGGATCCCAGTGGCAAACTCAGCATGAGGCTTGTCTATTCTATAGTTCAAGTGACTTCGCCGGAACGCTGTCGTACCCAGGGAAGTCAAAAGTCATCTCTGCTGTGATTATTTTGTTTTCCTTTGCTATAAATCGTTGGAATGTTTTTTGACGATGGGTGTGAATAAATAAGTTTGTGAATTTGTAAATTGTGATTGATTTTAGATAAGTGATTTATTTTGGAAAATAAGTTGTAATTAAGTGAGCTAAAGAGGGTGTGATAATTTCGAATTACTTTTCATCCTGTCGTCGCAAATAACAAGAAGAAAATGTGAGGCTTTGTTACCTAAGAATGTTGTACAACTAGAATTCACTATAAAAACATCACTTTGATGTATAATTTGTTTACAAGATAATATTGTAGAATTAAATTCTTTAAAAAAATGTTTGTAGTAGGCATAATGCTAAAATAATACCAAAAGAGTGAAGTTTGGAATCTTTAACCAAGATTTTATTTTAAGCAGTACTAATGAAAATAGAATACAACACAAAAAGCATTTTATGTTAATAGTGGTAAAATCCAATATAATTACGGTTTGACAATTCATTATTAAAAAAAATATTTACCAATAAGAACATGATATACTAAATACTTCAAAAATGTTAATTAATCGTTCTTTTTACAATTTGTGGCATTTGACATATGTATCATAAAATCGTACTAATTACTTTCTCCCCTTACATAGTATAGTACATACATAGTATATGGAGAAAGTATTGTTTTCGTAAATATTTTCAAATTTAAGTTGAGAGTGGATATATCCGTTTTGGGGTCCCCTGAATCTAAAAAAGTGGGGTTTGACGTGATGTCCGTCCGTCCGTGTGTCTGTCTGTGTGTGTGTGTCTGGATGTGTACAGAGCCAAAGCCTACCCCGTTGGTCTCATTTAGATGAAATTTGGCATGTATGTGTATATTCAGCGTATCTCCAGACATTTTTTCATTTTTTTGAATTTTTGATTTTTAAGGTTAGTTCACCCCTAAAACCCCTTAAAAACGTGAAAAATCCAAATTTCTCAAAAACGGCTCTAACAATTTTGATTAAAATTTATAGTTTATTGTGCACAGAGTACTAAATAATTTGACACCACCCGCATGTCTGTAAAAATGACGGTCCAAAAGTTATGGGCTTTTAAATGTCAAAAAATCAATTTTTTTAAATTTTCAGCGAAAACAATAAAAGTAAACTAGTAGAACCTCGATAGTCCGACCTCCGATGTGGTCCGACCGTGCCCGTGGCACAACAGACTTCCGCTAATTCGTCCTCGGTGGCATTCTCCTCGCTTAGTCCGACCACGCTAGCGGAAATTTACAGCATTTGTTTACTTCGTAACTCCGTTCAAGTCGAAACCTGTCGATGACGCATCGACAGGTGACATCGTGAGTGTGTATATGTGTGTATTTTATTTAATGTTTTTAGGATTTCTGTAGCGTTCATCAGTACAGTAGCTTTTTATAAATTCTTGATGCAATATTCTTTGTTCGAAATACAGTTTAAGTTTGTTTTTATGTTAATATACGAGTTCCTCTGATAATCCGACCTTTTTGTTGTTCCGACCATACCCCCGGTCCCGCAGGTGACGGATTAGCGAGGTTCTACTGTAACTTGACTATGCCGAGGTATGAATTCACCGTATCTCCAGAATTTTTTTCATTTTTTTTTATTTTTAAGGGTAGTTTACCCCTAAAAATCTTCAGCGAAAACAATAAAGATAAAGTATAACTTGACTGGCTCCATTGAAACCAGCTTAAAAACAAAACAAAATAGTAGTTTTAATTATTTGTCTACGACTAACGGTTCCAGAGAAAAGTTAAATTGACTGTCCACGATAAACGCAGTACGTTGTCTGAAATCGCCCAATGTTATTCTTATGGAGAATATTAAAAAAATCAATTTCTTCCTTATCAGTTTTCCATGAACCTTGGTATTAAGCGTAAGGTCAAATCACCCAACAAAACCAACTCAAAAGACCTTGGTATTACCGGGGTGGGGGGGGGGAGCTGGTGGGTTCCCCATACCATTTGAACAATTAATTTAACTTTGTCTCTCTTGTTATTTTCAGAAATGGGATGATTATTTATTTTAGAAACAATGAATAAAAAATAATGAGCAACGGATATTTAGATAAACTTTGAAGAACATGATAATTTATTACAGAGTGTCTTTTTTAAATTTACTTAAGGGAGAAAGTATGTGTCAGTCCACTGATACCATTTATTTTTCTTGACAACATAAATCAAATTAGGAAAAGGTTGATTAGTCCTATCCATGTATGTCTAGGGTCGATGGCCAAGAGTATTCCCATATTTTCACCTCTTATGTTGTTCAATATAAATTAAGGATTTGCAAAGTGATATTAGATTAGGTTTTATTTGTGTAGTATTATTTAGGAATTGTATTGATCAAATAGGTAAAAGCTTTTTCAGGTTAAAATGAAAACTAGTGCTTAATTCTGAATGAGAAAGTCTCGCTTATGTTATTTGTTATTTTATTAAAAAGCAGAACGAAATTTTCATAATAATCTCTACTTTCTTCTTAAAGTGTTTAGATCTCATGTGAAATTTATTGTTGTTTTCATTTGCATTTTCTGTTGTAGCTGTCCTGTACTTCGTTTGAAGTCCATATGAAAACCCCAGATGAGTAACTCTCAGAACCCTCATTCTTATAAAGCTACGTTAATTATTAATCTCATTAATGTAACATTTTTCTCCATGTTGAATGAGGCGCTTGCCTCGCCTTTTATTCGTAGCTAGGTTGACTTTGAAAGGAATCCATCAGTAAATAGGCTTTCAATGGCGAAATTCATGTTTTAATAGGTAATAGATTTTACTGTTACTGTTTCAAATGAATACTTATTTTTGATGGTGGAAATCTTAAGTAGGATATCGTCCGTAAGTGTAAAGACAATATTAACCTCTGAATTTTACTGTAGCTTCTTTCATACATAGTTATAATTATCATTTTTAGAGTTTGATCACCTCCTAGTTCTTCCTTCTTATACGTTTGTGATAAATAACGAGATTATTTTTAAGTAATTATATTTTAGTGTTACTAAAACAATAAATTATTTTTAAATATTGTTATTTGTGTTATTTTTACCTCTTCATTTGGCAACAGGACAGGAATGACTCCTGGCTGTCGCTGGAGTAATTCCTGTCAAACGTTTGGCAGGGGAGAGGAAGGCGATTTATTGGAGGCAAGGCGGGACCGACAAGGATGCTTCACGGTCTGAAGAGCGCTCCCGAACCTTCCAGCAGTGGCAGCACAGCTGGGAGCACGACGCCCGAGGACGATGGACTGCGCGACTCATAGAGCAGGTTCAACCGTGGGTGGAACGGCGGCATGGCGAGGTGGATTACTTCCTCACTCAGTTTCTGACAGGCCACGGCAAATCGTACCTGTATCGGATGGGCAAAACCGGTTCACCGGATTGCACTTACTGCCCGGGCGTTTCCAACGATACAGAGCACACTTTCTTCCGCTGCTCCCGTTGGGAAAGGCCCCGCCTGGAGGTTGCACGAAAATCTTGTTATATAAAGTTGATTTTTACCGATATCAAATACAAATAATTTTGCACACCTGTTTCTCTTAAAATTTTGTCATTTATCGTTGTTGGGCTGTCTTTGTAATAAGGTTGGAATATTACACGCTTGAAGTTATTCGGGACAGTCACACGTATATATTACAACTCGCTTCGTTGCACAAAGCATACAGAGGGCCATCCAGAACTTAAGGAAAAACAACTAAATTTCCCATATTTAATAAGTTTTCATTTATTCATTAAATTTCTTGTAAAGTTATTACGTTTTCCTTTTAGGGGTGATTAGAGTGAGGTTTTTACAAAATATCAGTACTCTATGTACTATAATAACGTATTATGGTAGGGATTAAAAAAATTATGAAAGTTTTTTTTGAATGAATGTTTTTTTTGAAGTTACGATAAAAAGTCATATTGAAAAAGATATAGATCTTCAAAAATCCGTATGGTAAGGTACTCTTAGTTTTTGAAGACATCTCGTTCAAGAGATATACAGTACGTATATATTACAACTAGAGCTGACTTAACATTAATATTTGAAATTAGAATGCGAACTGCCATTGCAAGCCAAGGTAAGTCGGCAACGTAGATCGTAACATTAGGCTGGTTGACGCTGATGAATCTGCTTTACCGATCCACGACGCGGTTCTTCCACGGCTTGTAATTCATGGTGTACTAAGATTTAATATACAAATTTAGTTAGATATCAACATTAAATGTTTGTTTTATGCAGACAATGCTCGTCATGGCGAAGTTTAGTTGAGAAAATAAATCGAGAATATATTACGTGTTTAACTAAATATCTTTCATTTAGGTTCTCGCTATAAATTTATACTTAAATGTGATATAAGTAATGTATCAACTTGCTGCTCATTCTATTTTTATTTAATTATAAGGAATTTACGTGTCGCTTCACTTTACTCGATAGTCGCTCTTGATATTTACGTACCTATAGGGTACGTTCATTCCTGAACCCCATTGTCGTTGCAGATATCAATTCAATTTTTCAATTCAATATGTATTTATTTCACACAATGTAGAAGAAATATCACTGTAGAAATGTAATGTTACTTTACGATTCTCAGTTGCTTCTCTTTATTATAATTATCTTTCTTATTAGAACTAATACGTTTTTTTTTAAATAAAAACGAAATATTAAGTGTCTTGTCAGAAATAAAATAAAAATATCTTTTATTATGACTATTTGTTTTTTGTTATAAGCTCATACCACCGCTCGGTATCGCAGTTATTATTGTAGAAATACAATTCTCAGCTGCTTCTCGGGATCTGATCTTGCCGCGAATGAATACCTCATGTTCATTTAAGTCTACACTTATTGGGGTGTCCTTTAATTATTGAATCTGTGATATTCATTCAAGTACACATTTCCCGTACGTCCATCTCCTTTTCCACCCTAAAACTCAAGCAGGATCATTATTCTGCCTTTGTTGTCAGTTTGCCCAGTAATTCATTCAGCTGGGCTATGGCAGCGATCCCTGACGTGTCAGCTGCCTTATTGCTCCCAGTCTGAGCAGGCTCTGGAAGGGTGTCCCAATAAGAGGCCATATCTGCAAGAACAGTTTTGAACTGGGGATCAATGACAACACTGACGGAATACTCTGGCCCTTCCACCCTATTCCAGGTGAGAGGCATTCCCATGTCTGCTAGTGTTGAAAGTTTGAACTCTGTTGAATAGAATCCGGAGTCAAGGGCTATGTCTTGGTAAGTGACTATAGTCTCCTTTGACTGCCTCTTCTTGGGATTTACCTTAGCATCAACAAAATAAGCCATGAGGTATGTCACTCTCCTATCAAATAGAGTGCTGGAATCTGGCCATAATGCACCCAGAAGGTTGTGTCTCAAGGGCTTTGGGAAGGTTGTCCAGGCAGCCTTCTTCTCAGTCGGAAACTCCACTAACTCTCTCCCAACACCAGCCTTCCGGGTGCATTATGGCCAGAAGGCCATAAATAGAAGGCCATTAAGGTCTAAATAGGTTTTTCTTGAATGTTTTCCTAATTAATAAATTTCTTGATCTAGGGCCAAACTTTAACACTTTTGTCTCTTGATGCCTCTAATAGTACTGTCTGATAATTATTATGACAAGCTGTACGCCCAGCACACCTTGGACAACGGAGCGCCGCTTGATGTTAGTTAAATATCATTTTAATTGCCATAAATTTTTTTTAACCTGAGCCAGTATTCGGATCTGGATAAACTGGAATTACCTTACTTAAAGAACGGACTTAATATTTGCACTAAAACCTAATCTTTCTATGGACAATTATGAAGCGAAGGGCCATCGTCTAGTCTCTTTAAAAAAAAGCCTTTTCCATTTTTCAGATTTTTTGTGATCAAGATGCGCAAGAGTTAACATCTCAGATCGGTTAAGTGTTTTACCTCGGCTAGTTCTTCCAGCTTAGAAACATTATTTAATATGACAAACTGATTTTATAGTTTCTAAAATAATTATTCTACTATCATTCAGTTTCCGATGGCATAGAGGAATGAGAAGATGCAGAACTAAGCACTGCTTCAATGCTACCTCCACGTAGGGGTAATCAGTTAGATTATCAAGTTCTCATATTAAATTATTCAGAATTAAGGTGTAAGCTTCATCAACATTGGTGTAACACATCAACTGGTGTCGCTCTACTTCTTTATCACTCTGCTCAATTGGTTACTGTCGCTGCGACGGTCAAACATCGCTACATATCATCCATTTTTTATAGTATAGTAAATGTTTGATCGACGATATATATTTGTATCATTATCATTCGTTTACGGATGAAACGATCTATCGATATATACCAGTCAATAGGCATTAAATCTTGTTCATCTGGAGAAGAGTAAAAGAAAACAATGCTACTTTTCAAATGCGTCGTTCGTCAATAAGATATGTTTGCGTTCGACGAAGTCTATGTTTCAGTTTGGTTATGAGTGAAAATTGCTTACTTATATCTTGGAATAAGGAAATATATGTTTCGACTATTATTGCAAATCATCAAACTATGGCCTGCTAATACAGTTAGTATTATTCGATGTGGTTGACCGGTACGTTTATTGTCTCTAATGTAGTCCATAATCTTTCAAAACTCATGTCTAATAATCAACTTAATGGCAACAAATGGAGGGGGAATCTCTAGACACGGCAACCAATACAGGAATCACTCAATTTTTATGCCCAGTAGTACCTACCTTTTTGATATTGTGTGTTGTTTCATATTCTTCTGGGGATCTGCTCTTGCAGCGATAAATCATACCAGGTTCTATTTGGCCACTATTTAATTGAGGTTCCATATTGGGAAACTCAAGATTTTCGTTGAGTAAACGTCTCCCGACCTTCCAGATCCTTTTATCTAAGGTTCATTGTATTAATTTTGCATTTCCTGGCAATTTACTCACTTTAAATGTTTTCTCTCTGAAAGAGGTAGTTGACACTTAACCTTTATTTCGTATTTAAGGTTTTCGTGTACTATTCACATTGCTGGTTTAAGTTAGTAACCAACTCAGCCTTATTTTGTATCTCGTGCAGGTAACTTGAGCCTTGCAGGTTGTTAAGATAACTCTCATAAGTTCTCATGATAAATTTATACGTAACTAAAATATAAGTAATATATCAACATTGATTAATTTATGGAAGTTTCGTAATTTTTTACCTCACTGATTACTGACAAAACATTAATGATTTGCCTTTATTAATTTTTTTTTCATTTGATTTTATGGTACGTTAGGTGGTGTCTCTCTCGTTCTTCGTAATCATCTCATCGTTTTTTAATTCATAAGACATCCGTAAGATCTCTCTGATCACATTAGTTTTTCCAGTTATCACTATGTTTGTGATATTACCTTCCTCCCATGTTATTGTTTCATCATTAGTTTTTCAGTCTTGTTCTTCGTATGTTTCTTCATCAATGATTTTTCAGTCTTGTAATTCATAGGACATCCGTTATATCTCTCTGATCACATTAGTTTTTCCAGTTATCACTATGTTTGTGATATTACCTTCCTCCCATGTTATTGTTTCATCATTATTAGTTTTTCAGTCTTGTTCTTCGTATGTTTCTTCATCAATGATTTTTCAGTCTTGTAATTCATAGGACAGCCGTAAGATCTCTCTGATCACATTAGTTTTTCCAGTTATCACTATGTTTGTGATATTACCTTCCTCCCATGTTATTGTTTCATCATTATTAGTTTTCCAGTCTTGTTCTTCGTATGTTTCTTCATCAATGATTTTTCAGTCTTGTAATTCATAGGACAGTCGTAAGATCTCTCTGATCACATTAGTTATTCCAGTTTATCACTATATTGGTGATATTACCTTCCTCTTATGTTATTGGTTTTTCAGTTATCACTAATCACTACACTTGCGATATTTTCTTCCTCTATGTTATTGTGAGTTTCTTCAAATTTAATTTTCCAACGATCGTGTCCGATTGGTTGTGCGGTATATCGGTTGTCTCTAAAGTTCATAATCTTTCTCTTCTCTCACGAACAATAGGAGTCTCCAGTCACAGTAACTAATCCGGGCACCACTACATCCGTGTACTTCATAGGTTATTCCTTTTTGATATTCCATACTGTTATTTTACGGTCCTTTCTTATAGGAAACGCGGTGGTATTCATTAAGTTAAACGTCTTCCTTATTCCATCTCTTCCTCATTGGCCACTTCTTCTGATGGACATTTTCTGTGAATGAATATTGTTCGACATCAACATAAGTTTGAAGTGTTCTCCCCTCCCCGACAGGGGTAGTTAACACTCATTGCAATTCAATCGGTAATACTTTCCCGGACTTATAATCCGCCTCCTTGTAACTTTAGTTTCGTATGTAAGGTTTTCGTGTACTATGCACATTACTGGTCAAGTGTGTAACCAACTCGGATCGGAACTTGTGCATTAATTGTGGCTTGTCGGTCTGGATAATATTCATCCAATTCCTAGTATTTATATGGTCCTGCTACAGCAATTCAGTTAGAACAATTTTTTTTTGTATCGTGCCTTGCAGGTTGACATGTGGCTAACAATAACTTATTCTAGATATCATCTGGAATATTCTGAGAGTTTAATGCATCTTTTAGTCACGAGAGACAAAGTAAAGCTTTTCCCTAACACTTCGATCTCAGCAAATTGCCTCTTCAGCAAGTACATGGTATTGCCGTTTTCTTGAATAATTGTTCAAAATCAACTTCAAAGCAGTATCTTGGCTTGGCTCAAGACTTGATTATTGTTATCCCCTGGTATGTGTGCTGTCAGGACCGGGACATTACTATTATACAACCATTAATATGTGGTTCATCCGACCTATCAGACCCTTGTGTTCCCTGTCTCAACACGACAAAATGTCTGACATCTTCCTATCTTCCTCTTCGGTTACCTCCTCGGCTATGATCTATCAGATATGATATGTCTTGTTTTATTCTTATTTTAAGAACAATGAATTTACTTTCGATATTCTCATTATAGTTCACCTAATCTTAACATTTATTTTGGTAGATCCTTGAATGTTTTTATTTTTCTCTTGTTTTTTTAGCGAATTTCCCAAGCTATTACCGTAGGTCTCATGGCGAGACTTCAGCCCGGGACCATGTTATTTTTTCTTCTTCAGGTGCCTAGAGTCCAAAAACAATAGTCGTTAAAATTGTTGTGTATATATATTTGATTATGTATTTCACACACAAGGGCAGCTAATATAGTAAAAATTAAATTAAATAAACTTGTGCTCCCTTTAAACATTTTATTTTTACATAATACACGACACGTGTTTCGATTCTAAGATCAATTTCACAGTATTCCTTTTATGTAAATAAATAAACAAATTTCAGTCATATGATTTTTTTTAAACATGTGTAAATTGAAAAATTAAATTTGAACTTGTGATTTTGAGTAAGTTGTAGATTAATTATTCCTAATATTTAGTATTATACTAAAAATAGGGTTTTCTTTTTCTAAGTTTGCTATATTTAGCATGTTTTCTTGATCAATTCTTTTCTTTCAACGTATCAATTCCTGTATCCTTTATTTGGTAAAACCAATTGTGCCAGCCCTCTGTATACAAAAAAGTAAAGAAATATAGTACTGTGCCTTGTTTTTCCAAATTAGTCGGATTAATTGTCGCATGGATATATTTATAGTGAGCATTGGTGGGTGGATTTGCCCCAATCCTCCGCCGGGGTTGTCATTCAGGTGGTGATGATTCTCTACTTCATTGGGACCATGAACAGCGACTATGCCAGGATAGTTTGCTGGCACACTGCCAATCCATTCGGATCCTTGAAGGAAGGATGCGTCATACCATCCCTGCGTCATATCTGACTCCCCCGCACGCGATATGGCCCCCGCTTCACAGGCAGCCGTTAAGAATATACTGTAGGTAAACCTGTTAACAGGTCCCAAAGCCTGTGGGTCTAAAGCCCACAAATAAAATATGCCAATACGACCACTTGTAAATATTACTACAGCCCCAGGTTACAAACCATGGATATTACAAAGGAACACCTACTATCAAACTCTAATCTCAACCCAACACAGATAAATTAATTAATAACCCTATTAGAACTAGTTCTAAGCCAGAACTATTTTTAGTTCCATGATAAATATTTTCACCAAACTGATGGCCTAGCTATGGGTTCTCCTTTATCAAGTTTTATGTCTGAAGATTGGTTTGAAAACCATTACATTTTTTCTGACACAAACCCACATAGAGCTAAAATTGCAAGTTATCACAGATATATCGTTGACATATTCATTGTTTTTAATGGATGGTTTGAAAACCATTACATTTTTTCTGACACAAACCCACATAGAGCTAAAATTGCAAATTATCACAGATATGTCGTTGACATATTCATTGTTTTTAATGGAAATAAGAGACAACTAGAAATATTCAATAATTTCTTGAACAACTTGGGATAAAACATCAAATTCACTTTTGAGTTGGAAAAAACTGCAGTCTAAATTTTCTAGATAAAACAGTCACAAAAGTAGATGATAAATTAAAGTACAATATTTACAGAAAGCCACAGACAGTACCATTCACAACACTTCTTACCATCCTGAAGCTCAAAAAATGTCAGCCTATAATTACATGATCCGTAGATAACTGTCAATGCCACTGACTAAAGAGGATTAGATAAATGAATTAAATATACTAAAATATATTGCCATAGCTAATGGTTATCAGAGTAAAATCATAGATAAAATAGTTGTCAAACAAAAGAAGAAAAAGTGTGATATTATGGATAAAGAAAACATTAAATATGTTTCAGTGGAGTTTAGTAAACAATTAAGTACTCAATTACAACGTGCATTAAAACCCCATGGAATAAAATTGGCATACAGAACATCAAATAAACTGGGTAAATAAATAAATCCTTGTCACAAGAACGATTCTTATATTAACATGTTAACAGCCACTGGAGTTTACAAATCAATGTGTTCTGACTGTCCCAAATTCTATATTGGCGAGACTGGACGATCTTTTGAGATCAGGTTTAATGAACCACCTCCCTAAACCCAAATTACAAAGACAAAAATCTACATTTGCTGAACATTTGATTAATACCAATCACACTGTAAATAATATTAATG
The DNA here is from genome assembly GCA_023375725.1 of Nephotettix cincticeps. NCBI lineage: Eukaryota > Metazoa > Arthropoda > Insecta > Hemiptera > Cicadellidae > Nephotettix > Nephotettix cincticeps. The sequence goes on along the minus strand of CM041789.1, from coordinate 18,926,638 downwards.
ATATTAATCTTTCTCCTGGACATATGCATTTTAAACACAGAATTATGACTCAATTTAGATCATTTATTGAATGTAATTGTTTCCTTTCAAGATAGGTAAAATAAGTTTATTGTCCAGATATTAATATAGATTATAGAAAATAGCAATTTTAATGTAGCCTAGTCCATAAATGGTTTGGACGGGCAAAATTAGTGTAGACTGTATTTTGTACTACCCAACGAGTATTACCAGAATTATTTATGATGGGATTCCATAACTGAAGGCTTTACTGAACATATATTACTTAGTAAAGTAATTTAACAGAGAGAAGTTATCAGATGAAATAGTAAGTTTCCTAAAAAATAAATATTCGATGTTTAAGTAAATTTGTCCGAGTAGCACGGGCGTAAACTTACGAGCTATCTATGATTGCAAGGCGAAGTGTTATTATTAAATAAAGACAGTAAGTTCATTAAATCTTGTTCGCGAGGTAGAAAGGAGAAGAGACGGAGGAGTATGAGGATGGATGGGGCTTATCTCACCTAACCAGAGGCGTGTAGTGGTCAGTTACACCACTCCCAAGATTAACCGACCAAACACATGCTTCAGATGTGTATACCATGTATGTATGTGATATCACTACCGAGTTTAGTGTGAAGTGTTGTCATTATGGAAATTTACACGTTGCTAGAGCAGATCCCCATAAACAATTTACAAGGGCTGGATTCACAATTTCAAGAACATTCAAACCAGAAGAAACATTGAGTATGGTATAAATACTATGTATTATACAGTGGAACTTGGTTATAACGTCATTGAAGGAACCACACAATTAATGACGCTATATCAGAGTAACACTATAAAGAGGTTTCATCATAATTTTAATTTAAACCTGAGGAAAAATAGAAAAACACATTTTTTTACATGAAATTAACATTTTAATGAAGGTAATTTGAAATACACATAAACGTTTATGTTTATTACTGACTGAACTACTCTATACTGTATAAAAAATCTAGTTTAAAAATATCGCAATGAAGTTTAGTTTGGTGAATTCAACGGTTGGTTCAAAAACAAATCCGACACACACGTCTGCTATCTTACATTCCTCCTCACACACTACACAATATATCCATAAGGTAGTGGAGGGATGGTTGTACATTGCAACCAATAAGGACATACATTATTCTTACGTAAAATGTTGTGCTGACTCCAAAAATATCATTTATGATGCTGTAATGATATCATAAAATGAATTTTCGACTCTTTTCGATCGATAATATTTTTCATAAAAACCGAGGAGGAAGGTTAGAGATCTTTCAAGCCTGGGGAAATCTCCTGTTAGTGAGGCAGATGTTGTAGACGGCTGCCAGGATGTGACCGAAAGTATCTACGTATCTCTACCGCACAGCGTACTTGATGTGTTGGAGGTCCGCACACTCCAGCTGGCGGGCAACATCCTCTGATGAGATCCGATCGAGAAGGGGAGGCTGCTTTTGATATTTTAAAACAAACTTTAACAATTAAGTTTTGCAGAATTAATGATATTTTAATAGGAAAATTTCCACAAAAACAATATTTTTCAGTTGAAATAAATATATGCGACAAAGGATAATAACTATCACATTTTTAAGCTAGACACAACTTTATAATTATTCAGACTCATACTTAAAACATCTCTATTGACATACTCATAAGGTAAGCATTTAATTTTCCAGTAAAATACAATGAAGGAATGTGATAAGTTAAGCAAGTTCAGCTTGCATTAATACATTGGATTACGGTACTTAATTATTTTCCATATTAAAATACTTTATTAGTGTGGATAAAAATTAATTAGGTTAAATATTTAATTCAACATTAAAGTGCTGTGGAAATTAAGAAACATAAATAAACCAACCCCCAAATTTAATGTTTCTTACGGCTGCAAATCTACGTATTCATTATAATTCTTACGGGGAAACAGGTTTGCATAGAAACTACTAGAGCTATTGTATTGAATTTTTAATGTATAAGAATAAGAACAGCTGTTGAGAAAAACTGAAAACATACAAAATGATGATTACGGCGAATTAAACGGTAACAAATCCTAAAAGCATATTTAATTTTACCAGGAAATAAACAACTTCTCGGAACAACCTCCCAATCAGCCAAACTGTTGATTAACTTTCACTGAGGCTTTCCCCTGTTATTAGCGATAATTTACTGTAATTACAAGCCAGATCCCTTTTTAATGAAATTTAAACTAAGTGTAGCGGACGAGGAAATAAGGTTAGCTCATTAAAAGTAGCTTTATCAGCGCAGGGGTTGGTTATTTGACATATTGACCAAGCGAAACCGTCACAACCATCCCTTGCTCTCTGATAATAAGTAGCACAAAACTGTAAACATAGTACATTGTGGAATGCTAATCTTATGGAGAATAGATGAAAATCAACAACTCACTTATTTACTTAAATATTCTTCTACAATTTGGTATGCAAGTACATTTAGTTAGGTCTTATCAATAAATCGATAAAACCCCCAAATTTAATGTTTCTTAAGGCAGCAAACCTACGTATTCATTGTCATCCTGTAATTCTGCTACTTGGAGGTCACGAATTGTAGATAGATTTGGATTCCACGTTAAACTGTAGGCCCCTTAGTTGCCATCGGCTGTTGGGCTATTAATTCACAGTCCTGTCTAAGGAATATGTCAGCCTTAGTTAGTACCAAGACTACAACTGGGACGGTGGTGACGTCCTGTAATCCAGCTACTTGGAGGTCACGAATTGTAGATAGTTGTGAGCGATGGCCGGTGGGTGTGGTGTTCTGTTGTGTGGATTGACGTCCGCACTATTGAATACTTCGTTAATCCGCAAAGACCATCCTCATAATTAGACCAATTCGTAATTCATAGGCCGTGGTTCGGATTCCACGTTAATCTGTAGTTCCCTTAGATGCCATCGGCTGTTGGGCTATTAATTAACAGTACTGTCTAAGAAATACGTCAGCCTTAGTCAGTAACAAGACTACAAGATCGCGCCACAATGATCTTACATTCACTTCTCATTCATACTTGGCTTAAAATACCTACCTGGGTAGGTTGCCATGTCAAATAATCTAATCTAATTCTTACGGGGAATAAATAAATTAGTATAATAAAATTTGGTATGTGTTTTTACTTAAAGAACAGGCTTATTTTAAGCATGTTAACATGTAAAACAACCTTTATTTCAGCAAACCTGGATCCTCGGTAACTATTCTTTTACTATGATGGGAATAGTAGTTTTACTCACGCCAGCGTGCTGCGTGCGGTCTTGGACTAATATTATTTTGGTAGGATTTGCCAACGCTTCTGTGTTTAACTGTAGAACGTTTCTGGAGTAATATTTTGTCAGAATGTTCTCGTCATTTTCTATGGTAATGGACTATTGTTCCGGGTGACCTCACTCGGTGGTTGGCGTCCAATCTCCCCCTCCGCTAGGTTTATGGCCACTTGAAGGGTTGAGGTTTAATCAGTTAAGTAAAACTAAGCGAGTCTCGGTTGGTCATCAACTAAGTAAAGGAAGAAACACGAGAAGCGCTCTGCCATCGTTGTAATGCATGTTAAGTGATCACTACTATCTCAACGAACAAGCTGTAACGGTCAACACTTTCAATCTAAATTCCAATAATTGGATTTGAATTTCTTAGTAAATTTTATAGGCCTTTGCAATACCGGGGCAGAGGTTGTTTCCATCAGCTAAACCGAATATCTTACAAGTCAAATAGGCCTTTTTATATTTTGTATTTTGTTGCAGCTCAAAACTTTCTAAAAATACTTTCTTTTTAAATTTATGTAAAGTATTTTTTTAATATATTTTTGTAATCTTAAATAGGGAAATACATAAAATAAGACTAAAAATGATGTTTTTTATTATAGATCTGTAAACAATATAAAATATAAATAAACATTGTTCATAACCAAATGACCTTATAACCAAATGACGTCACTATATCAAATTTTGGTCTCGAAAATTGCCAACACCCCCCTCAGAGCTAAGACATATCCATGACAAAAATGTTTGTATATACTTCCCTATGGGAAATAGGTTAGAACAAGGATATGTCTAAAGTGGATGCTTTCTCAGTTCATCTAAATAGCTGTTCTTATTCTTTATATTTAAAAATCAATACAATAGTTCTAGTAGATTCTTTGGAAACCTGATACATTTTTTCCATCTTTAAAATATCCAACACCCCCCTAGAGCTAAGACATCCATGTCAAAATTAAATATTGAACTGTTGAAATACTATTGAATTTAAACATAATATAATGTTGTCTTGAGGCTTATGAACAGCAGCTGTTTTTATTTGAACCATTGAGCAAGAAGCAAGCATAATTAATACTCAATGGCATATAATTACTATGGATTTTTTAGTACAGCTTTTGGGGATTATGTTTCATGATCAAAGATCATATATGTTAATTATAATATGTTGGTCAAATTAAAAATAGTTACAATGTTTTATAAAAAATATAAGATTTATTATAATGATCAGCTGTTACAGCCTATATTTTTATACTGTATTTCCATTTTGCTCTCTGAAAGATATAATTGGTTGATATTACGTATTAGTATCGAATATTTGATTTTAGTGTGTGCGTGCGAGAGTGTGTATTTACCAGAGGCTGTGAAATAATCAAAGGTGTAAGATGATATAGTTTGTTTCATATATGTTTTAATGTCACATGAATACACTGATTTCTTACAAATATGTTGGCTCAAAATACCTGGTTGGCCAAAAATTCAGAGAAGTAATAATAATTATATTATGTATTATATTTGTCAGCAAATCTTAACCTAATTAATCCGTTTTATACATCGCTGCAACGCGCGACGGGTAATATTAGTTAACTTATAAAGAAACAATATGTGTCAGATTTTCTGATGGAAACAACTTACATTCTCAGCCGTCAGTTTTATCCTGGACATAAAACTGTATTTTACTGCTTCCAGTCAACTGACAAAATTGCTGCTTTGTCTCTGAGACTTGACTTTGTTAAAGAATACGTCACATCATCTACTGTATTTGATGACCAAAGCGAAAATACCAACGAAATAAACATTCAAAACAAGCTTAACTTACGACGCTTGTTAATACTGTAAAAATATTAACTCGTGTCACCGTCTATTGAGGTTGAGGATCAGCTGGCAGCTTTAAAGGTTACTGAAGTACCAGTTTATTTTCCTCGGCATGATACAGCTATGTTATTAATGTTTGACTCGTAAATATTTTGTTGTTACTTTTATATATGTTTTTGGGGAGGATCTCGATCGGACGTAGATGCGATCGCCCGCCAGACCTTTTCGTTTGATGGGTGGGACAGGCCACCCCTCGCCACGCCTCTTCAAAATCACTGCGTCGCCGAAGTTGTGGTTGGAGTTGCACAGAGGAAACAGAGCGAATTTTTTTGCGTTGGCGTGAGCAGTGTGGCCAATCAAGGGGTGGTAACCTCTTGTAAAATTCCCCGTTTTATCCGCTGGCAAAATAAATAACTCCCAGTTTAACTCGTCAATATCTAAATTTATAATAAATAACCAATGGAAATCGTTATTTTTCATTATATTTACAAAATTAAGCTTTTTTATCAATTGAGTATCATTTTTATTCGTGGGGTATACATTTATTCATTGGAACCCTTAACTTATAGATCAACTTTGAACTTTCAACGAATAGATAAATTAAATTTAAGTTTGGGTCTAAATTAGTTTTATCAATATATTTATAAAATATATTAAGTAATAGGATATAATCTATCCATCTGTAATATTATGAAGAATATATAATAATTATATAATATTATGAAGGTGGTTTCTGTATGTTTGTTGAGGCAAATAAAAGCGAAATATACTGAATCGACCGGTTTGAAATTTTACACAAAGGTAGATCTTAAACTCTTGCAACTCATAGGCATATTCATTTCCTTAAAATACCCTCGGATTACGCTCCGTGAACGTCCTAAGTTTCTGTTTACATTTTCAAAGAATGAAAACATAAAATTGCTTGAATGTCAACAGCTATGAACACTAAAATTTGACAATTATGTAAGAAGAAGAAAGAGCTGCAGTGACCGTCCTAGATTTCAACATTAAAGCTAGCAGTACACTATCGCCGAATGTTCGGGCCAGATTTCGACCACGAATGTGCAACACGAACCCTCCCGAATTAACCAAGTACACCATCGGCTAACTTCGGCCGAACCATGCCGAACTCAGTACTGCGTATTTGCGGCAAACGTTCGTGCCAAACTTTGTGCAACATGGACGCTGACATAGAAGTTGCCGCTGTGTTTCTGTTATATAGTTATGCTTACCTCAATTATGTATATACACACACCAAGAAGAAAATTACGAAGCCATGGAAACGTAGAAGATGGTGGGTTAAGGAAATCCAAATTGAATAATTAAATTGAATAAAGAATACAGCAAATTTAGAATAAAGATTGATTAACTATCAGTCAATAGTTCTCTCTACTATATGATGGCAATGTCATTCGTAAAGCTTGAGATAATAAGTTTGATGATTGATTAACATTATCATTACTCACTGACTGCTGCAAACTACTATTATTTGAATATTCACTTGAGAAACACATAGCGGACGAGCTGTTCGACGCCTGTGGTGAAGCGCGGTCAATTGATGATGCTCTCGAAGATTGTAGAGAAGTGTAATCATGTTCGCTTGTCATTGTCTGGTGAGGATTGACATTCAATGAATTTCCTGGGTGTTCGATTACTGAAGTTGATCTATGTATTTTTCGAGTTCTTTCTAGTAGGAAGCCGTCTAGCTCGTACATAACCGTATACCTTTCATGTTCAGGGATTTTTTTAGCTTTTTAGCTATCATTTTCCCGTACAGATCACATTCATCTTCCTCTAGTGGCTTCCTGGACGTTACATTTTTCAGCAATCCAAATGCTTGCTGCATCTGTTTTCCTGCTTCAATCAGCTCAGGAGGGTTTGCACGTCGGCGATTCGTCGAGTGAGAGGACGATCCCGCAGTGGCTGCAGCAGTTTTACGATGTATGGGTCGGGCTGGTGTCAATGGTATTGGTTGCAGATCAGGCAACTCCGGTGATTGTTCCACGTTCATAAATGGTTCCTGGTCCTCCAAGGTTTCAGTTAGTTCGTCTTGATTGTCTTCCAGTGGATCTACCTGAAAAAAATAGGCTTTATAACGTTACTGCCGTAAACTATATGTTAAATTTAATAATTTATTTTTTTTAGATGCCATCGACCGAGGAAGAGTGGTTAGAAGTAGAAAATGGCTTCAAATCAAATTTCCCGCACGCACTGGGTGCAATTGATGGAAAACATGTTACAATGGTTGCTCCTGCACATAGTGGTTCAACATACTACAACTACAAAAAAACATTTAGTATAGTATTGTTGGCATTAGTAAATAGTAAATATGAATTTATGTTTGCTGACGTTGGGGGTCAAGGTAGAATAAGTGACGGTGGAATTTTACAAAACAGTGTGTTATGGGACAATATTACCACTAACAAATTAAATCTACCTAAACCACGACCATTGCCAGGGTCACAAATAGCTTTGCCTTATGTGTTTCTAAGTGATGGTGCGTTTGCATTAACCCATAATATAATGAAACCGTTTCCTGGGGATCATGTGTTTGGTTCTATGAAACGTACATTCAACTATACTTTATCAAAATCAAGGGTGATAGTTGAAAATACCTTTGGCATATTAGCGTCAAGGTTTCGGGTTTTCAGACGGCCCTTTGCTTTAGAGCCAGACAAGGTTGCAGTAATAACTTTAACTTGCATTTTACTGCATAATTTCTTAATGAAGAGCAATTTGTCGAATCAAGTATACAACTCTCCCGGTACCGTCGATACATATGACAACAACGGTGATTTACTGCGAGAGGGAATTTGGCGGCAAGAGGTAGATGAACATTGTGCGATTAGATTTGTGACCAGAAGAGGACGCAGACCAACAGTTTCTGCAGTTAAAATTCGTAATGAGTTTGCTCAATACTTCTACAACTAATCATAAAGTGCGTTGCATAAGAAACAGTTAATTGTTGCATTTAATAAGAATTTCATTTAATTTTCACCTATAAAACATGTAATTTATTGTAGTTTGTCTGCTCTGGTTTTGGGCACTTTGTACAACTTAATACTTTTAAACCTATGCATAATATGTAGTGCTATGTTTGTGTTCTTATAAGCTAATTAAACTTTATATAGGGTGAGTTTAAAATTTCACCCAATACTTCCTTAACTTCTCAGGATATTGACTGCCACCTACCACCGATCATTCACAACTGAAAAGCGTAACTCTTTATATTAATTTTAAAATACTGTAATTTAACACTTATGTTTTCTTGTGATTAGTGTACAGTAGGGGAAAAATACAAAATTAAAAAAATAAACATTTTTATTTTCAACCCTATGGAAATATTAGGGGGGAATCATCTCAAACTGTTCCTGTATGTGTAAATTTAAATATTGTCACTATAACCAAAGACAATTTTATTCAAATATATAATATAATATATTATAATATAAATATACTATACATAATATAATATACTTTAATATATTGTATTATATTATTATATTACAATATATATGTATATATATTACACATTATCATATATTATTATATTAAATTAATACATTATACATAATATATATATAATATAATATATATATATATATATACATAATATGTTATATGTATATTATATATAACATTTATATTTTATGAATATATATAATATACTATTTTTATTCTAATATTGAAATATAAATTGTCTTTGCTATAACTTACCTGGTTTTGTGTATTGATGCTTTGGTGTACTTCATAAACCTGGGCTAGGAAGCTCTCCATGTACTGGTATGCAAACCATACTGGCTTATATACTTCTTCGGCCCCAGCTCCCGATCGAATTGACGCCTTTTTCTTGCGCAGGTGTGAACGAAAGGATGCCATCAACGAGTCTTTTTTTTAGCTCTAAAACAGTTCGGTGGTTGAACTGTTCATTATCGCGAATTCTATTCCACGCGTCAATCACAAACTGTTTATCCTTGTGTCTCTCGTGGGAAGGACCACAACACAGGCTCGCTGTGGTAAAGTTCTAAAAACAACAGTGTTTCCTCATTAGACCACTCCATATCGCACCAGCCACTGCACTGTACATAGAATGTGTCAGTGACAACACGAATGATAGCGAGTGTGTACTGGCTCAAGTTCGTGCCTGTCTACTCTCGGCATTCGCCCTTGTTCGTCTCCTTTGACTCGTGGCGGGAGACCGCCAGAAAAGCGAGCGCTCCCGAACACGAATGTTGGCGATGCGAACTACCCCGAGCGTCCACGAGCACACCGAGTACACTATCGCGCTCGTCTTGGTTCGCCTACATTTGGCGATAGTGTACTGCTAGCTTTACAGTTTCTAATGTCAACATCCGTTTACACTTCATTTTGACAGTTCAGGAAGAAGAAGAAATAAATTTCAATTTTACAGATAACTCCATTTTTACAGATAAACTTCTGGATCTTAATTAATATAGCCGAAAATGGTAGATTTAAAGTATTCTTCCGATGCCTGTCTATAACATTATTCCTTATCCTTTCCCAATATTACTTAACATGTGGTACTTTGTTATGTTGTAGACTCTCGTATTTATAATTTTTGAGATCGTGTTTAGTACTCTATGCAATCAGGGTCGGGTGCGGTGTTGGACAACATCCTCTGGTAGGATGTGGTCAAGTAGGGGAGGCGGCTCAGGGACAAGGGGGACTGGCTTCCGGCAGATGGTGGACCTCTGCAGTCCTCCCACCGGGTATGTGAGTTTTTGAAACAGTCTTCTATAGAGGCCATGAGCAGAATGGAGACGCCTGTTGGAGGATGTCTCTCATAGCTCGGCGGGTGTTGGTTCTGTCCTGTTGGAGGATGTCTCTCATAGCTCGGTGGGGGTTGGTTCTGTAGAGCCGCTGGATGTTTGCGGCCCGTCTGGTGTCACCTCGGTTTCTTGGGCCCCTTAGATTGTGGCCGCGGCCGATGCCTCTGGGGCGCTCAGGTCGCCCGCATTGTGGTCGCTGCTCAGATGGTTGGTCAAACTCCGCAGAACCTCCACTTGGCGAGGCAGGGGCGAGGGGCCTGGTGACGTAGGACCCTGAGGTAAGAAGATCGGGCCTGGGCAATGACGGCAACCTGGACGGCGAGAGCGTGTGTCGGACTTAAAGGCACGATCGCGTGAGAACGGCTTGTAGGCGCGGACACGGGAGAGGACGGCGAACTCGTGGACGCGATCGCGGCGGGTAGTGGCAGGGACGGGTGGAAGGTCCGTTCGTCTGATAGGCGACAGGCTATTCCGGACTGGTGAGTAGCTGGGTGAGCCTGCAATCGAGGTGCCACCCGGAGAGTCAGGGGGTGACGGGCTGGGAGCGGCCACGGCATCAGACGAACTAACAGGGGTGAGGACTCGGTCGGCAAGATTGACCCGCCGTTTCCTGGCATATCGGGCTCTAGTGGCTGCCGATCTCTCTCGAATCAGTCCTCGGGCGGAGAAGGTGGCAATGTCGGCCCCGACGACGATGAAGTGAACAGCGGGCTCGGCGTCAGACTGGCGGACTGGGTTGTCCTGGGTTGGCGAATTGGAGGAGACGCTCTTGGAGTTCGTTGAAATTATCCTCAGCAACGCTGAACTCATCATCCTCGTCGTCAATCTCGAAGGCCGTGCCGGTGTGTGTAAACTCAAAGTGCTTATTGCCCTTCTGGATGGAGTATTTCGCTGTGCGGGAGCTAAAATCGACATAGCAGCAGACGTAGGACAGCTCCCAGCCTTATCCGTGGTGGATACCCGTAGCTTTTGCTGAGCGGAAGGGCAATGAAGAGGGTCTTCTACATGTAACAGGGGTATTCTTGGTCTCAAATTGGGGCAGAGGCCTCATGTAGTGAGGGCCTGTGATGAAGTGATTGACTCAAATGAAGTGAAGTGTGGGTAGATGGTCGCAGTTACTACACTTCATAAATGAGAATTTAGAAAGAGTAGTGTAATAATTCATATGTTGTTGTAAATTGTAATTAAAAATAAGAAAGATAAAAGAATCTTTATTACCATTGGTCCATTATTACAGAAACCAGAAATAGGCAAAGTCAATTGACTTTGTTGTTAAAATTGTTAACAATTTTAAAGCCTAATTAACCTAGCATGACATACATAAAACAGTCAAAACCTTATATTCAAGTCACAGCCTAAAAATTCCTCTACATTATAAAATGGATTTGCAATGACCCATTCCCTTAAAGTAACTTTAAACCGATTAAAAGAAACAGTCCGGGCATTATCGGGCAGCCTATTGAAACATTTAACACAGTTGACTTTATAAGAATTAGCTGTTTTAGACAATCTGTGCTGTGGTAGGTTGATTTTGATTTTCCCCCTGGTGTTGTGATGGTGAATTGTTTTTCTTTCATTAAAATCTGTAATGTGCAATTTAGTGTAGGTTAGAATGTTGTATATATAAAGGTGTATAACTGTCATGACTTTGAGTTTAATAAATAGTGGTCAGTGTAACCTGACCTAAAAATTGTTCTAATAATTCTTTTTTGTATCAATAGTATGTCATGTGCGGCACTTGAGTGGATCCAGAGAGGATAACTCCATAGGAAATATGAGCCTGGAAAAATGCAAAGTAGGCTATTTTTAAATATTCAAAGCTTACAAAGTCCCTAAGCTTCCATATAAGATAGGACACACTTGAAACTTTTCTGGACACACTTGAAACTTTTCTGCAGATGAACTCAATATGTGAGATTTCCAATTTAATCTATTGTCAATATAGAAACCAAAGTAATTTCACTGATTGATAATCAACTGCATGAGACAGACTAAGGAGAATGTCTTGAGTTTTTGCCCTATTGCACAATAGTTTGTTAGAAGAAACCCAATTTTGAGCTGAGTTGAAGGCACTAGTTATATTTTCCTCAAGGCAAATTAGATCCCTGTGTGATGAAAGCAAAGTTGTGTCATCTGTGTAAATGATAACTTTAGATGGAGTACTAGCTGGAAGATCATTAATGAAAACTGTAGATAGAAAAGGGCCCAGAACTGAGCCTTGCGGCACACCTGTATTAATGACTAGGGTTGATGAAGAACATCCATTCACAGATACATATTGAGTTCGATTAGAAAGGTTAGACTTCAATAATAATAAAAAGTTTTCTGAGATATTATAGTACGGTATTGAAGTTTACTCAAGACGATATCATGTTGGACACAATCAAATGCCTTGCTTAAATAATGTAAAGAGTTTGCATATCAATGCAAGCAAATGTTGAAAATTCACCTTACACTTTGGGAAAATACAGGGTGCAAAGGTACAAAATTTAGTTTTAATTCTCCTAAATATCCATTGGTAGCAATTCTTTGCGTCATCGCGTGAAAAATTCGACACCGTAGACCACTCGTGTGTCACCTTCACACTTCATTTAATCCCACAGTTAATAAGACTCCTTGAACAGATTATAATATAATCTATTTCCTTTCATATGGTACATCATACGGACATTTAAAGTCCAACGTTTCCAAACGCTTGATAAACTAACCTTCCAGTCAGCTGTCTATGATTCATTACGAAAATCAGCAGGCCACTCATCTCTTTGGAGTAGGAAGAAGGAAACTGTAAACAAGGTTAACATGATATCTCCTTGATTGAATTCTGTATGGTGTAATCGTTCTTAAAATTTCAGTTTTGCACAGTCACTATATTCGGTATTATTTAGATTCCCAATCCAGAACGTTCTCGCTGTCACTTCTCTAGGATCGTATACTTAAACTCCTCAGCTAGATTTTGTCCTGTCATTCTAGTAACCAACGAGCACCTAAGAGCATTTGAATTCCAATCTATTAGACTTTTACTTTAAAATTTCTGTTCTCGTTTACATCCTAAATGGAGTTGCCTCATTTAGGAAAACAGTGCTCTGAATCTTCTTGCAAGAAGTTAGGTAAGTTAAAATTTATACATTTTTTTAATGTTTAAAATATTGTTTTGTTTCAAACAATAAATGGGATTCTTAATTCTTTTCTTCCTTCAAACTTAAAAGCCATCATAACTCTTGAAAAATAGGTCTATCTGAATAATGGTTCAGTCCATCATAATATATCCTCCCTTTGTCTTCCTTCTTCAATATTAATAACACAGGGCCCATTGTTAATAATGAAGGGAATTATATTTTTGTTAAATGATAATAGATAAGGCCTACTTCTAATATCATTGATCTTGTTAGTTTGCTATGAAACCTAGCCTAAATTAGCCTACTGATGATATTGAGCCTAAGATAGTCTCTTGATTGTTGAGTTATGATAAGATCTGTTAAATCTGATGGTTAGATTTTCTTTTCACTTAAAACATTGAAATGGTAATAGGCGTAAATAACCCATCATTTTGTATGAGGAATTCATTTAAATGCTTGACTAATATGTTTTTCAAAGCCTCTAATTACTTTTACTTTTCATGAATTAAGTTTATCTCTAGATTTAGTCTATCCATGTAGACCTATTTATTTCATTAGTATGGAATAAAAACAAGGCTTTATTATTTAATACATCTCTGCACAGATGCGCAGATTTTTTAATACTTTTCCCACAGATATGATGACAACAAGTTGTCTAAATGATATAATGTTTCTAATATTTTATAATTTCTTACTTTTCAGACTTTCTTCCTGTAAAGTGTGATGCATGTGAAGAAATATTTTGGTAAGTACTAACAAATATATCTTAGTACAACAAACTTGGTAGACACTACTTAGTCAAGAAAATACATCAACTTTTGAATTCAAAAATAAATTCGTAACTTAACACATTGACAGCAACGAAGTATTTTTAGAATTTACCTTATAGCTGAAAATTTTTCATTATATAAAAATATGTGTTTGGAATATACAAATACAGAATGATAGACATGACAATTTTATTCGGTAAACAGACTACCTCTCGATTTCATGATCCATTGCTTCCTCCCCAGCCTTCACAATATTAGGCCTTGAACAAAATATTGAATGGCTATTGTTTTGCATTTTGGAAAATATGTTCTCAGCCGCAGTGGATGTAAAGAATTGGTATTCAATAAAACTTAACGATTTTTGTACATTGAGTAGAAACAAAACAAGTTTGTGTTTAATATTGTTCGAGTTCTTTAACTAGGAAACCTGTTGAATTCCTGTTGCTTGAAACCATTTATTGGCTAATTTGTATTTATATCACATTGATATGTGATTTGAATTATAATCAGGACTACTGGCTATGTTTCCAAGGAGAATCGGTTAATTTCCCTTGGAAACATAATTTTCTGATTCTGAGGCTGGCTGTAATGCAACTCTAGTTTGTTCCTGGACTAATGGTTTTCTCACTTTCCTATATTAACCTTTTCACTTTTTTGTGTAGCCATGAGCACATGAGCTATGCTGCACATAATTGCAGATCAGCGTACAAGAAGGACGTCCAGGTGCCAGTGTGTCCGTTGTGCAACACTCCCATACCCGTCCGGCGAGGCGAGCCCCCTGACATAGCAGTGGGCGCTCACATTGACACAGACTGTCAGTCTGACCCAGCCAAAAATAAACGTAAGGTAGGTGGTGTGCAATTTATTACTAATATATAAAAATGTGTCAAAAATTGTCACCTTTTTTTAAACTATTTTTTAGGGTGAGTGTTTCAATTGAATAAAATTGTTCCTTGTTCTTTCAATTGTCCTTTACATAGGCTACTACATTTTACATTTTCAATTTTCTTTTCTCACTTTGGTATAGAAATTTAATATAATGCACATTATTTTATGAATAAATTTCTAATTTATCCCAAACAGCCTATATAGACACCTTCTGTAAATAAAATAGAATCTAAATCATGGATCACTAAAATTAAAATTCTGTAGGCCTAAAGCGTTTTAGTGATGGTTACGGATGATTTATTTTGCTTGGTAACGGTGACGTACAACACCGTATAACCCAAATGGAAGTACACGGGTTCGAATCCCTATCATGAGCAATCCTAATTTGGTTTGCAGATGTGTGGTGCAGTGAAGGGAGAGCCCACCTTAAAAACATGATGATGCATTTGTAGGCTTATTTGGGATTGCATTGGACACCTGTTTTGCTTCTTTTACTATTGTATAGTTAGACCAACCAAGGTTGGTTTGTTTATACTGAATATTGAAAGAAGAGTTGCATAGTGATTTTTTCATTCAGTTACAGCTAAAATATCCATCAGTTGTTAGGTTAAAAATCTAACCAGAAAATAATTTCTCAATAATTTGGGTGTGATAATAGAAAATAGAACAGTGAAAACTGAATTATTTCCAATTGCTACCCACTGAATTTTTCTAACAAAAAACACGTTGTTCACAGGTGTTCACCAACAAGTGTTCTGTGAAAGGATGCAAGGGGAAGGAGGTAGTACGTGTTGTTTGTAACGAGTGTGGTCTTAACTTCTGCCTCCGTCACCGTCATACAGCCGACCACAAATGCCAAGGACGGCAAGCTGCTGCTCGAAACAGAGCTGCGTGAGTACTGTGAAAATCTAACAATTTAATCTGTAATGTTATAAATTTTGCAATAAAAATAATATTTTTGCACTGGTCATGTTAATTTTTTAATTTGAGTAAAAATAATGATATGTGATGACGTGAAAGATGTAAGTCCAGTAATATGGGCACGGATTAAAAACTCTTTTGGAATCAAACAAGGTTCCTTAACTTATACAAGACCAAAACTTGATAGTCTACATTGTGTCATGGTTAAAATTTTTCACTCCATTTTCACCTACATTACTTTTTGATATACTTGTTTGATTTAGAAGAAGCACATATTTACTCATAGATGGAAAACGGAGTAAGAAAGGCTCTATATGAAATAATTGTTCCAATTGTTTTGTCTCAATCCAAGGAACAAATTGAAAAAAATACAGTAATTGGAGCATCCTTAGTGTTAATTCCTTACAACTGATGAAATAATGATGATTTATTCCCATAAAAAACAGATCTTTGGCAGGAATATCCACTGGTCACTATTCCTAGTAGCGTGACCACTGACCAGGTAATAATTACACAACCTATGGATAAATACTAAAACTGGTTAAGTTCAGTTTCTTTTAAGTCCATGATAACTACGCAGCACTCTGCTGCGACTTATAAGTCTACCAAAGTACCTTATTACTAATCCTTACTGATAGTAACAGAATTGCAATTACACGTTGCTGATTTGGATCATAAGTGGAAACTAACTAACTGTTACCTAAGTCACTATTTTATTCAGAAAATCAATTCTTTTCATGGAAAAAGCCGTGATTTCACCAGCGAGCAAAATGTCGTCAGAGAAGAACAATTTTGTATTTTTTCCAGTTGATTGAAATAATTTGGTCGAATGTAACTGAAAGATTGACGGAAAATTGATATCATTACTTTAGGTTTTTTGAAAAAGTTTTGGTTCTTGCTCCATGTTGTATAATAAACATAATGTAAAGTAAATGACAAAACTTGATAGTCTACATTGTGTCATGGTTAAAATTTTTCACTCCATTTTCACCTACATTACTTTTTGATATACTTGTTTGATTTAGAAGAAGCACATATTTACTCATAGATGGAAAACGGAGTAAGAAAGGCTCTATATGAAATAAATTGTTCCAATTGTTTTGTCTCAATCCAAGGAACAAATTGAAAAAAATACAGTAATTGGAGCATCCTTAGTGTTAATTCCTTACAACTGATGAAATAATGATGATTTATTCCCATAAAAAACAGATCTTTGGCAGGAATATCCACTGGTCACTATTCCTAGTAGCGTGACCACTGACCAGGTAATAATTACACAACCTATGGATAAATACTAAAACTGGTTAAGTTCAGTTTCTTTTAAGTCCATGATAACTACGCAGCACTCTGCTGCGACTTATAAGTCTACCAAAGTACCTTATTACTAATCCTTACTGATAGTAACAGAATTGCAATTACACGTTGCTGATTTGGATCATAAGTGGAAACTAACTAACTGTTACCTAAGTCACTATTTTATTCAGAAAATCAATTCTTTTCATGGAAAAAGCCGTGATTTCACCAGCGAGCAAAATGTCGTCAGAGAAGAACAATTTTGTATTTTTTCCAGTTGATTGAAATAATTTGGTCCAATGTAACTGAAAGATTGACGGAAAATTGATATCATTACTTTAGGTTTTTTGAAAAAGTTTTGGTTCTTGCTCCATGTTGTATAATAAACATAATGTAAAGTAAATGATGTTACAGTGAAGCAGCATCTGTTCGACTGGCAGCACCGAAGCCCACAGCACAAGCCTCCAGGCCACCACCGAGTTCCATCCAGGGCAACTTGGTAAGTCTTTTTAAGTTATTTCTTAGTCTTTTCATTTTTACATTATTTACAAAGTAATCTTCTGTGAACAATTAATAATGACAATTTTTTTCATATTATTTTCCACAGAACAAATAGCCTATAATTAAATGTTTGTATCAATTACATTCGATAGCAGTAGAGATTATTTAGTTAACTAGGCTACTTTTATAGGTGACTTTTGAAATTATATCCTTAAAAATGTCTTTTAATGTCATGCAAATGTGAAATAGATGCATTGAGTTTGTAAAGTCCCTGTGTATTCTGTGGGAGCGTGAGAGAGGCTGCATGTTACAGTGGTTGTAAATTATTAAACACTTAACCCGGACTTAAATAATGAATGTGCTTATTGATTATACTAGCTGTGTGTTAGCTTATGTTTGTTTTGTGTTGATTGTTATCAGCTCTGTCATGAATCGATAGAGCTGCATTGCGACTTTTTATTACACACCTAATTATTTTCTCTATGAGAAAAAAACTATCTACTGCTTAGGGCCTACTTTTTCTGTTAAATATCCAAATACGTTCTAGTTACATCAAAATGGATATTTTTCAACCAGTTTTGATGGTGGGAACTAAAGTGTAATACAGCTATTCTTATGTTGGATTTGAATTGGTGAGTTAAATTTTTCTTCCAATTGCTACCAAATATTAAGAATGTTGGTTGGGTTCTTTGTACAAATTTTCTATTGGAGAGTTTTTCAATAACAAAAAGATTTAATCAAAAGTGAATCGTACATAGTAAGAAAATAAATGAGAAGAAAAAGAAAATAAATTAGAATCATCAGGATTTTAGGAATCGTGCCACGAAGAACCAATGCCTGTGGTTTCGCTCAGCTTGATTTATGGAACAACTCCAGATGCCTTTTGTTCTCATAGTAAACAAATTTTAGACCAAGTATAAAGGACAATCAATAACTGACTTATCTATTGTTGGCCATCACGGTAGCAGATAGGTACTCTGTTCTCCCGTTAAAGTTTTCAATGGGAAAATTTAAGAAATTAAGGAATAACATTTTATACAAGAACCTTGTACAAACTACAAAGATTAGAATGACACACAGATATTATATTTTGCCAATTTGCTCTTTAAAGTATGGTTTCAATGTAGTACCGAACGTAGATTTTATTTTTGTTTATTGATTTTTTGTTCCTGTTTCATAAAATCAAAACAATCTTGGTTTTAATGTGTTCTAAACAATTAAGTCCATCCCATTGTGTTGGAAGAGTTTATCAATGAATTATCATTCCAGAGTGAAGATGAAGCGTTAGCACGAGCTCTCCAGTTGTCAATGATGGAGGACAGGCCGAAGCAGACGACGACGATGACAGCAGAAGAACAACTGGCAGCTGACGCAGCTCTGGCTCGAGCGTTGGCGGAGTCAGAACGCAACGCAAGACGACCGATCACAACGAACACTCCAGCCAACAACAAGCAATGCACGGTCTCGTAACCTCAATTCGGAAACTTTTTTATTATCCTTTCTGCAGTTGCACACTTGTTTGCCTTGGTTAGTCAACCGAAACACTTGTTGTTACACCCTCTCCGATTTAAAAATCAAATGTTTTCAGGCACAATTCTGTAAGTAAGAAATTAATGGGATTAAGAGATTGTGTCAAAATTAAGGTCAATATTAGTGAGAAAAGTTTTCACAGACATTTAATTTAAAATTTAGTTGTACTCTAGGAATAATGTTTCATATAAAAATTATTTTCTGGAACACATATCTGTCTTATTCGTGCAGTTAACCTTTAAGGTAAATTGCAACAAGAAGAAAAAATGATTCCTTGTGGTAAATTGTGGAAATTAAAAAAAAAATAAAGTGTCATTGTCTTTAAAAAGATGGAATGAAAATGGAATAAAAATATATATTCTTTGCTGGTACAATATAGAGGTAATATTATTTTTGAGGTGTATCTAATACTTATACCTCAACTAATACTTATACCTCAATCATTGTGGTGTGTAATTTTATTAGCATAACTATTTTAGACAGTTAGGTATTCAGTACCATTCACCTAACTTTGGTCTTGTCATTCACTCAGAATTAAAACAAGAAATAAACCACTGGAGAAAGCACTGAACTAAAATTTATTTTTTAGGTACATCTAACAAAAATAGTTTGGTGAAAATGGGTTTAAACTATTTAAAGCACATCTGATGCATGCGAGGTGTATGGAAGAAAATGTCTTATTAATTTAATTTACATACAGTAGAACCTCGATTAACCGTCACCCTTTTAACCGTCAGTCTCTATTAACCGTCACCCCGCTAGCGCAAAAAATGTATGTTTCCGCGTCAGTACCGAGCCGAATCGTCTGTTGAGGCTCTATGATGAGTGGTGACGACTGTACCGCACACCTGCAATGTGCGTGAATCATTGGCGGCAAGGGTAGTGAGTGACCCAGCTGTTTAATCCCTTACACTGTCTTCTGCATTCCACTGCTACTGTTTAATTTCAGTTCAGTATGGTACGTGGCTACAGTGAACTGAAGTTATTGCCAATTTCAAATGCGATGCCTACTAGTTTTTTAAGTACTTTACCGTTTATTGTTGACAGTTCTGTGTTTACTTAGTGTGTAAATGCTCTTCTGTTATGGCTGAGAAACGAAAACGTGTAGTTTTGGGACTCGACAATTAATAATAAATTATTAAACGCTGGTGTTTCTTCTCAGAAAAATTAGAAACATGACTGCCTGAAAAGCTCGACGGGGAAAGAAACAAAAGAAAATGACGGATTATTTTAAAAACTAAATACCGGTAACGTAAGTTTTGGGAGTAAAAGTACATGTACAGTTGATATTTAATTGTTTTCTTAATAAAATATTTTAATAAAGTATTTTTCACTTGAACTGGTGTAGTTTTGTTTTTTCTCATTTAAAATAAATTCACATTAAGTCAAACCATGCAAATTAATTAGGACTTACAATGGCGCCGTTATAACATGCAAGGCAGTGAATTGCGATGTTGCCACTGTCTAGGTGCTAAGTTGTATCGGCGCTATTATTATTTCTGTTATCCGTCTATTCGGTTATCCGTCATGGTCTCGGTCCCGAGGGTGACGGTTAATCGAGGTTCTACTGTAATACATTATTTACATTTAATAATCATGCAATCTTTGGTACAAAGGCTTAGTATCAAATGCTCTTTCGAATATACTTAAACCATGTCAATAAACTTTGTCCGATTTAAAAATAGGAATGTTTCTACAAAAAACGTTAATAGTTTCCTTTGAAAATAACCATACCGGTACCAATTATTGTTAGTAATCAGGAAAATAGAATATGTTAGTTAAAACATGAAAGTACAAATATTTGTTTTATGTGTAGTTTCATTCATTCAACATACTAAGTGCCTTCATGATTCCTGTTAACTGTATTTAATTTTGTAGAAAAACCAATGTTAGTTGTGATATAGTGTACTATTTTGTCATATACTGTTTTGTATATTTCCTCAGTATCATTCCCTATTTTTATTTATAGTATTAGTAATGTATATTATTTCGTAAATGGTACTATTGTGTCATTTTATTATTTCAAGTGTTTTACAACTTTTTTCGCATTACCTAGTATATGTTTCGATAAAAGTAAAATTAATGGTGCTTGCATATTTATTGTTATAACATTTTTTAGCTTATTGTAATAAAATTTCTAAATTTAAATAATTCTGTTTACTGTCTCTGTGATCTCTATTGAAAGAGCTTATCTATGTTAGACATGATTCATGACTTGTGGATTAAATAAACTTTTAAAATCAGTTTTTGTTATTTGTTTCCAATTTTATTCCCATACTAGTGTAGTTACCCACCTGTCTCTATGTTTATCGATTACTGAGAAAATAGGTTAGTTTTAGATTGTTTCTACATGTTTTCACTACATATATGCCACAAGCAATTTATTTTTCTAAGTACCTGGACCTCTGAGGCAAGGATATGGATTATCCCCAATTCGGTTCAATATTGCTATAGAAGATTATTTTGTGATAGGTAGTAAATCTTTATGAGTACCCCTAATAGAAGAGCCAGCTATAGAAGACGCGCTTCAGACAATAAGAAAGACAAATAAAGGTTAAAAGACAGGAACAAATTTAAATATTCTTGCTTTTGTAGATAATGTACCAATTACATTGTGGATCTGTGGACTGTCCAATACTTCTTTGTTTGTTGGTGACCTTGATTTTTGGATAGGCTAAGCCGTTTAGTTAATTTTTTTAACAAAAAAATTTGATAAAATTATTATTGGCGGAGATTTTAATATAGAAGTTTTAAAGAATGATATCAAACATAAAGTGTTCAAAGAAATATTAAATGGTCTAAACATGAGATATTTAGTTGATTTCCCTACTAGAGTTACAGAAAATACTAAGACCGCAATTGATAACTTTTTGATTCAAAATATTAAGTCTACTAACATCAGAGTACAGGGATTAATAACGGCACTTTCTGACCATGACGGACAGCTTTTGCAATTAAAAACTGAAAATTCAAAGGTCACTGAAAACATTCCCATAAAACAGGAAATTCGAAAATTTACACCAGAAAATTTAAAACTCTTTTCGGATTTACTATCAAAAGAGACATGGTGTGAGGTTTACTTTGCATCAGTTGAAGAAAAATATAACAAGTTTCACAATTTATTCTCTTTTTATTTTGATCAAGCTTTTCCAAGAACCTTGATTACAAGGAAAAATAAGAGAAATAATTGGATATCAAAAGAATTAAAATCTGAAAAAGGGAATATTATTAAGCTAACAAGAGAGTTTAGGAAAAATAAAGATGTGAATTTAAAAACAAGACTAAACTATGCAAAGAAAGACTATAAACTGAAACTAAATCAAGCTAAATCAAAATACTTTCAAAACAAAATAATTATATCCACCAACATTCAAAAAACTGTTTGGGGGTTGATTAATTCTGAAGTTGGGACAAAAAATAAGGAAAACAGAGCTAACATTTCTTTGATGGACAGAATGAAAACCATCTCAGATCCTAAGCATACAGCCAATATATTTGTTGATCACTTTGCAAATGTTGTTAAAGATCTAGATGTAGGTGGTAGGGTTGATTGTGAGATCGTTGATTTAGTTGATAGTTTGTGTAAAGAGTTTCCTATAAAGCCAACATTTAATTTGAGGCCAATAGACAAAAGGGGGTGGAAAAAATAATAGATTCATGTAAAAACAAAAACTCTAGTGGACATGATGAGGTACCAATTACAGTAGTTAAATTAGTAAAAACAAATATAAGCACAGTCTTATGTCATCTAATAAATTCCTCACTTATTTCGGGTATTTTCCCATCTCAATTAAAAAAGGCAAAAATAATTCCCATTCATAAAAAAGATGATAAAAAAAATTGTTTTAACTATAGACCAATTTATATTCTGCCAACCTTTTCAAAAATGTATAAAAGGGCGGTACACTCGCAATTTTCCGATTATTTAGAAAAATTTAATCTGTTTGACGATAAACAACATGGTTTTCGAACATGGAGGTCTGTTGTGAGTGCTGCTGTTTCTTTCACAAACTCAATTATAGAATCAATAGATAAAGGGAATCACACTATTGGGATTTTTATGGACATATCAAAGGCTTTTGATAGTGTCAATCATTCAAAACTAATAGAAAAATTGTATTCGCTTGGATGTACTAAAAATACACTAAAATGGTTTAAATCTTACATTACTGACCGATCCCAATTTGTAGAAATCACCCACTTAAACCGTAACAATAAAATTCTGAAAGTTAGATCACATAACAAACTTCTTAAATTTGGAGTCCCCCAAAAGTCCATTTTGGGGCCTTTGCTTTTTTTGTGCTATTTGGGTGGTCTAAATAAAGCCTTAAAACATAAGGAAAACAATAGTGATCTTTGCTTGTATGCCGATGATGCAAATATGATAATTTCATCGAGATCACCCAAAGAAACAGAGATTTATGCAAACAATGAATTACAAAATATAGGAAATTATTTTAAAAACTATAATTTAATCTTAAACACACAAAAAACTAACTACGTTCATTTTAAAACCTCTCAAAATCGATTACTGAGAGATCCTATTTTAATTAATGATTCACATCATATTATGAAAAAAACAAGCTCTAATTTCTTGGGGCTGAAGATAGACCAGCATTTGAATTGGGATGACCATACACATGGTATTCTAATGAAAATAAATTCTGGAATCTATGCCTTGTCTCAAATGAGATACTACTGTAATTTAAAAACATTAAAAAACATTTACTTTGCTCATGTGCATTCGCACATTTCATATTGTATAGGACTATATGGTTCAACAAAAAAAACTAATATGGATAACATCTTAAAACAACAAAAACAAGCTATATAAGAATCATGTTGAGATTAAAACCTGATGCATCAGAAAGGAAACATTTCAGAGAACTGAAAATTTTCACTGTTTATAGCCAATACATTTTTGAGACCATTCTGATAGCAAAAAAGGAGAAACAATGAGTAATTCTAAGCAGCCTCAACACTCCTATTTTACACGAAGAAAAAATGAAACTATTAGCACACACAGACTTAAATTTTTTGAAAAAACCCCAAACTACATGGGGAATAAATTTTTGAAGTACGTCCCTATAAATATCAAATTAATCCCCAGTGAGACTAAATTTGTCAGAAGTCTAAAAGACTATTTGATAAACAAAGCCTTTTATTCTCTTGAAGAACTTTCTACCTTCCTTTAATAAAAACAAATAAAAAAATTGTAAACAAATTATTTATTCATTAATTTATTTATTTTTTAGTCACTATCGTTTCAGTGTTACAGTGCTTTCATGTCAGGATGATTGTTTTGTATTATTTTTAACATTCTTTTATATGAATGTGATACAGGATTGACAAAACATTTTGTGTTCTGTTTTGATTTTGATTTTGTTTCTGTCTATGGTAGGTCTGTATTTTGTATTTATACGCTGACACTATTACTTGTACCATTTGTACATAGAAATGAATAAAGAAATATGACTATGACTATTGATAGTTATTTTCCTGTGGTCTGTACCCGATACCTCACTGTTTGCTGGTGACCTTAATCGTTATTTTCCTGTGGACTGTGCCCGATACTTTTCTGTTTGCTGGTGACCTTGATCGTTATTTTCCTGTGGTCTGTACCCGATACCTCACTGTTTGCTGGTGACCTTAATCGTTATTTTCCTGTGGACTGTGCCCGATACTTTTCTGTTTGCTGGTGACCTTGATCGTTATTTTCCTGTGGACTGTGGCCGATACTTTTCTGTTTGCTGGTGACCTTGATTCATACTTTTCTGTTTGCTGGTGACCTTGATTCGTTATTTTCCTGTGGTCTGTACCCGATACTTTTCTGTTTGCTGGTGACCTTGATTCGTTATTTTCCTGCAGACTGTGCCCGACACTTCTCTGTTCGCTGGTGACCTTCATCGTTATTTTCCTGTGGACTGTACCCAATACTTCTCTGTTTCCTGGTGACCCTGATTGTTATTTTCCTGTAGACTGTGCCCGTTACTTTTCTGTTTGTTAGTGACACCGAACTGATTCATGGATGAACGTTACATCATTGAAAGAAACCAGATATCAATTCAGCATATTTTTCAGAACTTAAAATTTTAATTGTTGAATATTTGACAAGGGATGTTTACTCAGTATGTAATAATACTCATATAAAAACTGTACTGTAATAAATGTTATGAGAAACTCGAGTTTGTTATATATAATACTAGCGTTACCCGGCGAACTTCGTACCGCCTAACACTAATGTGTACAATTTTATAGATCCTTTCAAATCATTTCATCACAACTTATAATTTAATAAACACTAAATTTATAAAACCTGACACTGCACCATTTTCTGTGCTCTGGGTCGGAGTCCTTTGGTATATTCATTTCAATTATATTCTAATGGTCTGAATCAACTTATAGTGTCACCTTTGAGTATGGCATCTTTCAAGTGTATGTAGTTATCAGCCCAAATTTTCTTCTGATTATTTCTAATGAAGTTTAACCTCTCAGTTTCAATTTTGACGTACATTTCAACCATATATGGGTAAATAAGCCACGGAAATTAAGCAAATAATTTACCTCCTCTTTAAAGACCATTAAGCGAAAACAGTAGAACCATTGCTGCAGAAATTGTTTTCGAAAAAGGGGACTTTGAAATTGGGTCAGTTTGAGGGATGGAAATGGAGTAATCATCCTCACCATAACAAAATATCACAGAATACTGCAAATCATCATACGATCTGAGTTTCACTAATACGCTGCAGTCTATCCTATCTACTCTTTATTATAATGTCTCTTTTTTCAAACTCTTGGCCTACAATAACTGCACCAACTTCTCCTGTTACTGGTTCATTATACCTGCCTCTATGGGCATTGGCAGGCTTTTTATCCGCATGAATGGCCATTTTGAACTGTCTACTTGGTTCTGTCTCACTTTCAATGTCACATTTAAAAACCTTGTTACAATTGTGAAGCATATTCTGCAATGGTTGGACCAATTCTGGTTTGACTCCTGGTACATTCTTACAGCGTGCCGTTGTTTCCTTGCCGATAAAATACACTTGTAAAAACTGATGGTCGTCATTGTTGGATGAAGGCAATAAGCTACCAATTAAATGGTACATTTGGTCTTGTACTTTAAATGTTGGCATAAAGTCACTTTCAACGATTTGCTTAGCTCCAAAAGATGTCATTTTAAAAGCACTGTTGTTTTCTGAAGTTGTTACGGAAATGCTCACTTTCGGGATGGTCATCAACAATGAGGCTATGAAGTGGTTCAGGTCGCTTTTTAAGATGGCTTACGCAAACTCTCCCACTGCTGCAACACAACCCCTTTGAGTCGTTTTTCCATTTTAATGCCTTACAATAAATGCACACACTATTCTAGTCTCCAATCTTAATGGTCTTATCTGATTCATAACAGATGTCATGGTCATATTTGAATCCATAGTGGTGTTTGCAGTCCACAGTTTGTTTTTATGATGCTGGCGTTCTTCGTTATTTCTGTCATATTTTGAAATTTCAACTCTGTTTACTTCTGGATTTTTGGGTGTGTATCTATTAACAGCCACTAAATTTACCTCAGGGTTTTCTTGCGTGTACTTCTTAACTGCAGCTCGGTTGAATTCTGGATGTGTCTTTTTATACTTAGCTGCAGACTCACGTAGTTGTTGTAAACGTGGCAAATTCGAGAATCGCCCTCTCCGCTTGGTTCTTTTCTTGTTTACATCTACATTGTCTTCCTTATGTTACTTCATAGGGAGGTTCTTCAGGTTGTCAAGAAAGTTTTCATTTTAATCCCTTTTTTCATTTCAATTTAAAGGTGTTAGTTGCACTGTTTGTTCGGTGGCGTGTTCATCAAAGTTTACCATCTCACTTCCATTGCTTGATGATCTTCCAATCATTTTGGCAGGTGTTGCCTCGAGAACGTCAAAGTGCCCACTACTAAGACTTCCACTAAACAGTATATGGTAATATGGTACTCTGAAGCTGAATTAAGCTAATCATTTTATTTTCACGTTTCCCTAAATCTTTTAATTACCGAGGCAATAAGGTTAAAATCAATAATAAGAAATACAGATCACCTGACCATGTAAAAGTGTATACAGTTAAAATGTACAGTTAAACTGTTTAGTCACTCACATAACCTTAAAACAAAAACAAATTATTTTACTACTCATTAATTTGTCTCTCCAATCATAGCTTTGTTAGGTGGGGCTCCCCCAGGCCCCCCGTGGTTGTTGTCGGAAGTCCTTAGTATTTAGAATAGAGTTAATGGCAGTGTAGGGAAAGTGCGTGCAAAAGTCCATACCATTATAAACTAAAATAATGTAACACCCAAAAAAAAACTGTAAACAAAATAAAAAAAATATTTAAAAAATGCAAGTGCTTTAATCTGTTGTGTATATCTTCAACTAACAGATATAGTATAGCAATCAGCTGTTGAAAAGAAAATATTTATAATGTAAACAAAGTTCTGGTTCCATAGTATATGGGATCCTTTTTAAAAGGGCTGTTTTTAGGGTTTTCCCGGCAATTATTCGATTTTTTCTCGCCGTAAGAACCATCCTTGGACTTCAACGAACATCTTAAAAAAAGAATTGGCCAAATTGGTCCAGGCGTTGTTGAGTTATGCGCTTACCAACACATTTTGCGATTCATTTTTATATTATAGATAATTAATTATTAAACCCCATGAAAAATTGCAATGTTCTAAATAACTCAACAACCTCTGGGTCCACAAAGTGCCTGCCAAGTTAGTGAGTTCTGCTGTAATATGAATAAAAAAGAAAGCAATACAGGAATTATGAATTAAACAAGAGCAATAAGTCTTTCAAATGTGTAATTTGGGCACAATCAATATTAACAAATCCATTCAGGTAGGCTAGTTTTAATGAAATTGTGGTACAGTACATAGAAGCTGTTTAAAACTCAACAAGATAAATTAAAACAATCCAATAAATCATTTTTAAAAAATTCAACATCTAAACTATTTACATTGCACACACATATTGCTTATCATACAAATAAGTATTGCTGAAAATATTACACTAGAAGTATATAATAGAGCTAATCATTTTTCAATGAAACCTCCAAAAGGTTTGTGATATGTTTAAGTTATAAAATTAATTTTAGCATTATTACATTATTATCAAATTTCGTGTGAAAAGTAAACTATTCACATGACCCCCATGGTGATAGTTAACCCCGGGACCATGATAGAAGATCATAACTCAATCCCCTGAATATGTTTAGGGGGGTAATTCATAATTATATATTTACATTTAAAAAGAGGGTTTAACGGTTATAACGTATAACACAAATCATAAACATAAAAAATACAAAATAAATAAAAAAATTTTTTTCAAAATATTTTCATAGCTCCATTTTTGCGTTCAAAATTATCTCAAGAACATTTTTGCACAACGCGCAACAAAATAACAAATTAAATAATTTTTACAAAAAAATATTTTATTAAAATAACAAAAAATAAATAAAATAAATTAAAATAAATAATAAAAATTTTGTTAATTTTGTCACATGAGTAAAACATAATGAACAACATTTTTTTTTTATGATTTCATTATTATTGAATTGTGAACCCTTCGCAAATTTCATTTCATGTTGGATGTAATATCATTTCAAGTTCATTGTTAACTACACTTTGGGGGGGGGGTGTTTGTACCCCTAAAAACCAATTTAATCTATAATATTGAAAAATGATTCATTTTCTGTTGTGTTTTGTTTTTGTTTTCTAAATGCAAAAACAATTTCAAAAGATAAATATTATAAAAGGTCATCTAGTTTGCTTTTATATAAAACGACGGCTAAAAATCTTTAAATTTAAATGTTATAAAATTTACAAAGAATGAAAAAAAATATACTTTAATGTTAAATCCAACAACACTTGATTTCGAAGAAAGAAGAAAAAGAATAATGCATTTTTAATGTTAGCCTACAGGGCCTATGGGTAAACGGAATATTTTTCGACGTATGTTTATAGGATATTTTTTGTTTATTTTGATGAGTACTATCATCCCTTGAAGTTTGTACCCGACTTTAATGAACACCCTGTATATGTGTCGCCACAATTATTGTCTGATTATTATTAAATTTGGTGGAGTTGTCCCTTTCTGTAATGTATTCATTTCAAGTTCATTTGGCAACACAATCAGTCTATATTAACTTTACTTTGGAGGGGGGTGTTTGTACCCCTAAAAACCAATTTAATCTATAATATTATAAAGAAGAGGTGGTTTCTGTATGTTTGTTTGTGGGTTTGTTGTGGCAAGTAAATGCAAAAAATACTGAACCGACCGGTTTGAAATTTTACAGAAAGGTAGATCTTTAACTCATGCAACACATAGGCAGATTAGTTCCCTTAAAATCCCCTCGGACTACGCCCCATGAACGTCCTAAATTTCAATGTTTACATTTTCAAAGAATGAAAACATAAAATTACTTGAATGTCAACAGCTGTGAACACTAAAATTTGACAGTTCGGGAAGAAGAAGAAGAAAGAGCTGCCGTGACCGTCCTAGATTTCAATGTTTACATTTTCTAATGACAACATCCGTTTTCACTATATTTTGACAGTTCTGGAAGAAGAAGAAATAAAGTTGATTTTTCAGATAAACTGCTGGATCGAAATTAGTGAATTATTTGAAATAGTGGAATGGTAGATTTTAAGTTTTTTCCGACGACTGTCTCTTTTACATTAATCCTTATCCTCTCCCAATATTTACAGATGTTTCTTTGAAATGTTGTAGACACTCGTGTTTTTTCATTTTGAAAACAATGAAGAATTAATTAACAATAACTTAAATGTATCAGTAGAGCCTACACCTTTCAGCCTT
The DNA here is from genome assembly GCA_023375725.1 of Nephotettix cincticeps. Lineage (NCBI taxonomy): Eukaryota > Metazoa > Arthropoda > Insecta > Hemiptera > Cicadellidae > Nephotettix > Nephotettix cincticeps. The sequence goes on along the minus strand of CM041789.1, from coordinate 18,896,901 downwards.
TTTAACCCGTGCGAAGAACGGGTACTTTGGCTAGTTTTTTTTATATATTTAGAAAAATTAATTTTTGAACATCTCCAAGCCCGTCCAATTTCCAGGACCCGGTGTTCGAGTACCACATAACCAAACAAGCATGAAGCAGACACCAATCCGTCCCAGAATGAACCAACCAATAATAGGATTCAGACTTTGTATCCAATTTCTAAGGTTAAGTATTCTTGAAGAGACAAGAGGAACCAAAGATGGAAATTGTACTTTGGATAGCCAAAATAATTACAAATATTTTGACAAATTCAACTGCCAGAAAGCCATAAAGAGACATCTTCGATCTCAATGTCCCACACTGATCTGTAGTTTATGTGGACCCTTGCTAACACCCTTGGAAAAGTAACCAAACTATACCAAGGTTAGATAAGGGAAGTTTATGCCATTTATGGGGCTTTTGTTTTAAGTATTTGAGATCAAATATTTGAATTTTGGAGTTTGATAAGCAATCACTAAAAGATTAGCCCCCAAAAAGTTTATTCACTCTATATAAACTATTAAATAATATTTTGTTTAAAAATTACATTAATTTAATGTACTTGCACATACCTAATCTAATGAGAAAACATATTTAACAATGGATGTAATGTTACTGCTAAATGCTAATGAACACAATGTTTTTACCTTTGGAAGTATAATGTATGTAAAAGTTTGATTATGATCATTTTTATTTTCAAATTAATAAACTTAATTTTTTTCTACGTTGTGATACAGAAATATTTTTCATTCTTGATAATTTTAAGTATAGTATTAAATTAAATTTCCCATCCTTAATTACCTTAAAAAACCTTAATGGTAACAAACAGTTTGTTACCAAGAAGGTTTTTTTAAGTTTAAATAATCATCTTGCTTTTCTTTCTGTTACCGTACTCAATTACTTGTGTGGAATTTTCTTCAGAACCTGCAGGTATTAATAAAATTTTAATTCTAATATATATTTTCCACTTTTGAATGTTTTCAAATCAAAATTCCTAGAGTCATGTCAATTTATGTTTCATCACAATGTAGAATTGTTCTATATCAAAACTACATCACAATGTAGAAAAGCTCCTTATTTGAAACACCAACTGTTTTTGCACACCCATTCCTGAAGTTCAAAATAATAATAAAACTAATTTAAAACTCATGTCCCATTACATTATAAACATGCAGCAAAATGTTCTCCATAATAGTTTGCAATTAAATCTTTACTATCACTTTTTTTATCAAATACGTCCAAATATCATATATTTTATCCAGCAAGGAACTCATATATTTTCGTTTCACTCACTTATTATGAGTCTCTTACAAACTACGACGTAAAATAATAAGTCTCAATCAGAATACAAACATCTTAAATTCACACATTTTGTCCACTTTTTACTAAATCAATTTTAATTGCAACACCACTGAGCCTGTTTTTGGCCAATTATAAAAATGTTTTAAGGGGAATCATGGTTACACTTATTGTTAACTCAATCCAGACTTCAAGTCAATCAGACTTTGAAATCGTCCTTTGTTTCATACTGTACAACGATGACAGCACAGTTACTGGAAGACACACAGTAGAGGTCATGCAAAAACAACGACTCCAAGTGATCAATACAAATGAATCGAATGAAAATAAATTTTGACTAATTTACATATAGCTTATACTCTTGTTGCTGACTAAGACTGGCGTGTTCCTTAGATTGGAACTTTAATTGTTAGCCCAACATCCAATGGCATCCAAGAGACCTACAGTTCAACGTGAAATCCGAATCACAATTTTTCTTATGAATTACGAACTGGTCTGAGGATGGTCTTTACGGATGAACCTAGTATTCAATTGTGCGGACGTTAATCCACATTCACCGACCAGACCCATCCCAAGGGTCCAACAAGTCACGCCACCATCCCAGCCACCGACTGGGATGGTGGTGTGACCTGTAATCCAGCTACTTGGAGGTCACAAATTGTGGATAGTTGTGGTCGGTTGGTGTGGTATTCTCATGTTTGGATTAATTCAGAGGTAGTGGTTCGGACTCCACGTTAAACTGCAGGTCCCTTAGTTGCCATTGACCATTGTTGAGCAATTAATTACATTTATTTCTAAGGAACATGCCAGCTTTAGTCAGTAACAAGACTACAAGACCGCGCCACAATCATTCTACACTCATTTCTCATTCATACTTGGCTTAAAACACCTACCTGGGTAGGTTGCCACCTCAGTTAAAAGTATTAAGACACTCTACCATTCTAGTACTCTTTACATTCGATTTGCTGACGTCACTTGTTTTTGTTTATGACCCCTGCCGTGTGACTTATCGCAATTTTCTCACACATTGTAGGGTTTGTTGCTCCCGAACTTGCCCAGTTCCTTCTGGATGGCGGCGATGAGAGGCACGGCAGGGTCGGACGGCGCGAGGGTGGCGTTGCTCAGGATCCGCCCAGGCTCCAGCACCGGCTTGTGGAAGGGTCCGGCGCTGAGGGGTCGGGGCGGAGGCCTAGGCGGGGGCGTGGTAGGGGTGGTGCCGCCCCAGGCCCCCCTAGGTGGTCGGCTGCTGACCAAGGCAGTCGCAGGCCGGCGAGAGTCTGATGTTTTGGGGCGTAGGATGATCTCAGTTGCCAGAGGGTCACTGGGCCTGAAATAAAAAAAGCATTTACTTCCCTTTGGGAAAAATCTTAGATCATGAATCTGTCTATTGGTTATAATGAAACCAAATTAAAAACGCAAGTGACGTCATATGGTTTATGTCGTCACCGTTATTTTTATTTTTACTTTTCAAGGGGCGGCATACAATTTTAAGCATTAAAATTAGCATTAAACCTTCTCTGAAATGTAGAGAAAATGTCTGAAATAAGTTTCGTTGCTAGCAGTTCTCCCTTTTTTAGGAGAGGACGGCGTAAAATACCTCCTGTGTTGTAGAGATAGGCAATTTGAATGCAGCTATCATTTTGCGTCGACTGGCCTGCAGGCATCTGTGTACAACATAAAGTTAAACGCGAATAACTAAAAAATTATCCATCGCAATGTACAGGCAAAACTCTAGTTCTATTTATATAGATTATATTATTAGGTTAATGAATAAAACCTTTTTATCAGTAAAATAAATTTCTTAAAAATTATCTTAAGAAGTACTAGACAAAAAATAAGGATATAGGAACTAAATTCTTTTAATTATGAAACACTTAAGACTCAAAGAACGTTAGTAAATATTATTTATTAGGTAATAATATTTATTTATTAATACGTCAGTATATAATTAATATTTTTTTAACTACCTTTATTTCATTAAAATCAATGTTCAATCTGTATAAACTCGTTTATTCAGAAATGGTTCCTGTGTTGTAGAGATAGGCAATTTGAATGCAGCTATCATTTTGCGTCGACTGGCCTGCAGGCATCTGTGTACAACATAAAGTTAAACGCGAACTATAAAGCATCCGTTATCCATCGCATTGCTAAAAATACATAAATCAATAAACTTTTCCTCAAAAAATTAAACAAGTGTTATTTTGATATACATTTTCTTTTAGCGAATTTCCCATAGGGAAGAAGCTATTACCGTAGGTCTCATGGGGAGACTTAAGCCCGGGACTATATGTTATTTTTTCTTCTTTAGGTGCTAGAGACTATGCGTTAAAATTTATATATGTATGTTGGTATGGTAGTATATGCTACTGTCCTGGTCAGGACTACCACTACGGCTGCTGAACAAGCTGAAAGCGTCGTCCCAGACTAGTTAGTTAAAGGCTTTGTGGCTAACCTGACTAGAGCGGATCTGATGCGTTGGTCACGCTGTGTAGTGGTAGGACTGCTACTGTCCTGGTCAGGACTACCACTACGGCTGCTGAACAAGCTGAAAGCGTCGTCCCAGACTAGTTAGTTAAAGGCTTTGTGGCTAACCTGACTAGAGCGGATCTGATGCGTTGGTCACGCTGTGTAGTGGTAGGACTGCTACTGTCCTGGTCAGGACTGCCACTACGGCTGCCAAACAAGCTGAATGCGTCGTCCCAGACTAGTTAGTTAAAGGCTTTGTGGCTAACCTGACTAGAGCGGATCTGATGCGTTGGTCACGCTGTGTAGTGGTAGGACTGCTACTGTCCTGGTCAGGACTGCCACTACGGCTGCCGAACAAGCTGAATGCGTCGTCCCAGACTAGTTAGTTAAAGGCTTTGTGGCTAACCTGACTAGAGCGGATCTGATGCGTTGGTCACGCTGTGTAGTGGTAGGACTGCTACTGTCCTGGTCAGGGCTGCCACTACGGCTGCCGAACAAGCTGAATGCGTCGTCCCAGACTAGTTAGTTAAAGGCTTTGTGGCTAACCTGACTAGAGCGGATCTGATGCGTTGGTCACGCTGTGTAGTGGTAGGACTGCTACTGTCCTGGTCAGGACTGCCACTACGGCTGCCGAACAAGCTGAATGCGTCGTCCCAGACTAGTTAGTTAAAGGCTTTGTGGCTAACCTGACTAGAGCGGATCTGATGCGTTGGTCACGCTGTGTAGTGGTAGGACTGCTACTGTCCTGGTCAGGACTGCCACTACGGCTGCTGAACAAGCTGAATGCGTCGTCCCAGACTAGTTAGTTAAAGGCTTTGTGGCTAACCTGACTAGAGCGGATCTGATGCGTTGGTCACGCTGTGTAGTGGTAGGACTGCTACTGTCCTGGTCAGGACTGCCACTACGGCTGCCAAACAAGCTGAATGCGTCGTCCCAGACTAGTAAATCGATCTGACACGCTGGTAGTGATAGATCCTCTTCAAGATCAACACTGTCTGTCCATATACAAATACATATCAAAAATGCATATGAATACGTAAAGTTTGTCAGAAATCTCTCATCTTGTTGCATAATCTGACAAAAAATGTGTATTTGTTGCCAATCCTCCCAGAAAAATAAAACACATTTTTGTTTAAAGCCTTACTGTAGGATATGACGCATTGTCATGTGTTATCGTTCACTTTACATGCAAAGTCGTTAGTAAATTTTTAACAGAAACAACACAACGTTAAGAGTAATTTACATTATGCCATACACACATAAGGTCCATAGGTCACACTTAAAGAACTTGTTCAAACATTTTCCGCAATTTATATTCAGACATTCTTGAAAGTGGGTGATGTCTGAATAATTAAGGAAAATAATTATGACGCTAACAAAAGTATGCCTTTTAAAGGATTAATTAACCCACAAACTTGATCAAAATCCATTTCAAGTCCATATAGCCTCTCAAGTTCAACTTGGAATTCGTCCTTAATTTCTAAATTATTGTCTAAAAGTGCTTGCAAAGAGAGAAGGAGAAATTTTAGGTGCAAGGGAAGAAGGAAAACTGTTCAATTTGGATAAGACACTTTGTACAAGACTTATCATTGCTTTATCACCTTTCTGAAATGGTAATTTTAAGCCAAGTATGAATAAGAAATGAAAGTGATGATTGTGGCGTGATCTTTTAGTTTTGATACTGACTAAGGCTGGCATGTTCCTTAGACAGGACTGTTTAATTAAAAGTCCAATACCCGATGGCATCTAAGGGCATCTATGGTTCGTCAGGTTTAATCTGAGCCCTGAGTTTTGGAAGCGCATTGTGGATAGTTATGAGCGATGGTGGTTGTGGTGTTATCTCGTGTGGATTAACTTCCGCACTATTGAATACTACGTTAATCCGCAAAGGCCATCCTCATAATTAGACCAGTTTGTAATTCAGAGGCGTGGTTCGGATTCCACGTTAAACTGTAGGTCCCTTAGTTGCCATCGGCTGTTGGGCTATTAATTAACAGTCCTGTCTAAGGAACATGCCAGCCTTACTACGCATGACTACGAGATCGCGCCACAATCATCCTACATTCATTTCTCATTCATACTTGGCTTGAAAACCTGCCTGGGTAGGTTGCCATTTCAATAATCTAAATCTAAAAAATTAAGCAGTAGACTTCGACATGGAACCCCACCACGGTTACTTTACCTCCCCTCTTGCGATCTTCGGGCTCAGATGAAACCTGACATTCTATACAGTTTAACGTGGTACCCAGACAACAATTTCGTCTCTTAGTTACGAACGGGTCTAAATATGACGATGGTCTTTGTAGATGAAAGTAGTATTCAATAGTGCGACCGTTATTCCGTCCACCGACCATCACTCATAACTATTCACAGTTGTTATTGCCTCTATGTCTGTGTCTGGGGTGCTTGCCTTGTTTTTGCAGCCGATGGCAGTGCAAGTCCCACACCAGGGGACCGATGACCCCCGGGTCCTGCTCACTGCTGGCGTGGCGGGCGTGGGTCGTGGTTGTCCCCGTCACCGTGGGCGTGGGGGAGGTCACTGCCTCGTCCGACGGTTCTAGCACCAGCTCCAGAGGTCCCGGGATCGCTGGACCACTGTCAAAAAATAAAACTATAACTTTCCAGATTCATAAGAATAGTTATAAATAAGAACTTAATTCAGCCATATAAAATACATTGGCACATCAATTATGCCAATAATATTAAACAAAAATTCTTAATAGTCCATTGTCTCAACATATTATGCTCTTCAAAAAGATAAAAAGATCCTTGACATTTACATAAATAAAATTAGAGTTTTGTCTGTACATTGCTCAGAGTTATTCATTTTGAGTTATTTTTACGTTTAGTACGTTTGAGAAGCCGAAACGTTTTATCTCTATTTGTGTCTGTCTTTTTGTCTGTGACGCTCCAGGAAGCATTCTACGCCGTCCTCTCCGAAAAAAATGTGAAAACTGATAACAATGAAACTTAGTCTTGATGTCACCACCTGGAGACATCAAGACAATATCCCCATGCCACTTCTCACCTGGGAAATGCTTTGACCGAAGGCATGGACAGGTAGGAGTTGGGGCTGGGAGCCTTGTGGCTGCGCGGCCTAGGCTTCGGAGGACACGGGGGACTCCGCCTGACCAGAGACGCCTCGGAACTGCCTCCGGACCGCCCGCTGAGACGTGAAGGCGAGTCAGGGCTGACGACCTGACACAGACAGTTCATATAATAATGTTTCAAATATGGCACATCGAGTAATACAGCATTTATGTATGAATAATATTGTCTTTGTTTGAAATTATTAGTGATAATGAAACAAAGTTTCCAGACATTTCTGGATCTGGAATCTGATCCCGTTCTCAGGAGATCTAGTTCCTTAAACATAGCACAATTAGAACATAATCCGGACTAAGCCGGTATAAAGCTGAAAACAAAAATCTTAAAGCAGTCAACAAACTTACAAACAATCAATACCATTCACTATAAATTAGGCACACAAGAAACAAAACACGTACACTCGATTAGATTAGATTATTGAAATGGCAACCGTACCAGAAGGTACTTTAAGCCATGTATGAATGAGAAATGAGTGTAGGATGATTGTGGTGCGATCTTGTAGTCTTGTTACTGACTAAGACTCACTTGATTAAAAGCCCAACAGTCAATGACATATCTAAAGGACCTACAGTTTAACGTGGAATCCAAACTATTACCTCTGAATTAAAAATTGGTATAATTATGAGGATGGTCTTTGCGGATTAACGTAGTATTCAATAGTGCGGACGTTAATCTACACAAGAGAACACTACATCCACCGACCATCGCTCACAACTATCCACAATTCGCGACCTCCAAGTAGCTGGATTACAGGACGACGCCACCGTCTCCTCGTCTTTCCCACTGGTTTTCTTGTCTTTGTGACGAGTGGACGTGTTTTGTTTCTTGTGTGCGTCAGAGTCCTAATGGTCTGGTAATTTTGGTCTGATAGATTGTCAATCCCCCCACTAGAGCTAAGACATATCCATGTCAAAATTTTCTTTTGATAGTAGAATGTTTTCATATGATAAAATGTTATTTGTTATTTGGATTTTTACTACGGACATTTTCCATCACGATTTTACGTAAATCACATTTTCATGACGTTTCGGGATCTGGAATCTGATCCCGTCCTCAGGCGAGCTAGTACGTAAAACATAACTCGATTAGTACATAATCCGGACCAAGGTAGACCTACTAGCTTACCTCAGGACAGTATCATATTCCATATACCGAAAAGTTGTGAAACTTTGTTTTAATTAAAACCGAGATGGGAAATGTCCGTAGTAAAAATTTAAATGTTATGATATATTGTAATTGTGAGTTTGTATTATATTAAACACGTGGCATTATATTTTTTATAATCACCTTAGACTCGTGATCATCTCCTTGGTACGCCATGTTGTCCTCACTCTGATCACTTCCTCGTTGGAACACCCGTCCACGCGTTGCACTGCCTTCGACCCTCTGCTTGCGCTTGTGACGCCCGATCCCCAGGGCGAACAGTACTACCAACACAACAAGCAGCAGCACCGCGCTGACTCCGGCAGCTAGCAGCAGCCACACGTCTTGTCGCGTTGTCACCCCTGCTACTTCCCTCCACGGACTCGACTTCAAGTACGCTGGTGGAATATGATACACTTCTCGATATAAAATTATGTTTTTACATTGATTACAAGAGTAAATTGTAGGAATTATGGGATTAAATACTAGAGTGAACCGCAAAAAGTAGTCCAATGAGGTCTTGCACAGCTGTTTCCCCCCTCACCCCCTCTTGCCCAGCAGTGTTACCATTTTTTATTTAGCCTATCAGCTGACGTAACCATATGCTATAACAGAATAGAAATTAAACAACAACGCACTGACTCTCATCGGACTACTTTCGTGCGGTTTACTCTAGGATCTTTTCAACTATACATATACAACTGTTTAAACAGCTGTTAAATGGTTTTCTGGTGTTGACAAACATAACAATTGGAAAGGTTGTGTATTTAAGTTAATTTTGAAGTCAATTTCACACATAAATTTCCAAAATAGCACAACTAGTGGTGGAAGTAATTTAGTGGCGTTGAATAAAGCAAAAATATAGGTATAACAGAAAACCAGTGGTTTCTAGAGGTTTGTTGACAGTATAAACATACTACCATTAACATATACTAATATCAAAAACCAACCTAACTCAACTTCGCAAAAAGCTGTATTGTTGGCAATATCGTGTGTATTATGATATTACGCAACATAAATTGGTCGCCTACAAACAGCGCTCTGCGGACTTAAGTTAGGTTTTGGTTATTGATATTTTCATATCGTTAATAGCATTTGTATGCAGTAACTAACCACCAGAAAACCATTAAACCATTAAGATCCAAAATGTAGGACTAAAGTTGATCATGGAATGAAGAATAATAATTGGGGTTGAAAGATTAATTAATATGTTGCTTTACTTAACAACGAGCATATAAAACGGTAAAGTTAGGTAGTTGCTATTATTAAGTAAATGGAAAGTGCTATGAACTGATATATAGTCGTTAGTTTCTACCTCGAAAAGTCAAACGGCTACTAGTGGCATCTATTGACGATTTAGTGAAACAGTTATTTTCGTCGACTGCCATGCTTCCATCTATGAGCTGACACTAAGTACTATCATTAATGTAAGTAGTTCACTGTTTTGCCACTATAGAACAACTTTAACCCAAGAATTGGCGTCTTTTCCCATTTAACTGTACCATTCACTTAATTATGTATATCCTCTTAAAATATTAAGTATTAACAAAAAAATCATAAAACTTGCCCCCATTATAACCACTAACCACAAAAGCAAAACAGGTATCCACTACAATCCCAATTAACCCTATGAACGCCGTCAACTTCCACCCAAACCGGGCACCGTTTATTTAAGGTGGATCCCCTCTCCGCTATACCACACATTTGCAAGCCAAATTGGGATTGCTCATGGTCGGGATTCGAATCCTAGCACTTCCGAATGGCTAAAACGTTACACTCGTCAGTGTAGCGCTCTTACTTGTTCAGTCACAGTGCCTAGTTGTAGAAAGTGTTTACTTTGATATAACACTGTTGGCAGTTTAGTGAACTGGGTGAGCAGGTTTGGTTGCTTTCCCTCAAAGCGCAACACGGTCACGAAGGCAATGGTGTCTAACAAGCTCACTAAATTGACAACAGATGCCTCCACCTGCAACTTCTTATTGAATTTTTAAATGCATCGTCTTCCTAATATCAGTGCGCTGCCAAATGTAACGTTCACTAGAACGTCGCACTCGTCAGCGTAGCGCTCTAACCGGTTCAGCCACCAGTGCCTCGGAAAATCTTACTTGCGGTACTTGTAATGTAATATACTATTAACAACTTCACTTTGTAGTACTTAATTATGTTATATGTAGAGCCAGGGCCTAGTATACTTACGTTCAGCCTTGGTGACGAGCGGATATCCCAGTTCAGCGACAACCTCCTTGTCAGACAACAGTCGCATGTCCGTGGCGGCGGTTGTGGCCGGGACCAGTTTCCCCGACACCCTCACCGAGTACACCAGCTCTAGCGCTGGGCCCTTGGTAAAAATAACGGAAAACATATGTTACGAAAGGGGCCTACCGAAGTTCATAGTGTAATTTTTAACTCTTTGGGACAATTTAAAAAAATTCACATACAAACTTACGGGAAAGTGTCCATCGTCTATCTGATTATCTACATACTATCGTGCCATGAGTAAATGGCTGGCAAAACTAATAAAATATAATATAAACTACAGTATATTATTTTTCATTACTCTGAATTTGAAAGTAGTTTGTTTCCTTATAAAGATACTAGCCAAAGTACTAGTTCTTCGCTCGGGTTAAAAAGGCTGAAAGGTGTAGGCTCTACTGATACGTTTAAGTTATTGTTAATTAATTGTTTACATTGTTTACAAAATGACAAAACACGAGTGTTTACAATATTTCAAAGTAACATCAGTCAAATATTGGGAGAGGATAAGGATTAATGTAATAGAGACAGTCGTCGGAAAAAACTTAAAATCTACCATTCCTTTATTTTAAATAATTCACTAATTTCGATCCAGCAGTTTATCTGAAAAATCAACTTTATTTCTTCTTCCTCCCGAACTGTCCAAATATAGTGCAAACGGATGTTGTTATTAGAAAATGTAAACATTGAAACATAGGACGGTCACGGCAGCTCTTTCTTCTTCTTCTTCTTCCCGAACTGTCAAATTTTAGTGTTCACAGCTGTTGACATTCAAGTAATTTTATGTTGTTTTTTTTGAGTACTGAGTAATATGGTACCACCAACACGTACCACCAACGGTTCAAAAGCTTTGGTCTTTTAAATGTAAAAAACTTCAGTATTTTGAATTATTTGCCTACTATTAATGGTTTCAGAGTAAAATCATATTTACACTCAGTGATAAACGCAGTACATTTATTTTATAGCGGCCAATTTTATTTTTATGGTAGATATTAAAAAATTAGTTTCTCCCTTATTTCTTAACCATTTTCCATGAACCTTAATGTGTAGTGTAAGGTTACATCACCCAAAAAATCCAAAAAAAATTGTATTACCCCGATGGTGTGGGGGGGTCATGCCCTCAAATATTCTACCAATCATTTGAACCTTTTTTCTATTGTTTATAAAATTGGATGATTATCAAAACAATCATTTTTTAATGATATTTATAATAAATTTAAAGAATATGATAATTATTACGAAGTCAAAATTTCATCTTCAGGTCATACTATTATGACAAATTTTCGTCATAAAACATAAAGTTCACAAAAGACACTACACATACTTAGGTTAGGCCTATTTTCGTTCGTGTCCTTGCTAGCGATAAACTCTGACATTTTTTAAATATTTAATTTATCGTTTATTTATTTAACTGGAAAAGAAAACTGTTTTAATTTTACTGAGGATTGTTATTGCATTATTGTCCATTACTACGTTATGGCTGCTCTCGCCTCGTTAAGAACCCCACATTGTTGGGTTTAATGACTTAAATTTGAATGTTGAAAGGCTCGTTATACTGTATACTACATTACCTGTCCGGCAGTGAAGGTGGAGGTAACATTGTGCAGATAGACCTGGACGTCTCTGCTGTCCCTCCTCTTCTTGGTCAAGCCCAGGTGCTTCGACTGTTGTCTGCAATGTCAGAAAACATATAAATTTCTAATTTGCCTACAGTAGTGAGTTTTGTTCTAATTTAGCTTCTAATTTAGTACATTTATCTTAGACTGGGACGGCGTGTCATGTAATCCAGCTACTAGGAGGTCACTAACTGTGGATAGTTATAAGTGATTGTCGGTGGATGTGATCCCTTAGATGCCATCGGCTGTTGGGCAACTGATTAAAAGTCCTGTCTAAGGAACATGTCAGCCTTACTCAGTAACAAGACTACAAGATCGCGCCATCTGGGTAGGTCGCCATATAAAAAAAGGATAATCTAAAGGTAATTACCCAAACCGTGTCCAAACGATATGGCTGGGTTCCAATTGGACTACGCTTCAAACCATTTCCTCACAATATTTTTCGAAAAAAACTATTTCGCATTGCATTATTCGAGCCACTATTCGAATTCAGAACATCTTGAAGTTAACATATATTTACTGTTAGGCGTTACAGAGTTCGCCGGATCAGCTAGTTAATATATAAATGTGAATAATCATTAATAACTCTACCTAATTCAATTCCATTAAAATATTTCAATATAAAATATTATTTATTTCAAAATTTCAATAAATCCAAAATAAGGTTTAATAATAGACCTAAAACACTATTGTTACAAGAAATAAACCATAGACTTCAAAATGTATTACCGTTCAGGAAGTAGTTTATAAATCTACCCTACACGCTTAGAGAGAATAAGTTTTTAAGTAGGAACTTAAAGGTTCTTTTTCATTGCACTTGGAAGAAAGTAAAAATAATGATCAACAAACATGAAAACAAGAGTAATTACCTGAAAAGTTGTGATAAAAGTTGTTGCGGGCGGTGCGCTATCTCTCCGGCTCTAGTGTATTGACCTAACAATGCCTAGAACCGATCCCCCTTATTTATTATCCCCACTCAACACCCACCAACTTATTTTGTTTACCGTTGCCAAGTCACCAATATTCTGTACGGAACAGCAATAGGTTTAGTAAATACTAGCAGTAAGCCCGTCCTTTGTATGGGTCGTAGGATTCAGTTTAAAGAAAAAATAATATATTATTATACCAAAATGTAAACCTGAAATCCTAAACAAATCGATACAAAGAAAATAAACAAATACGCAGCTTTTTTAGCATTACTTAACAATTAAATAAATTAGAACAATTATACCAATATTATAATTAGTTATATGTTAAAATAACTTTTTAGTATAGTATGATTTCGAAATGGGTTTAAATCAATGAGCAATAAAACTAACTAATATTGAATTGACAGCTGTTTGTTTTAATTTCTAATTAATCTTTAAACTACAAAGACAGCTGATTATTACCAGTAGGTTAGTCATTAAAACTAAAGCAAAATGCGAGTATTATCGCGTAAAAGTGGGTTTTTAAATGCTCGTTATTTACTTTTCAAGTGGCGGCGGGCGATTTCAAGCATTTACAAACCTTCTCTGGAATGTAGAGAATACATTAAATAAGTTTCATTATAATCAGTTCTCCCGTTATTTTGGAGAAGACGGCGTAAAATGCCTCCTGGAGTGTCACAGACAAACGGACAAACCGACAAACAGAAAAAATTGAGACTGGTTTCGGCTTCTCTAACGCACGAAAAGTAATAATTCTGAGCAATGTACAGACAAAACTCTAATTTTATTTATATAGATCTAGTAACAGCAGGTTTATATGTGTTATTATCGAAGTGGATAATAAATATATCGAATGCTGTTAATCCGTAATAGACACACTCAGGGAGAATTTGGGATTGCTACAATAATTTAGCTTACAACAGAAAGCACAACTAAATTCCTCAACATAAGCATTGTTCCTGGAACACAAGAAGAAATTACGTTAAATTTAAGAAACCAATAGTTCCAGGGTGGATCCAAATTGAGCAATCCCGATAGTGTTTGGCATAGTTTATTCTTGATTATTTACACATTCTGTGTATAGTACCAATAGTATTGATCCCGAAAGTAAAATATTCAAAAAAATGTGAATGACAATGGTAAGTTATCAACAGCAATAATCTGAAAACAGGACTCTCAGAGTGTGTATTTTGTGTGAAGTTTATTGGTCTCACCTCTGGAAGGCAATGCTGTAGAGACGCGCCAGGCGAGGCTCGAACAGTTCCCTGGCTAGTCCCCAGTCCGTGGCGTTGGTGTGGAGGACAGTGACGAGCCAGTAGGCGGGGTCGGGGGCGGGCTGGAGCCAGGGGGGCGGCGGCCACGGGGGCAGCGACGGCGTAGCGCTGGGGGCGGGACCAACTGTCGGCGTCGGGCTGATCGGGCACTCCGTCCCTAGGACACGTCAAACATATACGTCCTGATGTAGTGGTACTCGTGAAGGTCTGGATAAAGGGACGTCCACATACCCTAGGTAAATTAGCTAACAGTACCGGGACACCGATCTCCTTTGGATAGAATACAACATGTACAGTATTGGATAAGCTAATTACAGTACCTAAATGAAAACACATTTATTGCATATTCAATGGAAACACCATGGATCTCTGCCATTTCTGTTCTGGGCTCTTCTTCGAGAACACATGTGGCTCCACAACGCGTACATGCGACGTTGTCAGTACCTAGCTGTGGTTTGCGTTAGCTATATTATACAGGGGGCTTGCGAGAGGCCAACGGGACCTTCAAATGAATCACTCATGTCTAGGATACAGATGTATTTGGATTAAAATAATGAATTACCATTCCAGCAAAGTTGACTTATAAATATTCAACTTCAACTAAACAAATGAGAGTAAAGACAAATGAAGAATCTTTATGAAGGACGGACCTTTATGAAGATTATTTATTCAAAACTCACGACTTAAGAAAAATACTAAACTTAATTTGAACCAAAAGCAAATTTTAACGAAATTCTATTGTAATCTATCGTTCACAATACTTTATTGATAACGCAACAAATAAGTGGCAGAGTGTTATAATAAAATAACACAAATGACCACAACACTCACTTCTCTGTTACTGTTACTTTAATTTTTGTATCTATCTGTAGTTTGTTTCCCGAGAGAGGTTAAGACCACGGACCTTTAATTATATTATGATATATTTATAACTAATTGTGTATTTTTACATTATGAAAGAAAGTGTTTTACTGTAGTGGTTTTTATTTTAAACTTAAAAATCAAAATCAAAATGCTTTTTATTCCTGAAAAAGACAATTTACAAAAAAATAAACATAATTAGTCCAGGAAAAAATAATTCCCAAAAGGACTATACGTCCGTGTATGGGAATGAGTCAGTCCACTCACAAACTTGTATGTGAAACTTGTATGTCTCATTTCAAAATTGGCTGTTTACTACATCCAATGTTTCAAGCTGCTTGCGTTTTTAAATACAACACGTACATTTAAATAAAAAGACTCACGATTTTACAAGTACGTGTACCGTATTTTGTGGTCTCTACTACCCCAGGATGCCACCACACTAACCAGTTCAGGGGCATGCCACAACAATGGTTAAGACGTTTAAAATCTTTGGGAACAGCCAAATCTCTAAACATTACTATGCTTGTAGTTTAGCCAAGACTGCTTGATCACTTGAAACATTTAGTATATATGTAGTTGGTCTAGTGAATGTTACCTGGGCATGTAGGCGAGTATGTGGGACTGGGCTGGACGGTGGCCAGCACAGTCGTCGTCCACACGACGGTGGTGGTGTAGGGGTTGACGCTGGGGGTGTCCAGGGGGATGGCGCCGTCCCCGGACCCCGTCCACAGGAAGTCCTCCAGGCGGTAGTTCCGGCGAGGCTCATCTTCCGAGTACAGAACTGCAACAGGAACCGGATACTGTCTGAGGCTTTCAAAATCTGAGATGATCGAATGCCAAATCACCGAAACGAAATGTATCGTTTGATGAAGTGTCAAAAGTTCAAATCCTATACCACCGAAACGTGACGTAAATTCGCTTTGCGCTCTGTTTCAAGGTAAAAACGTTCCATACATATGAATTTCATGAGGCTGAAGATACTTTTTCAAAGAAAATATTTTTGTTTCACATTTACTTGGATTAAGCTTAAACCACCACTTCAAAAACCAATCAATCAGAGTGTCAATAGATGTTTGTAATGATTCGGCAGCTATGTCAATATTTGAATTTTGACACATAACGGCAGTGTCATCCGCATAAAGAGTCAAAGTTGCGTCTTGAAGTTCCGGCATATCCGACAAATAAATGTTGAAAAGCACAGGACCAAGTATCGATCCCTGTGGCACTCCAGCTTTAATTATTCTGATTAAGGAAGTAGAAGAATTAATTTTGACAGAAAATATTCTGTTGAGCAAAAAAATTTAATGATATTTATTAAGTGGAGAGGGAAGCCATGGTTTATCAATTTTAGAATGAGTCCATCATGCCTTACGGTGTCGAATGCTTGTGCGATATCTAGGAAACCGAATGTTGTTTTCTTTCAAACGCACCTACAATTGTTTCAGTTACGCTGATGCACCGTCGAGTGTTCTTGCCTGAACCCAAACTGGTGTGAGGGAATAACTTCCGAGCGGTCAACATGACTTATTATCCTTTTAAAAATGACTTTTTCAAAAACTTTCGAAATAGTGCATAACAGACCTATTGGCCGATAACTTGATGGAGATTTTTGTGGTTTTCCAGGTTTATGAATACAATAACTTCAGCATTTTTGATGGAAAGTAGGATAAATACAAACAAGAATATAGAATGCGAGTCAAAATAGAAAGAGCCTTATCTGTAAGGTTTTTCAAAACGGAATTGGGAATGAGATCGTGGCCCGGAGTTTTGCGTGGGGGCAGATCCTTAATAATTTATCTCAATTCAGATTTTGTGGCAAATCGTATTGGCAGTTAGTTCTGCTGACATAAACGTAAAATTGATGGTTTTTGAACACTTTTTACAAAATCAGAATCTAAATTATCATTTGGCTTAAAAGCTGATTGAAAATGATCAGCAAATACATCACACTTTAAAGAGTCACTTTCAAAAACTGAGTTATTTTGATTCAAGGTAGTGATGAGGGGGCGAGTTCGCAAAAGGCGTTTCGTAGCTTGCCACATATTTTAATCGTTAGGCTGAATGTCCGAAACATATTTTCTGTTCTGTATTCATCTAATTCACGTTTTACACGCCTAGTAAGTTCATTCATTTGTCTTTCGAGGAACGGCAGTCTGAGCCTCTGCCAACGCCGCCGCACTTGGTTTTTCTCATTAATTAGTCTCAATATATTCAGTGGTGGCTGAGAGTAGTTAGAGTTTAATTTGTGCCTATAAGGTTGAGAAATTGAAGCTTTAACACAAATTTGGATAATCCGTGTGAACTCATCTATTGCTATGTCAATATCAGCAGGAGAATTTAAATATTCTTCAATTTCTAGTTTATCATCAAGGTCTGAATAAAACACATCCCAATTTTTTAAACCACAACAAGAAAGATTTTTACAATTTTTACCCATAACAATGGTTGAACAGTCAGGTAAAAGGATTTGCAAATCTTGGTTATATAAACGTTGGTTTGGAGGTTTGTAAATCGAAATAACGCGCATGTGGATTCCGTTATTAAGTCCAATTTTTATACCGACGGCTTCTATTGTGGTAAGTGCTGGTAAAAATATATGATTGTGAGTGATATTTCTCTTGACAAAAATCGCAACACGTCCAGAGCCTATTGGATCTCGGCGGTCTTCCCTATACGATACATAACCACTAATTTTAAAGCGTTCAGTTTCTATCAAATGTGTTTCAGATACACATGCTATGTCAATATTGTGTCTAGTAAGAAAAGAGATAAAAGTCCCCCTTTTATCTCTTATACCATTTGCGTTCCAGTTGAGGAAAGTTCAGTTACCTATTAATTTGCGATTAAACTAATCCATTAGCAATGACAGATGAAACAACGTTACTTATTATTTTTGAGTGCAGGAATAAAAGATCTAACTACTTCTAAAATAATTTGTTCTAAATTGTGTGATAGAGAACCCTCAGTAGATTAATACCAGTTGACTCTTCAGAAGCATTGCTTGTACTGCGTTGTGTGGAAGACATGGCTTTAGAAAATGAGATTTTTAACTTTGGAAAAGCTTGACGCGGGTCATCATTACCAATTTTAGGAAAATGAGTCGGGAGGGGAATTAAGGCCAGGAGGGATGAGCTAGAAGTCTCGGGTAAACTGTAAGAACTTGGTTTTCGAAAAGAACTGCTTTTGGTTTTTTCTTTATTTTTGATTATTTGCTGATACGCCTGAAAACCTTTGTACATAGCGGTGTGATCTTCTCCACAGTTTACACAATGAGCGGTTTCCGTTTTTGACATGGATATGTCTTAGCTCTGGGGGTGTTGGTGATTTTTAAGATGGAAAACATGTAACAGGTTTCCATAGAAACTACCAGAACGATTGTATTGAATTTTAAATATAAAAGAATAAGAACAGCTGTTTAGATAAACTTAAAACATTCCCTTTAGACATATCCATGATCTAACCTATTTCCCACAGGGAAGTAAATACAAACATTTTTGCTTTGGGCACTCAATATAATTGTGTTGCCCAGTGCACCTTACACATCTAGGATCAAGTTTACAAACATTTTTAGTGTGACCGTACCATTGACAGCGGGTGCACTGCGGTATTTGTCTTGATTTTCTTTTAACTTTAACTTCAACAATAGCAAAATAAAGAGTTTTTAATTTAAAAATGGCTTTGCCGTCTTCATTGTTCTCTAACTCGAATGCACATAGAGACAAAGGCAGCTTGATCTTATTCAGTTGCCGAGTTACTCTGAGTACGGGATAGTTATGGTCTGTAAGTTCATTTTTAATATCACCCACCGATAAAGAAGTTGGGACGTTCCTTATAACTACTTCGAGCTATTTGTCGTGGAGCGGTTGAAATGTATGGTATTTAATGCCGGATGCATCGTAGAATGCGGTTAGGTTTCTAAAATCGGATATGCTGGACAAATTAACCTTGAGAGATTGTCCCCGCAGTTGCGTTGAAAAGGTAGCTTTCGCAACATTGCGTACATATTTTATAATTTCCTGGTGGTTGTTGACATCGTGCAGAAAAATGGAAGGAATTTTAAGCTTATTTTCGTTTGCTAGATCATCAGGATTAGTATCATCCATATCTTCAGTGCCATTTGTATCAATATTTTGGAAAGCATAAGAATGATCCGAGAGAACTTGGTATTTATTGTCTTTACATAAATGACTCGTTTCTATAACATAACGTTTAGGCTGAGAAACTGAGCTTGGTAGAAGTTTTCGTTTATTTGGAACAATAAAACCGTCTATAGCCTTGTCGCTGCTATCACAGTATTCATTTGTTGAATCAGACATGGTATTTTGTTTCACGTTGCATTTAAACTCAACTTTGTTTACAACAGTTGTTGACATTCCACCAAATGAAGACACTTTTAGGTTAGTGTTCCTTTATAAGTATTTTTAAACTTTGCAATAACTATAAGAATTTGATATGAGTAAGAAAACTATTAGAAACAAATCATATTTGGCAATAAGTTTATCAAAGATACTTAAAGTACACGCGTTTTAACGATACAATTCACTAAAGAAAATAAACAGAAAGTCACTGTAAAAAATCACCTGTTCACCTTTTTAGGCAATGAAAACGTCTCGCTTTTTAATTACCTATTACCATTTGAAATCGCAACCAATCCAGGTAGGTATAAGTAGAAATAATATAATATAAGTATAGAATATAAGTAGAAAAGAGTGTAAGTTGATTGAGACGCGATGTTGTAGTCTTGTTACTGACTAAGGCTGGTATGTTCCTTAGACAGAACTCTTAATTAATAGCCAAACAGCTGATGGCATCGGCACCTACAGTTTAACCTGGGATTCAAACTACTTTTGCTTCTGAATTACGAACTGGTCTAATTTTAAAGATGGCCTTATTGGATGAACGTAGCATTTAATAGTGGGGACGTTAATCCACACTACGGAATATGACATCTATAGACCACCGCTCATAACTATCCACAATCCGTTACCTCCAAGTATTGAAGAGTGCTTTAGGATTAGTATTGTTCATTGGTTATACCAGACCATACACTTGCAAATAAATACATTTTATTTATTGATTTCAAAGTTACATACAACTCACTGCTAAAAATATATTTAAAACATACTTAAAAATTGACAATACTCAATTTTTATCGACAATGACAATGTTGGATTCTTCATAGTGACAGCAGAATAAAAATATGCAAAATTCCCGGAAAGTCTCGTGAACATTGAAAGTTTGAAGTGAATAAATTCACAACGGCAAGTCGTGCTTTGAGGCAATCCCGTCAATCCTTGCAAATCACAAGGTTTCTGCCAAGTCACAATCCTTTCATTCTTGTGACAGGAGTCAATTTACAGCCAGGGAGGAGGCATGAGGGCGGGGACTGGTACGGGAATCACAGATATTGATAAGGGAAAGTATGTGTTACGGGATGGTACAGTTGGTACACACGCATTGCGTTCGTGGCTAGACTGGGGACCCAGCTGATTGTTTGACTTCAAGTCGTAATTTGACTCTGTCATGTTAGCCGAGTTACCTCTGCTATTGCTTGTTCAAGTTGGTCCCAAATTAGGAAGATCTATTATAACGATTGGTAACTCATTATCGAAACGATTGTGTTGAATTAAATATTTATTCTCTTAGGGGTTATTTTATTTATAAATTTACTAGCCAAAGTACCCGTTCTTCGCACGGGTAAAAAAGGCTGAGTGGTGAACTGATAAACTGATGATTGTTAATTATTTTTTTATTGTCTACAAAATGACAAAGCACGAGTGTCTACAACATGACAAAGTAACATAAGTTAAGTAATGTTGCGAAAGAATAAAGATCAACGATAATAGAGACCGGCATCGGGAGAAAACTTCACTCTCCGAGTGGTAAAGACGCTGCAGCGTCTCTCTATTGCAAATATATTTAACGATGCGTAAAGCACTATCGTAGTTAACAATTACCGTCACGGTGCTGCCATCTGTGAGCTAATGCATGAACTATTGTGAACTCGTGAGGTAGTTCATTGTCGTGTCGCTAGAGTGTGCTTTATAGCCAATTAAGCACTTTCTCACACAGTGGTCCTTTTGGTGTGCTCGTTGTGTTGACGAGTCGTTGTGTTGACGAGTACAACGGTTACAGCTATTCGGAAGCACGAAGGTTCGAATCCAGACCATGAGAAATCCTAATTTGGCTTGCAAATGTGGGATATAGTGGAGAGGGGGTCACCTTAAATAAACGGTGGCCGGCTTGGGTGGAAGTTGACGGCATTTGTAGGCTTGATTGGAATTTCAGTAGACACCTGTTTTGCTTTTATGGTAAGTGGTTATAAGGGGGGCATGTTTTGTGTTTTTTTTGTTTATACTTTGTATTTTAAGAAGAGTTGCAGAGCCAAAGTAAAAAATATAAATACAAATTAAGGTCAAAAGCTCCTCCACTATTTCGATCTAATAATTCGATCACTAATTTCGATCCAGCAACAATACTTTCTCCATATACTATCGTATAAAGGAGAAACATATTTTATGTTTATATAATAACCGATCGTTAGGAAAGTAGATGGTTTAAGGGGAGAGGGATGTTTCTATTAATATTTTTTTGATTAAGGTATATTTAATTAAAAAATCACAACATCTACAATTACTACATTTTTGTCTACATTCCCCGGCATTTTTATAAAGATTTCCCAACAAAAATATTGCTTAGGTAATTAAGAAAAATATTGAAAATCAACTATGATTAGAATCGTGTCGATACATGTTTAGATAGACCCCCCAAAACGTGTTCAGGGATTGAGTTATGACTTTTTAACATGGTCCCGGGCTTAACTGTCACCACGCGAGTTATGAGAATAACTCACTTTCCACAAATAAAATTCACTCATAAGAACACCCCTAATCAGCTTTGAAATCAGCTTTGAAATCTCATATTTAAAACATATACCTCTTTAATCACACTAAAGGTACTCAACAGACAGAACTTATACTGTGTCATCACACTAAAAATCGCTTCACATAAGGTAGCTGGGATCTGGAGGAGTATTATCTTCTCGCTTCAACTGGTCGCTCCGAAACTTCCGGTATGCTTCTTTTTGATAGTTAATTTTGGATTCAAGTAGATGTTGGAAGTATAACTCTTGTTGGTTATCCCTCTCGCGAGTAACGTGTTTTATAATCATACTCGCCTGTTGCACGGTTATCATTGGCGAACGTGCGTTTTTAATATAATCAGGGCCAAACGGTAGATCCTTTTGGTCGTGAAGGCGTTGAATTTGCATGAACATCAGGTGAGAAATTAAACTTTTTGTTAGCGGAGGGCACAGTTCTGACCTAGCCAAGGACTCCTCACTGATGCTATTTACATTAGAAGTGACTGACGTTTTGCTCGAAGATGCATCAGCATGGAGTATTTCTTCACTCCCAAAGCTAGCTGAAGTGATAGATACTTCCTTGCTAGTAGATGGTGGAGAGGGATCCAAAGTTTCTGCTTCATTTTCCAAGATTTTTAATCCTAGTTGCATTTTGTTTGTATCAGGGTCCTCTGAAGCTAGCCTTGGTTTCTTTGACGGGGACTCATCATCTTTCGTTGTGTCTATAGGTCTTTTCGGTGGGATAGACATATTTTTGCGAAAAGCTAAAATTAGAACACTACGCGAATGTCCAGAAAATGCAATCAACTTGTCTTAAGAAGAAATTTTGTCAACAATATACAACAATTAATCATATTTGAATAGATAAACAAGATTCAAAATATAAAAATAATATTTTTGTTGCTGACGAGGCCTAGCTACAAACCGCAGATTCCCTATAACTTAAGAACCTGGTAGAGCGGGGTCTGAAATTGTGGATAGTTGTGAGCGAAGGTCGGTGGGTGCAGTGTTCTCTTGTGTGGATTAACGTCCGCACTATTGAATACTACGTTATCCGCAAAGGCCATCATCATAGTTAGACCAGTTCGTAATTCAGAGATAGTGGTTCGGACTCCACGTTAAACTGTAGGTCCTTAGATATCTTACCAAGATTAATAAACAGTTTGTCTTGGACAGCAGCCTTAGTCAGTAACAAACAAGACTACAAGATCGGACCACAATCATCTTACACACTTATTTCTCGTGCATGACAAATCCTTCCTGGATAGGTCATTTCAGTAACACTATTGCGATACAGCCAATGAACACGTCTACTAATTTCTACTAGACTGAAGGCAACTCGATAGAGGTTTTTTCCTCGGTTAGTGATCCTGCAGGATTTTTTCAGTTTCTATAAGATCGGCTCTTTAAACAGTTATTTCTCCTACTATATTTTAAAACTCAATGTACCTATATAATTTTAAGAAGTATGAATGAGAAATGATGTGATATGTGGCGCGATCAGGTCAGGACAGAACATTCCATGGCTTATCTAAGGGATACATTAATATCGAACCATTTGAATACGAATATGGTCTAATTCAGATGGTCGTATATTTTGTGCGGACGTGCTACACAAGAGAACACTACGCCCACCAACCATCGCTCACAAGTATCTGGAAGGACACGCCACGCTCCCAGCCAGACACAACGTGATACGGAACTCGCTCGTGTTGAACACGCGTGTTGCGCGTGTGCGTGTCGTTAGTGATTACCCACAACACTCCCTCCATTGTCGGCTTCGTCCTGTCGCACAACATTGCAGCTCACCATGATAGTTGACCTCAGCCTCTGGACAGTCAACCGTGTTTACACATCATCACTATCTCTGTCCTAGTCTCCCTGTGCTACTTTCGCAAAATTTAAGTCGGTTGGTATATAAAGGCTTGGCTTACGTACGTATTCCTAGAAATCGACTTCGAAGTATCGACAGCTAGGAAGTACAGGAAAATATTTACTTATCCGTCCAGCTGACTTGATCTTGATATTTGAGACAACTAACAGAAATCTACCATTAACCAGACATAGTTGCATTAAACCGGTTTGATTTGTAATTGAATCGCGGCATACGGTATGAAAATTTCATTCGTATATTGCTACATTTAATTTTACCACAGCTGACTATCGATTATACGATATATTACGACAACTACAAAATTTTTAATACCATTACAAAATAGCTTCAGACTGTTCAATACTGATCTTTTTTAGTATAAAACTATTGTAATAATACTAATATTTTTATATTTAATTTTCATATATTTTTTAGATATTTTAGTATATTTGTAATTAAATAGTATTATTATTAATTATATATATATATTAGCATATTTAGCGGTTTTCATACTAAAAATGTGGGAAAACTACTTATGCTATTGAACAGAAATTTTGGGAACGAAAATGAATACCAGATATTTTTCACATAAGCTATTTAAAATTTTGAAATAAGAAAAAATCGTATACTACTTTCGTATACTCTCGATACGTCAGCTATGTTGTCAGTCAACTCCTGGGATATATTCGACCCAGCTATAGAGCTAAATTTCAAATTTCAAATTAAATTCAAAATTATTTTGAATTGTTTTTAGATTTTCAGTGAATCATCGGTCACAAATAATTTGATTACATTGTTTGTTTAAGGTTTTTTCATATTTAATGGTATTTTGGTGGCAATTTTGGAGGTTATAGCTGTTCCACGTACGCGTTAGTTACGCTAGACACCGCAAAAGCGATAAGTTACGACAAAATTGATGTATGCTAGCCGTTAACACAAGATGACGTTGATTGACGTGTTAATTACGCACACAACCGCAAAAGTAATGAGTTATGTCAAGTTTGCTGAGTATGCCAGCCGCTGACTCCAGCTGGCGTTAATTAACTTGTAGTTACACGAGACGCCGCAAAAGCGATAAGTTACGTCAAGTTTGGTGTATGCTAGCTGCATGCAAGGCTCCCATTCAAATGCAACAATGCACTGATAGTCATGCCATCAAATGCTTCTCGTCCCAATCAGCTAACTGAAGTCCTCTTTAACGTTCTTACACCACCAGCAATCGATTATATCTATTACTGTAGTTGAGTTTTCATAAACCGACTTATTTGTGCAACATAATTTAAGATCTGTCTGCGATACATTATGAATTGGAGACGATTATCAAACTGAGTGATCTTTGTACGTTTCTTTAAAAACTGTAGTTTGTCAGAATAGATCAACATAAACAATAGGTACGAGATACTACCAAACTTTCTAGGAAACTTAAACTAAGTGCAGGTCGCCATTTCAGAAAATATATCAAAGTAAAGTATCATCCAGTTAAAGTAATTTTGAAGAGTCTAACATTTGAAATTCTGAAATTGTAATGATATATAAGTAGCAAATAATGGATATAGGTTTTGTTAGAGATTTCTTCAAAAAAACTCGTTCACGTGAGAATAATCTGAATGCAGCTTAATATCGCGTCCTCGGAAATATTTGGCAGAAAGTGCAGTTTGAATGGCCTCGCTTCATACTGTACTTGTAGCCGTACGACGGTGTCGATCCTCGGTTAGAATGATGGTCTTGATTTTCTTAAGGCGAGGGTTGTGGTATCCAATCGTTTTCCACGCGTATGAAAGCAAGGTTAGCCCATTTACGTATAGCTATGAGACTACTACGTCATCGGCCCACCTCACCAGACTTCTTCGGCATCTCAGATCTCAGCAGGCGTTCTTCAATATATCCAGGCCTAGTACGGAGCCTTGCGTGCCACCGTTACCATTAAAAATTGGGTGTTCCTCAACCCACTGTACAAAGCCGTAATTTACGCTCAGAAATAGAGTATAAAGTACTACTATTCATCCCATGGGACTCTGAAATTTTTAGTACTAAGAGACGAAAAGTAATCCCATAAGAATAACATAGGAATGTTCCAAAACTGCGTACACCAATTATTGACATAGCGAAAATTGAGCAACACACAGTTTGTTGTGGTGGCAAAACTGTCCTTTGCGTCAACAACATTCTTCTGCTAGAAATTTGTTTTCCATTCTCTATATATCACATATACACCTTTTATACATCAATAACTTATAGCTATTGTTATTTGTATGGGTTGAGGGAAAATATTGTCTGCATCATGGCGTTAAAGAACTTTTTACTCTCAGGAAATTGTCACCCATCGGGTGACAACAGTTCCCCTCGTGGACAAAAAGTTTCACTTTAATCCCTTATCGCACAAATAACTATTTTATTGGACGTACAACGTAAGTGTCTGAACGAACCGCTCTTCTACTTTGAACTAATACTACGATCAGCTGATTTTTCTACTAATTTCACTTTTTGCAACAATAACTTGTTTCTACCTTATTAATGATGAATATAAATTACGACGATATCGATGTCAATGACCCTAGTGTGTCAGTAGGTGAGTTGGGGGTAAACTTGACCATCGGCGTGCCGGAAGTGTCGTCACGACCGCCGCACTTCCGGTAGTCGCAGGGCGGATACAGTTCACACACTCACTAATCAACAGACACAAGCTACGCCCTTCTCTGGTACAGACTCATCCCTCTTAAATGATCCACAAAATAGTGTGCATTTCATTGAGTATGAACATAATTTAGATTTAACTTAGTCATTACGGTTTGTGAGGACTGATATTCTACACGAATAGCTTTCGTTATCTAAATGTATTCCCAGTGAATCCATTTAGCTATTTTTAAAAACGTCAAGAGTCTAACCAAGTATTATTCTTGAGACACCGGCCTAACTACGTGGTGAATAAGAATATGGTGAAAGTGAATATGTGACTAGGACGAGTGTGAGGTTTATTATAGATTAGATCATATTATTGAAATGGCGACCATACCACAAGGTAGGTATTTTATGCCAAGTGTGAATGAGGATTGAGTGTAAGATGATTGTGGCGCGATCTTGTAGTCTTGTTACTGACTAAGGCTGACATGTTCCTTAGACAGGACTGTTAATTAATAGCCCAACAGCCGATGACAACTAAGGGACCTACAGGTTAACGTGGAATCCGAACCACGGACTCCGAATTATGAAATGGTCTAATTATGAGGATGGTCTTTGTGGATTATCAGATGATATGTAGCGTAGTTACTGGACTAAGATAGACTAATTTATTCGTTAAGTTCATTAGCGAATTTCCCATGGAAAAGAGAGATATTCACATGACCCATATGGTGACAGTAAAACCCGACCATGATTATTATTAAAATAAGCGGAGTTATTTGTATCTATAATTTCTTGGACGAGTTCGTTGGGCAACGCAATTGAACTACATTAACTACACCTTTGGGGGGGGGGTTTGTACCCACTAATGGGGGTGTAAATTTATTTATATTCAGAATTTTTGAAAAAATCTAATTTTTCTTTTTAAAATTGGATTCAGCTCAAAAATCAGTTTCGTACTTTAAGTTAATATATGTCACAAAAAATATGTTTACAAAGATTAATCGATTAAACTCTAATGTGAATTATCGTTCACACTGCTAAATCCGTAAAGACCATCCTCATTATTAAACCACTTCGTAATTCAGAGGCAAAATTGTGGTTCGGATCCCACGTTAAACTGTAGGTACCTTAGATGTCATTGGTTGTTGGGCTATTAATTAACATTCCTGCAGAAAGAAAATGTCAGCCTCAGTCAGTAACAAGACTGTAAGATCGCGCCACAATCATTTTACACACACATTTCATGCTCATACTTGGCTTAAAATATCTCTATTTCAGTGAAAAGTACAAAAATATTTCACACGAAGTATTGGTTGCCGATTGTATGTGGCATAATTACCTTAAAATCCGGTTAGATAATTCAAATGTTAATTTATGCATAGTGAAATGCAACTCTTCGACTGACAAGATATGCCTAAAGTAGTAGAGTGCATTATTCAGTACTTTTTAGGATAAAAGTAGTTTTAGTTAGGTAAATTAGTCGAAATTTGAAAAAAATTATTTCAAGGGAATCCAAGGGAAGGGCATAAAAATTTATTCGCATACTAAACAATTTAATAGCTTTAACAGATAAATAAATGGGGTTCGCGGTAGGATACTGTCTTTTTCTTGAAAGCAAGGCGCTGCGTAGGCAATCGAAGTACACTTCTTATGTTGCCTACATTACTTATGCAGGCGTCGACGCTTCGGCTAGCGCACTGCAGCGTGGTGTCTACAGTTGGAGATTCATTTAATCTGCGTTTTAGGGATAAGTTTTAATGCTGAGGACATTTATATCATCCCAAAGGAAGGTCAAGCTGTTGCTTGCAGCTGTTGTAAATTGCTACTACATTAGAAAAGGAATTAACTTTGGCTGGTCATGTATAAAGTATTTTATATTGCAATTTTAATTTCATCTGGTACAGGTAAATAACCTTGTTTACTAATTACTATTTTATTCATTATTTACTAAATTTGTGTTGAATTACCTCGGGTAGAGGAAGCAACAGTGAAACTTGGGTTTTAATTTTTGCAAATACAGTTTAACTAAAATAAATATTCCCTTTTTGAACTAAATACATGTTAATTATAAATTTGTCGTATCGGTGAAGCAATTTTAAATCCTTCTTTGCATTCAATTCATTTTAAATAATAAGAATAATCAAATTTAATTAGGAGAATATATGTAAGGTTATTCCAAAAGGAGGATTATACATTTTAGCGATATTATGGAATATGTTAGACATAAATGAAGGTGAATATATTACAGTATTTATTATTGTATTTTCATGTTATGTTTTGCATATTGACATGGATATGTCTTAGCTCTGGGGGGGGGGGGTTTCTTAATTTTATAGAAATCCTTATAAAACCAATAACATATCGTTAACATAAATTCTACAGTACTAAATTCTATAGTTTTCGTGGCTCCTTTTCATCTGAATGTTAAATTGCACTTTCCGAAACGAAGTAATTTCGAAATACAAAGTTTTTTTTCTCATGTTGTAGTAAAGTACAACTACTGTATATTTCATGTCAATGTCAATGCCTGTTTTAAGTGGATGTGAATAAAAAAAAGGTTGCACGTATTTTATTTACAATAAATATTTTATAAATCGAATGCTCTAAAAACTGGAAATAATTGAAACCCCTTTTACGTTTACTCCAAATAATGACTCTGCAATTAGGTTCTGGTTTCAAGTTTCGAACCATGGATTTGATTCAGAGGCAGAGCGCAGCCATGGCGTATTCTTTCCATTACACGTCTTTATTTAATTGTTTTGCAACTAACATCCGGACTATCCTCATAGTTGATTACTAATATTTCGTAATTCCGAGGGATATTGTGATTCGGATCCCACTTTAAAAGGTAGATTACGAGTTGATGTCATTGGCTGTTAATTAATTAACAGTCATGTTTAAGGAACGTGTCAGCCTTAGTCAGTAGATTGCGCCACTTACACTCATTTTTCATTATTCTCTCACTAGCTCGTCTTAATAATAAAATATCTGGATATCACCATTTCAGACAAATTATGTACGGTTCTATACGAAAGTAGCTCGCCTAATACAAAGGCTGGGTCCATATTATTCAAGACGATTTCTTTTTGTGTAATAGGAAACCCATAATCCAAAAGGTATCTACTAGCAAATAATAATAATTTTTTTATTACTGTACCTTACTTAAATACGACTTATCCAGGTAATTTCAAGTCAAGTATAAATGAGAAATGAGTAAAAAGATGATTTTGGTGCGATATTGTAGTCTAGTTATTAAATAAAAAGATACCTTAGACGTTAATGGAAATTAATAGCTCAACAGCCAACGGTATCTATCCCAAACACTTTTACCTCTGAAGTACGAACTGGTTTATTTATGAGGATGGTATTTGTGGATGAACGTAGTATTCAATAGTGTGGACATTAACCTGTACAAGAGAATACTACATCCACCGACCATCGCTCACAACTATCCACAATTCGTAACCTCCCAGTAGATTTTAGGACACACCACCGTTCCAGTCAATAAAATTAGAGATTCTTTAAACAATGTGCATCCAAGGTTGTTTACCTCGCTTCTCGAGGATGGTGTAGACAGCATAACACCTGGTGACGACCAGCAGCACACACGCTACAGCTTGCTTGCCTAGACCCTTCGCCATCCTGTTCCCGTCCTCTCGCCACAACACTACCGTCAACCACAACACGGGCGCAGCGCACCTGGCGGGAACCACCGGCAGTATCGATCAGCTGATCGAGTGAATCAACCCAGGTGGCGAGCTCTGGTGGTAAATGTTGTAGGCGCGTGTATTGTCACGCGATCTGATCACTGAGCAAATTAAGTTTCTTGATCCAAAACATGGTGAAATTTCATAATTCCTCCTTAACGGTCTCTATAACGACACCAAGGCTACACCGATATTTATAGAATTTTGATCAAGGTGCTCCTGGCCAATATTTCGGGGCATTTTATTTTTGATTTTTAACTTTCTCTACTCATAAATCTTTTTTTCAAAAATAAATATTTTAGAGGGGTACAATAACGGTCTACAGTGTGCATTGCATTGCATACTTTTCCAGGGGTAGTATTCCGGTTTGCAATGCATTGCATACTTTTCCAGGAGTACTATTTCGGCTTTAATTGCATTGCATACTTTTCCAGGGGTACTATTCCGGTTTCCAATGCATTGCACATACTTTTCCAGGAGTACTATTCAGGTTTGAAATGTATTGCACATACGTTTCCAGGGGTAGTATTCCTTTGCATTGCATTGAATACTTTTCCAGGGGTAGTATTCCGGTTTCCAATGCATTGCACATACTTTTCCAGGGATACTTTTCTCGTTGACAAGTTTTATGCCTACTATTCTTGTTGACAGGCTTAGAGACACCTTTCTAGGGGTACTTTTTCTTTGACATGTTTAGAGGAATTTTCCCAGTGATTCTATTCTTGTTGGCAGGTTTGGGGATATATTTCTAGGGATACTATTCTCGTCGACAGGTTTATGGGCTTTTTACCAGGAATTGTATTCTCCTTGACATGTTTGGGGATATATTCATAGGTGTACTATTCTAGCTCACAGTTCCAGATAGTACTTTTCTCAGAGTGTTTTTCTCGTTGACAGGTTTAGGGACACTTTTCAAGGGTTATATTCTGGTTTTCCCAAGGGAACATTAGTTTTAGTTCATCAGTATCACTCCATTCCACCCAGTACAGTGTAGGTTCACCCGTATCTTTGTCTATGGTGGTAGGCAAAGTGTAGGTAAAATATGTTTACTTCCCTGTGGGGAATAGGTTAGATCATGGATAAAAGAAATATTTTCAGTTCATCTAAACGGCTGTTCTTATGTTTCAAATTTTAGTCTTACAAATTGCTAACACCCCCAGAGGTAAGACTTACCTTGTCAACAGAAGAGAACAGATAAAAAAATATGGAGTTATCTTAAACTCTATCTTAAAAATCTATTAAATGGTTACTTACCAGGGCAAAGGCAAGAATAGTTTTAAATATGAAAAATTAAAAATCAATTTATGTAGAAAGACATCTGTTATCACCCGAGATTGCCTGTTAACTTGTTTAAACCCATGTTTGTGCATACGTGATGTGCTACTGAAAATTACACAAGGCTGTGGTCTTATATACAAATTACGTCTAACTAGGTTTTTCTCAGTTTCCACAGACTAATAAATAAAACATTATACTTTATATTTATATTAATAATATACATAATATATGATTAGCGTATAGTTATCCGGCCTGGGGTGACATTGTTTAAGAAATACTTGGACTTTAACAGATTAAACTTTGAATTCATATGAAGTTTAATTGTTGTGTATATTGTAAGTACACACAGATATAAAGTTCAGAGCATAATCTATCGAAAAATTGACAAGTATATTACTCTATAAATACTCAGCTATCCACCCATGATAATTAAAAAATTGAGGGAAACTATTTGACTGGGTTTACTTATTGTGTTGAAACAATTTAAAACTGTTAGAAGATTTTAAACTATAACTATTTTTAAATTTAAAAAAAGATTTTTTATTAAACTGCAACAACAACCTAGTACCTCAACCTCAACCTCAAGTAAATACCTATCTTCACGATTTAATGAATTTTCCCAATCAGAATTTAGGATATCCTGAATTCAATTTTAGACCCATTATTCAGTCAGATGTTTTAAAGGCTATTCGTAGAATACGCAGCAATGCTGTTGGGTTTGATGGAATACCGATTCGATTTATAAAAGACATTCTCTTTGCCATACTTCCCACTATCACCTACATATTTAATGCATCTTTGAGAACTGGTTCTTTCCCATCTTGTTGGAAGTCTGCCATAATCCGCCCCCTAAACAAGATCTCAGCACCTGTTACTTGTCAAGATTTCAGGCCGATAAGTATTTTGCCCGCCCTATCAAAAGGCCTCGAAAGAATCGTACACTGTCAAATTACTGTTTTCATTACAGACAATAACATTCTCTCTGACTTTCAGTCAGGTTTCAGAACGTCTCACAGTACTGAAACAGCACTCCTCCGTGTTACTGAGGATCTTAGACTGGCGATGGACTCTCGACAGGAATGCATTGCACATACTTTTCCAGGAGTCAGGTTTGAAATGTATTGCACATACGTTTCCAGGGGTAGTATTCCTTTGCATTGCACTGAATACTTTTCCAGGGGTAGTATTCCGGTTTCCAATGCATTGCACATACTTTTCCAGGGATACTTTTCTCGTTGACAAGTTTTATGCCTACTATTCTTGTTGACAGGCTTAGAGACACCTTTCTAGGGGTACTTTTTCTTTGACATGTTTAGAGGAATTTTCCCAGTGATTCTATTCTTGTTGGCAGGTTTGGGGATATATTTCTAGGGATACTATTCTCGTAGACAGGTTTATGGGCTTTTTACCAGGAATTGTATTCTCCTTGACATTTTTGGGGATATATTCATAGGTGTACTATTCTAGCTCACAGTTCCAGATAGTACTTTTCTCAGAGTGTTTTTCTCGTTGACAGATTTAGGAACACTTTTCAAGGGTTATATTCTGGTTTTCCCAAGGGAACATTTAGTTTTAGTTCATCAGTATCACTCCATTCCACCCAGTACAGTGTAGGTTCACCCGTATCTTTGTCTATGGTGGTAGGCAAAGTGTAGGTAAAATATAATGTTTGCATTTACTTCCCTGTGGGGAATAGGTTAGATCATGGATAAAAGAAATATTTTCAGTTCATCTAAACGGCTGTTCTTATGTTTCAAATTTTAGTCTTACAAATTGCTAACACCCCCAGAGGTAAGACTTACCTTGTCAACAGAAGAGAACAGATAAAAAAATATGGAGTTATCTTAAACTCTATCTTAAAAATCTATTAAATGGTTACTTACCAGGGCAAAGGCAAGAATAGTTTTAAATATGAAAAATAAAAATCAATTTATGTAGAAAGACATCTGTTATCACCCGAGATTGTCTGTTAACTTGTTTAAACCCATGGATGTGCATACGTGATGTGCTACTGAAAATTACACAAGGCTGTGGTCACTTATATACAAATTACGTCTAACTAGGTTTTTCTCAGTTTCCACAGACTAATAAATAATACATTATACTTTATATTTATATTAATAATATACATAATATATGATTAGCGTATAGTTATCCGGCCTGGGGGGACATTGTTTAAGAAATACTTGGACTTTAACAGATTAAACTTTGTATTCATGAAGTTTAATTGTTGTGTATATTGTAAGTGCACACAGATAAGTTCAGAGCACAATCTATCGAAAAATTGACAAGTATATTGCTCTATAAATACTCAGCTATCCACCCATGATAATTAATAAATTAAAAAATTGAGGGGAACTATTTGACTGGTTTACTTACTGTGTTGAAACAATTTAAAACTGTTAGAAGATTTTAAACTATAACTATTTTTAAATTTAAAAAAAGATGTTTTATTAAACTGCAACAACAACAGAATTTGCTTATTTTCTTTCATCCAACTTACATTAAACTAGAACTAGAGTTATAGAAGGAAATTGAAAGGAAAATCACAGATATAAAAATAGGCTCATTTTATTGATTGATAATACAGATTTAAATACACATCGGAATCAAATAGTTAAAACAGAAAACATCAAATATAATTGATGAAATCCATTTAAAATATCTGATACTATCCACAGACAAAACTTCTATAAAATCTAACAATATAAACATTTACAAATCCCAGATTGACTCAAACTGAAATTCTTATATAATATAACAACAATTTTAATAACATCACTTGGCTAAAATCAACAACTTTACAAAAAATATTTAAAATATAACAAAATC
The DNA here is from genome assembly GCA_023375725.1 of Nephotettix cincticeps. Taxonomy (NCBI): domain Eukaryota; kingdom Metazoa; phylum Arthropoda; class Insecta; order Hemiptera; family Cicadellidae; genus Nephotettix; species Nephotettix cincticeps. The sequence continues at coordinate 18,862,756 of CM041789.1, read as the reverse complement.
TACATATTAATATGTACAGTAATTAATTTAATGTTGACTATAATTGTACACATAACTTACAGCTTCTCTAGGCCAAATTATGAGCAATTTAATAAACTCATGAGCCTTGTGTCTTAAATTAACTGGTAGCAAGTAGTTGGAAGCTAGGGATTGTTTTATGATAAAACTTACAGTATAAATATAATCTTCATATTGAAAGACACCTATAACACAAAAAACAGCTGTTTGTGCTTGATGTATTATTTAAAAAAGATTTTGGTAGAAAAAAATCACAATGACACAAAAACTACAGGTTTACAGAAGTTAAAATTGAAATTACTGTGTAATAAAATCGATGAAAAAGATAAAAATTAGTAAAAACAGTTTTAAATTTCATAAAAGAACAAAAGCTATTTATTGGTTATAAATAGGCTAACTAATCAATTTAATAAAAAATATAAATACAAACCTACTAATGTAATGTAAATATACATAAATGCTTCCAATACAGCAGAATTTCAGAATTTATCTGTATGATAAAATAATTTACATAAATTTTATATAAAATATATGAAAAATTTAAATTGTAAATAGTTAAAGAATTTACTATAATTTTTAAATTTATTTTTAAAGATCATTTAACACGTTCACGATGTAGTGCGCCCGATCAGGTTTATGGGTGCTTCTTTAAATGGCGGTAGTGTACCCGATGGGGTACACTCGGTACCTTACTAAAGCGTACGGTGCGCTTGACCGGGTACGCTCGCTGTATTTTCTAATGTTGATAACCAACACGGTCGCACTAAATATAGCTGAAATGTGTTTCTGTGCCTAGCAGAAGACCTTTAGTAAGTGTGTACCCGATCAGGTAAACGTTCGCATACATTTGAGGCATAAAAAAATAAAAAAACACAATTATTGGGTACACTTAATAAAAATGTATAAAAAAATATAACATAAAATAGCTTTGAACAAAAACAATGATAACAAAGTACTTTTTTCATCAAAACAAAGCGAAATTTTTAAAAACCCTAAGTACGGAATTTGGTAATTTTTCATATATTTTGGCTCCGCGAAGTAAAAAAGTCGGCATTTTCACTTACACCACGAACGTGTTAATAGACTTTGCGTCATATAATGGAATACCAATAAAAATTAGAGTTAGGGAAATGTTTTAAACAAACTTAATATTATAAAATTTAGTTTTTCATAAAATTCTGCAATAATAAATGAGTATAAACATGCATTCCCCGATGTATTTAACATCAGACAAGTTGCATGTTAAGTATGAGGTTAAAATGTATTACAATTTACATAATACTGATCAAAAGTAGCGATGGCGCAAGAAAGCATAGGCACCATTTTAAAGACTCGCGATTAAGCCAGCAAAATGGCAGTGATGCCTATTTATCTATACAATAACACGGTTTACACAAGCTGACAGTGTTGCCACCATTATAGCTCGGTGCAGAAGTAGCAGTGGCGCCACTGTTAAGAGAAATAGTTCTCCCGTTGTTGATAGAGTGGTAAGGGTTCCTCAGGAGACGACAGGTCACTCTCTTCCGATTGAGCCGTAGACTGTGGTAGAGATGCCAGAGCCCTTACTGTGAAACAAGAAACTATTTGAGATTCATTGAACAGAAAATTGGACACACAGTAGGACCCCTCACATTCTGCTTGCAACCGAACCTGCTCTGCAGTTCACTAACCTGCCACTAGGGTTATGTCTTATAGCTAAGTAAGCACTTTCTACTCCTATGCACTGGTGGCTGTACTGTCTAGAGCGCTGTGTTGACGAGCGTAAAGTTCTAGCCATTCGGAAGTGCTAGGGTTCTGTGCTGATTGTCTTTCTGTTATGTTAATATTTATATTAATCATCTGTTTGTATTGAGATTTGTTTATATTAATGTTTATGTTTTAATAATTCTGTAATGAAGTGTTTCTTTTAATATAACTATATTTTATTCAATTGAGTGATTGATTTCTTAATAAATAGAGAATAACACTATTCTTCAGTCAAGAGGAGAAAGACAAAGTGCTTCAAAAAATCAATGGTTTGACCGGAGATTTAACACAAAAAAAAGGATCAATTGAGACAAGGACAGACAATGTATGTGAGGGACAAAGCCACAAATGAGAAAATTGTATGACCACGTACTGGATCCCAGGTCGTACATTGTTGAGACTGACGGTGGAGGTTTATTACAAAGAAATCGCATACACCTTACTCCTTTCAAAAAGGCTCCTATTATTAACTTAGAGAGCCCATCAACAGGAACTACTTGTACATCTCCGGCATCAGAAATAACAACAAATAAGAAAAATATAAAACCTCCGCAACGGCTTAACTTGTGAGGGAGAGATGTGCTGATTGTCTTTCTGTTATGTTAATATTTATATTAATCATCTGTTTGTATTGGGATTTGATATATTAATGTTTATGTTTTAATAATTCCGTAATGAAGTGTTTCTTTTAATATAGCCTAACTATATTTTATTCAATTGAGTGATTGATTTCTTAGTAAATAGAGAATAACACAGGATCGAATCCCGTCCACGAGTAATCCCAATTTGGCTTGCAAATGTGTGGTATAGTGGTATGTGTGATTTTTTTTTGTACTCTACTGTTCAGCAAGCCAAAACGTTAAACAACACAGCAGCTCTTAACTCAAACTCACCAATGATCATGAAATTTCTTATATTTGTGAAATTCAAGTACATCATAAAGTGTAATGTAAAGAGAGAAATTGGTTCACAAAAAATGGTTCAAAATGTCAAAGGATTGAAGGAAAGTAAGGAAAAGCGAGTTTTCAGAAAAAATAAGAGGTAAAAATTGCATTTAACTGACTGAGGAACCAAGTTTGAAGGTTGTACGCCCTTAAAGAGACAAGAAGGAGCCAAAGGTACAAGGTAATCTGTTCATTTTGTATATCTAAAAGACTTACCAATATTGTAAAAACTTAATTTTGGTGTACCCAATTAAGTATCCACTTTGAAGCTCAATTACTACAGAAAGCCATTTAGGGAATAAGAAATTATAGCTAAAAAATAAATAAGAAAATCAAACCTTGGTTTAATGCAGGCAAAACAAAAGAATGAACACAGCTACAACAAAGTTATCAGTCCTGGGTCGCAGTGGTGGAACCTAGAAGCAAAAACACATGCAACTACCACACACACAACATGCTAACACAACATCTCTACAGCGGTTTTGACATCAAATATGTAAATACAGTACAGTAAATATAATTATAATCAAATTGAAATTGAAATTAAAAGGTGTTTTTTTAACTACTATGTAAATTATTTATGTGATCAACCTTTTAAAAATTCTATTGTACTTTAAAAAAGTAAAACATAAAAGATTTTGTGCCTGTTTACAAAACATCATTTTGTTGTTATTAATTTATGATTTTCTACGCCTTTTGGCATTTCAATGGGGAAAAGTTCCAAAAACCCGGTCTTGTTACCGTCTAACAATGAGCAGTTGTTTGAAACCATTGTTATTAATAGCCCAATGACAAAAAAGCGACTGGTACCATATTCAAATACACTTTAATAATTATATTACTTTAGTCAACTATTTTAACTATTAAGGAGTTAATGAAAAATGTTTCACACTGGTACTGTTTTTAATAAATATTTTGAATGCTACTATATTAAAATGTTTTTATTTTGGTACTTGCTGATGAGTCGACTTATGAAGAGTCTTCTTGTATGATGTTCAAAATAAATAAATAAAAATAATGAATGCGTAAGTTTCATAATTATTGATGATCATGCTTAAAGTAGTAAAGTGTGTTTTTGCAATGCTCGATCACATGCGTTTATGCACTGATTACAATTTTTTAACAGTTTTTGGTAAAAGTAAATTTTAAATGAAAATGTTTAAAAAAATTCAGAAAAGAATATTTGACTAATTTTTATTAAGACACAATTTGTTCATGGCTAGTTTTTTACAGTATTATTTATGTTACAATATTTCATAAAAGGTACATAATGACTTTTTAATTGAACCAACGTTTTAGGGTTTTATAAAAATAAAAAATAATTATGTATTTGACTGTTTAAAAGGAACAAAAACAATTAGTAAGTGAATACTAATCAAAATTACTCTTACTTAAAATTGTATTATTAAAATACTTAAAAAATATTGAGAACAAAACCAAATATCTAAAGTTAAAGACACATATTTACAGGAATAGAAACACAATCACTGAATGGAAACACTTAACTTAGAGTTATAAATTGCAGCTTATTTCAACAAAATGAAATGAAACACAGCTGAATGGTGCAAGATGAAGGAGTAAAGATAAATTAACCGTTAATTTTCTTGCACACTAAAATCATAAATGTGTGAATGATTATTACGTTAAAAAGCTCGTAAACAAACCTGCAAGACATGCCAAAGCCAATCTAACTGGCTGTAAATTAATATATTCCGTCATTCATAGAAGGACGGTTAATTAATAAGCTAATTTGCCATCTTGTGAATTGCAATAATGAATATATGACTCAATCCTCAATTTAATTAGTGGAATAAAACTATTAAAATTTGTTTAGACACGTTTCCATTCCAACGAAGCAGTTTGTACAAGTTTTTAAGCAAACACACAAATGACAACTGGAGTAGCTCATCACATTTTAAAGTAATCTCTTGGATATTGATTCACAATAGAATAAACCTTTTCTGAAATCAAATTCTAACTGTTATTGCCAGTTGTGATATTTGAAGTGCCACTCCAGTTGTAAACTTTACAACACCTACAAGACATATCAGACTGCATTGTCTAAGGACAACATCAGTGCAGAGTTTATACATACCGGCCACCATTTTGCTTTTCTCCATCACTTGGTGAGCCAAGATTTGGTTCAGCTGCAACAGATGTTCCCTTTGTCGCTTCTCTTCTGCAACTTTCTTCTTTAAAGTTGATGATTTTTCTTCTTCTTGTACTGGTTCTGAAAAATTAATCACTTGGTTATTATTATTTCTAATATTTATCTCTTGGTCCTAGTAATCTTATCACATTCTCATGGATGTGTAAATGTAATTTAGGTCAAGCAGTTAATGAATCAATTTGTTTAAATATATGGAGTTTACTTTAGTAAGATATGTACTGCTCCAAAAACAATAGAATATAGGCTATTCTCTATCTTCGTGAATAAATATACAAACCTGAGGATTCTTCAGGCGCAATAGTGGTGGTTTCTGAGAGCATTTTCCTGATGGACTCCGCCTTCTTATTCCTCCTCTGCTGCTCCTCCGAGGACAGTTCAGGAGTGGACTCTGGCACGTATCTCTCGGGAATGAGGATCTTCCCAGGAGTGCCGAGAAGGTTGTCGATGGTTTCTGAGGTGTACTTGACCTCGTTACGGGAAAGAGTCGACCGAACCACATCCGGAGTGTTCAACCTTGGTCGTAGCGCTCTCTCCATATCCAGGTCATCTCGGGAACCACTCTGCGACAAAAATACTAATTATAACCCACATCATTGTCAGTTAAAATCTTCCCTACCAATTTGATTTTTTTAAATTATTGAGTATTTTATACGGTATTCTCAGGACACCTAGAAAACTTTTTCACCACACATCTGGTTTTCAGAAATGAATTTGGCAATAAACCACCTATTATATAAAATCTTTTTTTCTCTTAAAACCTTAATCCTTTGAGTTTTGAAAGGGGAAACCCTTTGTTGCCTTAAATTTTTCATCTTTTTAAACAATTACTAAACACCAAACGAACACTAAACGTTTCTAAACGTGCCCTATCCCATTTCGCCATAACCAAAACGTAAAAAATCAAGACAGGTGTACTTTGTTATCCCAATTATGCTGCCACTTGCATCTAAGCTGGTCACCGTCTATTTTAGGCGGGCCATCTTACAACTGTACCACACATTTGCAAACCTAATTGGGAGTGCTCATGGTCAGGAATCGAACCTGAGTACTTCTGAAATGGTCTCTTGTGTTTCAATCGTCAGCGAACGCTTTGACCCCTGGTTCAACAATTACACCGATAGACCAGGCACTTTTTTGGCTAATAAAGCCTCTCTAGCGGCAAAACAGTGAACTTCAAGAGTTAGTTCCAGTATCACCTCACAGATGGCGGCATGGCAAAAAAAGATAACAACTAATGACGATATATCGGTCCAAAGCATTCAACAGGTTAGTTATTATATGAATTGCTGCAAAAAAATGATTCCTATTGTAGTGTGACTGTGTCTGAAGAAAATGTACAATCAGTAAGTTAGACAATTTGGACTTTTATTCCTAAACTTAACCACAGTTGTCACTCAAGCATCCTCTAAAAAATTAACTAAGAGACATTTCTTCTCTTATCTGTACACAAATCTCAAGTGGATGGATGCATTTGAAGAACTCACCGCTGAGTAGCTGGTGTCTATCCTGAGCAGGGGTCGGCCACTGACAGTGTGGTGGCGCCGCTTCTCCCGAGGTACGGCGCGACGGTTGTTGAAAGCCATCTCCTCGACTATCTGTCGTGCGGCCTGACTCTGGTACACGGGTGACAGCTGACTGGCATACGCGGGACTCAGAGGCGGTGACAACAGTGTGTCACTACTACCAAACAGCTGCTCCGTCGCTGACAGTGGAGAGATGCTGTCACTATCCGCCTGTAAATTAATCAGCTGATTGTAAAAGTATATACCTCAAAGAGGGGTGTGAATAAAAACGAGTATGACGAGTATTTACTTACAAATAAAGTATAAAGCGTATTTAAACTCCAAGTAAACCGGTGTGAATAAAGTGTCGAGTTTACTTGTGACAGTGTACTCGCCAACCCGAGGGTATACTAGCAAGTATTTACTCGCGAGACAGCTGAATTCACAAGAAAGACAAGTAAATACTTGTAGCGCCACACAGATTACTCATTTCTTCAGACTTTGACACTATTTTTTCCAATACACTTGAAAAGTGTCCTGCTCACGGTACTTCTTTCAACCCCCATGTAGTTGGCAACACCACTCTGGAATCCTGGATCACTAATGTATCCCAGAAAAATTTCCATCTTTTTCCGTGCAGTTAATCCTCCACCCCTTGCATCAGTGTTTTCATCAGGAAAGTGCGAAGTGAGTGAATCAACGTAATCGCTCTCAAACCTTTAATAGTCCCTTACATAAATTGGGACTTACATAATGCCGGTCTATAACGTTTCACATCACGCAGGTTCATAAATGCAGGCATCTTTCATGTACAAATACGACTGAGTCAAATACAAATAAGTCTGGGTTCGGGTTGACTTGCAAATGGACGAGTATTTACTTGATACAGAAGTATTTACTTGCGTTAATTCACACCAAAATTGGCATTTTTCAGGGTTTTACTAGCCTCTCAAGTATTTACTCGTGAGTAAGAGTAAATACTTATTTTATTCACTAGTTCACTTCAATTTTGGCGTTTACTTGTCATTTCAATATGTTTAAGTATTTACTTGTCCTACTAGTCTTTATTCACACCACTCAAAGTATCTTTCCAAATGCATACCGATGTTTATGAGAAAATGGTGAAAACCAATTAGGAAATATCAGAAACCATTTTAATTCTACAACTGTTGGGTTTTTTAGCCTTAACTGTTTGACTGTCGCAAAAGCAACGGTCACCAGTTGATGGAATAATATAAACATAAAAAATAAAATAATACATTTTTTACCCTAGCTCTTTGTCGGTTGACTAGGTTCCTTAGGGCTTGCACGGAGTCGGATCGGGGGCCAGGGGCTGGTGGGGCGGGTGACCTCGGAGCGAGGGATCCGCCCAAAACCTCACTGGGCGGCTCCGGCTGTTCCTCCAGTACTCGCCCTAGACTTCTCTGTAACGAAAATTAGAATTAGGACTGTATGAATTGATAAAAACAATGTTATCAAAGTTACATTTACTTTTTATTTATTTTATTGTGCCCTCTAATAAATTTAGGTATTTAAAAAATTGGAGAGCAAGGAACAAGTTAGAGAAATTCAGAAAAATATTCAGAACACTGGATAACACCTGTGATGTCACATCTACAATTCTAAGGACCGGTACACATGAGGCAACACGCGACTTGCAATGTGTAATCTCACGTGTGTTGTTGAAATACAGAAGGGTAATGGCTATGTACACATGAGTAAAAATCGGTTGTTTCTATGTTTCCCTAGATTGAAGTGCAAACACTATCGAGCCAGCATTAATGGCTGTGCAGTATTTTATCAATATGGCTATGGAGGCGACTGTCGCACTCCTAGTGGCATTGTGACAAATTAAATCGACAAAGTACCTCCCATGCCTCACAGTGATACATTGCAGTAGTTTTCTCATGCTCTGATCTGATTTTTATTCTGGTCTTATTTTTATTCTTGCAATAAATGGTTCATTTAGAACCTATTTTAACGTTAAAAAAACTTAATAGATGTTTGGAAGAAAACCCATCATAACCCGATGATGGTTTTGTTTTTAACGCCAAATTTCTTTCATGACTTCAGCCTCAGTAGTATGATGCAAGTAGAAAGAGTTTTTGCAAGACCGAGTTTGGGTAGTGGGGACTCCTGATAGTGAGCTGGAGGTGTTAAGAGACAGCCTTTGTACAGAAATTCATGTAGGTTTTATAACCTTCGTTCTTTTCTAACCAAATAATGTTTTTGGTTTGTTGAAAGAGCTATTGATCCTTTTTAATGTTTCTTCAGATTTAGTTTTTGAAATTTCTCTTCTATAACTTTGTTTTACCCTTCTGTATTCCAGGCAAGGATGATGGGTGCTATTTAGGTCTTTGCTAAGTATATAAAGATCATGAAGACGATTTTTTAAGGAGAGAATTTCGGAAGAATGATGCACTTTTGAGGTGGACTGGAGATTAATTTTTGTAATTGTGAGAGGGAAACAACTGTCAAAATAGAACTTTAAGGTATGAAAGAACTCATTAAATTTTTTGTCAAAATCATTTGATGTATAAACGTTATCCCAACTTTCTCTCTATAATAAAAACGAAAACTTCTCGTGGACATTCTCGTACGAAAACCTTCTGGACTCTTTGAAGAGAGATCGAGTGACCAGGGCAGGAATTCTAACTTCAGCTTCTTGAGCATAATGATCGGACATGGCAGTGACCAAAACGCTGCTTTTGATTAGCTGATCAGAAATATTAGTGAAGATATTGTCAATAGCGGTTTTTGACCCTCTAAACTCTCTTGTGTACGTCGTAATAGTGTGACGAAGTCCAAAAGAAGACATTAAATTGACAAGATCTTTTTTTGAAGTTTTATCGCTTAAAACATCTATGTTAAAATCGCCAACAATGAGAGCTCGGGTAGGTCTTTTAAAAAGATCCTCAAGACAATCGTTCATGAGATTCAAAAACTGCTGACAGTGATAATTGGGAATTCTATAAACAGCAATGACCAGCAAATCCTCATCAGAATTCAGTTTAAATCTAGCAGCCGACAATTGGCACGTGAGTTCATTACAATACGGTTTGTCATTTATTTCTTTAAACTGAAGACAGTCGTTTGCCAGAATGCAAACTCCACCTTTCTGTCTATTACTTCGACAATACGCTGACACATTTGAATAGCCTGGTAGGAGAAAGCTACCAAATTGGTCCTCTGTGAGGTTGTGTTCTGATAGACAAATGATATCAGGCTTTTTGCATTTTTTTTGAGCATTTAAAGAAGTGTCCCGTTTGTTTTAACCCCGCATATATTTTGATGGAAGACTTTAAGCGAAATAGTATTTTGAACATCATAGCTACTAGGCGGTGTCACCCTGCCAGGGCCTAGCTTCTTGTCCAACCTAAAAAACTTTCACATGAATCAGATCAAATAGTTAATATCCAAGTAGTTGCTACCTCTGAGTTGTCGGAGAAGCCGTTCTCCTCAATGATGGTGACACGCTTCGCGGAGGTAGTGGGGGTGAGGGGGATTCCGATGTTGCCGCTGCGGTCTCGATCGCGTTGCCGTCTCTCAGACTCTCGCTTCACGATCCGCACAGTTTTTATCTCCTGCGGCTTGTCCCTCGGAATGATTCCTGTGATGGTGAAAGTTTCAGTTGTTAAACAAAGAGTATGTAAAATAAATTATAAATTGTTGTACCAAACATTATTCTTACCATTAAATTAAATACTAAAACATTCTTTTAACTTTTTGGTTATGAAATAGATAACCAACAGGTTAAATATAAGATCGGATTAGATTATTGAAATGGCGACCAAACCACAAGGTACGTATTTTATGCCAAGTATGAATAAAGATTGAGTTTAAGATGATTGTGGCGCGATCTTGTAGTCTTGTTACTCACTAAGACTGACATGTTCCTTAGACAGGACTGTTAATTAATAGCCCAACAGCCGATGGCAACTAAGGGACCTAATTGTTTAATATTTTTATTTATAATAACTTATAATAATTCCTAATAATCTATAAAGTGATTATTTAATTACATATTATTTTCTTAGAAATAATGCTTATGTACGTTTAAATTCACATATTCTTAACTAGATATTATTCTCACTTTTGTGATCTTCAGAAATAGGTTTACTTGAAGTATAAAACAGTATAAAAACAAAAAAACCTGCCTGAACCAACAAACAGCGACAAATACCAAGTGAATATGATGTCTAACTGGAGGTTTGTGTGGCAATTAATTTTTCACAACAATAACTTAAACTGGGACTTCCTGTTGGTTAAAAAGCCCACAGTTAATTAATTAGGGATTTTAATTATTTTAACTTGACACTTTCAGATTCTGTTGCCTAATTACTTAAGATATAGTTTTATTTAATAAATTTCATTATTTGAGGTTTTTGTAATAATACAGTTACAAAAGCCTACAACCAAACATATATAAAAATGTTAGTATTTACTTCCCTGTGGGAAATAGGTTAGGTCATGGATATGTCTAAAGGGAATGTTTTCAGTTCTTCTAAACAGCTGTTCTTATTATTTTATATTAAAAATTCAATACAATAGCTCTGGTGGTTTCTATGGAAACCTTTTACATATTTTCCATCGTTCAAATTAACAACACCCCCCCACCCCAGAGCTAGACATATCCATGTCAAAAGATAACACTTGAGTAGATATTGGAGCAATTTAGTTAATTGAAATTATAACAACTGTTAGTAAAGTTGTAAATAATCTTTAACCCATTGAGTACAACGGGCAGTGCCCGTCGTCTGTGAACGATCAGGCAGCTACCAAAGACGGGCATTGTCCGTCATGCACATTTTGATTTTATGTAGTACATTACTAGCGTCGATTGTGATCGCTGGGCACAGTGTTTTCTGTGTCTTTATTAAATCAATCTATGTAATACTGATTCAATCATCGAATAGCCGATATACAGCTTTGTTTAAAAACTGTTGTTTTGCAGTGTTGTGAGTTGATAGAACAACAGCTTCGCAACGTGAGAGTGTCCTTGTTTCAGAACCTTATGGTGACTTTGTATTATGTGTTTTGAATGAAAGTGACGATCAAATAAGTGGAAGTGGTTTTGAAAATGTAGCTACAATTATAGTAGCGAATATTACTCCACCGAAGACAAAAATGAAGAGCAGCAAACAACTCAACCTAGGCCTAACCTTACTCGTAAGTAAAATAATTTACGTTAATTTATTTAATTTTGTAAATAATGAAAATCTAATATCTAATGAATAAGGATGTAGTATAGACTGGTTTTATAACCTAAGTACGGTAAAGCTTTTTATTACATTGCATGCTTCAAAAAACTCCATAGTTAACCGGTACTGGGCAAGCACTGAGCACCTACTTAAGTTGGTAGCCAATGGGTTAATACAAGTAAACTGATCAACACAAGTTGTTATCTTCTTATATATCAGAAATTTGATTAAAGAATTTGAGAATAACCTTTTACAAATACTTTGAAATGACTATCATTGCCTTCTTACCATAGAACCTCTTAATTCTGTCATCCGCCTCACTGATGTCCATGGGGCGAGTGTACTGCGTAGGGGCGGGCTGCGGTGGAGGCGGAACACTGGTCAGCTCCTGTTGCTCGTCTTGCGAAACACTGCCTTCGTACGTCGAACATTGATCTGCATTAAATATAATTCTTGATAAATAAGACTAGTTTGGTATCATCTTGTATATTACTTCTAAATTTTTTTTACATTTCTACTCCTGTATATCCTTACACTACTCTTTATTCCACAAAATTGAAAATATTGTAAAAGAGGATTTTGTTAACATTGCTAAATAATATTGTTAGAAATATTGATATCACGTAAACCTTCCATTTGTGATACAACAGAGTTTGCCTCCAGGTGCTTTTATTTTTGTAAAAAAATATTCGTTGTTGCCAGTTTGCAGTTGTAATAGTCAGTGTACCTCACGTGCCTCTATCTAGGAACCAACTCAACCTCGATTTTCTCTCCCATTTACCCCTTCTATTCAGTTAAAGCCCAAGAGTCGTTTAGCATGGATTCCGCAGCTGTTGAGTCACCGATCACGCTACTACACGTACATTGTTTAGCTCTGTGTTTTCTCAATTCTGTTTTTTAATTCTTAATATTGTTTATACATGGTTTTAATACAAACGCTTTACACTATAATGTATAAAACTGTGCTGTTTTTCTATTATTTCAATACCCAGAAAAAAATCACATGTCAACATTTGAGGTTTAAAAATCAAAGTCACCGACAAAGGTTTAAAAAACTGCAAAGTAGTTTTTATCTTGGCGATTTTACCGGCTTAATAGATAGAGTGCACTTCAAACAACGGGTATATACAATCAAGTAATCCAACTATGACTTACCTAATGACTTAGAAATGTCAGTATTGACATAGAGCGGAGAGTGGTGGGTCGGAGGCGGGGGTGGAGGCGGGGCGGGGGATCGGAGGGGCGAGTCCTGTCCGACGTCCCGTGTCACCTGACTATCCAGGTCGGTCTCGAGCCAGCTGCTGTGAACCGTCCTCTTGTGGCCCACGGCTCCCACTCCTACCAATGACAGAACCAGTCAGAATATTCCAAACGGAAATACTTTTCTCTCATCGAGGGTTAAGTACGCAACAATTCCACAAAATCTTTTGGGTTTCATTCTCTTTTTATTAGACCATTTAACTTGTTGATGAGGACGCCCGTCATGTGACATGAAACATATTAGCACTACGCAGAGTTGGTGTGTTGCCATAAAAAGTACCCCTAAGAGGGAGTAAGAAAAAAAATCATGGGTTTCTTTAAATATATTTATTTTATTATTATTATAAATGGATTCAAAGCATATATTTCAAACATTTTTTGACATATTACACATCCATACTATTTATATCTCTTAGAAAATGTTTAGGGTATGATATGTTTTAAAACAATGATGCGGACATAGCAGAAATCACCCTATTTTAACCATTACAAAGGTGTCTATAATTAAACGGCAACAAAAATCACTAGGTTACCCTAACAGTTGGACACTAAGTTGCGCACGCAGACACATCACACATCAGATTGGTGAGACAGTGGACGCTTCTGTCGCCTGTCTCGTTCTACCAACCTAATAAACATAATTTACTGTGCCTAGTAAATTATACATCAGTTCTAAATTCCTTTTTTTAATAATATTATTTTATTTATATGTTTATAGATGTAATAAACCATTATAAATGTTTAATTTAAAAGAATAATCAAATATATTAAATCCCATCACATGACGTGGATCCTCATTGGCGAACAAATGTCACATGACGGGCGTACTCAAATGGGCTCTTTTGATGTTACTCCTCAACAGGTTAAGGCTTCTTGCACAGTTAGTGGCTGGTGGATGTATAGATGTCGAAATCCCAAAAGTCAACTTGATGAGAGTAGCTGTCTGCCTCGGAGTAGAGCTCTTTTGAGAGAATTTTACAATAATGAAACTTACCCTGATTGATACATTTGAACACAGATTATGTGGTTGGCCACATTAATATTAATTAAAACTGTTGGATTTACAAGAGCATAGAAGGCAAATCCGTTTTCAATAATACATATATTTTAATTATTAAAAATAGCCTACCTGGATATGTCATATAATATCCCATCTGGTAAGCTATAAACAAGGCAAATGTTTAAGGTTAAGTCTCCAAAATGCTATATACACAATAATTTAAAAATATTAAACATAAAATATATTAAATCCTCCTCTTGGTTTCTAATTAATTTTTACAAAGTAAATCTCCATACAAATTAAAGCAAGATAAATTTCTATTACAAATAAATCTAAAAATTTTCAGAGTAGTAAGTAGTTATTTATTCCACCAACCATTTCGATGGACCTTTAGCGAGGGTGGTGAAAGACAGTGAGGTACCCTAGTGGCGTTAGAAACATAGACAGGAATCACCTATAAGTGATTATCGTATTCATTTCTTAAAAAATTATGTGAACTACATCAACATTTTCTTTACTAAATTTTTTTTATTTGTATATCCACTAAACAATCTCCAAAAGGCAGGTTTTCCAGTTTTTTAATGAATGAAACCACATACTGTTTAGATTGCAACACAAACAACAATGTGGCTACAGATTATTTCCCTCAAGCACTGTAAGGAACTGTATTGGTGCAATAATTTTTACAAACATGAAGAATCAAAACACACAAACCTTGCACTCCTGTCGGTGAGGGTCGGATCTGCTGACTGAGAGAGTTACTTCTTTCTGTCAACTGCCGCACCTGTACAACATCATTGGTTTTGATAATTTGTAATTACAAAAGATTATAGAAATGTTTCTTGTAAGGAATTTTTAATCAGAAAAGGTCTTCAGAATTGTTTAAGAGAAATTAAATCAAATGAGATCCTTTTCCTACCTCCACAGTTAGCGAGTAGTCTCACACAGTTGGTCATGGCTGGGCAAAGCCATTAACTTAATCACAGAGCATGCTGTGCAACATTCTGCGGAGTTAGAAAAACATCTCTAAAGAGTTGGTATCAGTATAGTTCCAAACAGAATATTGACAAATTAATTCAAACCAGCCAACTAAATATCTCTTTGGGGATTCCCAATATTCGTTCTTATTTACGTTTTGTTGCTGGATGAAATTTCCCGTTTATCAAAACTTTCCGTACATTTACACTTCAAGAGACATCTTTCATTGTAAGTATATTTTAGTAAAGAAGCAATTACCTAATATTATAGTTTTCAATATTTTAATGTATTTTTCAACCAAGACCAGCATACTATTACCGACAGATAATGCACACATACCTGAGAGGACAACTCCAGCCGTTGCCGCTGGAGATCTCCCACCAGACTCTGCACTCGAGCCAGCTACATTATCAAAGCTACCAAAAAATACATAATGTGAGGAATTCGTTAGTCAAGCACTCTGACACTAGTTAAAAAAATTTACTTTATTTCCTTCCCTGTAGGTTAGATCGTGGATACGTCTGAAGGCAATGTTTTCAGTTTCACTAATCAGCTGTTCTCAAAACCATTTGTAACATTTTTGCATCCCGCAACTTGCTAACACCCCCCCAGAGTTTAGACATATCCTTGTCAAAACAAAAAAAATTGACTGATACACTGAATTTTAAGGTAGCCAGATAACCAAAATTGTTAGCAGGCCATGTATGTTTTTCCTTTATCATAAGGGCATATTATATGATAGATATGATTGATAGAAAAGTCTAAAGGGATTTCAAAACGTTTTCACAACCACTTTTTGTCATCTGTGCACACTTACCAATTGTGATTTTAATGTACATAATTTCTAATGATAATTATGTTCATAAACCAGAACACAATATATTGTGCAGACTAAAAGATACAACATCAATCAAGTAAAGAGCATATATTCAGCTACTTTACGATTATCAGACATTATTTTATGTTTGAAATAATTTTCTTGTATTCCATACATATTTGATTCATATGTGAAGTTTAACTTCAAATTTGGCAGTAGGAGAGGTGAAATCAGCTGTTGCTGTTGCTTACCTTGGAGTTGTGCGCCAGTATGGACCGGACACGGCTCAGTTCCCTCTCCAGAGTCCGCTGCTGCCTCCGATACTTCTCCGCCTCCGCTGGGTTACTGCCAGCTGCTTGCAGCTTGTGCCTGAGTCCTCCAAGAGCTCTCTCCAACATTTCCTGCATAATAAACGATACGTTAGATTGAACACACAAATCAAAAATTCAGGAGACAAAAAATTGCTACGCATCTCAGGTGAAATAACTTTTTTCTACACCTATTATGTAAAGCAGTACTTTACCGTCTGGAAGAGAGTACTTAACCAATACTTTTAGTCCCAAGGGAGGAAAAGTATGTAGTTTTTAGTCCCGAGGGAGAAAATCATGTTGACATGTTTTATGACAACACCCCTTACCTTGTCTTGCTGTAGACTCTGCAGCGTGCCTGACTCTTCTTGAAGCAGTCTGTCCAGTCGATAGAGCTGCTCCACTTTGGCCTAGAAAATAGGGAACATTATAACAGTCAAAATAAAATGTAAAGTGAAAAATTATGGTCTTGGTGTGATAATAAACAACAAACTACAAATTTTAAGTTATATTGTCAAATTTAAACTAATATTAATATTTCAATTCATTACCAAGAGGTTTTTAGTATTTATAATTTTTCATATGACCAGCTCTGGTATGCATGCTCGGGTATACAAACAAACATGCATAAATATGAAGTTTTTTATTATTTTATTTTATTGAGTTGTGCAGTACATAGGTAAAGAGTTAATTACTTGGGTAATAACTACAACTTTTGAGCATGCGTAGGAATTAACAACAATGTAGACAAAGATCTCGTGTTGCAGTGAAGTCATAGACAACAATCCAAGTTATTCCACAAAGCTGTTTATCAGGAAAGACCCTTGTAATCAGTACCAAACTATTGGGTCTGCTGGACTAAATTAAATGTCGGATTATCAAGGTTTTATTGTACCTGTAGCTTGTTGTGGTCTGGACTCAGTCTCTCCCAATCCCTGCGCTCCTCCGCAAGCAGCCTCCGCTCCTGCACCTGATGGTTAAACTCCAGCCTGTCCCGGAGCAGGGGGCCCCCTCCACTGCCCCCGCCTGGTATAGGAGCCCCCGCCCGGTACAGTGAGCCTAGCTTCACCATGTTGTCCACCAGGTTAACCAGTGGCTTGCCTTTCTCATACTGCAACACCGTTTTATATATTTTACTCTCGTTTTACCCATTCAGATGCCCTTAATACTTATTTCCTATCGTCCTAAATCTTAGAAATCGTTACAGAGTTCATGTATAGTGTAAAATGCTTTCATCTCATCGTGACTCCTTTAAATCTTCAGGAGCCTTCATATTTTCAGTTGAATGTAATCCAAAGAGAGTAGTGGATCATCTGAGTAAGGATACAGATTCTATATTTTTATATTTACCACTCAATTTATCTTCCACTCTTTGCATCTTTTGTGTGATATTTCATGGGAAGATTTGCCAAGACAGGTTCTCCCAAATTACCAACCTGACATTCAACAAATATTTCTACATATGATGCATCCCATTGAGATTTTCTAAAGGCAATGAGGAGATTTATCCGGGATTGGATGGAGTCACTCTTAGTCCTTAGGAAAAGTGAAAGTTCCCAAACTGTGAGGTTCATTCACACTGAAAAAATACGATGACCTCGTCCTACCATTAAAACCTGCTATATTTTTATTCTTTATACTTTTAACTGAAATGGTAACCTACTAAGGTAGGTATTTAAAGCCAAGTATGAATGAGAAATGAGGGTAAGATGATTATGGCACGATCTTGTAGTCTTGTTACTGACTAAGGCTGACGTGTTCCTTAGACAGAATTGTTAATTAATAGCCCAACAGTCAATGCCAATTTTAATTAACTCTGAATTACAAAAATTGGTTTAATTATGAGGATGGTCTTTGCGGATTAACATAGTAATCAATAGTGTGGATGTTAATCCACACAAGAGAACACTGCACCCATCGACCATCGCTCAAAACTACCCTCAATTCGTGACTTCCAAGTAGCTGGATTACAGAACACGCCACGGTCCCAGTGTTCTCTATTGATGAATCGTGGTTTTTTGACGTAGGAAAAAAAATGAAATGAAACGTTTGAATATCAGTTATCCATGCTACAGTCATAAAAATTGTCCAATCCTAGCTTCCCTTATCTCTTTTTTTAACTCTTGTATTTCATTTTTGAGATAATATATTCCCACAATTTCATCTAGCAACAACAGATAATGAAATAAAATAAAACCTCTATTTTTTATGGTTAAATTTACCCTTCCAATAGGAAAGACTGTTTATGGAAATGTTTTTAAATAAAAATTGAATTAAAAAAGACCACATGGGGATATCTTACGATGCAACTAGAAGAAATTCTTAACATAAAGAATGTATAACACAATCAGTACATCAAAAGCCAGCAGAAGAACGCAAAGTGAAAGGTTTCAACTTTGCAAGGAGATTGTAAAGGGGATTTAATTTAGAATGAGAGGCAAAGAGCAAGGTAGACAAAGAGCGATCTACATTATGCATCTCTTTTGCTCTCTATGTAGCTCGGGTGAGCTTGAAGCTAAAAACTATGCTTGGACAATTTTTAATGTGTTTTCACTTGGATGATAATTACTCCCTTTAAAGTTTAATTTAGTCATATTTAATAACCTTAAAAATATTTTTGTCATACTACTGCAAAAACAACCGATTTTAACATAACATGCTTTGGGGTCAAAAGTAATCCTTTTCTACCCTAGGATGGGAAAATGGCATCTAATGTAAAGGTTATCAACAGTTGTTACAATGTAGAAAAGATAAAAATACTTGCATGTGGTAGGTCATCAATAGTACCGATAGCAATAAGCAAATATACATTTTACAAGTAACCAACAGTACGCCCGTACTTCGTACAGGTTTTAAGATTCTGTGTTAGGGAAAAATATGTTTATTAACGTAACAACATTAATATTAATATTAGATCACAAAATATTTATAATTATTAAAATTCGTCATACATCAAGATAAGAATTTTATATAGTATGATTTCAAGATGAAATTAAAATCAATGATCAATGTAAACAAACTATATTCATTTTAATTTGACAGTTGTTTTTCCTTCTATTAAATCACTTATACACCACGTATTCTCAAAATCAATTATTAATGCTTAAAAGGTTTAGTGTTAAAACTACAAAGAGAGCTGATTATTACCAGTAGGTGATTCATTAAAAACCGAAAGCAAAATGTGATTAATATTGCGTAAAAAGTGAGTTTTTAAATGCTCATTATTTACTTTTTAAGGGACGGGCGCACAATTTCAAGCATTGAAAAACTTTCTCTGAAATGTATAGAATGCATAAAATAAGTTTCATTGTTATCATTTCTCCCGTTTTTTAGGAGAAGACGGCGTAAAATGCCTCCTGGAGCGTCACAGACAGACAGACATAAATTGAGATAATACTTGTTTTGGCTTCTCTAACGCACAAAATGTAAAAATAACTAAATCATTAATAACTCTGAGCAATTTACAGACAAAACTCTAATTTTATTTATATAGATTATACATGAAATAGATAGAATAAGAAATAGAAAATCAGCTGATTAATTACACTTGCAAGATCAAGATGGAAGCAACTCTGAAAAACTTTTGGTCTGTACAGTATTTAGCCCTATATTATAGACAGTCTGTCAAATAAACGGTACCAGTGAACTGACACATACTTTCTCCCTTAAGTAAGTTCAAGAAAGACAATCTATAATAAAACTATCATGTTCTCCAAAGTTCATCTAAATAAATATCATTTAATAATTTATTGTTTCAAAAATAATCATCCCATTTCTGAAAATAAAAACAAGAGAGACAAAGTTAAATTAATTGTTTGAATTGTATGGGGGGAAACACCCCCCCCCCCCGGTAATACCAAGCTTTTTTGAGTTGGTTCTTTTGGGTGATTTGACCTTACACTTCATACCAAGTTTCATGGAAAACGGTTTAAAAAATAAGGAAGAAATTGATTTTTTAATATTCTCCATAAGAATAACATTGGACGCTTTCAGGCAACGTACTGTGTTTATCATGGACAGTAAATTTAACTTTTCTCTGGAACCGTTAGTCGTAGACAAATAATTCTAGATACTAATTTGTTTAGTTTTTTAAGCTGGTTTCAATGGTACCAGTCAAGTTATACTTTACTTTTATTGTTTTCGCTGAAATATAAAAATTTGATTTTTTTGACATTTAAAAGCCCATAACTTTTGAACCGTCATTTTTACAGATATGCGGGTGGTGTCAAATTATTTAGTACTCTGTACACTATAAACTGTCAAATTTTAATAAAAATCGTTAGAGCTGTTTTTGAGAAATTTGGATTTTTCACGTTTTTTAAGGGTTTTTAGGGGTGAACTACCCTTAAAAATCAAAAATTAAAAAAAAAAAAACGCCTGGAGATACCGTGAATATATACATACATGCCAAATTTCATCTAAATCGGACCAACGGGGTAGGCTGTGGCACTGTACACATCCAGACACACACACACACGGACACACGGACGGACAGACATCACGTCAAAACCCACTTTTTTGGATTCAGGGGACCCCAAAACGGATATATCCACCCTCAACTCAAATTCGAAAATTTTGACGAAAACAATACTTTCTCCATATACTACGTATAAGGGGAGAAAGTAAAAATACAGTTCATAACAAGGGTCCAAAGTGTCTCTTGAGCTTGTATAAAAAGTATCAAATCGATCATAGTAATAAAATATTTTATTGCTTATCCAGTTTTAGGGAATACTGAATACATCTGTAATTCAATTTAATTTTAAGCAGTAATATAAGAATTTAAACTAGTCTTACAACTACATTGTCAATCGTATTAATTGTCCCTCTTACCTGTTTTTCTAATTCCAGCAAATGCCTTTTGAGATCTTCTAGTTTTTGTAAATGCTCCATTCTCTTTGGTGTTTCTAGTTCTACTAGCCTAGCCTGCAAAGAACAAACTATGTTAAATTTAATGAACTATACCATAAGTGAAACTTTTAAAAACAAAGAAGTATAATGAAAAACATGAACATAAAAATGTAAAATCTCACATCGAACAAACTGTATTCTGCAATCTTGGTACGAATATCTTGCAAATTGCAAAATATTACAAACATACAATAAAATAGATATAAAGAGAAAAATGTTATAAATAATAAATGAGAAATTTATTAAAGATGGAAAAGTTTAGTTCATAACGTATTCCTATCAAGCAATTTTTGAAAATAACAGATAAATAACAAGAGATAAAATCAAACTCCTTACAAACTGAAAACAAAGAACAAAACGGTGGAGAAATTTAGTTCATAACATATTCCTATCAAGCATTTTTTGTTATAACAGATAAATAACAAGAGATAGATCAAAACGGTTTAACACAGCAAGCAAAAATGTTTAAAATTTAAAGTAAACAGTAAAAAATCTTGAGTAAAACGAGTAACCCTTTACATTAATTGCAGTCAACAGTCTGAAACAAAGAAAGTAACACCACTAACAGCAATATAATGAATGGAACTGGAGAAAGCTTTTTCCTTTTGTAAGCTGGAATTATCAGAAAACTTATCATGAAAAGCTGCAATTAGTGAATAGTTATCTTTAAACTTGAAACAAAGTACAATACCGCTTTCACTCATTCCTAAAGACTTTTCAAATGATATTATTGAAATTATTCTTGTATGAAGCAATTTACCATTTATATTTCAAGTAAATACGGTTTATAAAATGTTTAAAATTATGAATATGCATTTATTTATTTTTTATTATTTACCATTCATAGTTCCATTTTTGTTCAGGTTGACTAATAAAAAAACTTGGTAAAATTAAATAAGAATCACATATATGCGAAGATTTTTCAATTAAAAAAAAGTTTATGAGCTTTAGCAAACCGTTGATTTAAAATAGTTAATTATATGGTTTTTTATTCTGTATTAGTTCAATTTAGAATTTACAATACATTTAAATATAGTTTTCAACACCGTTGATATAAAAAATCTGGTTAATGATGAATTTATATTAGTACCTAGTATAGTTAATGAATTATCAAACAAAACGAACAAAACGTTTTTGAGAGGAAAAATAACATGCCCAGAGATTAAAATATGTCAAGGAAAATGTTAAAACTAGTTAGATACAACTTTTAGTGTTGAATATCATAAATGAAACCATAACACGTTACAATAAGAAGAAGAACAAATTGTCGAGTGTGGGTTTGATATAGACCGTACAAACAGGCGTGAAATTGAAGCGTGGTGGGGTTAAGTCTGCTATGATTTATTTATTATTTCCTTATTACCAAATGACTTATTGTTATTCTGATCTCTTCACTACATCCCACTTGAGAGAACTCTAGGTTTCGAAACAATTTTAATTTGTTTACATGAGTTTTACAAACATCAATATTTGCAACATAAGGCCCTTTTAGATTGCTCAGTATGTAGGAATAATTTTTTGTCAGCTGTTAAGATTTATTTATTATTACCAGATGAAATTTGTTTAACAAGTTTGCTGCTAAAGGACTATGTTGTGTACTTGACTAGGGTGCTGAAAAATATTTTGAGTAGGATTTTATACTTAAATTGAAAAGTTTTTTTAAAGTTTATGGCGAAAATAGTACCGCACGTCCTCACCACGTGGCAATAGTCAACTTGTTCTCTCATAGAACACTGCTGAATATAGAGAATAACCATTTCTGAAAGGTATTGCTGAATGTGTTAAGATATCTATTAGTAATTATAAGCGTTAGAGAACCTAGTAACCGAAAGAGTCTTTCAACACAATCCCATCTAGCTAGTTATTGTAAACTTTGCAGAAAATATTAGCATGTTTGGAAACATTGGTTATTTGAGACACCATCACACCAGGAGGGCGATTCCTATTGGTTAATTGGTTGGTATAAGACCTTGAAAACGCTCTCCAGAGACCGACTAAATCCTAGTATCATGTAAATGATTAGTAAGCCAGAACACTAGACAGGTAAGTGAAGATAGCAGAGGAAGTGTCGAGCATGCTCCGTAGTCCAATCCCATGCTCCGTAGACCAACCCCATGCTTCTGTTGACCAATCCCCACACACTCTACCTGAGCCTCTATCTCCATATGACAGGCCTCCATTGCCTTGCAGAAGCCTGCACTCTGCCGTCTCAGCTGGATAAGCAGGAGTACCAACTCCTCATGGGTCCGGCCCAATAATTCCCCAGCACTTAGCTGTAGACTCCATTCTCGCTCAGGCTATAAAAAATTGCCAACATAACAAAATAAAATAAACCCCGAGCTGGTTTCGGTTAGGGTGTTGTGAAATTTAAATAGAGTTGAAGGTGTAGAGTGCATTTTCAGATCATGCAGTTGTTAGAGTTGTGCTTAAAAAATTAAAAAGTGGATGATAACATTAAAAAAATGTGAAAACATGATTCTGATTTGTTAAGATGTTTATCCACAGATATAAGTGACTTTAGATATTATGTTATTAAATGTTTACCATGGATGAATCCAGATCGAAACAATGACACTATAACACTAACTATAACATTTTAGAAATGAAATTGTGAAAATAAAATGAAAAAAACCATACTAAAATTGTGTAGATGAATTAAACTTTTTAAACTGTAAAGCAATTGAACTCTTATGAAATCCAGTCAAGCCACTGGCAGTCTGCTAGCCTAGTTTTTCTTGTTTTGAGGATTCTGGGAGAGCCAAAAAATTTGATGGCTTCAGTTTGCTTTTCCTTAATAGAATATTATGTACTGTGAGTTGTAACTACCAAAATATGTAATCCTATAATATTTTCAAAACTCTAAACTTTATTACAATCAGACAGTTTTAACTTTTGAAAAAATTATGTAACTAGATACTTTGATTTAAACAAACGGTAAAATGGATTTATGTAGTTACACGGAAAATTAATAAAACCACTATCGATACAAAATAAAAAGTGTGATTATAGTGGAAAGTGTGTATAGTGCCGTACGGGGATTCAATGGATAATCATGGCATGTAATCATAATCTGGGGCGGCACAGGAAAGTGGACCAGAGGACAATAGTGTCATCGGCCACGGTAGGCCACACTTTGGCCACACAAGGGCCAGCCAACAGCGACTATGTTACTCCTACACCGGAACGTCGATAGATAGGCTACATTGTGTCAACTACAAAACACGAAATATGTTATTATTATCATCAGTTTTTGGAATGGCAACTTACCCTGGTAGCTAAGTACGAATGAGAAATGAATGAAATATAATTGTGGTGCAATATTGTAGTCTTTTTACTGACTAAGGCTGACATGTTCCCTAGACTATTGACTAAAGCCCGACAACCTGTGACATCTTAGGAACCTACAGTTTAGCATGGAATTCGAATCACTTTTGCCTCTGAATTACGAACTGGTCTAATTATGAGGATGGTCTTCTTTGGATGAACATATAGTATTTAATTGCATAGATGTTGATCCAAACCAGCAAATATCACATCCACCGATCATCGCTTGTAACTATCCACAATCCAAGACCTACAAGTAGCTAGATTACAACCGTCATGTCTCATGTTAAGTACAATTGAGGCCTTCTTATTTACTTCTATTTTTGATTTTCCATTAGAACACTATCATTTGGGATAAACATAAATAATATTGAATGTAAAAAAATCTGCAAAACTAGTAAAATGGTTATTGGAATTTGTACAATAACATTCTACTTGTGACGGATAATTTACTTAATTTTGTTAACCCTCTAATTCTACATCACCCTAACATGGTGAAAATATGCAATGTCAAGTTAAATCAAGGACTGAGAAGCAGAATGACACATTTTGATGATGAAGAGCTACTTTCATTGCATTAATATTTTGGGTTTCTATAGTCTTGAAATGTTTATTTTCAGCTATTTATTATTGACAGAAATATATACCATGGGTTTTGGATTAGTTTCTTTAAAGGTACGTCACAAAGGTATATAATGAAACTAAGATATTTTAGATTATACAATATTTGTAGTCCATTAACAGAATCACAACCAAAGACAACAGTGCTGGTAAATTAAAGGGAACAATACACGACATCCTTCCCCAATGTTATTATGATAAAATCAAATATCGTCTACTTTTACAAACATTTCTGTAAGGGTTTTTTGTAATAAAAGAATGTGTCAAAGAGTTCAAGAGTAGAGAACGCATAGGTGGAATGAGTTAAGGATTTAAGTGTTCAGGATAAGATAGCTATACTTGTGTTAAAGGAATTAAGGGTAAAAAATTTTGATTAAGGACTGTTCAATGGTCAGTTAACCAAAGGAATTTTTATTAATCACTTAATGGAAAAAAAACATTTTAAACATCTTGTGCAGTGGTGTAAGTATGAGTTTTTGACTACATGATGTGTAAAATTCTCTCTATAACTCACCCTGTTATGATGTATAAGATCAGGGTTGGCGATGGCGGGGTGGGAGGATGGCGGAGGCGGCTTGTCCACCACTGGCGGGGGCACTTGGCGGGGCGGCAACGGATCTCTTCCAATCACTGATCCTGAGCCGGACGCTGCAACAGGGAAACAGCTGTCAGCAACCGTATGAAATGGATATATCTTAGCTCTATGGGGTATTTGTCATCTGTCAGATTTGAAACTGAAGTGACGTTATATGGTTATAAGGACAGCTGTAGAGGAACTGAAAACATTCATTTTAGACTTATCCATTATCTAGCTTAAGCTTAGAGCTCAAGCTCTAAGTTCCTAAAGGGAAGTAAATACATTTTTACAATGTAAATAAAACAAAAAATTTAAGAATTTTTTATAAGGATCAATATAATAAATCAACTTCACAAAAATATAAACGAATGAGCATGTAGTACAATGTGCTTCATGACCATGAGAGGGCCTAAGTATTTTTATACAATATGAAGTTACTTCAAATTGGAATTTTAAAGTGTATATCAATAGTATTTAAGATAAAAAAACCCATAATTAAGAGGTTTTTAATGATACCAAAGTCACGCAATTCATCCATGTTATATGTAAAAATGAACTAACTATTGTGAAAACCTAGATAATGAGATAAAGGTGACCTTTAATCCTATCCTGATAAGGCTCATTATAAATCAATTACACAGAATATCAATTTAACGAATTATTTAGGCTAAAATGTCAAAATAAATAATTTATCTAGTTTATTTGTTTAAACTGAGATAATTATATTGCAAAATGCCAAATCTGTATCAATATGATTTATATAACAGGGTTATAAGTCATATGATTGTGGTTTTTGCCATTTTACTACGAACATAATTTTAAATTCAATCATAAAAATATATTGTTGTAAAATTAAACCAATTACTGGCCTATGACATTAGTGTAAATATTACTCATGCTATAAATACTCATATATTATTTTAATTAGAACATATAATGAAAAAATCCTTTGGGTTTTTTGGGCTCAAAGTAGTAATTGCTAAAAAATATTTGTATCTGTAAGTTTTTAAATTTAAGGTATGTTAAAATTATAGTTTATAAATTGAATAAAGGTTATGAAAGTTTTTCTGGATATATAAATAAATTCATAGGACAGCGAATCATTTCAGTTTCAAAAAATCTAAATAAAGTTATAATAAAGAAGCTCCCTTTTGAAAATAGATTTCTGGAAATAACTCAATATGCTTAGATCGCTTGGAATATAAACAGAATAAATCAAAATGAAAGATTCAAACACGTTAAGTTGTTGTGGATTGCGTAGTACTATTGATAGTACGGGTGAATGAATGAATGAGTCATGAATGGTAGATATTGATCTTTCCTCCCCTACTCCCAGACGCCGAGCGTTGAACTGAAACTGTGATGAAAAATTGAAAAGGCGCCAATACTTCCCGCCAATACTATAATTGTATTATGTCCCGAATCGAACTATCCGTTCGAACTATAACAAATCGATCACTAGTTGAAAACCTCTCCCTATTAAACACTAACCGCTGTGGCGTGTGTAGATTTGTCGAGAGGGGTCGCGCATATTTGGGGACGTCAATATTTTGATCCCGAGGGGAGAGGGAGCGTGGCGGATAGAACCCGAGACCGACAATAGCTATACATAACTTCCGGCTCGGGTGGTAAGATATGGACCATCTCCATAGAGTAAGAAACCGAAATAACAGTTAGAGTCGTGTAGATGAAGGTGATGATTCTGGACCGAAATACCGGGGGAGTCTGCCAGCAATGCAACATATTTATGTTTAACGAGGAGTTGAGCTACTCATGATGTTTGACGATAGTTGTAAGCTATGGTCGGTGAGTGTACAGTAGTGTTCCCATGGATTAAGGTCCACACTATGCGGCGTTAATATGAAAAGACCATCCCAATAATTCAGAGACAGTGGTTCGGACTCCACGTTAAACTGTAGGTGTCTTTGGTATAAGCAGAGAGGAACGGATTATAAGGAGAGGAGGCACCTTATGGGACTTAGTGAAGACGATAAAATTTCAGGACAAGTGTTGCCACCTGTCGGATCTAGCGGTGAACTAGGCCTCTGTGACGCCGTCAGGTGTGTCATTTGGTCATTAGTGTCATTTGCGACACTAGCGCTATCTGAGGATGGCAGTACCTACTACGTCTATTGGCGGTACAATGTACCGTCGTCATCCCTAACATGGGCGTGCACTATCTACTTTACTATCCGTTCATCTATGGTATAAGCCATTGACTGTTGAGCTATTAATTAACAGTCCTGTCTAAGGAAACATGTCAGCCTTAGTCAGTAACAAGACTAAGATCGCGCCACAATCATCTTACACTCATCTCTCATTAATACACTTGGCTTCAAATACCCTAGCCCTAGGTTGCCATTTCAATGACTAAACAACTAGTACAGTATTGTTAACTAGATACCAATGAAAAAATTTGTATTTAATTTCCTAGGGAAATAGGTTAGATCATAAATATGCTTAAAGGGAATATTTTCAGTCCTTATAAACAGCTGTTCTTATTCTTATATTAAAAATTCAATACAAAAGCTCTAGTAGTTTCTATGGAAACATGTTTCTAATTTTCATCTTACAATTTGTCAACACGCCCTCCGCCAGAGCTAAGACATATCCATGTCAATATATAATATATATATATAGAAAGTAATCTTTTCAATTTGTCTTACGTTAAAATACAGAGTAAGATAGAAAAAGATAATTGTTTAAAGACACAAAACCCATTTACAAAGACGGAAACTACTATAGGAGGACGTGTGATCAACAAACATAAACCGGTTTTGACCGATATCAAATTTAACAATCACGAAAGGTGTCTATGGCGAAGTGCCGACCAGTATCGCGCAACATTGAGATGAGGGTGAAGCCAGGGGGGTCACAGAGTGGACAGGGGTTTGGCTATCTTTGACACCGAAACCACAGAGAAACAGTAAATAATACAACGGATGCAGAGGAAGAGTCGGTCTGAATCGATTGTACTCTATGGCTTCGCGAGGACACCGATGCTTCTTGGCTCAAGTATTGTTATCAACTCATGGAAGTAAAAGTAAAATATGTTATTTAGATTGTCATTGCAGACATTTTTAGATCACGATAAAGTATAAGGTTTCATGACGTTTTTGGATCTGGAATCTGATTTCAGAGGAAAGAGGAAAGACTAATTATGGATTATGAACTAACTTTGTAGTTTTTAGCGAATTTCCCATGGGGAAGAAGTACTGTGTGTGTGTGTGTGTGTGTGTGTGTGTGTGTGTGTGTGTGTGTGTGTGTGTGTGTGTGTGTGTGTGTGTGCGTGTGTGTCTGTGACCACGATAACTCTCGTAAAATGGTCCGATCGAGACCAAATTTGGTAGAGACGTGTATTCCTACATTTGCTCGGACAAGTTCGTAAATCTGACATATGAGTAATGGGAATGGGTAGTTTGTTTGTGGGAATTTTGTACTAAAAATTCGGGTTCTTTGCATTTTTCATATGTAATCTAAAAAAATTTAGATGTTAATCATGTAGGGAACAGCCAAAATCCTTTATTTATGGACAGGATGTTGATGAAACTAGGTCAAAAGTTGTCAAAATAAAAATTGTTTATGCCAGAAATGCCTAATTTCAGTGTTCCTCACAGCAGCAAACCTGCATACTGTTTCCCGTGTTAATCTTACGGAGAATAGGCAAATAATTCTCCTATCGACAGAAATTAATGAAACTTGTCATGTATTATTATTATTATTGCTTTGGGAATTCGGTGAGTACGCAGGTCTGCTGCTACGGGGGTATCTTTGTTCCAGCTCACCTGAGAACGGAGTTAGATTCCAGATTCCGAAACGTCGTGAAATGTTGCCTTTTACTAATCGTTATAGAAAATGTCTGCAATACAAATCTACGAATAGATAACACAAACCCGCCGTCACCAACGTGGATAAGATTACTCTCAGACCGGCATTTGTAAGTAAGCATGTAGGCATGTAGGTTAGTGTAGCATGTAGGTATGAATAAGTACATTTACGAGAACTACACTCTGAGTGAGCGAAACAATAAAACTGTTATCGGCGAAATATAAAGCAACGAGCCGCGTTTTACGCTACAAATGCGTGATTTTCGTTGAAAACTCAACCTAACCTCCGAGTTTGTTCACAACATAAAGATTAACCACTGAATGAAACCAGAGCTGATTCAACGATGGGAGGAATTGTTTATTGGAATGGACGGAACTGACATTACTGTGAGAAAAATATTTAATTAAAATAACGGATTCTCACCACAAAACGCCAATTAAATTTCACAGTTCCGTTACGATACCAGTGAATGGGAACTGTGCCGGTATCTTTGGTGACGTAATAGTTGTTTAGTACTCATACGTCACCGTTTGGAGAAAATGAAACGTTTTAGCGAATTTCCCAAAGGGAGAAGCTTTTAGATTAGATTATTGAAATGGTAACCTACCCAGGTAGGTATTTTAAGCCAAATATGAATGAGATATGAGTGTAGGATGATTGTGGCGCGATCTTGTAGTCTTGTTACTGACTAAGGCTGACATGTCCCTTAGACATGAATAAATAGCCCAACAGCCGAAGGCAACTAAGGGACCTAAAGTTTAACGTGGCATCCGAACCACGGTCTCTGAATAACGAATTGTTCTAATTATGAGGATGGTCTTTGCGGATTAACGCAGCGCAGTCTTTTCTCACGAATTCTCGGTTCAACCGAAGCCACCAAATTACTGTATACAAAAAAGAGCGATTGTTCCGGTGATCGTAGACAACAACATGCTTCGGGATCATCTCAATTCCAATTCTTAATTTCCCAATCACTTCTGATGCTCGCACCTACTCATGTACTTTTCTGTTACTATCAACATTGTAAAAGTACTCTTCCCAAATCCGTCGATGGATTTCTCCAGCTAACATGATCCTTGCTGAAATTAAGCACACGCTAATTGGGGTATTCATGCGAAATACTGGTGTCTACGATAAAATGGATCTTTTAATACAAATCTTGTATTACGAAACCTTTTATTCCCATAACTAATTTGGAAACACCTCACCGTCGATGCAGAGGAATGCGTCATGTGCAACACATCGCGCCTGCCTCCCGTGAATTGCTCCGTTCCGCCCGCCATGACGCGAACAATGCTCACCAGATTAGAGAATATTGTCAATCCGGTGTTAATCCACCCGGTCAGCTGAGCGTGGCGACCGCCGATAGCGTTATCACCGTTATCAGCACGCTAGCGAGGCCCGTGTCGACTCCGCACACCGTGACCGATCCGCAACTACTTTCGCTACTTTCCCCTTCTTGTTTTTGTCACCGTATCCGTCACTGGAGCACTGGACCAGGGTATCAGGTGGTTTACGTATTGCCTCCTGATCTCGCTGAGTTAGATCAGGATATCAGGGTTTTGACAAACGTGAGAGTGTTGATAAAGAGTGTAGTGACTTGTATTTGTATAAGTCTTAGTGAATCAGGGGATATTTGGTAACAAATTTTAGACCCGGACTAGAGGCAACTTTGTTTTATGTAGGCAATTCAACTTTTTAAGATAGTCGCAGGCTCTTTCACTTAAACTTCAAGTGGTGACCTACCCAGGTAGGTATTTTAAGCAAAGCATGAACGAGAAATTAGTGTAGAGCGATCTTGTAGTCTTGTAACTAACAAATACTGATATGATCCTTTAACTTGTTAATAATAGCCCAACATCCCATGGCATTTATGGGACGTACAGTTTAACTTAGGTTCCGAACCACAATTTTGACTCAATTGCAGACTGGTCTAATCATGAGGATGGTCTTTACTGATGTCGTACTGTTAAATAATGCCAATCCACAAAGTAGAATGTCATATTCACCGATCATCGCTTATAGCTATCCACAATTTGTGTTTGTGAGGCATATCAAGCAATTATACAGCACAAGTTAGACTGAACTTATAAAAATTGAGAAACTTCGAAATATGTAGCACAGTGCTCAGCTGACTGAAGATTTAGAGTTTATTATGCTTCCAATAGAGTCACCGACTGCCGAACTTACTTATAACTTAAAGTAACTTCTGTGTACCTTAAAAGAAGACCCAAGGTACAAGTCTAAGAAATGGCTCGAGACACAATGTTCCCGATAGGGGAAAGGAACCCAATAGTATTCTATCAAACCATTCCAGCCCAATTGAGTCAAATTAGGTGAGATAGACATACTGGTAGGATCGAGTACAGCATTATCTTTACTTGTATGGTAAGAAAAGTATTTTAGAACACTAAAACTTGAGGGGAACAGGATATCAACATGTAACATGATATATTTAGAAACTAAGGATATCAGATGATGATAATGTGAACAGATCAAGATAATGTCCATCCGATCACAGCTCGCTATCTCTCATACGCGTTCCTTTCTGTTTAGGAATAATACACGTACTTTGGATATACAGTACACACATACTTTCACCTGGAAACGGCAACCTAACCAAATAGGTAAAATGATTGTAGTACGATCTTGTAGTCTTGTTACTGACTAAGGCTGACACGTTTATTAAACAGGACTACAGCTAATGGCATCATAGGCACTTGCGGTTTAACGTGGAGTTCGAACCAATGCCTCTGAATTACGAACTGCTCTAAATATGAATATGGTCTTTGTAGGTGAACGTCTTTGTAGATTACCAGGGAATATCACATCCACCGACCACAGTTCATAACTATCCACAATACATGACCTCACCTGAGGACGGGATCAGATTACAGATTTCGAAACGTTGAGAAACTTTGTTTTACTAATCGTAATATGTAATGTCCGCAATAACTACCTAAATTATAACCCACCCAACTTACAGGACGTAAACACTTAATCATTCAAACTTTACTGCTTTGAAAGTAATCTTTGGGTTTCCCTTCACTTGAAACACATACATATTCAGTACTGACAAGGTAGTAACATTCTGGCTCCGGGTAAACTAGCTAATAACCATACTTTACAGGTGATCATTACAGTGGGATAGGTTAATGATGGTAGATTTATGCTCATAGCTTGTTGAGCTTCGCGACCTGTATGAGCAACATATGTTTAATGTTTTATAACGTGTGTATATTATTCTAATATTATTTTGTTGTAATTTTTCCATTAAAAATGTTTGTATTTACTTCCCTGTGGGAAATAGGTTAGATCATGGATATGTCTAAAGGGAATTTGTTTTCTGTTTATGTAAAGATCTATAACCAAACTATGACGTCACTGTTTCAAATTTTGGTCGCGCAAAATCCCAATACCTCCCCCAGAGCTAAGACACATCCATGACAAAAGGCCAAGCGTATTTACACAACGTTTCGGGTGGTGGTAAAACTCCTGCAGTTTTCAAGTTATTACCTAATAATTTATATTTAAAACACAAAAATAAAAATAAGTTAGTAGAAATTTACTTATCTGCCATGTAAAAAACCAAAATTGATACAGTAAAATACACTACACTTACCTCCTAACAAGTGGGGCGGGAAGAATACTTTGACTGTATTTGTACATTCTTTTTGTATTTATTTTATGATTTATGCATGAAACATAAGTAAAATCTTTCATAACTACATGTATATTTTTTAACTGGTTGAATTTTTTATTTTTAGTTCTATATTAAATGAAGTTTTTAGGTAATCACTTGAAAACGGGAGGAGTTTCACCGCCTCAAGAAACTTTTTATAGTTGAAAACAAAGACGTTGGAAATCCAACAAAATAGTATTAGAATAATATATCTCTATTTTTCCCCTGCAATTAAATTACTATGCCTAACAAAACCTGATGCATATAAATTAAGGAAAGATTTTACAAAAACATTGTTTTGAATTTATTAATAAATCTCCGGGGATAAATTTAACCCAACACGCAGAGACAAGGCAGAGTATCGAGGACGGCGTCGCGACGCTGGTGGCGCCGACGCGACGGTCCTGATTAACAAGCCATAAACATCACTTACACTGCACTGTATTGACACTCGATACACTACTGGACTGGACTCAAACTGCGTAATTGGTTTTGTTGATTAACTGGAGTTGATCGAACTAAATATTGAAAAATTAACACGTAGATTGCAGTCTGGAGCTTCCCCGGAAAGTGGAAATGCTTGAAAGACTGATATATTGAATGTTTCGTGTATTATTTTCCACCAAAATTACAATAGATATCTACCCAGGTAGGTATTATAAGCCAAGTATGAATGAGTTTAAGATGATTGTGGCGCGATCTTGTGACTAAGGCTGACATGTTCCTTTGACAAAAAGTGTTTTCGCAATTGGTTCCATACAGCTGTTCTCTCCGCTTGGCCAGATCAGCAATTTGGCGACGGAAATTGAACACCGGAAGCGACAAAGAGAGGTGCTGAACTGTGCAACATGCGATGCAACTTACATGTGTAATTGGAATACAGTGTCGCTTATAATAACAATGTTGAACGTAATGCCAAATGTTATTTGTTATAGTAAGTTATTTAACCCTCGCTGCTACTTTATTTAAAATTCTCAATCAAACAAAACATCTGAAGCTAAACGTTAAAATTTTAGAGTGATACGAGTACCGACTTACTGGTTACATTTTTGGAATAATGCCACGGGGCTGAATCTATGGCCCTTTTGGATTTGGGTATCTTCCCAAAAAGTGTTAATTTTTATACTTTTCACTGAAATGGCGACCTTCTTAGGTGGGTATTTTTAGCAAAAATATGAATGAGATATGAGTGTAAAATGATTGTGCCGTGAGCTTGTAGTCTTTGTTTGAAATTCATTATTGGTGATGGTGGGTTTATGTTATTTCGATTTTTATTACGGTCATGTTCAATCGTGATGGAAAATGTCCGTAATAACAAATCTTGTAGTCTTGCTACTGAGTAAGGCTGATATGTTCCTTAGACAGCACTGTTAATTAATTACTGTCGCAACAGTCAATGGCATCTCTAAGGGAGCTACAGTTTAACGTGGGATCCGAACCACTTTTGCTTCTAAATTACGATCTGATCTAATTATGAGGATGGCATTTGTGTATGAACTTAGTATCCATAAGTGCGGACTCCAGGGACTATCATATACACAGAACGTCGCCCATATTTATTTTGGGAAAAAACAATTAAAATAAAATTGGATCCAGTTTGCTTTTTTCATTTGGGTTATCAATTGGAGATTATGGCAAAAGAATCAATTGTGTCAGTAACAAAACTGCATGTCATAAAATAAATTACGTTCATCAGTCACTTTAAAATTCCCACTTAGTAGTTCGGTCAGTGTGTAATGAATTTAAATATTATTATTGATTACAGGATTCCAAACAAGATGTACAAACATGGTCATTCGATGGTCAGCCAACACGAGTATCTATTGGAAAACAATTTACAAGGATATTAGTCTCCACGTATATCTTCATCATTAGGTGTTGATAAATGGCAAACATAAACATCCTGATGTTAGCGGGAGGGTTAGAGACACGTCACTGTCTCTCATGCAAATGTTAAAGCAAATATATTAATATGATAAATACCTAGAGTAATGAAAGAAAGGTTGAGATAAAGAGTAAGACACACAACTCTGCTTGGCTGTGTGGCTGAGTGGTTATAGTGAACGATTCAACATGGTGGATAGGCATGAGCGATAGTCTGTGGATGTGATATTTCCATGAGTGGAAATAACAGTATATGATTTCATCAGTTTACTATCCTTATAATTAGATCAGAGGCAAAGTATTAGTTCGGATCCCACGTTAAACTGTAGGTCTCTTATACCTTTAGAAGAAACATGCTAGCCTTAGTCAGTAAAAAGACTTCTTGATGGTACCATAATCATCTTACACTCGTATCTCATTCATAGTTCACTTGAAATACTTAACTGAGTAGGTCGCTATTTCAGAAAGCAAATGAAGGATGGTTCATAAATTAAAATGCCAGAAGTTTTTGGAAAAACACAAAATACAATAACACGTTCAGTATAATTTCTTTGGAATAAAACAAAGATGGTCAAGTGATATGGAGTTGAAAGACCCTCTACTGTTGAATACTCAGCGTGACATTAATGATCTTTAAGTTTTTTCGGATTCGTCTCCCCCGAGAAGAAAAAGGGAAATCAAAGCAAAGGGGAACCTTAGGGAATAATTTGTTTACCAAATTTCACAATCAAACATTTGATTTCTTAAACCACTGTTTGTTTACTGCCGCTAGCATATGCTTTACGGTAATGTGCTGGATCATTCAACTTGTAAAACTATGAAGTAAATACTGAATAAATATAAAATGAATATTTATGTTGCTAAATAAAGTCAGCTTTTAACCAAATGAACAGCATTACGCCACGTTAATATTTTGTTTTATAGTTATGATGATTTCAATTACTTTATTTTCTTATGATTAAAAGTCACGTGTTTATATGTTTGCTGAATAAAAAATAATTACAATGTTAAACATATGTTTATTTAATAATCAGGTGTTGTATATTTTAAGCTTTCCAAAAAGCCGCAAAGCTAATTGATTCAATAATCTTAAATAACATGTATTTACTGTTATTATAATTCTCAAGTTCAATAAATGAAAACAAAATAATTTTGTACAAAATAAAACGATATAGTTTGTTACATTGAATACTCAGCGTTACATTTTTTAGTTTATTTTTGTTTACGGGAGCGGAAAACACAGAAAAAGAAGGGATGCAAGATTGAGCAAAGGGAACGAGAGCTACAGCAGCTACATCACAAGAAGTGGTTTTACCACTGAAATTGAGCTGAGCTAAAACACTTAATTGCACTGCTGATAAAATAGGTTAATCACTATTACGCCCCAATAGATCCCTGGCGTTACGGTTTGTGCTGGATGGACAACTTTGTAAACCTACCTGAAGGCGACTTTACAAAAAATAAATGTACGCTATTGCTTTCAGTTTTTAACCACACCAACTGGAATTCATGTCACAGTTCTATTTTGTTTCTGAATAGTTGAATGATTTATTTCAATTACATATAATGTTCACATTTTAAAATGTGGAGTCTTAAAGAAAAAACGGTTAATTTATTTTTTTATTTTGTCATGAAAATGGATTTTAAACTCACGTTATACTTATGAATACAGGTATTATCTTGACGAATAACGAATTTTAATACTGGTTTAATCTAATTAAATAATGTTAATACTGTAAGTATATTTTTCCCTAACACAGAATTCTACAACCCGTACAAAGTGCGGGTGTACTGCTAGTTTTTTAAATTATTTTACAAAACTAGAATTTGAAAACAAATTGATTTCTGAGCAGGAACGTATATAAAACATCTACTTTTCATCGTGTGATGAAATGTGTTGACAATGATCAAAATGGTTGGAGATAAGGATTAAGATTTTTTTCCAATTAACCTCAATTTAAACCCATTATTTTACACTACGTCGTAGTCATCGAAGAGGTAAGTTAACGGATTTAAAAGTGGGAACATTAAACAGTTACAAAACTTGGTGGAATACTGGAATCGGACAGCTGGTCTCGGCGACTACCCAGTTGCCTTGTACGAGTGTTGTCCAGTCCTTACTTCGTTGCCGTCAGTTTAGTTTAAATAACCTCCGTTAGAGTGAGTTACTGTCGACCGTTACTGTACTACTAAACCTCAAACTGTACTCATTGTACTGTTCAGCAGCACTTCAAAAAATCTTTTTGAGGAGAAAGTTTACGTCGAGAATGTTAACCAATAACCTCCTACAAATTTATGTTTGAATCCACAATCATTAAATAGTAGACTGTCATATTCTCTCTTAGGTACTTTCATACTTTTTATTGAAATGGCGAACTACCAAGGGAGGCATTTTAAGCTAAATGAGCAATGTCTATAACGCAATCTTGTGGTCTTGTTTCTGACTAAGACTGACATGTTCCTTAGACAGGACTGATAATCAATAGCACAGCAGCCAACTCATGTAAGGGTTCTACAGTTTAACGTGGGATCCGAACCACAATTTTGCCTCTGAATCACAATCTGGTCTAATTATGAGTATGGCATTC
Organism: Nephotettix cincticeps; assembly: GCA_023375725.1. NCBI lineage: Eukaryota > Metazoa > Arthropoda > Insecta > Hemiptera > Cicadellidae > Nephotettix > Nephotettix cincticeps. Next base: position 18,825,397 of record CM041789.1, on the reverse strand, counting down.
GTGGATGAACATAGTATTCAATAGTGTGGACGTTGATCCACACCAGTGAATATCACATCCATTAGCCATCGCTTATAAAGATCCTCAATTCGTGACCTACAAGTAGCTGGATTTTACAGGTCATTAAGTAGTGTAACACAAAAAGTTAGTAAAACAAACTAGTAATAAATAGTATCATTGTATCAATGATACAGTTTATTACTATAGAACGCAGATTCAGATAATTTGTGATATATAGTTAAATGCCTCTAGCAGATTTGGGTAAGAAATTCCAAGTTTCTACAAGATCACGCCACAATCATCTTACACTCTTTTTTCAATCATACGTGGCTTAAAATACCTACCTGGGAAGGTCACAATTAGTTATTCTATATGGCCGTGTCCTTTAATCCAGCTACTAGAAGTGACAAATTGTGGATAGCTGTGAGCGATGGTCGGTAGGTGTAGCGTTCCTTTGTGTGGATTAACGTCCGCACAATTGAATACTACATCCGCAAGGCCATCCTCATAATTAGACCAGTTCGTAATCCAGAGGCAGTGGTTCGGACTCCATGTTAAACTGTAGGCTCCTTTGATATACCATTGAATGTTATTAGCATGTTATGTAATTAGCAGTTCTTTCTAAGGAACATGTCAGCCTTAGTCAGTAACAAGACTACAAGATCGTGCCACGATCATCTTACACTGATTTCTCATTCCTACTTGGGTTCGGGCTTAGCGACTTACCTGGGTAGGTCGTCATTTCAGATGGTAATCCAGTCTAATAAATATCAAAGGAAGGAGCTTGAGGAAATGTTCACTAATGGGAGTGAAATTAAGTTTGACATAGTTTCGATATTAGCTACATACTTCACATTAAAGTATAATGAGAGGTTTCAGTAACGATAGGAAACTCAGTTATCCGCCATATTACTCAGTGGGTAATTAATTTGGATGAGCGGTCGACAGAATGCGTGTAACGTCACGGCGGTCCCACGGATAACACAAGTGTTACAACAGGTAGTCACTAGGCGGCGCTCAATTCGCAGGTGTACCGGAAGTGAATCAAGTTTGCTAATGGAGAGAACCGACCGCACTTGCTCTCATATTGCGCAACTCTTGGATCACAGCATCACTGCTTCCGGTCAAAAGGTCCGATGTAGTTGTCACACAGGTAAGCTGAATTTGGACCACGCGAAGTGAGATAGTCGTAAAAGGGAAGGAGATTTAAAATATTTAAACCATGAAAGTCGTCTGACCACGTTTAAAGTTTTAAAATTGAATAACATCGCGTTTGAGTTAGGTAAAAAAACAAAACAGAAAGTGGCATAAAACTGGTAAATGTTGCAAGAAGGCACCATTTTTCATATACATACTCTGGGATTTTTAACTTTTAGTTGTAAACAATGGTTTTAAGTGATATAAACTGTATATTCTCTTTATCACAATAACATTTCGAACATAATGTATATTTTGGAATTTTAATAAAGTGTATGTGACAGAACTTACACGACTCGTTAGGGAGTAGAAACTTTTTTTTAAGAATACCTGGATTTGAACCTATAAGGATGAGACGTAATAAGAAGCTAAGACTAACACATACTACATTTTTTAATAGTGTATTTTATCATCGTTAGGGAAATATACGAGATTATTTAAGTTTGTTGTGTTTCATGATTTTTTGTGCGTCTAAACACAACTCTGCAAATTTGCCAAAAATTGCTTGACATTATAAGTTATTGTAATGAACACTTAGAGAGTTAAACTGTAGGTCCCTTAGATGTGTCATTGACTATTGGGCTATTAATTAACAGTTAAGGAGTCATCTTACACTCATTTCTCACTCATACTTTGCGAAAGATTTCTACCTGAATAAGTCCCCACGTCAATGAAAAAATGGAAAACAACCACTTCAAAAATCTTCTTTCCTAATTCGGCAAATATTTTTCACGTGAATGGAGAAACACGCGTCAACCGTCCAAGTTACCTGTCGCGGCGCGGCGCGTGAAAACGTCGCAGAATGATTTCACGCTTTTGCATTCTCGGCTGGATATAGAGTTGTTGCGTCTCGGAGTCGAGGAACTCCTTCATTACCGCTGGCATCCGGACGTAAAAACTACGGAGAGATCAGTGGCGTAACATTGCAATGAACCAGGATGAAAGTTATTTTGGTATAGTAGAACCACAAAAATGATAACTAAGATATTGTGACGGATGAGATAGACTACCTTTTGATAAACAGCTAATAACTGATAACATCCAGCTACCTTTGTCCAGTATAGAGGAATCAAAAAATTTGTTTTGAGGTCAGCGTCGAACACGCGACACTCAGATTATGAAGTGAACACCGTAGCCACTGAACAGTCCAGCAGATGGAAGAAAAGGTGTAATATATTGCAACAATGCTTAAGTTAACAAGACCGCACGCATCACGCTGGCGTGAGTTGAGCAAATTTCACAGAACGGATATTATTCCCATCATAGTAATCGAATAGAACTGAATATGCAGGTCTGCTGCGTTTGTTTTACATGATAATTACATGATATCAAGGCTGTTAACTAAGTAAAAACACATACAACAGTTTATCAAATTATATCAACAACTAAGCGAGTTATACGAATTATTTATATATTCTCCTTAAAACTTACATAGAATACGTAAGTTTTCTGTCGTAATAAACATTACATTTGCACTTTTTATGGAGGTATCAACATAACTTAGATGGACTTGCATGCCAAATTTTGAAAGAATATTGAATTAAATAAGTGAGTTATTGATTTTTAGCTATTTTGTGTAAGATTGACATTGCAAAAATGTACTGGTTTTACAATTTTAAATATCTTAGTTATCAATTGACCTAGCTAGCGTAATAATTCAAATTACTAAATTGTTTTATGATCTGATTACAACGGTTAAAAGGAAAAATTTATTTAAACAATAATAATATACATAAATAAATTGAAAATCCCATTTTTAGGGTACAAATCACCCCCAAAAGTGTAGTTAATGTAGTCAGATTGCGTTGTCCAACGAACTCGTCCAAGACTTCAACTTCAACGAATTTTATAATGATCAGACAATAATTAAGGTTTACAATTAACTATTTCATAGATTCAAAGTAACAATATTCGTACGTTTGTTATGACTTACAACTTTGGATTGGGAGGTTCGCTGAAAACTTTAGACTTTAAGGTCTTGTCCTAGTTCTGAAATATTTTTACAGAATGACGACTGTGGATTACGAAAAACAGCTGATGACATTATATGGCCTAAATAATGTCTTATCTCTTATCAGTCACATCTTACCTAATAGACGTGGAATCTTCTTATCAAACTGTCGAATGTAAGTAAACAGAAACACGAAGAATGCAATTTATTTTTGAAAAAATATTCATAGTTTTTTTCCAAACGGTGAACACGCGTGGGTAAACCTGAGTTATTAGGACACGGGTCAACCGCCCGATAAAAGTTATTAGCTGCTAAACCTTTATTAGCTTTGGAACGAGGCCGATGAAATCGTGAAGGCTTTACGAGCGAATAATCGTGTAAACAGAGATGTCTCGGATCTTGACATCTCCAGCTCATCGCTACTCGGATGTAGCCATTAACTTACATTCATACTAACATGTTAACATAACATATTATTATTTATTCACTATCGATACTACACCATTAATATTTCACTCATCAATGTCACAGCATTATTATTCTTATTACATTAATTGTCTGTGTACGATGATTGTGACGCGATATTGTATTGTTATTCACGAATGCAGACACGTTCCTTTGACAGAACTGTTAATAATGACCCAACAGCCAATAAAATCTAAGAGATTACAGTTTAACGTTCCAACGTTAAACAAGATTTTGCCTCTGTATTACGAACTGGGATAGTGTAGGTAACTTTCATTGAATTGTTTTGATTAGCTAAACTTATAATACAGATTTTCACTAATTTATTTCCTTGTATTATGTTCTATAAAAACGTATTAGTGCGTTAATGTTTTAAGTGACACATTCTCATGAACTGATAACTATGGGTAAAAATTAACTACTTTTTGATACGAAAGTTACCAGTATTGAAGAATTGGTTCGCAAAAAGATGGTCAAAATTTTATAGCGTTTAAGGAAAGTGAGGTTTTTCTCACTAAAAAAATTATTAAACTGATTGGATATTCAAGTTCTAAAGTTGCGTGCTCTTAAAACACAAGGAGTTAATGGTCTAATCATGAGTATGGTCTTTACCGATGAACGTATTGTTCCAGAACGGACGTTACCAAACCACCAGGATTTTCACATCCGCATAACTATTCACTTGACCTCCAGTACTCTTCACTCTACAGAGGGCCTGGACACGTAGCTACACGGGTGACTCTCGTTTCCCAGCAAACTGCCAAGTTTGTATCGGTAACCGGGGCGCGTAGGGAAGGGAGTTCCCGCCAGAAGGGGGTCAGCCCAAGGAAGCGGCGAGTTCCGATCATGTTCCCATGTACTAAGGTGGCTGTCGGAGCCAAAACTTTCTCCGACACCAACGGACCTGTTAGACCGTAATGCGTAAAGATTGGTTTTCCAACTCTCCAACTCTATAATTGCTTTTCTCTGTTAATTGTTCAATTCCGATCCGTTGCAACCTATGTACTTTCCAGAACGTCGTTGGTTACTACTTATTTCAGCATTTTACGACTTTTCTAACGCGTCTTTTTCAACGTTTCTGGAGGTGGTGAAACTCCTCCCGTTTTCAAGTGATTCCTTAAGAATTTAAGTTTAAACAAAACACGGGGTTTTATTTTAAGGTAAGACAATTTAATCAAACGATTCCTAACTGCACATAACATAAAGTGCTACATACTACCTATTGTTATTTTTTTGTATACTCTACAGTGAATTGATTTTTCTAAAGATGTTTAAGATAAAGGAATAAAAAACGGATTGTGGTCTGGTAAATGTTTAAAATTGTAGTGATGAATTACTTAACCACAATGAAAAGTCTCTTTGAAGTTTTGTGAGAAGTTTAAAGGGAGCTTATAAATCATCAATTTTTTAACTATAAGGATGGAATACAGGAAGAACTGTTTAAAATTAAAAAGACAAAATACTAACCGATACCTGGTAAAATATTTAATTGAGAGATTGTTTCGAACGTGATTACAAGAATAGTTCATAAAAAGAAGTAGATTTTCTCACGTATTCTCAAAGTAGACTAATCCTGCGTCCGTCCAAAAGACTTCTAGCTACAATAGAAATAGTGATCGAATCGAATCTGTGAAATGCGACGTGTTTTTGACAAATTGTCAATGCCAAGGAGTATTCTTTACTGTGAGGAAAACTTCGAAGAAAATATCATAAAAATGTAATTGCAGCACTTTGTATTGACCAACATTAAAATTTATTTAGCTTAAAATTTTCAACTGATAAAATTATATGCTTTTAATACTGCCTTGTTTACCACAGACGCAAAAAAACTACAAATTACTATAAATATGGATTTTTAATGGAAAAGTGTGAGTATTGAAATTTTTCTGGGGATTTCATTAACGTAAAGAAATGTTAATAAACAGCTTAAATTGCTATTTTTATCATTCACAGATGTCGTTAAAACTACAAAAAAAAGTAAAATCGTCGAATAAAATTTAACTGTTGATTGCAACTATAAAATCATAGCTTACACTTTTATAGTGTTCACTCCGTTAGTAATCCCTAACCTTGTAATTAATTTACCGCTATGTCAACAAATACAATGTAACCGTGGTTGGTTGAACAATGTTCCTTTCACTGTAAGAACTTTTAGCAAACCCTACCAGGAAATTACATTAGAGTACATTTCCGCTCCGAAATAAATTACGCACTGTCCCAATTTCATCCCAGTGACCGAAGGACGGAGGGAGGAAGTAACAGCATCGGAACCAGCCTTCCACCTTGTGGTACTCCCTTTCCCGTGTTTTCCGCTCACCGTGGTGTCGAAGTCGCATTCTTCTATGTGGCATTTATTACTTTACCCGTCCGCAATTTCGTTGGTTTTCCCCGAGTCCGTTCCTCAAATTGTTACCTTCCAATTAACGTTTTGTCCGCCGTGTTTTCTCGGGCGGTACGCGATGTACAGGAGCACGATCCTCTTTCTCTCTTTGAGCCGACGCTTGTTTTGACATTAGAAAGTCGTCTTTTGTCTTGTGACAATCGTTGTTTAAATGTTTATCCACCTTCAAGAAAGCAAACTGAGCCCGTTAGGAACGGACGTGTTCCTGCTGCTAATTTCAACGGTGTATTTGTGTTGCTTTTGGCATTTATACGCTATTAGTTAGTAAAGGTTTTATCACATACGTAATTAGGCACAAACGATTTGAATTTTTTGCAACTTTGATTCATGATCTGGTAATATTTTGGAACCCCTTACAACTTAATAGATACAAACGTAATAGGAGTTCAAATTTACGAATATATAGTACATCCATTGTAGTTTATAATATTTTCCCTTTATATTTAATGAACTTGAAAATGGATCTTCAACAGTTTGCCAATTAAAATAATCTTCGACCAGTTTTGTTTCAGAATTTAGAACCAGTCTAATTATGAGGATGGTCGTTGCGGATGACTTGGCATTCATTAGTGCGGACGTTAATACACACCAGGGAATATCACATCTACCGACCATAGCTCCTCTCTATCCACAATTCATGGCTGACTAGGGGTCATTTAGAATACGATTTGATTTGACGCGGAGATATGTGTAACTTGTGGGTACTTGAGATGTTTGTGGTCGCCATGACCCCGCACAGCTTGGCGCGCGTCCAGCGTCCTTGGCTCACATTCTCCGTTATTCGCGGATTTCCTGCCCCTGAATCTCTCACTCGCGCTATTTGGATTGTCGGGTGTCCGGGACCATCGCTGTCACGCGTCGCGCTCGCCCCCCCCAATGGAAGGGGTAGCTCACGAGAGGAACTTCACCGCAGTTTAAAACTATTTAAACTACGTGTGCAATTTAAGGGAAGGGTGATTGTGATCAATAATAAAATGAGTTTAATGACGTTGACTTAGATCAGCTGATTCGTTCACCAGATTCATTAATCAACTTGGCAACTGGGTCCAGTTCCTGTACTAAAACATTGTGTCTAGATTTTGAGATCAAATAAACAAGAGAAATGGCGACCTACCCAGGTAGATATTTTAAGCTAAGTATGAATGAGAAATGAGTGTAAGGTGGTGTCGCGATCTCATAATCTAGTTATTAACTAAGGCTGAAATTTTCCTTAGACAGGACTTCTACAGCATCAGGCTAAGGAGCCTAAAAATTTTTTGTCGGACCCGAACCACTTTTGCCTTTGAATTACGTACTGGTCTAACTAAGAAAATTGTCTGAACTTGTATAAGAGAATATCGCATCCACCTTCCATCACTAATAACTTTCCTTGAACATAACTATAAGTTGTGAATTCTACGTATGAAGATCGTCAAGAAGCATTTTTCCCTCTGAACGTCTATGCTCACGAAGGTAGTGCACGATTCACTGGTATTTACAAGTAACGGTTTCGCAAGTTCCTGCTCCTGGAACAGTGACAACGCTTGTCGCGTGCCGCTCCATTCGGTAGCTCGCGGTTTCTTCGCTCACGAAAGTTATTTGTCTGCCGTTAGTTCCGCGAGACGAAGGTGCCAATTGAGGACCTGCAGGTCACGTGACTTCTCCCATCAACAGGTCCGATTGTTTAGTCAAGAGGTTTAATAGCGACTTTCACCATCGAATATATCGATGGTCATGTTATTATCAAGTGGAATTTCGATTTATGTAACAGTTTGACTGTTAGCAATACATGGGTTTTTATGGTGTAAATTAAAGCAAAGCTGGTCATAAAGTTCATCATCCCTAGTTTTTTTCTAAAATTTATTTAAATATTATATACAATATTGAGAACAATCTGAATTGTCATTTGATATTACACGTTACTAGCTTCAAGTGAGTTTTTCCTCGTCGATTTGAACGAATCGAATCGATTTTAAAAACGATTCAACCTTTTTGAATTTCGATTGCGATATCAAATTAAGGGAAGAAGAAAAATTTTATTTGTTATGCCGAATGACTAGCTTTTTCATGAGGAATTTCAAAGTTGACTCCTACCATCTTAGACCTCATATAACTCCCAACATTTTAAATTACTAAAAAACCATACGCTCCCTTCCTGAGGGTGCATCAAAACCAACAATTACAACTTTAGGATATTGATTTAGGCAAGAGGTAGATATGGTCAGATTTTGGGAAGTGTATTATAATGTATAATCAGTTTATAAATGAACAATTCTATCACTGTAACCAGCAGCTTGCCTATGTATGCAGCTATGCGTTAAAGATTTTTTAAATTCTCATGTGTTCTAAATAAAATATCGTTTGATAAAAAATACTGTTCTCGAACCTTTGTATCTAACTCGCTTTGAGGACGACGTAATCTGGTTCCATACTGGTTACAGTCTGTAACCTGATTAAGTGTAACCTGATATAAAACTGGTGAAAGCTTTGTTTGGGCAAACACTGCGAAAACAATGTTAAAGTTGGAGAACGATGGGACGCAGGGGAGACGGGCTCAGTGGGTTCAACTGACAAACCTCAAAGGCTTAAAATATTCTATTAATTCAGCCCTCAATACAGTAATTCTGAAAACAATCTATATAGTTAGTTACTGAAATGGCAACCTGTCCACGACCAGGTATAAGCCAAGCATGAATGAGAAATGAGTGTAAGATGATTGTGGCGCGATTTTGTAGTCTTGTTACTGACTAAGGCTGACGTGTTTCTTAGACAGAACTGTTAATTAATAGCCCAACAGTCAATGGCATATCAAAGGAGCCTACAGTTTAACGTTGAGTCCGAACCACTGTCTCTGAATTACAAAGTAGTCTAATTATGAGGATGGTCTTTGCGGATTACGTAGTATTCAATAGTGCGGACGTTAATCCACACAAGAGAACACTACATCCCCTGACCATCGCTCACAACTATCCACAATTCGTGACATCCATGGATTACAGGACACATCAGCGTCCTGTTTTTGTCGGAACATTGCCTAGAACTATAATATTTATGATTACTTTTACATTTTATACCCGAAAAGCAGAAGTTGGTCTTATATTTATGAATATCACTCTTACTGTAGCTAAACAAAGTTTATGAAAAACTTCATCGTAAAAATAGAAGCACTAATATAACTTATTTTACTCCATATTTCCACTCTTAAACTAAAAATTTGACAAAAAATACTCTCTCTACATACGGAACTGTATATTAGGAGGAGGTGCGAGTTTACATTTTCAAACTTGACCAGGTTAAGGCCTTTACCCCCTGATTCAAGGAATTCTACGATAATGTCTCCTTTCAGGCTATTCAATTTCAAATGAAAACCATATTTACGCCATTCCTCGGCCGAACCGACGACTGGAGCCTCTGACCCTCTGAGGTCGAGGGTGAAGAGTGTGGAGTACGCCCCGCAGCTAGAGGTGTGGCGTTAATTGGTCCATGCGGTCTGACGGTGGCAGGCGGTGAAGTAAGTTTACTCAAATGTTAATACCTGCTGTATTTCGCTACTATCTTCCTTGTTACGTTTACATAATTTGTTTTGATTTAATAAAAGTAATTTCCATACAGTATAATTAACAACACTCCCGTCACAGCAGACATGCGTACTCAGCGAATTTCCAAATCAATAATATAATTATGTCAAGTTTTATCAATATCCGTAGATGAAAATATGAGAGTTAGTTATTTACCTATATAAGATTAAAATGGAAAAAATATGCAGGTTTGTCGCTGTGAGGAACTAGTGTAATTTAGTCAAGGTAGTAGACTTATTTACAAAATTGATTTGTATTCGATCTGCTGATAATAACTAATAACCGTAATGAAAACTGTGACCAATAAAACGTATATATTTAAAATTTTAAATATGTAATTCCTCATTTTCTGTTGAGTGTTTTTCCCCTTTAAATATATACAGCGTTTTAGAGTATTTAATCTGCTGAATTATACTCTGGTAGAGTAATTGTAATGGGGTAATATCAAAGAATGTTAATATATGTTTAAAGAGAAGCATAGTTATTTATATAAAAGATAAATCCTTCCTAAAATAAACCTAAAAGATCCAAAAGGGATTGTATGTGCAGAGTAAATAAAAATTGAAAAAACAATATTAATTAAAAGTAAACTTATATTCTTTTCTGGCAAAGTATAAGGCAAGAACCGTTGTATATCCTAACAGGCCGTAGATCAAACGACTTTTAGCAGCTCTTGGTGTATTTTTAGATATCCCGCCAAACACGCTAAACACGTACAAACCACGCATATAAATTAGAAACACTATTCAAATAACGTTATAGGAAAATCATAAGGAGGTAAAACAATTTTTTGTTACGAAGTAAGAACTTTTTTCAATAATTTCAATATTAATTACCGTATTTCTCTAGTTTCTTGATATCCGTTACGGTTTTACTAAATTATCATTTATGGAAAACCACAAAATTACGTATAAAATTATACATGGTTTTATTTTTAAAATGTCTACGCCTTTCGACATTTTTTAACGTCTTGATTGTTCCAAACCCCGGTTTTCTTACTACCTAGTCGATCTTTTAGGAAATAACCATTGTCGGAATGGCAACTGGGTCCAGATTCAACCCTTGCGGGGTTCGATTCGGTGACCTTCAATTTTGAAGGCTGACGCTATAACCACACAAATAAACAATAACATTTCAATTAACATTTAAGTAATTGATGGTACCTAAATGTCCAGAATTTTGAAGGGACCCGTCACTATCTACAGGATAAAAATTGTCCGACTTTCTTTTAAATATTATATTTTTTATAAAGCACTTTATTCTGGATAATATTTGCATTTTTGCAGTCTGACTATATTTAGACACTAAAATAAATTTTAAAGTAAAAAGTTGCGATTCACGGTTTTTGCCATTTCATCATATTTAAAAAAAACACAAAAGTTACAGAAAACTTTTAAAAAGTACAAAGCTGAGAAGAGTTGCATAAAAAAACTAGAAGGGTGAAAAAGACTTTTAAAACTTTCCAAGCCGATTTGTATTTTTACCATATTTGAAATGCGTAATTTTCAATAAATCTGTAAGCACTGCACCTAATGTGTTAGCATTTACCAGATATTCTTGATTGTATTGAGAAGATTTTGGTGAGTAGGTATCTCACTGTAAACATATTTAATATTAAGTTTCAATGTTTCAAATTTAAAACATACTTTTTTCATTAGTAGATTACCATGGTTTACGTGAACCAAAATGTTCCTTATAATCTTAGTTTTAAATGTAACTTAGCTTTCGCTATTGGTTGATTAGTAAAAAAGTTATTCAACAAAATATAATTTTTTTAAATGATATAAAATTTGAAAACGCCCGTAATTTGAAATTTTTTACACATATAACTTTTATCATATTAAATATTTTAATTAGCCAAGTAAAAAATCATTCATTGCATCAAAAACCCAAAATAAAATACCCCCGTCGCAGCAGACCTGCGTACTCAGCGAATTTCCAAATCAATAATATTATAATAATAATATATGAAAAGTTTGGTCCAAATCTGTCGATAAACATGAGAATTATTTGCCTATTCTCCATAAGATTAAAATGGGAAAGAGTGAGTAGGTTTGCTGCTGTGAGGAACACTGAAAGTAGCCATTTATACCATCAAAAATTTTGTGTTTAACATTTATACCAACTTTCATCAACATCTGTCCATAAATAAAGGAGTTTGCCTAATCTCCATATGATTAACATGGGAAAAGAGTATGCAGGTTTGCTGCCATGATAAACACATAAACTATGATTTTTTAGCACAAATGTATGGATCTCAACCACATGAAGCTAAATATAAAGTTTTATCCAAAAATATTAAATAATAAGTGAAAAATTAATTTTTCCTAATCCTCCATAAGATTAACATTGGAGCCTCAAAATACAACGTACTGTGTTTAGATTTTTTTATATCTCGGTAACCGTTGAAGATAGAGAAAAACTTTAAGGAACTTAATTGTGTAGTTTTTTAAGCTAATTCCAATGGTGAAATATAAAATTAGAAATTTTTTAAAATTACATGTGAAAAACGCAAAAAACCCCATTTTGGGGTACAAAACCCCCCCAAACTACCCGTTCCCATTGACCGATATGTCTGGTTTACGAACTCGTCCGAGCATTTGTAGGAATACACGTCTCTACCGAATTTGGTCTCGATCGGACCATTTTTACGAGAGTTATCGTGTTCACAGACACACACACACACACACATATATATATATATATATATATATATATATATATATATATATATATATAAATTTTAACGACTATTGTTTTTGGTCTCTGGGCACCTAAAGAAGAAAAAATAACATGGTCTCGGGCTTAACTCTTGCCATGAGACCTACGGTAATAGCTTCTTCCCTATGGGAAATTCGCTAAAAGGTTCAAGATAGTGGTGGATTTCCGTAATGAAACGAACTAGTTAAGTGCACAACACAATCGCTCGGAAAGATTGCAGACCTAATAAGATTGACGACTACAATTTCGGCGCCGAAACGGTTTTAGTGAACGGGCGGAAAAGGAAACGATGGTCCAAACTGGGAATTGTCACCGCACCCACGCCGTTGTGGCGCGTAATTGATTGCGCAAACAGCTGATTGTTGGTGAAACATCTGATTGCTGATAAAACAGCTGATAACGCAGATGTCACCGGGACTTTCATTGTTACCGGCTATCAGTGAAGAGGATTTCCTAACGATGTGATTGTTGTAAAGTGAAAGGTTCACTAAAACTGGATTACAACCACTCATTCAACGTAAATGGATTTCGGTTCAAAAGGAAACAGTTTTTAAATAGAATTTATGACCCCTAAAAATATGGTAGACGTGGAATGTATCTAAGGAAAATGAAGGACGCTTAATTGTATTAGAAAATAAAGTATTTCGCAAAATATTCGGCCCAGTAAATCATGGAGTTGTACCAGAAACCTGATGTAATAGCTGTGGTAAAAGCGATAAGACTAGGTTAGCTGGGACATGTACTAAGAAAGGGAGAAGGTACAACACTGAAGGAGGTTTGCACGGCTGTATGAGCTGGAAAACGTCCTCAGAAGAGACCCAAAATTAGATGGTATGACCAAGTAAGGAATGATGTCAGTTAGTGTGGAGGGACAATGGAGATGGCAACGAGAGAGAAGTTCATCTATGAGGCGAAGAATCGACTGAGATTTGTAGTACCTTAGCAGTAAGTAAGAAATACGTGATTTTGAAAGTGATTTAATAAAAATAAATAACCATAATCCGTCAAATTAAATAATCAAATGAAGCAATTCACATAGCAGCCGCGGCAACGCTTGCTATACTAGCCACGCGTGGCTACCGTTCGCTCTCTGAGCGATCTTTTCAAACGTGTCCGGCCACGTTTTGGTCCGAGCATGCGCAGAACGTATACTAGACCACGTGGAAACAGACAGTTCACTTAGAACGGCGGTCCAACACACATGCTTATTGTAGCAATACTGTAGGTGCTGATCCTTTGTCCAAGGGCGCTTTCCGTAAAAATATTTTGCAACGTAAAACTGTTTAGTATGCAAAGTAAACAATTTTCAAGTCGAGATGCATTTTAGTCTTCGAATTTAAAGACAAATTGGCGACAATTGGGGATCTGTCACCTCAGTACAAAACCGGCATTTCAACAATGGCGGTCCCTTCCCCCAAGTTGCTACAATTTACATTTAAAGTGATTTTCAACGTGGGATTCATGTTTAATAGGTACATATCTAACTTTTGCATAGTAGTTAAAAATGTTGGAAACCGGGCTAAGATGTAGCCACGCATGCCGACTATGATTCCTTTAGAAAGGTAAGGAAATGTGATGATGAATTGTAATAAAATAATAACTCCCAAAAAATTAAAAAAGTTATAATCGTCTCATTGTTTCAAAAGTCCCTATTTAATAAATTATTAAGATCCTCGTACATCTTTTACATTTAAAATTTTAATACAAAATCCTTGAATTTTTTGAATCAGATTTGTAAATAAGTTGTATTGTATTTTTATTGCTTGTTAGAAGAAATAAATAACATTTGGGAAACCATACAAACTTAACCCAAAGTATCTTTTGAAGTTTTCAACAATTTTGAGTGCCCCTCGAAATGGGGGATTTTGAGAGCAACTAAACATTTTCAAATGAAAGCCCCATCGAGATGTACATTTTAAAGGTTTTGGAATTTAAAGACAATTGGCGACAATTGGGGTTCTTCACCTCAGTACAAAATGGCGGCATTTCAAAATGGCGGTCCCTTCCCCCCTTGGTTTTTGCTACAATTTACATTTAAAGTGATTTTCAACGATGGGATTCATTTTAATAGGTACATATTCTAACTTTTGTAGTAGTTAAAAATGTTGGAAAATACTTAAGGTCTAAGATGTAGGGATCAACATCCGGATTCCTTATGAGAAGCTAGTCATGCGACATGTCAAATAGCACTCAAAAGGAATTAGGAAGATGACTCCTACATCTTATACCTTATATATCTCCCAACATTTTCAATTACTACAAAAGTTAGAATATGTACCTATTACAATAAGTCCCATCATTGAATTAAATTTTAAGATCCTCGTACATCTCGATGCGGCTTTACATTTACAAATTTTGAGTTACCCCAAAATCCCCCATTTTTGGGAGGCACTCAGAATTTTTGATAACCTCAAAAGATAAGTTGGGTTACGTTTGTATGGTTTCCCAAAGGCTATTTATAAGAAATAAATAACCTCTTCTAACAAATAAAAAAATAGGGGGGAAGCACCCCCTATATAACCACCCTGTATAACTTGTTCCTAACATTGAGTCATTCAATCCGTACTTAGCACGCTTGCCGGTAGTTTAATACAAAAAGGTGAAATTGCGATCCTAAAATGTCCAGGAAGTACCTAAATTTTGGTTTTGTATTTGACGGAACTTGTCCTCGAAAAAGTGACATCGTAAGTTCCCCGACTAACGGTATCCGGTGAGATCACGCGACTGACTCCGCCGTTGACCTCCTGGGTCTTGTCTGGGAGTCTGGGCCACGCCTCGGCCATCTCGGTGACGTCTCACTGATCAGTGACGTCATAACAGGTTCGCAACAACGTCTAACTCCTATAATATTCCAGTATTGTGGATAGTTATGAGGCGATGGCTAATGGATGCGATATTCCGAGGTGTGTAGTAATGTCCGCACTATTGAATACTATGTTAATCCACAAAGACCATTCTCATAGTTCGACCAGTTCGTAATTATTCAAAATTGGGCAAAACTATGGCTTGGATCACACAACTGTAAGTTTTTTATATACCACTGCCTGTGAGGCTAAAATTAACAGTAATGTCTAGATTAGAATAGATTATTAGATTATTGAAATAGCAACCTAACCAGGTAGGTATTTTAAGCCAAGTATGAATAAGAAAAATGGGTGTACGATGATTGTGGCGCAATCTTGTAGTCTTGTTACTGACTAAAACCACTGACAAAAAATACGACTCATTTTCACACACGGGATTTTCCTATGTAAAAATTAATTTCGCGTAATTTTTTTTCTTTTTCTAACCCATTATTTTTATGCAGTTTTTGTGGTTTATTTTTCTTTTTTTTGTACAGTAGGTTAAGATTACTTACTTTTTGTAAGAACTGTACATGTATTTTTTTGCGAAATAAATAAACTTTTGATTTGATTTAACTAAGGCTGACATGTTACTCAGACAGGACTGATAATTAATAGCCCAACAGTCGATGGCAACAACTATGAGACCTACAGTTTAACGTGAAATCCGAACCACGGCCTCTGAATTACGAATTGGTCTAATAATGAGGACGATTTTTGTGGATTAACGTAGTATTCAATAGTGCGGACGTTAATCTACACAAGAGAATACTACACCCCACCGACCATCGCTTACAACTATCCACAATTCGTGACCTCCAAGTAGCTGGATTACAGGACGTCGCCACCGACCCAGACAAAAGGGTAATACCTGTCTAAGGAACAGGCCAGTCTTAGTCAGTAATAAGACACAAGATCTCGTCTCAATTGGCTTACACTCATTTCTCATTCAGGCTTAAAATACCTAACGGAGTACTTCACCATTCCAGAGGTGAATGTTCTGGAACATTAGATAGGGAAGATGTTTGGCTTATAAACTTATGAGTTAAATCATGACCTCAAAACTGTACACACTTACTTCCCTATCACTCTCCACCTAGGAAAAGGAAACAAAAAATATTTCACGTGAAAATTGAATAAATTGAGAAAACATAACAAATTTAATAAACAATTATGCAACAGATTATTGTTAGGGTTTACAATAATTTAAACTGTTTTATCTTGATTGAAATGCATCCTGTTGTAGGGATTTGTTATCCTAAAATTTAAACGGTGGTAAATAATTGTTATATTTTACACCTATCCAATCTACTGTACATTGTGTATCTGTTTTTTTATAAAACCCTGACATGTTGAATACGAATTTGTGTTTCACGTAAAGTGAATATGCAAACTCCTTTATTGATGAAACTTGATATTTGTATGGTCAAAATAAAACAAGGGTTTAAGGTATAAATGCCTACTTTCAGTGTTCCTAACAGCAGCAAACCTGCATACTCTTTCCCATGATAATTTTATGGATAATAGACAAACTCTTATTTATTATGGATATTAATCAAACCAGTAACTTAAAACTTTTTCAAATATTTTGTTGTATTTTGAGAGAACGCACACAGTCATGTAACAAGATTTAGTATGTTAATTTATATACTTTTCAGAAGCCTCAGAAAATCTCAGGTCCAGGGTTACTGAGTTGAGATGTTTAATATAATTCAAATTTTAGCTCGCAATCGAGCTTTTTCTAAATTTAAAGAGTGAGAAACGCTTGTTTTAGCATACCCGTTGTATTCCTGGAAGAAAATCTTTCCAGACCATGTAGGTTAATTACCTTAAACATGTAAAAACCCTAAACTGTAAACCATTTTAGATTGGTATACGTCTTAAGAGTATTCCAAATGTAGATATCTGATTTCACTGTGAATATCCGAGATTATTATTTACAAGTATATGACATTTAAAAATAACAATGGACGAATCCAATTGCAATTTATGTTTAAAGTATGATAAAGATTTTTTATTTTGAATGGTTAGTTAAATGGTAAAACATTACACAACATTTTTTGAGTAAAACAAAGTTTCACGACGTTTCGGGATCTGGAATCTGATCCCGTCCTCAGGCGAGCGAAAAACAGACAACTCATTAGTTGTTTTTGAGACTTTGTGACGAGTGTACGTGTTTTGTTTCTTGTGTGTGTGATTGTTTGTACGCTTTTTAACTGCTTTAAACTTGTTTTGTTTTCAGCTTTATGCCGGATTATGTACTGATTGTGTTATGATTTAGGTACTAGCTCACCTGAGGACGGGATCAGATTCCATATCCCGAAACGTTGTAAAACATAGTTTTGTCCGTTATGACCAATAATGAATTTTAAAGAAAGAATTACACAGCAAGTTGAATTTAATAATTAGTTAACAAGAACTCTAGGGGTATTTTCCGAGGTATTACCCACCCCTGGGGGCGTAACTCGCGTGATGGGAAGGGGTGGCCGCGGGGTGCCCGAGGGGTGAGTCGCACGAGGGTGCGTCGGCATTATTTCAAATCTCGTAGTTAGGGGTGGTTTCCATAACCTGCTCCGGAAATGCCAGCCAAGAAGCACATTATTGATCTGTACATTGTAGGCTGGTTTTGAAATTACCTTCCTGAAATGGCGACCTAACCAGTTAGGTATTTTAAGCCAAGTATGAATGAGAAATGAGTGTAAGATGATTGTGACGCGATCTCTAGTCTTGTTACTGACTAACGTTGACATGTTCCTTTGACAGGACTGTTAATTAATAGTTTAACAACCAATTGCATATAAAGGAACTATGTTTTAATGTGAGATCTGAACCATAATTTTGCGTCCGTCTTTATATGTGAGAATAAATATTATGTTAAAAAAATTAACAGCTTGACGTGAAGACAAAAAACGTAAAGACTATAAGAAAGACTGTAGGGGTTTCACTAGGTTTAAATAAAGGATATAACAATGTTACTCCTTTTATCGTATAAATAAATCATAATGCATCACTACATTTCTATACTTACACTGCGGTTTTCAACGTTATAGTTTGTTTAAAGCGTTGATAAAATGATTTTGGTAAATATTTATTTGGATATTTTGTGTAACAATGTCAATAAATTATTCAATCAATAGATTATAACATAATTAAATTTAACTAAAACAATAAAAACTAATTTAAAAGACATCTACCACAGTGATAAGCAGGAAAATGCTGTGGATTTACAGAAAATATGAAATAAAAATACATAGAGTAAAATTAGGAAAAAGCGATACAGACGCAAACACCAGAAGATGCCAAGCGAGCGAAGAAGCGACTCACATGGCACTGGCTTCCTGGAGCACGCGGACCAGCATCCGGGAGTGCAGAAAAACCCGACCTTTCCTCCCATCGCGAGAACTTCGCGGGAATCGAGCGAAACGACCAGCGGTACCTCCGAGCGCGCGGCGAGCAACGGACTGACTGGACGCGTGAACGAACGAGCCGCAGCGGCAGCAACGCGGAGTACGGTATCTCGGTGATAGCGGTCAGCTGATCGTGCGCATGCGCGTCACAATCAGCTGATTGAGCAATCCATTCCCGCCGAAAAATGGCTCTTCGACCATAACCTCAACTTTGTATTGTTTTCCGCAATTTAGAATTGACTCTCTTTCAATGACATAATCACGTTATTTATCTTTTTGTTGTAATTTACAGGAATAACTACTTTTGTTGAGTTTTTACTTTATTTATAAACAATAAATAATAGATCGAAAAAATTAAACTATTTTAAATAAGTGTAAGAGATTCTGTTTTATTTATTGTACTTATTTTTTTATGAATTAAGTACTAAATATTGATCATTTTAGTTCTTGCTTCAAATAATGGTAGCTATATTTAAATCTGATTTTTTTCGTTTCATTTTATCTTACCTTACAGTAATGTTTTCCTTTTTTTACTTGTTTGAACTCTTTCTCTGTAAAAAAATAAAACCCTCTCCAAAAATAAAACTCCATCCTCTAAACCATGTGCATCAGTGGAGTGGTGAAACTGTTGTGAAGTCATGCTCATTGGAAAGATGTGAAAGTGCAACATCTTGTATTGTTTTCTTGTTATAGAACAAGATGTGAACTCGTTTGAACCAAATTAGTAATTTCACTATTAACATATTGGTGACTGTAAAGCTTTTATGCTTGTCACAGATAAATACTTAAAATGTCACCATAAATAACTAAGATAGGAAAAAATATTGTAGTATTTCAGTAATATAACTGTTTTAGAAAATATTAAAAATGTTTAATGTGATATGAGATTAAATATTGTAACAAATTAATATGATTAATGATTATAGTGTGACGCTTGGTGGTAGACCCTGCAAATTTTTCATTTAGCATCGATGTAATCAAGACATTCAACCATTGCGACCTCATTTTGTTTGTATGAATTAATTGGTAAATTAATCACAATTAAGGATTTTGAGGTCCTAAACAACATTAGTCATTAACATTTAAAAGTGCTTCTTAAATGGTTCTGGATATCATTTAAAAATTACCCCTAAAAAGCTTATGTTAACCACTAACAGAAAATTAGTTGTTTTTACTTAACCATAATGAGTTATTAGTTTTGGTTCTTTTGCTCATATAAATGAGCAAAACTGTATATAGTTTTGATCATTTATTCTACACAGAGATGTAAGCTATAGAAAAGGAGTTGCCTTAACAAGTCACATCAATTTCTTTTTAAACATTGACTTAAATTACTGAAAATGATATTTTTTAGAGTTATTCCATGGAATTGTATATTAGTGAGACTGACCTGGTGAACTGGGAGGAGTGGTGTCCATGGGATGCGGCAGGGGCGCACTCTCGGCTCCGCGACGAGGCCCTCCGTGACCCAACATTCCGGCTGGAGCACTCGACATGAGATCCCACTGCCGCAACTTCTCTCGGTCGATTTCGAATGAAGGTGGTCGAGTTGGGTACAGGCCTGGTTCTAAAAAAGGCTGGGCAGGTTTTCTTGGAGGATCCCTGCTGGGTAAAGTTGATTTTTCTCCTATGTGAAACATTTCCCTTTCCTCATCCCAAACATAACCCTCGATGTAGGTTTGTCCTCTTCTGGTTCTGTCCAAGACTTCAGAATCTCTTGGGACTAAGCGTTCGTAAAGAACACCATCGTCTACATCAGTTTCTGTTGTTGTTCTTGGCTGCCTTAAAGAACGTCCTTCACGATAATCTTCTTCATACTCACGATGATTCGTTCTCGTTCGTGTAACACTATCGTTCACGTAGGTAACTTCCCGAGTGACCTTCCTGTTCTCAGAAGGTGCTGCATCCCGTGGTGAGTCTCTGTCTAAGTCGTCCAACGATCTGGTGTGACGAATACTCACTCTCCTCAGATTTTCTCTCCAAAGGGCATCTTCTTCCCAAACATCGGGCGGAGGTGGTGGTGCCCTGGATCTAGATGATCTAGGGCCATTTGAAATAGGTATTGGGGAAATTGGACTTCTACAACTCTGAGGTTGAGGTTGAGTAGTTTGAAGGAGTCGTGAAATCGCACTTCCAGGGGAAACCCGGTTCTGTCGAGGTTGAGAGTCTAAGTATTCCGGTTCATCCAATAGGCCTTCAAGAGATCTAGATCTACGTCTTGGTTGCATATCAGTTCCATGAGATAAGTCATCTTTATCACGGATTCCATGTGGATACAGATTCCTAGCATTACTTCTAAGATCTGGTGTTTGGGATCTACATCTTTGTTCCATCATTGCAACCGCTTTACGTCTTTGAAGAGTATCTGCTTCGTACAAATTTCGCTTATCAACTTGACCGCTTTTGTCAGCAGTACCAAGAAAGTGAACTGATGTTGTTCTTAGTTCTTCAGCTAATTTGGCTGCATCATCCCTACTAATCATTTGTCCAGGCAAAATCTGATTTATAGCATTTACCCTGCGACCAATATCATTCCTTTTGTTAAGGAAATTAATCTCAGATGAATTGTTCTCTTCTCTTTGATTGTTGAGTTGTTGCATTTTAATCGATCTCAAGATATTTATGTTCCTATTGTTTGCTTGATTTGCTTGTTCTGCCTTTAATAGGTCTGAATAATAGTATGGTGCTCCAGCAGGTATATCTCTACTTTGACTACCTTGACCTTCAACTATTCTTACAGGGGAAGATCTAGCAAGGCCGCCACCTTCTGGACTTGAGTATCTCATAACTGTATCATTTTCAGAGGATAGTTCCTGAAGATACTCTGCGGACGGAGGAGGAGGGAACAGACCTGGAAGATTTTCATAGTGAACCTCATCATTCCTATTAGACGGTTGGGGGCATGGAGATTTGTATTTTAGTCTGTAATCTTGGTCATTGGAACTCGATCCATCAGGTGTATATGATATAGTTTCAGAAATGTTTGCACCTGCAGAAGTACTTTGTATTTGGTCAAAATTTGGTTTGTCAAAGGTTCTGTATTCATAGTTCAAGTCTTCTGAAGGTAGTTTCGGGGTCAGCTGGTTGTTATTTTGTAGCCCTTCTAAATACTGGTCAAAATCTATTCCCTCTCCTTCTTCTAAACTCATGGCTAGTCCATTTCTACTACCAACAGAGTCTAAATCACTTCCTCCAGACTGCCTTCCACTTAGAGAAGGACAATGGAGAAAATCTGGATCCTGCAAACTATTTAAAATATCTGCTGAAACAGGTCTTCTTTTTAATAATCTGTCTTGTTTACTAGAGGCTACTGAATCAGTTTCAGAACTTAACGGATCATCAAGGATTGGTGATAAATTTAAACTTTCCATTCGCTCATGCAAACTTCTCATATCTTTACCCATAAGGGGAGTGGGATTCCATAGCATCCGGCTGTTATCCTTGCCCTCAATATCAATCTTACAAGAGTCACTTTTCATCTGAATGGGAGACAATTTCTTCATGTCACTTGACGATTCTAAACTAGTCTCTAAATCATCAAGTGGCGGTGGGCTTGTTGGGATTGGAGGCGGTGATACTAAATCACTATCAGAAGAATCAGGATGTTCTGCTGTCATTCCAATTAAAGTTCTCTCCCCAATACTAGCTCCAAGGTAATAGGAAGCAGGCCTAAAAGTATCAGAAAGGCTGAACCTTGGATGTCTTGGAGTATCTAAAGAATCTAGATCTTTAGATGCTTCATCATCGGCATCAGAGCTATCAGACTTTATTGATGATTGATTCTGCCCCCCGTTAGATGTGGGGCTTAAAATATCAGGCAGAACAGCTCTTGGAGGGGTAGGGGGTTGCTCTGCTCCTTCTGTCTCTTCTCGTTTTACATTTAGCACATTTTCTATTGGTTTACTCTTTGAATCGCTAGTATTATTCTCAGCTAAAGGGCTAACTTCCATGTATAAAGGTTCGTTAGTTGTGCTAGTAGACTTATATAAAAACTCATAATGAGTAGAATCTTGGTCAGACCTTATTTCACAATAGTTCTGTGAATCTGTAAGGGTACTTGATGAGCTCTTTTCTTGACCTAAATCAGGAGCAAGCAATGGTCGGATATTGCCATTAGTCATTTCAACATAAGAACTTTCCTCCCCAGGGGTTTCATTGCAAATACTTAGAGAAGCTGAACTAGTCCGAGTATGGGAGAATACATCTAATATGGGTCCCATTATAGGCTTTTTTGATGGAGTCATTGGCATGTAATGTTGCTCGGGACTACAAGATAACTTTGGTTTGGGCTCATCCATTCTCATTTTATCTAAACGTGGTGTACTAGAGTGAGAACCGGAATCTTCACCAGTAACTAATGATTCAGACATACTCAGTCTCAAATAATCTGGAGTGGTTAATTTTTCCGTGTAACCTTGATCGCCATTACTATTCACTTTTACAGATCTGATTGTTCTAGGTTTTGATTCTTGTTTCCTGCCCAAGTCTCTACAAGAACTCATAAAACTATCATTTTGTCCTAAAACTGCAGCTACTTCTTCATCCCTGTCTTCATCATCTTCACTGACATTTACTTCAGATCGTAATAAGCCAGATATTATATTTCCACAATGGTTATTTTCAGGATCACTTGAGGTATCATAAAGCAATGTCTCTGTATCACTAAATACATGCCTTTTCCCTGGACTATCGTCATTATTCTTTTCTTCCGCTGCCAAAAGTTGAGACTTTCTTTCAAAATCAGCCAATAAATCCTTGACAGACTTTGGATTCTTGTTGTTCGTTAAAGATTCTCTTTTAGCATATTTAGCTTCTTCATCTAACATTGATATGGCATCTCCTAGAGCAAAACCATGTAGGCTTGTTCGTCTGGAACGCTTCAGATTAGATATTTCTTCTTCAGTTTTCTTGGGACTTTCACGTTTACTTTCAACAGTTTTTATAGTAGATACATGAGCTTCATTGGGCTGATAGGCAGAAGCCACTTTAAGAGGCTCTTGCATTTTTAGTTTGGTATCCTTGGACTGTGTACTACATGGTATTTCATCTTCTTTAGTTGTCTCAAACACCTTTATCCTACTTTGAACAATATTTTGTGGTGGTACTTCAAAACGTTTTGTCAACAGAACTTTTGTGCTTTTCTTATCCTTATCTTCTTCAATGTTCTTTCCATCATTTTTATTAGATTTAATATATTGGTATGAAAACTCTTTTATCAGCCTGGACTCATCTATTTTTTCACCCCAACTTTCAAAATGTTTTCCTACTTTAGTTTGCACTGGGTATGCAAAAACTGCATTGGGCGATTTTTGCTTGTCAAAGCGAAATTTGAGCAAATCACTTACTTCTGGATCCACAGGCAGAACCCCTCCAGTTTGTAAAGTATCATATCCACTGTCAGAATGTTTACTACTGATGGTGAATCTGTCCTCGTAACCTAAATTACTCGACTCAGCTAACGTGTTTCCACTATCAAAGCTTTCTCCAGGGCCATAATCCTCCGAAGATTTCTTGCTGTGAGGGCTTCTGTCAATGTAATTTCTGTCAACTTTACTCTCTTTTAATGTATTAATGTATGGGCTTGAATAGCTAGAATCAGGTCCTATATTGTTTGAAGATGTGGGTGTTTTCACTAAATCTGCTCGTTCTTTAGCAGCTTTCTCAGCCAGCTTAATATTTTCATAATCTGGAAAAGGTGCTTGAGTTGGAGTTGCTCTGGTAGATTTCCCTTCCAAGGAGTTGAGTCTTGACCTGCTCGCTTCCTTTGAAGATCTCCGAACTCGTTTCCGACATTCTCTCGTGCCCCCAGTTTCTGACACGACAACCCAAAATATTACTTTTAAAACAGTAACTGACAATGAACCTATTCCTTTAAATGTTTTACCACATTTAACAGCATTTCCTCAAGTACGGTGAAATAATATTTCATATGAATTGATATAGAAATAGAAATAGTGATTCTACCATAATTAGTTTAAGATGTAAAAAGTGACTTACTAAGAAATTTGAAAAGGATTTAAGAAAAAATTCAAACTAGAAAAAACTAAATGTGTAGATCAAGAATTTTAATCTAAAATAAAACAAATATGTTGTGAAAGTTTTTTTACAAGAAGAAAAATAAATATGCCCAAAAAGAGGTAATAAAGTCTAAAGACGGAACATTAAAATTTTGCATACCACAAAAACGTTTGTATTTACTTCTATGTGGGAAATAGGATAGATCGTGGATATGTCTAAAGGAAATGTTTTCAGTTCTTCTAAATATCTGTTCGTATTCTTTTATATAATAAAAATTCAATACAATAGGTCTAGTAGTTTCTATGAAAACCTGTTTCAAATTTTCATCTTACATCCAACACTAAGACATCCATGTCAAAAATACAGCATAAGTATTAAAATCAAAGGTTTGTTTTTTGTTATTTTTCTGTTACTTGAGACTATCTTAATTTATTTATTCAGCATTTAAATAAACCTTCTCCTAAATTTCAAATTTAATTTGTACTCAACATGTATTCTTATGAAACTGAAGCAGGGCTAAATATGTTAATCAAAACAATATGGATTTTGCTTGGAAAATTAAAATATATGACACTGTAGTAAATATTTCAAATATTTTGTTCCAAGATTTAGAGATATTTTTTTAACAAGAATGTTACAAAAATTAACATATTTTTATAGATAAAGGTTATAATTTTTAAAATTTATTTTGGTACCGGTAGATTCCTACTAATAATTGTGAAAACTTGATTGTTTTTTTCAAACTTCTATTAACATGAACTGGTAAAATATGTTTATTATACGAGGGGGTACCCAAAAGTAACCGGAATTTGTCTGCCGAGGTCGGAGCTTTGGTAGTACGGATGAGCGCCACTAGGGCGTGTCTAGAGCAACTCTTAGACAGCTCAGAACCGCGCGGGTCGATGAGCTAGCACATTCTGTTCGTCTGCAGCGTAATTTTTTACTGTAGCTGTTTCACTGTTGCTTCGTTTTTTATGATGGCAAGAACAACGCGCCGCTGATGGCAAGAACAACGCGCCGCTGTAAAATTTTGTTTTTTACTCGGTAAAACCGCTGCTAAAACTGTTTTAATGTCGAAAACTGCTTACAAAGATGATGCTTTGGGGAAAACTCAAGTGTATGACTGGTTTTCTCGATTTAAAAATGACGACCTTTCGATTGATGACAAACCTCGTTCCGGACGTCCAACAACTAGCCGAATTGATAAAAATATTGAAAAAAATGCGAGAGCTTGTGCTCACAGACCCTCGACAGACAATTGATCAACTGTCAGAAATTAGTGCAATAACTTGGAGCTCGGTTCAGCGAATTTCAACTGAAGATTTAGGAATGAGACGCATTGCTGCCAAATTTGTTCCTCGGGCTCTGACTGACAATCAAAAATCACGTCAAGTCGAAACATGAACTAAAAGAACAGCTCAGAATCGATCCAGATTTTCTTTCAAAGGTAATTCAAAGGTACTGGTGATGAATCATGGAAAAACAAACATTCACGGCGGCGCGTTGTTCACTTAAACTAGCCATCATCAAAAACGAAGCAACAGTGAAACAGCTACAGCAAAAAATGACACTACAGACGAACAGAATGTGCTAGCTCAACGACCCGCGCGCTTCTGAACTGGCAAAGAGTTGCGCTAGACATGCCCTAGTGGCGCTCATCCGTACTACCAAAGCTCCGACCTCGGCAGACAAATTCCGGTTACTTTTGGGTACCCTCTCGTATGTTATATTAGGGTAGGGTGATTTATTGGAAAATATTTAAACTATTTATTAGTTTAAACTGAATACTTCCCAACAGGTTTACAGTACAAAACTACGGTTCCGAACACTAATTTGAAGCCTTTTATCATGCTTTTTGGCAACGCTGTGCATTTTGTGTTGTGATCTACTGTGAGATGGCTGTGGTAAAACATTCTAAAGTAATAGGAACAGAGGGTCTGTTGTCTCAAAGTCATGCTCTTGGCATTCTGAGATGTACATGCGTTGGAGCGACCCTGGCCCATGCAGACAGTCCCAATGTTAGTAAGCAACCGTTGCCCTTTGGTAATTCCCGAACACCAGCTTACATTTAAACTTATTACGAGTATATACAACTCATAAATTCTTACTAGTTTTCTATAAAATATGTACAATAATAATTAACTTCACAAATACTAATTTACGAGTGGAGATAGTGTCATATTTACCAATTGTAAGCTTATGAAAACTGAATTAATTTGAAAGGTGCAACTACATATTCTGATTTCACAGACATACAATGTAGATATCTGTAGATGAATAGTAAATCAATACTTAATTTATTATTCTAATCAGGTTAATGTTTTACTCTGAATATAACTGTTTTGGCCTTAAAATTATACTTTAAGTGCTCGAACTTGGAAATTACAGTACTTTTAAACTAAATTTAAAATACTAATTTTAAATTCACAGATCTCTGTAAGGAAAATCTGGCTGGATCTCCAAAATTGGTAAATATGGCACTGACTGAAGTTGTTACAAATAATAACACATCTTAACACGTTCACTGCGGCTGTCATTGATCGATGACATTCCAAAATACTATTTAGAAGTCCTCGTCTCTTCATTAACGTAGTGCGAGGGTATCAGTTAACTGTTGCCGCGTGGAGGGTATGTGCACATTTTTTGCCATTAACTTTTAAAAAACAATACAATTAATTGTATATCAAGTAATAGCATCCTAGTGACCTGCACGTCACGATTGTTCGCAGTGAACATGTTAACTAAATTATTAAGAAGTTTATTACATATGAAAATATCATTCTTTTTCAGGAGCCACAACCATATGAACAAAATATATTGTTACTCGAATAACTTGTCTATTACAGTATTTATTCACCATAAAATACTGACAAATTGACCAACTATTTTTAATTTGGCTTAAAAGACTGAAAATTTAAGAAATGTAAGAAGCCTACTTTTTATTATTGTATTCATTATGACCCTCAACTTTCACTTATCTCCATCTAAATTATGCTTCCAGGTGCTGGAAACTGATTTTTATGTGAAAATAAACCAAACAATGAACATATGTTTTAGGTAACCATATTTATGTATTGTATGTTTGTAAGTTCATATTTTTGACATCAGAAAACCTCCCAACCACCTAATTTTAACATCAACGTCAAACAAAGAATCTGGAATATGGTTTACCGAAAGCTTTATGCCGTACGTTTTATTGGTTTGATTGTTTTTATATGTCATATTGATTAATTGTGATAAATTCTCCTTCACTTTAGGTAGAATGTAGAGATTTAACTGGACTGAAAAACTGTAAATCTTACCAAAGTAATGCTATTTCAGAATCTTCATATTCTATATTCTTCATACCACTAAGCTTACAGGTTTTGGTAGCAATTTGTTCAACAGTTCAAAAACATCTTTATTGTTCGAAAAATCTTTACAATTTTGTGATTCTTAGAGTAATTTATGATATTATCTCCAAGACATCATCACTTAAAATATTAAATATACCATTTTACCTGTTTTGGATAAAATGGTATGCCGATTTTACTTGTCAATAGATATTGATAAAGTTGCGGATATTCTGCTTAAACACTATTATAACCAAGGAGCGGTTGACAAACCATAGTGTATTTAAACTCAGTGAATCTCTACAGAAAGCATCATTATCTTGAGTAATTTAGATTTATTTACGACGAGATTGAAATTATAATCTTCAAAGATTTGTGTTTGTGCAAGAAAATACTGAGAGTTAATTGAATCAAAATCAAAATGTAGGTTTACATAAGTGTTTATGCATAGAATAAACGGCTATAATTTAAATTTTAATTATAGAAGAATTAATGGGGATCGAGGTTAATTCATATAATAAAAATGATTAAAAACATGATGCTCGATACATTTTTATTGTAATATCAAAGTCAATGCTGCTTCGAATCATTGTATCAAACCTTTGATTTACACTACTTCATTGGCCGCATCCTTACACTTCCCTCTGTTCACACTCTCTAAAATCGATTTTTATGATTGGCGATTTGTTAATTGCCTTTCAGGTAATCCGAGTTCTTCTGATTTATTTACATAAAAATCAATATGGTAGGCTACAACTACTGTATAAAAAGACAGCAATTTAAATAAAAACTCATTTTTCGGAAATTATCATTTTAAAGAGTATAACACTGTAGCTTGTATAGTGAATTAATATTTATCTAGTGTAATAACTATGATTTGTACATTGTTAAATAATAATATTGTCGCTGGGTTTCAAATAATATCATAATTATAAATATGAAAAAGCAAACTATTAAATATGATGTTTGTCAGGATTCTCCAATAAACTGATAGTAGTTATCATTATAATTTATACTTATCGCTTCAGTAAAAGAAAACAATGAGACAAGAACCAAAAATATCTAAACGACTATAATTAATTTTTTATGTAGCTAAATGTAATTACAAAACTTGTATTCAAGATAAATTTGCGTTTTTATATATATAGACTAAACCTAGTAAATAATATATAAATAAAATTTGTATTTTGCACCAAACTTACTACCTATTTATAATACAATACTGTTTATACATAAAATACAGAATATACATAAAAAATTTGTGTTTCGGTCTACCACCAAGCTTGTTTTAAAACACGATTTGATCATTTATCAAATTGCAGGTAATTCAACGCTGTTAGGTAAAGAGGATGGAAGAATCTACACCTGTCACACATGCACATGCTTAACCAAATTTTAGAACTCAACCCACTCTTAGCTTAATTAAGCTTGTGTTAGTTCAATTCTAAACATCATTTATTTTAATGAGAACATATTAAAAAAAATTTATAATACTTATATTTTATAAAATATATATTTTTAAATCTTAGCACTTTGGTAGTTTGCTAAATTGTGTCCAGCTCATTTTATCAAAGAACCGCTTTCAAAATTGTAACTGAAATGGGTTTGAACTGTGGAGGACTCAAAACGAGTTCTTTGATAAAATAAGATTGACACACTATGGCAAGTTTTAGAAATAGAGTATAATGTGTAGATCCGAGGAAACTTATTCAACTCAGGTATTTGAGGTTAGATGTACATAGGTTTTTGGTTCAGAATTATTTTCACGGTAAAAGTGCATACTAAATCTGTAATCAAGAGTGGTTGGAAAAAGAAGGTTGTTTATTTCCTAAGTAAAAATAAAAAATAACTTTTAAACTTTAAAACAAATTATTAACACATTAAACACTAACGATATTTTGCTGATATATTGTTCTACAAAGGTTTTATGCAGTATGTAGCACTAATATTGCAGGCGTTAATATTAACAATCTTTGTCTATGCGGCGTAAATGTCTATAATAGTATAGTTTCAGAACGTCTGGATTTTCGGCTATCCTGATCGGAACTCCGCAAAATTAAACCAGATAAACTGGACATTATTGTAATATACTTTCTTAACAAACAAAAGCTGAATATTATAAAAATTTTATAATAATTTATGTTTAAATATTTCTATATGACAAATGAATAAATTTTACATTTAGAACTGAACACCCACATATCAAACACTAAGGCACTAAAGCGCTATTGCATAGACAAGAGGAGAATCCTTACCTTCATCGTCACTCGAGTAGCTGTTGTATCGACTGACTGACGTAACAGACCGTCGGCCATCTTGTGACCGGCTACGGCCTGCGTCAGAGTGTTTGCGACGAGCTCTGGCATGATCCAACATGTCCTTGTCCCACCCATCGCGTCGCCACGCGTCTGGGTTGGAGTGTCCGTCCTTTGGTAAACTCCTTAACCTGCAATTTAGATTTAGAACTATTAAAATTTTGAAAATAGATACTATTTTTTAAGTATTTTGTGAGTTAATGGCTCAGTAGCAGTAATTAAGCCTACAAATGCCATCAACCTCTGCCTAAGCCGATCACCGTTTATTGTAGGTGGGCCGTACCCCCAATATACCACACATTTCCAAGTTAAATTGGGATTGCTCATGGTAGGGATTCAAACCTGTGCATTTTGCTTTGGCTTCAGTGCTTTCACTGCTTTGGCTATCATTGCTTTGGATTTCACTTTTCAGTGACACACCTCAGCCGACTACGTCAAGTACCACAGTCTGAAAAAACTATCAAGTGGATATAAAGCATACTCTAGCAGCAAATGGCAATCTCCATGAGTTAGTTCTAGCTAACAGGCCAACTGAACAGTGCGGCGACTTAAAAGGCACTACCTGCCTGTTGTTAGACCACCGCAAAAGCTACCTTAACGAGCTGTTGAGTTAAGGAAAATTGTATTTTATCTTTTTTTCTTTATACATTGATGCTGATCTTGAAGAACATGTAAATAAGGACTTGTGTCTACAACACCTTGTGAGTTACCGCATACCTCTGCTCGTGGGTCAGGCAGTATGGGTTGAGCTGGTTCTGTGCTGACCCCCGGTTGCTGGAGCCACTTGACTTGCGGGTCAGTGGAGACTGGAGCATTCGCTGCTTCCATTCCAGCAACCTCTTCATCGACTCCTCCCTCTGGAATACATTAAATATTAGAACAATGAGGTGACATGTTCTGTCTAAATGTGTACTGACTCAAGAAATCCTAACAGAGCTAGCTGTCAAATATGTGCCACTGGTTTTCATAGTTGGCAGAAAGAAAATTTACAATCAGTTTCATTCATAAATAATTTCCTAACAATTGAGAGCTGTAATCATGTGTCACGTAGTATATAAGATACACAAAACACTTACAGTGACTTCCCAAAGGATGCTCTAATCAACTGACTAAACAATAAATTGTCAGTATCGTTGTAACCATCAAGTATGATTGCTGTTGGGCAAGTTCGCTAAGGAGTCCTTGTGCATATGCAAATGAGGCTTAGAATCTGAGACAATTGGTTGTTGGGGGACAATTTTTGTATTTACTTCTCGGTGAAAATAGGTTAAATCATGGACATGTCAAAAGGGAATGTTTTAAGCTCCCCTAAACAGCTGTCCTAATATCCAAATTATATCACTAACGTCAACAACAACAAAATACAAAAACAAAATATTATCTCTTATTTATGATTTGTATTATTTTCCTTCCATCCCTGTACCAAATATATGCCAGGACTCCTACATTTCTCCTTTAGTGTGTTGGCTTTCCTCTTTTTGTGTTTTAAATTACTATGCCTTATATTACATGTCTATCTAAGTTGAAAAATCATAACTAAAATAAATTGACCTGTTGAGTTCTAATTCCAGGATCTCGATTGTCTGTGCTGTTTCTTCTACGGAACGCAGCCTGGTAGCTCTTATCCGAGCCGTCATCCTCTGTGCGGTCTTCGTTGGCGTGTCGGGGCAGGCGCGCTGAGGCCGAGCGTACAAACTGTCCGTTGGTACGATCGACATACTCGCTCCATCGTCGCTCCTGAGCATGAATAGCCTCCGAGTGCTGCCTCATCATCGCACTGCTTCACAAAAACATAAGAAGGTCAACTTTTTATTTTTGCATATATCAACGTTATTGGAATTTTTACCCCTCGAGCATGCGCTAAGTGCTTGTAACGCTCCGCTTGGAAACATCCCCAATATACAGAGTGTGCGTTCATCATATTACGCATTCATTTAGAAACACTTGCCGCTTGTTTTTGTATAATTTTTTTCAAAACCTGATCCGGATGATTCGGATCAGGAAAAACCAGACTTTACTGTACTTAAAGAACATTTTATGCTTTAGAAAACTTCGAAACAATTTTATAAAAGCTTGGACTGTCCTCCTAATATCATACAATATTTTTTTAATAAAAGATGTAAATAACTTACCTGGCCAATTCTCCATTCACGGGCCCATTGTAATAGCCAGGGGATGTGACTGGAATTTGTCTAACAGACGGTGTTGTCGCTCTGGAAGAATTTGAGGGGTTATGGAGCTGCGGAGACACGTAGGAGGCAGATTGTCGCATCTTCCTCGCGTAACTCTCTTCCGACCAATGCACCCCGTCGACATTAGACTCTGAGTGTACAATATCCAAACTAGACTTGGGCCTTCGAGGTTGCGTTGCTGTCCTTTGGTAATACATCTGATTGCCCGAATCACTGCTCTGAGGGGTGGGAGATTGGTAAGCTCTTCGAGCATCGTATTCTAAAAAGTCTGCACTGTGAGGTCTCGGAGGGAAACGCTTCCTTCCTTCCGAAGGCATGCTGTGTGACATCGCATCGTTCCTACGGTTCTGCCTATATTGCACCGGTCTGTTATTATACATCGTGTTTTGTTGAGCATACATAGAGTTCACAAGATCCGGATTTGTTTGGTACACATCTTCGTAATCTAAAGTCCGTGGTTTGGAAGAGATGACTTTCCCAGTCTGCGGTGTGGTCGAATTGGACCGGCCGTAGGTGTCTGGAGTGCGCCGTTCTTGAGGCTGGGTTGCACCAGGAGGCAACATGAGTGGTGGTCGGTGCGAGTGTTGCGCCGCGTAGTTGTAAGCTCGGTCACTCCTCACCGTGTACTCTTGCGGCTGCGCCATCTTGGATACCCTCCCGTCGTCTGACGCTCGTTCTGGAGATCGCTCGGGTGAGGAGGTGTCATTGTTCAACCTTCTTGGTTTTGGCGGTGCGTTAGCATACAGTGGCTGGTGGTAACCTACAAAATTTAAGAATTCACAATTTAATGTATTTTTTCATACTGCTGGGAAAACAAATAGTTAAAAACATGTCTTATCATTCTTATCTTATCAAAAATCAGCTGATGTTTAGATCATCAGTGATGAATAAATCTATTTCAGCTGTCTGTTCAAAATAGCAAGAAAAAGATGGATATGGTACAATTAATTTTAAGAACAAAGCTGTAAGGTAAACACTGTACTCGTACATGCTAAATTTTTAGTTTTTTAGCAGAATTGATCTTATTCAATCATTTAGTAGTAGACAAAAATATATACAATAGTGTCTTTTTCATCAATTACGCTCATTTTCTGCCTTGGTCATTCAACCTTGGATGAAAAAATCCTGGTAACAAAATATATTATATATTCCAATTCATATTTGATGATTTTTAATACTTCTCCTCTAAACAGCATGTTTTCTCAATTCAAAAATGGTATTTTAGTTCATGACAACTAGTTGTTGATCTAGTTTCTTTAGCGTTCTACACCATAATATATTTACATTAAAATATGACATATGATTGGTATATTGCCAATATACTTAATACCACCAAAAATCTAACGGCATGACACGCCCTTAATGGTTCTCTTACTATAGAAATTCTATATGTTTTCAACTTGATGAATTTATAATAAAGTATTTTCTAATGTAAACAGTGTCTCTTGATCCTTATTGTTTTCTTTTCTCTTGGGGTATTATACGCATGTTAGAACTTTGATATGCAGTATGGTATGTACACTCTAAGATTAGACATTCGTCGAGGTGCATGTAGGCTTAGGTCCTCCAAAACCGTACCGTTACCTTGCACTGGTGGCCGCCAGCTGTTGGTATCGGCAGGACTCTCGCTACTGGCCGTGCGGCCATGGCTGGGCCCGTTGTAGTGGCCGTGGAACCCGGAGTCACTGTCGTCTGCACTGGCTGATTGCTGGTGGGAGGAGTGTGGCTTATGGTTCTCCCAGCTGGAACATAAGAATTATTTTAGCAACAATAATACTAGAACTAAAAATTGAATTTGGACTTAGATGGCTTATTCACACACTAGAGAGATAATGACAACAATGATAGTGAATTAAGATATTGCTCGACCATTTTTTGGGCTGTGGGAGGGCTAAAATAATACAGCAAAGATTGGCAGCCTTCCCTCATTAGATTAAAAGGTTATAATTGGGATTTTAAATTTAAACTCAGTAACCTTTTACCCCAGCAGGCTGTTCGGATAAGCTGGACTTTCGGATTACCGGAGTTTTGATTACCGGGACTCTGGTGTATGTAATAGTATACAACAGTGTCATTGATGTATGATTACTCTTTGTTGTATGGATAACATAGTTTAGGTTATTTTCATATGATGTCTGTTTCGAAGTTACTAAAAGTAGAAATTGTTATGTTTGTTTACTGTTTACGAATTATTCTTTTGTTTTTGGCGATTTTCCAAAAGTTGCATTTTTTAGAACATATGTTCCTTTTTCTCAACAATCTCTAAAAGTATGTTCTTCAATTTCTTTTGCTTGTAGGTATGACTAAGAAACATAGCTGCAATACAAATTTAGTTAAAAATACAAAACGGAAAAAATAAAAAAATTTTAAATTTTTTTCCCCCAAAATTTGAAATAGCTTTCTAACAAAAAATTATGGTAAATCTAATAAATGCCCAAAGTTGAATTTGACAGGTTCCATATTTGTTTTACAGACTGATATTTCAAATAAAAAAACTGAAGTAAGCTATCTATTACTTTTTGATAAAAAGAAACATAAGTAAGCTATGATGTAAAGAGATAGGGGAGATAGGGCTCACTTAGTTTAAGAGTACATTCAAAATCTCCACAACTCCTCCAGTAGATGCTAGAGATTACAGCTACAGCGCACCTGGTGTTGTTATCCTGCAGAATGGACGCTAGGCTGAGAGCGTTCATCCACTTGGCCATCAGAGGCTGGGAGTCCGCAGCGAAGTAGTACGTCCGCATATTGGCGTGCTCAGCCTTGAAGGCGAACTTGCGGTAAACCTTGTCGTCCGCCCCACACGGAGAGATCTTGTACGACGGCAACAGGATAGAACCCAGCAGCTTCTCTTCTTCTGATGCTGAAAAGAATAGGAAATGAGAAAACTAAACACAAACAATGGTATTTAAATGTTTAAACATAGTTTCCTTATAATTTTAAATTCAATAGTTCGATGATCTTTATATTTGAAGCTGGGAAAACTTACAGGCTGAATCCAGCTGACTTTGAACATTGATCCTGGCAAATGAAAGCCGGTTTTTGTCAATAACAAAATTACATAATATCATTTATTCATTTACATTTCAAATAATGTCATCAAAAAAATACTACTCCATTAAAATAGCAAATAGGAATGATCCTATTCTAGAACTAGAACATCTATTAAGTATGCCTCTCTCAATGAATAGAATCCAAATCATACAGATAAACAACTTAGACATCAGTTATACAGATAGTTTTAAATATTTAGGAGTAGCCATAAATAATAGACGAACAGATTATGAAGAGATATTAACTAAGTTGTCAAATGCTAATGCTAGGAGCCTGCAAGAAGATAATCTCATCTAAAATATTGTCCCACAGAACCAAGATACATAAGACCATAATTCAACCAGTACTATTATATGGAAGTGAGACGTCGGTATAGTCCAGGAGAAGTGAAAAAAGACTCATGATTTTTGAGAACAAAGTTTTAAGAAAAATATTTGGACCAGTGCTAGAGGAAGAAATATGGAGAATAAGGAAAAATAGAGAATTGAGATTATTGGACGCCGACGTGGACAACATCACGGTAATTAAAGCAAGAAGGTTAAGCTGGATTGGACATGTAATAAAAGGAAAGCAGATTGTATGAAGTATGGGGAGCATCCATTGGGAAGTCCAAAATTACGATGACGGATTAAGTCATTAAAGACATTAGGACCTTGGGTGCAGACATCAACTTGCCGAAGGACAGAATAGAGTGGAAGAGGCTGGTCTATGAGGCTAAGAATCAATTGAGATTTGTGGAGCCTCGGCAATTTCTTTAGTTTAGCAAATCTTATACTCCAAAAGAATTCTACATTAAATTGTATTCATGGCCTTGGATATTTCTGTTTAAAAATTTTGATGAGTTTTTGTTTATAACTAACATTAAATTCTAAAAGTACAGTTTATCTCTTTCACATGATTATGGTGACATAGGGGATTTTTTCTCTGAATACCCTATAAGATTTTATGATAATAAAGATTATGTGTATTTGTTAAACTTCTATAGAAGTGAAATGATGATGAAGAAATGAAAATGATGAATGAAGTGATGATGTTGAGTCAGAGAATGTCGTGACCGCAACGTTTGTTCGTACACCTCTGATCTCCTGAGAGGGCATCACATATTCAGAGCTAATCAAACTTGGTGCTTGCATGGCGAAGGCAGGTTAATTACTTTGGACAGGGTTCGTTTGAAACCAAAAGCACCATTGTACACCTACTACCTACCTTACTATTTTCTACCTGGGTATCTTTATAGAATTTTACATTGAATAGATATTTGTATAAAAGAACCTTTACTGTTGACCAAAATTTGAAACAGAGTCTGATCTAACCTATTTCCCACAAGGAAGTAAATACTGTACCGTTTTATTATATGACTGATCTTATCTCACACCAGAAGTAAATATTTGTAAAAGTATTTGAAACAATCCTTTCTGAATGCTAAATACAGTATTATATGTAGTTATTCTATAAATACCCCCGTCGCAGCAGACCTGCGTACTCAGCGAATTTCCAAATCAATAATTTAATATATGACAAGTTTTATAAAAATATGTCCATAAACATTAGAATTATTTGCCTATTCTCCATAAGATTAACATAGGAAAGAGTGTGCAGGTTAGCTGCTGTGAGGAACACTGAAAGAAGTCATTTCTACCATGAATAATTTTTATCTTAACATTTATACCAACTTTCATCAACATCTGTCCATAAAAAAAGGAGTTTGCCTATTCCCTATATGATTAATATGGGAAAAGAGTATGCAGGTTTGCTGCCATGATAAACACATAAACTATGATTTTTAAGCATAA
The DNA here is from genome assembly GCA_023375725.1 of Nephotettix cincticeps. NCBI lineage: Eukaryota > Metazoa > Arthropoda > Insecta > Hemiptera > Cicadellidae > Nephotettix > Nephotettix cincticeps. The sequence goes on along the minus strand of CM041789.1, from coordinate 18,788,151 downwards.
ATGGATAGATCTCAACCACATGAAGCTAAATATCAAGTTTTATCCAATAATATTGATTAATAAGGGAAATATTAATTTTTCTTTATCCTCCATAACATTAACATTGGAGCCCCACAATACAACATACTGTGTTTAGATTTTTTAATATCTCGGTATCCGCTGGAGATAGAGAAAAACTTTAAGAAGCTTAAACGTGTAGTTTTTTAAGCTGATCCCAATGGTGAAATATAAAATTATAAATATTTAAAAATTACATGTGAAAAACGCAAAAAACCTGATTTTGGGGTACAAAAACCCCACCCCCCAAACTACCTGTTTCCATTGACCGATATGTCTGGTTTACGAACTCGTCCGAGCACTTGTAGGAATACACGTCTCTACCAAATTTGGTCTCGTTCGGACCATTTTTACGAGAGTTATCGTGCTAACAGACACACACATATATATATAAATTTTAACGACTATTGTTTTTGGACTCTGGGCACCTAAAGACGAAAAAATAACATGGTCTTGGGCTTAAGTCTTACCATGAGACCTACGGTAATAGCTTCTTCTCTATGGGAAATTCGCTAATAAAGAGCATAAAATTTGTTAGTTGTAATCGATAGCTATAAAAAATTGACTTTTTTAAGATTATTTGCAGGATAGTTTTTTTTATTTGCCAAAATTTACGTATTGTATAAAAAAATGTGTACCTTTGAGTAATGTCAGTTATGTTTATAAACAATTCAATTGTCGTTTTCCAAAAAAACTGTGTTTTTTAACAAATAACAAATTAAAAAAAACACATGATCCATCTCTCTCATTAAAAATGAGAGTGTAAGTGTAGTTAGTGAGTAGTAGTTTTTTACTTAAGTTAAAAATAAACAATCCCTGAGTTAAAGTCTTTAAAAATATCTACCGGTATTAGAAATGTAATGTAATGCCCCAAAGAATTTACAGATTTGTAACTTTAATATTTTTGAGAAAATATCTGAAGAAGGTCTCTCTCTCAACATACTTATCATACATTTTGATTTTGACATCAAGCAGTTGTGTCATGGGTTTCAAAATAAATTTTTGTACAACTCATTTTAATAGTGATGGTGAACAGTAAAGATAATTTGCCAAATAATACTTACTTTTGTAGTAGAAGAGACAGTACTCGGACAGGACGAACCACCGCTTCTTCCAGAGCATGAGGCCCTCGCTCCCCTGCTTGTACAGCCAGCCCTGCAGCGTCACAGGCGCAGACAACGGCCGCTTGATGATGGGCGACTTGAGCTGTCCGCTGCTGCGACTCCCATACCCCTGGACACAACAACTCACTTAGCCAGGCTGTCAGACTAGGGATAGGATGTCGTAGCAAAGGTGGCAAAGCACTGGGACCATAGTTGATCTATTGTACAGCCACAGGATATAAAGAATTTAAGAGGATCTGTAAGGCAGATTAGTTAGTTGAATGTCGAACCACCCAGGTAGGTATTTTAAACCAAGTATGAATGAGAAATGAGTGTGAGACAATTGTGGTGCGATCTTGCAGTCTTTTTACTGACTAAGGCTGACATGTTCCTTAGACAAAATTGTTAATTAATAGCCGAAGAGTCAATGGCATACCTATAGTTTAACGTGGAGCCCGAACCACTGCCTCTGAATTACGAACTGGTCTAATTATGAGGATAGTATTTGCGGAAGGACTTAATATTCAATAGTGCAGACGTTAATCCTCACCAGGGAATAACCATCCTAAGACATCCTAGGACAGGACACCTCAAGAGCAAGACCAGGAAACATATTTATACCAGGATATCCCTTTTAAGTGTAGAAAGTGACCAAAGGACACACCACTCCCCTGGAAGTCGGGTAGCCAGGAGTTAGCTGTCAGGAAAGACAAGTTGGGATTGAGGTGATAGGGATGCCCAACATAGTGGATAGGAAAGGGTTTTCCAATATTTTTACTAGTTTTTAATGTAACCAGTTTCAATCCCTTTAGTTGCATAAACCAATTAGAGATCCAATTAGGGAGAATTGAATTTTGTTGAAGCTGCACCATTTATCACAATAAACTGTTTTAAATAGTGGCTCCATGTATTTTGGGTATAATGAAAATACATTTCGCGAAGTTAATTAGTTTTGAAACTTTGTAGTAGTGTTTGCAGTGTAAAGGAAACTATGCCATTGACCAGCCTGAGGTGACGTGTGTTATCTGACAGTTGACAACCATTGGATTTGAAACAGGACCCTTGAGCTTCTATTTATGCTCCAATCAAAACTTAATTCAATGGCATAAAGATTTAACTCAAAACAAGGTGAGACTTGCAGAACTGCATATTGTTAAGAATTTTTGGAGAGTCAAACGATAAAGATTTTTTCACTCTTGGAAACTTACTTGGAAAATAACTTACTCACTTTGCCTACGTTTACAGTCAAGATTAGATTATTGAAATGGCAACCTACCGAGTTGGGTATTTTAAGCCAAGTATGAATAAGAAATGAGTGTAGGATGATTGTGGCGCGATCTTGTAGTTTTGTTAGTGACTAAAGCTGACATGTTCCATAGAGAGTACTGTTAATTAATAGCCCATCAGCCGATGGCAACTAAGGGGCTTACAGTTTAACGTGGAATCCGAACCATGGTCTTTGTGGATTAACGTCGTATTCAATAGTGCGGAAGTTAATTCAGACAAGAGAACACTACATCCACCGACCATCGCTTACACCTATCCACAATTCGTGACCTCCAAGTAGCTGAATTGCAGGACGTTGCCACCGTCCCAGTCAATGGATATTAAAATGATTTTATAATTATCCTTATCCTTCCTAAAGATATTTGAAACTCAGAAAGATAGTTGTATGAGGCAAATAAAAATGCCAATAACAATTCAGGATGTTGCTCAACATCACCTTATACTCATTTCTCATTGACACTTGGCTTAAAATACCTGGGTAGGTCATAATTTCAGTTAAAAGTATTGAATTATTATCATTTGAGATTTTATTTATTTGTTAATTAAATTGCAAAACACTACTCTTATTATACTGTATCGAAGGTTAATGTGATATTTTTCCAACACCTTCAATAAACGAGAGAAAGACAGGTTATAAACTCTCAGTAATTGAAGTGGAAAGTTTCATATAGCTGTTTTATGTCTGTCTGGGAAGACGATAAAATACTATAGTGTGAGGAAAGGGACTAAAGAAATCCCCTCACTTTATTTTCTCGCTTGCAGACAGTGGTTTATGTATAAAAGAAATTTTTGTCCAAGTTTTGACAAAAATCCCTAACAACTACAGGCGATTGCGATGACCTTGAGGTGAAGGGGTTTCTTGAACCCTTGTCACACGTGAACAGTACTTTAATTTTTGTGTTCTGGTGTTGTCTACCTTTGTATTCTTTTAAAGTTTTTTTTAAACTGATTTAAACATTTTTGTTTTCAGATTATATACCAATCTTGTCTAGTTCTAGGTTACAGTTCACCTGGAACGAGATCAAGAAACTCCTCAGATTTGAAGTGATTACCCAATAAGTAACATTAAAAATTGAATGTTTAAAGTTACAGATATTAATTATATCATGTTGTCATTCATACTATCTATGATGCACAACACATAAACTATATTGTTAACAACAAATAACCAAAACAACTCGCCTCCGAGCTAACGGGGCGACACCAATAGCGTGGGCTCCGAACAAGAGTTGTGCAAGACTAAAATGGCATTAAATGACATTCTTTTGAGTAATATTCAATTTTTAATGTAAATTATTGGGTAATCACTTGTAAACGGGAGGAGTTTCTCCATCTCCAGGGACGTTGTGTAGTTAAAAACACAGATGTGTTTGGGAGATACAATAAGATATTGAATACTTCATTTTAATAATCGAAATGTAAAATGTCCGCAATAACAATCTAAATAACATAAACACACCAATAATGAGTTTGAAATATAGAATAACTTGTAACTTATAGATCAAGCTGGTTGTACCACTTCATTACCAAATCCACTTTCCCAAATGGTTCGGATTCCACGTTAAACTGTAGGTCCCTTAGTTGCCATCGGCTGTTGGGCTATTAATTAACAGTACTGTCTAAGGAACATGTCAGCCTTGGTCAGTAACAAGACTACAAGATCGTGCCACAATCATCCTACACTCATTTCTCATTCATACTTGGCTTAAAATACCTACCTCGGTAGGTTGCCATTTCAATAATCTAATCTTGACTGTTAACGTAGGCAAAGTTAATGAGTGAGTTATTCAGAGTGAAAGAATCTTTACTATTGATCTTTACTATAATCCACACTATTGAATACTCCGTTAATCCACAAAGACCATGCTCATAACATTCAATTCAGTGGTTCGCATTCCACGTGCATTCCATTAAACTGCTCCCCCAGATCGTATTCTTTGTCGTAGTAATATATAGTACAGTAAATGAAGAACAAATCTTCAATATCAAAAGATCGCGCCATACAAGATTTAATAATACAAAAACTTATTAATGATTAATAAAAATCAATAAGTTAATTGAGAATTATAACATAGCTACAAAAATATATCTCATATTTCTAAAAAACTATAACTGAAACAATTAATAGCTTAATGTATATTAAACACTTAATCATTATTTAACAGTATTTAAGACATATTTGCTTCAGAACACAAGTAGACAACAACTTATAACAATCAAATTTTGTAAATATTTCAGATGATGACAAACTACTATCAACTTCAAAATTTTACTTATTTTGTTTTAATATATTAATATAAAATGAATACATAAAAATTTAGAATTTACTTTTTTTATAATATGTTTTTTAAGTTAATATAAAAAAAATAGATATAACATATTCTTTTTATAATTAATTTTGAAAACCAGTATAGAATAATATTTGAAAGAAAATTTTATATTTATATTTTGGATTTTTTAATAACAACTTAAATAAAGAATCTTGATTTGTTTAAGTATAAAATCAAGAAAAATTTTTACTTATTTATTTCTTTTATGTAAAATTTTTATCAATACATTATGATAAGATGTTGATAGATTTGTTACTTTATTTAATATTTTATAATAGTTATTATCAAATATTTTTCATTATTTTAAACATTTTTGTAACAAAAATTTTTTTTTTGAATCGAATAATTGAAATAATCATTTTTTTAATACATGATTAGATAACAAGCAAACAATGCAGATTTTTTTAAATTAAAATTCTTAATTTGTAGTTGTAAAAATTTTTCTTTTAAATCTAAGACATATACATATTTTAAACCAAAGAATTTTAATAGTTATTATCAAATAATTTTACTCATTATTTTTCAAACAAACATAAACCTAACACAAAAATGCAGTATTGTATGTTTAATAAGTATGTAGATAAGTAGGTAAATAACATGTTAATAGCATAAACCAACCATCAGAAAAAACTTAGTTCAAATGACATTTTTTTAATTGGCGTAAATGATGTTGAAGCAGCCACATTTCCCAAATTATTCATAATTGTATATTTTTTAAAGCGATGTTTTTTAAATTGTAGAAATATATTTTAACAATGACGTCATGTAGTCGCGAGAATAAGAACTCCCGTTGCCTAGCAACCGGGGCATTATCTTTACTTTAAACAGCTTTAACTTCCATAAAATATTGTAAATATTGTAGCTCTTTCATCCTCAAGTAACTCTTTTGCTTCCAGAATAAAAAGAAGGAAATCTGGTTGAACGTGGCGATGAAATTAATGGCAGTTTTCAGTCCAAACGACTGATTAAATTATGATCATTCTGAAGTGTTAGGTAAATTTAAAGGTTTTTTAACTAATAGTTGAAACCCGCCAACAAATCACCGTTAATTTACAAATCTATGCAAACAAATTTGATTAATTATACAAAATTTCACAACATTTCTGTATCTGGAATCTGATATCGTCCTCAGGTGCGGTGGAACCTACGCCAAGAACAAGGAATAAAGAAGGAACAAGATTAGTGCATCATCCAGAATAAACCAATATAAAGCTGAAGCGTGTTATAACAGTTAACCCTATAAGTGGTAAAGTCGTAATTCATGTCGCAATTTGCAAATTCAATATGTAGTGGCAGGTGGAGGCATCTGTCGTCAATTTAGTGAACTTATCACCTTTGTGACCGTGTTGTCATCTGGGGGTAAGCAACCGAACCTGCTCACGCAGTTCACTAAACTGCCACTGGGCATGTCTTATAGCCAAGTAAGCACTTTCTACTCTATGCACTGGTGGCGAACCGGTTAGAGCGCTACGCTGACGAGTGTAACGTTCTAGCCATTCGGAAGTGGTAGGATTTGAATCCCGACCTTGAGCAATCCCAGTTTGGTTTGCAATACTTAATATTTCAAGAGGATATTGGTAATTATTTTTATGTCACAGTTAAAAGTAAAAAGCTTACCACTTCTAGAATTAAAAGCTTTGTTTTAGATATTTTTTACTGATTCAAACATTTTTATTTTCAGCTTTATATCGGTTTAGTCCACATTATACACTAATCTTGTCTTGTTCTAAGTTCCAGGTATCCCCAGGACGGGATCGGATAGCGGATCCCGGAATTCATTAGACGTTTTACAAATTGTGATGTAAAATAACCGTAATCACAGCTTAAAGCACTCATCAACAAAGGAATTTAATCAAAGCACGTTGAGAAAAGAAAAAGAGGAATGAATTCTGGTGGCTGCACGACATTAAGGTTTAGCGTAACTCCCATACAAATGTGGCTTTACTGTGGACACAGTTGTGACGTGTCGGCAGAGGGGGTTAGGGTGGAATCCCCCCTCCCTCTAACAAGTGACAATTTTTCCGCTCGATTACTCGAGTCTTGTCGATTTGAATAGCGTTTGAATCCGTTCCACTGCGACCAGTTCCGTGTTCAGCATTCCTCGTCCACGATTTAAAGCACACATTCTCACATTCCTATCCACAGTTCTATAATTCAGTTCCAAGTTTCCATAACGTGTTTTAATTTACACTTTCGAATTCATTTGTTAATTGAAACGACAAAATTCAATTTAATACAAACAATAGTTCCACCGTTATTCCATAATTCAGTTCCAAGATTTCATAATTATGTGTTTAGAAAAACTTTCAAATTTAATTTGTACTTTTCACGACTGTGTAAATTCTAAACGAATAAAATAATAGTTTTACAATTTTCATAACATAATTTTCAGAAAGTATTAGTTAATCTTTAGTAAGACTTGGATAAAAAGTACTAGGTTTATGTGGAAATTCTTAACAGTTTAGTTTAGAATTTAGCTTAATTTAAACATCGGTTTTGAAAAAAAGGTTATTTACAACGGTAGATCAATTAATGAAAAATAATAATGATATACTGTAATATGGTTTATTTTTAACTAGCAGGAAGACCGTCCTTTGTACGGATTGCGTGACCCAGTGTTAAGAAGTGAGACACGTTTTGTAATATTACTAACCTGAAATCATAAAAAAAAATAAAAAAATATTTTAAATTAGAATTAATTATAAAATACAATTCTTTATTAGTTAATATAACATTAAAATGTAGTCTAATTTTGAAATAGTTTTAAAATCAATGATCAATTTAATCAAACTAATATCGATTTTAATTTGACAGCTGGGGTTTTAATAGTTCTCAATCACTTTAATAAACCACGTGTTCAGTAAAATTAGAAATAAATGTTACTTATGTTGCTCTGAACTAAGATTTTGAAAGCTCATTTTTTATTTTAATGAGGCGTGGGTCAGTAGCAAACAAAAACCTTCTTCAAAAGGCAAGAAAGAAATAAGTTTCATTATTGTGAGCGCTTTCGTTTTCACGTAGAAGACGAACGCAAATGTCCCATTTAGCTTTGCAGAAAGAAAGACAGAAACTAATATCAGACGTTTTTGCGTTTTTGAGGGCATATAACATGAAAATAACCAAAAACATCACTATTCCAAGCTAAATACAGCCAAACTCTAATTTTTTTTACATATGTGATCGTTGTCAATGATCGTTGTCGTTGTATATGTATTGTTATGTTACGTCATTTTGTGATGTTATTTATGCTGTGTCTTACGTTGTTATGTTTTGAAATGACATCATGATAATGTTGTTTAGACCAAGGGCTTTCTTATCTTGGACAAACAAAATAAGATGTACTGTGAGCAAATTCAGTAAATTTCACGAATAGTGAATTTATGTCTTCATTTTTAATTCAGAAACAACATCATGAGAAAATCAGACAAATTTTATAAACTAATACAAGACTCATTGATGTAGTTAATCTCTATGTATAAAGTGGCTGTATGTAACTTGACAAATAACTCATCCAAAAAAATTTCGAAAACTCCATAAGTTTAAAACGCCATTTCTAATGTTAACCTTATGGGGAATAAGTTTGTTTGCAAATTTTCTACAGTCAAAACATTTTATTTCTTAAGCTACAGCTGTTTGGTTTACCTTCCATTAGCTATGCGTTACCATCCAATTCCATCTGAATAATTAATAATTAATGTAAAACTATGAAGTAAATATGTGCGGTACAAAATTAACAGCTTTATTCACTACGTTAATAGTTTACAGTTTTTGGATTACAAATTTATATTTTTTATTTTCTTTCTGATTAAGTCTCGTGTTTATATGTTGGCCAAATTATTGTATATATTTACTATAAAAGCCGTATTATACTTAGTTTTGGTTTGGGTTTAGGTTGGATTAGAAAATTGTTAATCAATGCATTCAGATTTATTTGTTTTGTGGGAATGTTATTAACATGTCTTATAGTTTCAGTATTGTTATTAACTATGCCGTGACCAAGAATATCTAATCTTTCACAACGAAGTCGTAATGCTATTCAATTTCAGAACAGCTAACATTCCGGTCCAGCTAGAAATTCATAAAATACAATTTCCTCACAAAAATACATACTGTGTCATCGTACGGAAATTAAGTGAACAGTAAAATAGGGAATAGTTCTGCAGTGGTTTATAATTCTTTATACCATGATTTCCAAACCGGACGTGGATGAATAATGACAAGGTATTGTCCAAGGTGTTATCAACCGACTCACTGAATTTCCCTGGCAATTCATATTCCACCATTGCTACGGGTACGTGTGGAGTGCTCCCAAGGTTGGAAATGAACAAGGTACATTCATCGCCTTGGAATGTATTTCCCTTGGGATGACGATCAACCTGGAATGATAGAACCACCCGCCACTCCACTCATACAAATATTGTTGCTAACGTGTATTTTACTCTCCATTACCTTTATGAAATGCCTACCAATCCGGGTAGTTTTAACGAGGTGTGTCCTGTAATCCGGCTAATTGGAGGTCACGGATTGTGAGCGGTGGTCGGTAGATGTGTTATTCTCTGGTGTGGACTAACGTCCGCACTATTGAGTACTACGTGAATTCGGAAATGCCATTTTAAATTAGTATTGACGTGGATATGTCTGCTCAGGAGTGTACTGACAATCCGCCGGGCCTAAATTTTAAACGGTGACGTTATTTTTATTGGCTCCAAATGGTTACAATCACAGCTGATAGAGGAAATAAAAAAAATCACTTTAGACATATCCATATGATCTAATCTATTTCTTAGAGGGAGATAAAATATGATCATTTTACGAAAAGAAATTGCCTTCGCTTTTATTCAAATCAAATAAAAATTCCTTAATGTAGAATTTGTAGGACACCGATAAGCAATAAGCAATACGCAACACACAATTACATATGGGCGTCACTTGATTTTGTGTCACCGAATTTTACTTGATATTACGAATAGGTGGCTGAGGGTTTTGTACGACGCCTGAGACGGTATATATAAAACTACAAAGATGCGGCTCTGTCGTCTAAGAGACCAAGGTTCTAGACCTGAAGTTCTAGACCCCAAACGACACCAGAAATTTACTATTCGGCTATGGTGCGAATCACTACGTAAAAGATATTTTTGACTTAATCAATCTTAATGTGGTGAGAGTTACCTTCTTGAGAGAGGCCATGGTGAAGGTGGCCGGGCTGGCGAGGGGGGCGGTCACCGGGGGCTCCAGCCTGCGAACAACAACACAGACATCAGACATCAACAACACTGACATCTTAATATGCTACAAGCACTCTTAAACTACATGTTACTATCTGGAGGACTGGGAGACACCAGAAAAGTCAGATAAGCTCTCCTGTAGGATATCGCACACATCAGAAATACTGGGATTGACTGGGACCGTGGCTTGTGTAATCCAGCTACTTGGAGATCACGAATTGTGGATAGTTGTGAGCGATGTTCGGTAAATGTAGTTTTCTCTTGTGTTGATTAACGTCCGCACTAATGAATACTACGTTAATCAGCAAAGACAATTGCGTAAATAAGAGACAGTGGTTTGTATTCCACGTTAAACTGTAGGTCCCTAAGATATGCCATTGACTGTTGGGCTATTAATAAACAGACCTGTGTTAGGAACATCTTAGACTTAGTCAGTAACAAGACTTCAAGATCGCGCCACAATCATCCTACACTCATTTCTCATTCATACTTGGCTTAAAATACTGACCTGGGTAGATCAACGTTTCAGTGAAAATAATAAAAGTAGCTTATCAGTATAAGTTATAAATTACTCGTCAAACTATTTAGTTAGGAAGAAACAAACTTCTTACAATTTATTAATAACTACAACATCGGTGTCTTTTTTAACGTGATTGACGTTACGAACTTGTGAAAAATGTATAGGTTGGAACTAGTTACTTGTATTAAAAACCTTTTAATTGAACTTGCGTAAGGAAAAATATATGGATGGTAGAATACTGGAGCTATTGGTTTTCTAAATAAACAGATTCCAAAGTTGGTTCGGTTCTCCATAACCGATAAGCCGTTATTGTCATCATAAACTGAGAAATATCGTTTTATCTCTGGTTTATTTTACCGTCTGTGACGACCCCTCTAGAACGGGGTCGAGTAAACATAAGCTGTGTTTATTGTAATTCAGTTATCACAGCCACAAATATTTTATCTCAACGTAAGAGTTGTTAGTTTGTTGTGAAACTAAATAAACGGTATCAGTGGACTGACACATACTTTCTCCCTTAAGTAAATTAAAAAAGAATATCTGGATTAAAACTATCATATACTTCAAAGTTTATCTAAATTTCATTTAATAATTTTTTGTTTAAAAAATAATCATCCCATTTCTGAAAATAAAAACAAGAGAGACAAGTTAAATTAATTGTTCGAAATGTATGGGAGAACCCCAACCACAAACGTTTGGTTTGTTCCAAAACAAAAAAAATGTTTGTTGGAAAACGTCGCACGTTTTCCACGTGCTGTTTGGTAAGCACCAAGCTTTTTTGAGTTGGTTTTGTTGGGTGATTCGCTTCATACAAAGTTTCATGTAAAACGGTTGCAAAATATGGAATAAATTGATTTTTTATATTCTCCATAAGAATAACAGAAAACGTACTGCGTTTATCATGGACAGTAAATTTAACTTTTATGTGGAACCGTTAGTCGTAGACAAATAATTCAAAATACTAATTTGTTTATTTTTAAGCTGGTTTTAATGGTACGCTAAGGGTTTTGTTCGACGCCTGAGACGGTATATATAAAACTACAAAGATGCGGCTCTGTCGTCTAAGAGACCAAGGTTCTAGACCTGAAGTTCTAGACCCCAAACGACACCAGAAATTTACTATTCGGCTATGGTGCGAATCACTACGTAAAAGATATTTTTGACTTAATCAATCTTAATGTGGTGAGAGTTACCTTCTTGAGAGAGGCCATGGTGAAGGTGGCCGGGCTGGCGAGGGGGGCGGTCACCGGGGGCTCCAGCCTGCGAACAACAACACAGACATCAGACATCAACAACACTGACATCTTAACAAGCTACAAACACTCTTAAACTACATGTTACTATCTGGAGGACTGGGAGACACCAGAAAAGTCAGAAAAGCTCTCCTGTAGGATATCGCACACACCGGAAATACTGGGATTGACTGGGACCGTGGCTTGTGTAATCCAGCTACTTGGAGGTCACGAATTGTGGATTGTTGTGAGCGATGTTCGGTAAATTTAGTGTTCTCTTATGTTGATTAACGTCCGCACTAATGAATACTACGTTAATCAGCAAAGAAAATTTCGTAAATCAGAGACAGTGGTTTGGATTCCACGTTAAACTGTAGGTCCCTAAGATATGTCATTGACTGTTGGGCTATTAATAAACAGACCTGTGTTAGGAACATCTTAGACTTAGTCAGTAACAAGACTTCAAGATCGCGCCACAATCATCCTACACTCATTTCTCATTCATACTTGGCTTAAAATACAGACCTGGGTAGATCAACGTTTCAGTGAAAATAATAAAAATAGCTTATCAGTATAAGTTATAAATTACTCGTCAAACTATTTAGTTCGGAAGAAACAAACTTCTTACAATTTATTAATAACTACAACATCGGTGTCTTTTTGAACGTGATTGACGTTACAAACTTGTGAAAAATGTATAGGTTGGAACTAGTTACTTGTATTAAAAACCTTTTAATTGAACTTGCAGGATAAATATCTGGATGGTGGAATACTGGAGCCATTGGTTTTCTAAATAAACAGATCCCAAAGTTGGTTCGGTTCTCCATAACCGATAAGCCGTTATTGTCATCATAAACTGAGAAATATCGTTTTATCTCTGGTTTATTTTACCGTCTGTGACGACCTCTCTAGAACGGGGTCGAGTAAACATAAGCTGTATTTATTGTAATTCTGTTATCACAGCCAGAAATATTTTATCTCGACGTAAATGTTGTTAGGTTGTTGTTGCGAAACTAAAATAAACGGTATCAGTGGACTGACACATACTTTCTCCCTTAAGTAAATTAAAAAAGAATATCTGGAATAAAACTATCATATACTTCAAAGTTTATTTGAATATCATTTAATAATTTTTTGTTTAAAAAATAATCATCACATTTCTGAAAAATAAAAACAAGAGAGAAAAGTTAAATTAATTGTTCGAAATGTATGAGGGAACCCCAACCACAAACGTTTGGTTTGTTCCAAAACAAAAAAAAAGTTTGTTGGAAAACGTCGCACGTTTTCCACGTGCTGTTTGGTAAGAAACCAAGCTTTTTTGAGTTGGTTTTGTTGGGTGATTCGACCTTTACGCTTCATACAAAGTTTGGAAGGAAAACGGTTGCAAAATAAGGAATAAATTGATTTTTTATATTCTCCATAAGAATAACATTGGGCGCTTACAGAAAACGTACTGCGTTTATCATGGACAGTAAATTAAACTTTTCTCTGGAACCGTTAGTCGTAGACAAATAATTCAAAATACTAATTTGTTTATTTTTAAGCTGGTTTTAATGGTACCAGTCAAGTTTTACTTTACTTTTATTGGTTTCGCTGAAAATTTAAAAATTTAATGTTTTGACATTTAAAAAGCCCTTAGTTGACGGTTCAAAAAACCGTCATTTTTACAGACATGCGGGTGGTGTCAAATTATTTAGTATTATGTACACTAAAAACTACCAAATTTTAATGGAAATTGTTAGAGCCGTTTTTGAGAAATATAGATTTTTCACGTTTTTAAGGGTTTTAGGGGCGAACTACCCTTAAAAACCAAGAATTCAAAAAAACGAAAAAAACATCTGGAGATACCGTGAATATAGATGCCAAAATTCATCTAAAACGGACCTACGGGGTAGGCTGTGGCTCTGTACACATCCAGACACACACACACAAACATGGACGGACAGACATCTCGTAGAAACTCATTTTTTTGGATTCAGGGGACCCCAAAATGGATATATTCACTCTCAACTCAATTTCGAAAATTTTTACGAAAACAATACTTTCTCCATATACTATGTATAAGGGGAGAAAGTAAAAAGGGTACCAGGAGTTTTTGGCATGGGATATTTATGTCTTAGCTCTGGGGGAGGAGTTAAAATTTTCGATACGCAAAAAGTGTAACAGAAGCCAACACATATGGTTATGAGAACAGCTGTTTAAAGGAACTGAAAGCATTCTCTTCAGACCATATATTCATTCTTCATATACATGATCTCAGCTATTTCCCACGTGGAAGTAAATATATTTTTTGGGGGAAATATTCCTAATTAACCATAAATACTGTATTTTAAAATATATAACTATATAGCTTTTTCAATTGTAATATCATGAAGATCGAGTACCTACACCTTTTTGACATTTTGTCTTAGCTCTGGGGAGGGGGGTGTTGGCAATTTGCGAGACCAAAATTTGAATAGATTGGTTATAAGAATAGGTGTTTAGATTTACTGAAAACATTCCCTTTACACATATCAATGATCTAACCTATTTCCTACAGGGAAGTAAAGAAAACATTTTTATAAGTACATTTCCGATAAGTACAATGTTAAACTAAAAAAATGTGATGTTATTCAGTACCGAAAACATTGTACTCGGTATTTTTTAAAGGGCACGTCTTACAATTTTCTGATAAATTTTCTTATTTCTGTTGCATACAGTACAATTTATAATAAAAAATTAATTTTAAAAAAAACATGTTTTTATGATTACATTTTTTTAAGGGCACTTTTCGTGATACAATGTAAAAAGGTATGTACATATATAAAAAATATTTATATAAAAAAATGGTCTGTGGTAGAAAAAAAAAAGTTAGGTAATAAATAATTCGCTAAAACTTCTTACAACTCATTAATAACTACAAAATTGGTGTAAGTCGTTTCTCTTAATTTTTGAAATTCGTTAAAAATGGCGCAACAAGCGGGACTAATCCCATTCAACTCTTAATGAACAACGTCAAGACAATTAAAACTTCTTTTCAAGTAAGTTCGGTCCTAGTTGCGCCAAACTACAAGTTAAACTCAACAAGACTATTATACAGTTTTGCAGCTTGTCAAGTAGACACAGAGTCACAGTTTTTCCAGAAAAGAAATTACACCGATGTATTTTCGATCGGTTTTTATTATTGTTAATCTAATTTTTCAATTATCATTGGTAATATATTTACCACGAATACCATCCTCATTATTAGACCAATGCGTAATTCAGAGTCCTTGGTTCGGATTTCACGTTAAACTGTAAGTTCCTTAGTTACCAAGGAATATGTCAGCCTTAGTCAGTAACAAGACTACAAGATCGCGCCACAATCATCCTACACTCATTTCCCATTTATACTCGGCTTAAAATACCTACTTTGGTAGGTTGCTATTACAATAACCTAAATATATAAAACAAAGTCGTGTTAGTTACGCTCATTATAACTCGAAAACGGCTGGACCGATTTTAATGATCTTTGATTTTTCGGATTCATCTCTGCTCCGGTCATGCTTTAGGCATATTCAGTTTCCATCAATTAAATTAGTTTCCATTTTATAGCGTTTTAAATTTCTAATGTTAACCTTATGGGGACTAAGTTTGTTTGCAAATGTTCTAAAATAAAAACATTTGATTTCTTAAACCAGCCGTTTGTTTACTGTCCGTTCGCATAATGCTATACTATCCAATGCCTTCTGAATCATTCATTAATGTAAAACTATGAATTAAATATGTGCTGTACAAAATAAACCGCATTATTCGCCACGTTAATAGTTTACGGTTTTGGGAATTATGTACTGTATTTATATTTCTTTATTTTCTGTATGATTAAAAGTCACGTGTTTATATGTTTGCCAAATAAAAAATAATTACAATGTTTATAATTGAGTTTATTATAATAATCAGCTGTTGTATATTTAAAGATTTTACAACGAAGCCGCAATGCTAATTGACTTAAGGACAATCTTAAAGTTAACATGTATTTACTGTTAGGCATTACGATGTTCACCGGGTCAACTAGTCTAATATAAGCTAAGGTATTTAGGTAGTACAATTCATTCAGCTACATGGTCATACTTCTTTTGATTTTTAAATTAATCCAACATACTTCACTTTCCGTCAACCACGGTAGAATCTGATTGGTCACGGTCAACAATAGGCCGTCCGATCCACCAATTCCATGTCCGCACAATACAGCACGGAGAGAAGCCGATTCGCGTCGCCTTCACGTCAGCACCGTCACATTATCCTGTTCCTTGGAAGTGGCTTCCTCCCAAGGTCAGGTTCACGATCAGCTCATAAATGAAGTGATTACAACGGGTGCGGGTAAAAGAACAATAGGTCGTTAGTTGAATGAATCAATAGCGGTTTATATGCGAGTCCCTTCTGTGTTGCGTTATATCGGTTCAAATCCGAATCTTCGATTGGAAACTAAATCTGGAAATATCCTTTTTCCTATATCCTAAGGAGGGTTCTAGAGCTTTTTAGACACTGTGCGGTGAGTTAAAAATAGCCCTGTCGCAGCAGACCTGCGTACTCAGCGAATTTCCAAATCAATAATATAATAATAATAATATATGACAAGTTTGGTCAAAATCTGTCGATGAACGTGAGAATTATTTGCCTATTCTCCATAAGATTAATATGGGAAGAAGTGTGCAGGTTTGCTGCTGTGAGGAACACTGACAGTAGGCATTTACACCATCAAAAATGTTATTTTTAACAATCATACCAACTTTTATCAACATCTGTCTATAAATAAAAGTGATTGCCTATTCTCCATATGATTAACATGGGAAAAGAGTATGTAGGTTTGCTGCCATGATAAACATATAAACTATGATTTTTGATTATCCAAAATATTTTTTAATAAGTGAAATATTAATTTTTATTTATCCTCCATAAGATTAACATTGGAGCCTCAAAATACAACGTACTGTGTTTAGATTTTTTAATATCTCCGTAACCGTTGGAGATAGAGAAAAACTTTAAGGAGCTAAATTGTGTACTTTTTAAAGTTGATTTTAATGTTGAAAGATAAAATCTAAAATTTTTTAAAATTACATATGAAAAACGCAAAAAAACCCAATTTTTGAGTACAACCCCCCCCAAACTACCCGATCCCATTGACCGATATGTCTGGTTTACGAACTCGTCCGAGCGTTTGTAGGAATACACGTCTCTACCAAATTTGGTACTATTTGGACTATTTTTACGAGAGTTATCGTGTTCACAGGCACACACACATTTTAACGACTATTGTTTTTGGTCTCTAGGCACCTAAAGAAGAAAAATAACATGGTCCCGGGCTTAAGTCTTACCATGAGAACTACGGTAATAGCTTCTTCCCTATGGGAAATTTGCTAAAAGGGTAAGGAGGGTTCTAGAGCTTTTTAGACACTGTGACACTGTAGACACCTCGGAACTACCGTTACAGCACATCGTTAAAGCCTTATCTTATTCGATTAACTATTACTGCCGGTTTGTAATCCAGCTACTTGGAGGTCGTGGATAGTTGTGAGCGATGATCGGTGGGTGGAAGATTCTCTGGTGTGGATTAACGTCTCTACTATGCCACTAATACCATCCACATACTAGTTCATAATTCAGAGGCAGTGGTCCGGACTCCACGTTAAACTGTAGGTCCCTTAGATATGCCATTGGTCGTTGGGCTAATAATTAGCAGTTCTGTGTAACGAACATGTCAGCCTTAGTCAGTAACAAGACTACTCTCAAGACTCATCTCTCATTCATACTTGGCTTAAAATCTGGTCCTGGACATGCTGCCACTTCAGTAACTAACTATTGTTGCTTATATTTTCCTTCCAATACCTAATGACTTCTTGCATGTACAGAGATTTTCATTATTTTTTGTACTCTGAAGGACTCCCTGGATCCATCCGAGTGGTGAAGGCCAGCCAGGTTCCTGAGATTCTTCTTTAGAGTGTCAGGATAATAGGTAACTAGGTAGACCTATATTACATCAACTTACAGTCTTACTTTAGTAATATTAAGGAAAAGAGGGGTTAAATTTATAAACAATGTATTAATAGAATAGTTTTGTAATTAATCAAGTAATTTAATAGCTATCGAATTCTGAAGGGTGAGAAGTCAGAAGGGTGCAACAAGTATAAACTTGAGGAATTTCATTAATAAATACTGGAGTTTCCTCTTCCCATCCTAGACTAGAGTCAAAGCTTTGTAAGCAGATAGTGCTGCGTCCCTGTCACTTTGTGGAACCTAAGAATTGAGATAGAACTTGTAAAACACAAAGTAATTAACATAGAAGGATTATATTCTATTAAAATAAATATTAGTAGGATTTATCAACTGCTAATGGCGTTCTCAGTATTCTTTCTCTAGGTGATATTTTTGTACTTTTCACTGAAGTGGTGGCTACCCAGGTAATAACGTTCAGGCCAAGAATAAAAGAGAAATTAGTATGAATGAATGTGGCGCAGTTTAACGTGGGATATCCAACCACAATAATTGTCGTTCGTATCAAGCAAAGTTAATTTGTCTCCGAATTACAAACTTGTTATTATGAGGATGGTCTTTGCGGACGAACGCTTTATTCAACAGCGTGGAGGTTTTTGACATGGACATGTTTTAGATCCAGGGGGTTGTTGCCAATTTGCGCGACCGAAATTTTAAACAATGACGTAATATGGTTAGTGACGTCATTTGGATTTCCGACACGGAAGTAAATACAAACATTTTTGAAAGGTGGGAGACACATTGTTACATGAAAATAGACCACTGATAAAAGCTGTTTTGCAACTCTGTTATTACAATTTAGACCAACGCTGACTAGTGTACGATATTTGTCATGATACAAATTGATTTAATAGTATTAATATACGCTGTTTCAAACACAAAGTAGTAAGAATTCGACTGTAGTGAACAATATCAGTATCGCTGGGGCAATATCTGCAGTGTGGGGTTGCAAAGAGAACTCAGAGCTCCGGGGTTATTAAACAACGCTGTCATGCAAACTGCGTCCTTGTTTAACAACTGAGGTACTATATTCAATACGTGTTTGACTTTACTATGTTTCTTGACATTTTGTATTGTTTATGTATAAATAGTTTTTTCGTCACTCTTCTTGGAAAACAGTTTATTTCTATACATGTGGTGAGGTAAAAAAAACGTGTAATGTGTATTTTCCTTCCCAGGAAAAAAATGTTTGTATTTATCTTCCCTGTAGGAAATAGGATAGATCATGAATATGTATAAAAGGAATGTTTTCAGTTCATCTAAACAGCTGTTCTTATAACGTCCTATGACGTCTCTAACCAATAGACGCCACTGTTTCAAATTTTGGCCGCGCAAATTACCAACACCCTCCCCAGAGCTAAGACATATCTATGTCAAAAGGCACCAGTTAATATTATGGGGTCAATGTAAGACGGTCAGCTGATGTTTATAGGCTATGAATAACTCATAACAATATATGAATATTTCTGAAACAGCTGTTCGTTTAAAGTAACATGAAAAAGGTGGTAGTAATTTTATGAGTAAAATTGTTAAATAAATACATTATAAATTAAAATTGTTAAATTAGTTTTGCTTATCTCGTAAACATAATGTGTTTTAGTTAATTTTTGGGACGGTCGATACTAACTTAATCTATTTGTTGAGCAAGAAATTAATGATCCTAAAAAATGAAAAAAGCTTTTGCTAAAATGCGTAGAGATAATTAGTCAAATTATTAATAACATTTTATAGAAATCTTCTCAGAAATCTATAATATATTAATAATAAATAATTATATCATAAAAAAGGTGAGAATGATTCTAATAAGTTAAATGAAAGAGTTAGTTTAGCTGTGAAACATAATAATATTCCATTCAAAAATTTTTTTTTTTCATTTATACAACTTTTTATCAAAATCTGTCATATATAAAAGTTTTACTATATGATTAAATGAAGGTTGTTGCAATTTGCTGATGATAAATACAATAAACTATGATTTTTAGCAAAAATTTGGATCCCAATAAAGTAAATATCAAGTTTCTAAAAAATTTTAAAGTGAAAAATTAATTTTTTTACTATAATTTATATTGAGAAAATACAACGTACTGTGTATTTTTTTATATTGAAGAAGATAGAAAAAACTGTTAAAATTAGTGTAGTTTTTTAAGCTGATAATGGTGAAAAATATAAATTAGTTTTTAAAAATTAATGTGACACGCAAAAAAAAATTTTTGTACAAACAATAGTTCTTGACATATGTCTTTACGAACTCGTAGCATTAAATAACTTTAAATTTGCTCATTAATTTTTACAATTACTGTTAGACCATTTTTTTTTTTTAAAATTTTTTTAAATTAATGACAATCAATAAACAAAAAATTATAATTTTATACGTAAAATCTGTGAATATTTTTTATCCAATAAGAAATATGAATATATATTTCCTTAGGAAAATAAATAGATTTTATAATAAAAATTTTATTTTTTAACTTTATATCAACTAAAATCTGTAAAATAGAGTTTGTTATCTCATATGATAACATAAAAAAGTATGCAGGTTATGCCATGAAAACACATAAACTATATTTTTTAGCATGTATGGATCTAAAATGTAATAAGTTTCATAAAATATTAGATATTATAAAAAATTATTTTTTTTTAATCTCCATAAGTAACATTGAAAAAAATAAAACGTACTGTGTTTAGATTTTTTTATATCTCGGTAAGTTTTAATACAAAAAAATTTTAAAACTTAATGTGTAGTTTTTAAGATGAATGTAAATATTAAAAATTTAGAAATTAATACTTATTGTGAAAACGCAAAATACATTTTTAAAAAAATAGTTCATAGATATGTCTGGTTCAAATCGTCCGAGCATTTGTAATCACGTTAAAAGTTAATATTTTTTAAAACGTTTACGATATATAAATATAAATTTATAATAAATTTATATTAGAAACTTTACTTTTTAATTTACATATTGTTTTTTTCTGATAGAAAAAAAAACTGCTTAATTTCTGATATTAAAAAAACTGCTTGGAATAATACTAATTGAACAACCGTTGTTTTTCACAGTGAGGTCAAAGAGACGTATTTTAATAGGTCTAAAAAGAAATCAGCTGATAGGTCAAGAATAAATCGTCGGATTGAATAAATCTAAATCAGCTGTTCGTTTGAAATCGTAAAAAAATATGGGTGCCATAAACAAAAGAATGCATTGTAAAAGTATTTTGTAGTTTGAACTTCTTTTACTAAGACTAAAATAAATCAGTTGGTGTTATAAGGTCTAAAAATACGTCTTTTGCATCTCAGAATGTTTAAGTCATGAATAAATCATAAGAAAATAACTAATGAATCTGAATAAGCTGATCGTTTCAAATAGCAAGAAAAGTTGTAAGAAGAAACCATTTGATGAGCAAAGTTGAAAGTAAATCCATTTGAAAATTTAAGCCTGTTTTATTATCAAGACTTACTTAGCAGAGTAAGACGAAAAAGAAATTTTCCATTTTTCATCCCCACTCATTTTTTATCCTCACTAATTTTTCATCCTAACTCATTTTTCAACTCTTTATACCCTAGTGTCTAATACTACTTAATACACATACATACATACACATACTTTTTAATACACGAAGTTAAAAATGAAATCAATATTAATTTGGCACATCTTTGAGTCCACTAAAGGTTCTGTTGTGATTTTATGTATAGATTTATACTTTATTTTTAACACACGTCTTGATAGATATGGGTTGAGCTGTATTTCTGCCAAAAATCATTATTTTTTATGTGTACTTTTAATGGAAGAAAAGGTTTATCAGTTCACTAAATCCGTTTAGTTAGCAGAAGTTACAAAAAATGGGCTGTGTGACTTAGCGAGTTTCTATAACTGGTTATCAGCTATCAGACCCACTTGATACGGCTTAGAACCCTTCTAACAGCCCCTATTGAATCCCAACTGCAGCACTGAAGGGATCTTCTAAACTGTTATTGTATCGTTATTCCTGTTAAAGGTCTTTAAGTGTGCAACTGATGGCCAAATACCGTAGGATTACTATTATCTCTATATATAAAATTGAATGTATGTCTGTCTGTATGTATGTATGTATGTATGTATGTCCTTTATGCGTTGCCAAACTACTCATCCGATCGCCATGAAATTTTAGGAAGTTGCTCTATATGTGTCCGGGAAGGTTTTAGTGAAAAAATATTTTCGAAAACCCCATAAGTTTCCATTTTATGGCGTTTTAAATTTCTAATGTTAACCTTATGGAGAGTAAGTTTGTTTACAAATTGTCTACAATGAAAACATTTGATTTCTTAGCTACAGCTGATTGGTTTACTTTCCATCAGCAATACCGTATGCTTTACTATCCAATGCCATCTGAATCATTCATTAATGTTAAACTATGAAGTAAATGTGTACTGTAAAAAATGAACAGCTTTATTCACCACGTTAATAGTTAACGGTTTTGGGGGATTATGTATTTATATTTTTATTTTCTGTCTGATTAAAGTCACGTGTTTATATGATAATTACAATGTTTATATTATTACGTTTATTATAATAATCAGCTGTTGTATATCTTTCCTATAAAAGCCGTATTACAGTTAGGTTTCGTTTGGGTTTGGATTGGATTTGAAAATTGTGAATTAATCCACTCAGATTGATTTGTTTTATGGGAATGATATTAATATGTTTTATCGTTTCAGTATTGTTATTCACTATGCAGCGACCCAGAATATATAACCTTTCACAATGAATTGCTATTCGACTTCAGAACATGGCCAATCTTAAAGTTAACATGTGTTTACTGTGAGGCGTTACGAAGTTCGCCGGGTCAGCTAGTTTTTAATATTTTTAACTTTAAGTGCTACCTCTAATAGTACACTCTCAGATATGGAACAAATAAATGTTTCGAATTGCTCACCTTAGTTCATTAGTAATTTTTGTGGTAACGTTTCGGTTGTTTCGCTCTCTTGTGGCTACTATATTTAAAAATCATATACGACAACACGTATACACATTTCTTCAAGTTTGAGTTTTCATATAATCTTTATATACACAAATGAATGTATGTATGTCCTTTATGCGTTGCCAAACAACTCATCCGATTGCCATGAAATTTTAGGAAGTTGCTGTGTATGTGTCCGGGAAGGTTTTAGTGAAAAAAATTTTCGAAAACTCCATGAGATTCCATTTTATGGCAATATGCTTTACTATCCAATGCCATCTGAATCATTCATTAATGTAAAAATATAAAATAAATGTGTGCTGTACAAAATGAACAACTTTAATCGTCACGTTAATAGTTGACCTTTTTGGGGATTATGTATTTATATTTTTTATTTTGTGTCTGATTAAAAGTAGCGTGTTTATATGTTGGCCAAATAAAAAATAGCAATGTATATACATATTACGTATATTATAATAATCAGCTGTTATATATATTTCCTGTAAACGACGTATTACAGTTAGGTTTTGTTTGGATTAGAAAATTTTGAATCAATCTACTCAGATTTTATTTCTTTCATGGGAATTTTATTAATATGTCTTATTATTTCAGTATTGTTATTAACTATACCACGACCCAGAATATCTAATATTTCACAACGAAGCCGTAATGCTATTCGACTTCAGAAAATGGCCAATCTTAAAGATAACATTATTTACTGGTAGGCGTTACGAAGTTCGCCGGATCATCTAGTTGTTAATAAATGGTATCAGTGAACCGATACACTTTCTCCCTTTAAAAGTAAACTTAAATACCAAATCGAGGGATGAAATCAAAGCTGTTTACTAACTTTTGTTACCTGAAACATTTTTTGGACAAAATGGATATCAGTTACTGTTCTATAACACTTTTATCTAACCCAGTAATCAATACGGAGATCAGAGGTCGGTCAATAAAGAGAAGTTTTAATGAGAAGTCTTTTGGCACTCTCGGGGCTGGGTTCTTTAATTAATTAGTCATTGTTTCAACTTGCATATCTAGAGGATGATTCCTCTCTGAACCTGCGAAAGGCAAAATTGTGACTTTTTTCTGGTGATTTAAAAAAATCTACCTAATGGTATCCTCCTCCCCTAAAGTCCCATGAAACCATATCCTGAAGAAAAGCATTTTCTTTGGAATAGCAAGAGGAATATTTATAAAGTAAGTTACGTTTTGAAATAACGCCGCTGTAGCGCCAAACTCAGCACTCAAAACACGAGCCATTATTTGCAAAATTATTGAGCATTAGAAAAAGTATTCGAAATGGTGGCTGTGACGTAGCGATATGATTGGAATTATTAGCCCTAAACGGATAACACAAAGAAAAGCTAATTAAATTCGTCAGAATATTAATGAGTTATGATGTCATTTTAAATGCTCAATATTAAATGTAAACTCAAGAAAATTTCTATGCAGTTTTTAATGGCGTGCGCAAAATGTCGACCGTAGCTCTGAAGTGATATAATTTAGATTAGAATAGATTAAAATCAAAACTACGAAAAAATACCTCGTAGATAAAAGATCATATACAAAATCATTTTTCTTGAAATTCCATCCAACTTTAACGAAATAAATTCTTTTTTAACTGTTTTATTGCCCTTCAAAGGCCATAATTCGGTGAAAATGAAGTCGCTACAATATTTGTAAGTTTTTTTACTATCCAGGGTAAGTGAATAACTTACCCTGCACGTTTGGTTCATATTTGTCTTTTAGCGATTTCCCATAGGCAAGAAGCTATAAAGGCCATGCCACACCGAGTTCGCTACCGCGGCGGACGCGAACTTTTAAAAATCGCTCACCATGTTATCAAATGGGCCAAGCCACACCGAGCTACCGCGCGCCCGCGGGCGTGCGGTAGTGTCCGCCAGTACCGCTTGCTGAGCGAATTTTTCAGACTACCGCTGCGGACGTTTGGTCTTGCGCATGCGCAAAGGAGCTTCTGACCCAATCAGCCAATCTGTCCTTTGCGGTTATTGCTTTCCTGTAGTTGGTATCATTTTTCTTAATATGTTCTCCGACTAGTGACAACACTTAACTAAACTGTCCTGGGTTTAGTCTGAAGTAGGTTTGAACTTTTCTTCGTCCAGTTCCAAATCTGCCACAAGGTAGTGGAACTCCCCATTCGTCTCTCTCTTCTCATTTATGGGGTGAACCCACTTGGACCTCTTACAAGCCATCGAGTTTAATAGTATTAGTTCCTCGTCACTACTCGAGTCGTCGCCCACCCACGGAACACAATTTTTCACCGTCGTGGTTCAACCAAGGTATATCGGACGACATTTTAATCACTAGTGACCGATATTCGAAGTTATAGCAGAGAGCTGGATCCCCCACCACCAAAAAACTACCACTACCGCGCGGTAGCGGTAATTTTGGGGTGGACTGGCTCGAGGTAAAACGTCAGCGTGCGGTACTCCCGTGGCGGTAGTGGCGGATGTCGGTGTGGCATGGCCTTGTAACTGTGAATCTCATGGAAAACTTAAGCCCGGGGCCATGTTTTTTGTATTCAATTTGTCCATCACTACATTGTATTTAGGGGTTCCAATGCTAATCTTAGGGAGGTTTAGGAAAAATAATATTTCCTTAATAGCCAATAATTTTTGATGAAACATTGTATTTAGCTTTATGTGTTTGGGATCCATACGATAATGCTGAAAATCATAGTTTATGTGTTCATGTGATCAATCTTGTCACATACTTGTATTATTGTTACCATATTGTTGAGATGGAAATTCCCTTAGTACGCAGGTCTGCTGCGACGGGGTATTATAAGGATGCAACCATAGAACTCGGTTACCCAGTCTGAATCCCAGTATTGTTTGGTTCCCTCTAGGATGGGTTGGAGTCTACTTCATGCTTCTCTTTCCCCGAGTGACCCAGACTGTTCTCTTTTTGGAGCCTCATTTTCCTATTCTGACAGTGACTTACAATACAAACCGTCTAAAATGGAGGTTACACAATAAAACATGCACTCTAAAACATCAAAAACACAAATGTACAATCAGAAACAGCAGTTTATGTCCTCACCATGACCAGAAGTGCCAGAAGCAGGTGAACA
Organism: Nephotettix cincticeps; assembly: GCA_023375725.1. NCBI lineage: Eukaryota > Metazoa > Arthropoda > Insecta > Hemiptera > Cicadellidae > Nephotettix > Nephotettix cincticeps. The sequence continues at coordinate 18,762,359 of CM041789.1, read as the reverse complement.
TTGAGCAGTAGGAGATGGGAAGCATGGGTGCTGTGGAGCATCTTGGAGGGTCGTCGTCGCACGGCATCCCGTACACCTGCACGTACACGTACACATGGACACGTACGTACGTACATGACACGTACACACGTGTCAGTGGAATGCGGATGGGATGGGAGGTGTAAAGGAGTGTACTAAGGCATATCTGTAGTTATTACGGATGTTGCGATAACATCCGATATTCGATTCATATTTCGAAACTTAAATATCAATACAAGCACTATTGAATTCACAACCAAAAAAGAGCTCCCTCATAATTAGACAAGTTCATAATTCAGAGACAAAATTTAGGCTCGGATCCTACGTTAAATTAATTGTAGGTCCTTTAGATACCATTGGTTATTTCGGTTTCAACTAACAGTCCTGTCTAAGGATCATGTCTGCTTAGTCAGTAACAAGACTACAAGATCGCGTCACAATCATTTTACACTCATTTCTCATTTATACTTCGCTTAAAAATTTAATCCAACAAATCGGAGGTCACGAATTGTGGATAGAGTGTGTATTAACGTCCGCATATGTAATATTATTTCGTAATTCAGAGGCAATGGTTCGGACTCCACGTTAAACAGTAGGTCTCTTATATATCATTGGCTGTTGTACTATTAATTAACTGTCCTGTCAAAGGAACATGTCAGCTTTAGTTAGTAACAAGACTACAAGGTCATACTTGGCTTAAACTACCTACCTGATTAGGTCGTATTTTCCATAATAAAGGCAATAATTACATTTGGCTAATTTATTTAAATTGATGTGTAATTTTTTTATAGAAAACACTTTCTACATTTTTACGATACACGTTTACGAAACTGACGCAGTGCAATAACTGATTGACAGAGAGTTTCTAACACAACTGTTGTTTACTCTTTGTTGGGAAATGGGTTTCAAGATGGTGTTTGCCGAACCGTGACGAACAACATCCTCTAGACAGCAAAATACTTCCGATGACTTGCCTTCCATAATCCACTGAGCGCCTTACAGACTTGAATATTTATGACCATTATCTTTGATATTTACGAAAAGTGCTTTTAATATTACTGAAAATAAGTTAAATACGCCATATTCAAGTGAAATGCAATCAGCTGTTTGTGGTAAGAGTCTGTAATACCTCTACCATCTTGGAATTTTGTTCCATAAGAATAATGTTAGTTTTGTGAAAGGTGTCAAATTAAAGGTTAAGACATTGGGAAGTACATTTTCTTATAAAAAATTGTTAATCATCGGATGTAATTTTATGGTAATTATATTATCCTGGAAAAAATCAAAACACAGGTAATTAAAAAATCACTCCAACTGTGATTCGACAACTCAACCATAATTTAGGTCAATCGAATGATAAGTAATGTTTTAAAATACTGTATCAGTGGACTGACACTTTCTCCGTTAAGTACCTAAATTTAAACACGACAATCTGTAATAAAACTATCACATTCTTTAAAGGTTATCTAAAATATCATCTAAAAAATTATTGTATTAAAAAGTTTCCAATTTCTGAAAATATAAAAAAGAGAAACAAAGTTAAATTAGTTGTTACGAATTTATGGGGGGAACTACCCCCCCTTGGTAATACCAAACCTTTTTGAGTGGGTTTTGTTGGATGATTACGCTTCATACCAAGCTTCGTGGAAAATGGTTGGAAAATAAGGAAGACATTGATTTTTGGCGGAGGTAAAACAGACTCGTAATGTTGCACAATATTTTAAAAACTAGTTCGATTTTTTAATTTCAATATCAAATGCGAGATGGTGAGTATTACAATTTATAATTACAAAAAGTTTTTTAAGGTTATACATGTTTGGATTATAACAATAGGAACTAAATAAATTGGTAATTTAATTTGCATCTCGGCTTAGCAAAGCAAATTGCATAGATTACAAAACTCTCCTCTTCACAGGTACATTGATTTACTTATTCAGCGAATAAATTGAAAGAGCTTAATAATAAATTGAAAAAAGAGCTTTATCGAGGGTTACAAGAGATGATTTTGCCGTTGAAAACAAATTAGTGCAAAGCATATGCGCGTCAAACTAATCTATAATTCATTCACGATTAATTGTGTTCCGAACTGCGAAACATTTCATCGATAAATAACGTCCCTGATATTGGATTTAGAAATATTCGAACTTCAACATACACTCCATTGATAGTGTATTAAATAAAATCCGAGAAGAAATGAAGCTTATCAATGCTTAATTTGATCTAAAGATAGGTTTATTTATTTTATTTTCGCATCCCTAGTCGAAACCAGTTAACTCGATTAGATGATCACAAGAGCTCTTGTTGGCAAAAACTTCGAGAGTTTGTGAACTGAAGTTTGGAAACTCAGTTTTATTTTCTTTCCTTATCAGTAGTACATGGAAATGTATTATTTTCATAAACATTTTTGAATTTTAGTTGAGAGTGGAAATATTAATTATGCTCCCTAAATCAAAAATTGATCTTTGAACTTATTTCTGTCTGTGTACAACCCCTGAGACTACACTGATGGCCTGATTTTTATAAAATTTGATACAATCGTACACTTAAGCTAAATATGCAATATTCGACGATAGTTCGCAGCTACGATTATTATTCGCACCTTACAATTATTGATCGCTACATACGATGATTGTTTACAACATACGGTGATTAATTGCAACATAAGATGATAGTTCGCAATATATGATTTTTAGCAACAGACGATGATTGATCGCAACATACGATGATTGATCGCAACATACGATGATTGATCGCAACATACGATGATTGATCGCAACATACGATGATTGATCGCAACATACGATGATTGATTGCAACATAAGATGATAGTTCGCAATATATGATTTTTAGCAATATACGATGATTGATCGCAACATACGGTGATTGATTGCAACATAAGATGATAGTTCGCAATATATGATTTTTAGCAAATTACATTGATTGATCGTAGCATACGATGATTGATCACAACATACGATGATTGATTGCAACATAAGATGATGGTTCGTAATATATTATTTGTAGCAATATACGATGATTGATCGCAATATACGATGATTGATTGCAACATAAGATGATAGTTCGCAATATATGATTTGCAGCAATATACGATGATTCATCGCAACATGCGGTGATTGATTGGAAAACAATTATTTTTGGAAATGGACGATTATACGATGACTTTTGCAATATACGACGATTAATCGAAATACGCTATGATTTTAGCAACACACGATGACTGAATGCAACATTCGACGATGATTTTTCCCAACGTATCGTAACATATGATGGTTGTTTACAACATACGATGACCGAGCGTGCTACAGCAAAATCTTTGCTGAATTATTCTTAGATATTTTCACAGTTCAAGCAACGCCAACTGCAGTTTTCTTGCTGCATGTGAACGAAGAGAGTTATCTCCTAAGAGAATAATTGGCAGCGTAATTTTGATTTCTCAAATTTGTTCAAGCTCAGACACAGAATATAGTTGTTGTTTCACTAATTTTGGCATCAGGTACAAAAATCTCATTTTAAATAGTATTTAATCTCCTTAATTCTCCTCATTTAATCAACGTATATTTTAAAACACTGTTTCAATTTTTAATTGTTTAAATGGTTTATCAATAACTGGAATAAAGAAATTGAGGTTTTAGCTACTTTAAAAAAAATTGTTTATAAAATAATAATGATGAAGTCGAGTAACACTGGATTCTATCAACAGAATTTGAAGAATCAGTACAATTAAATATAAAACAATGAGTTTGAAAAAGTATAAAACTAAAGTTAAAAAACTGATTAGAAAAATGTTTAAACTAAAAAAATATACTTATATAGTTTATAAAAACAATCCTAAAAAATCAAAAAGCGGTACACGAGCGAACCCATTGAACAGTAAGGGCTCTTCTCCCAGACAACTTTCCAGCCCTCCCTCCTATTCTCACCAAAGTTCTGCTCCAAACCCGACAACTCTCAGAGATTATTAGTTCAAAAACTCTGCCCGCATATTGGCCACTTTTTACTACTTGGGGTAAAAAATTCGAATGGCGTACATGTAAAATACTTGTCCTTCGTATTATTTGAACTGAAAATATTTTAAGTCCATCTAACAGGCTATATTTTCCTAGTTTGCTACCAAGATTACAAGTAACCCTATTGAGGAAAATTCAGTAATTATTATTTTTTATTTATTTCTGATTTGAGAAAGTAAAAGAATACTACACAAAGAGTTGTATTACTGGTTACATTATTCTTAGCCCCATAACAACATTAACCATGGTAATTTTGTGGCAATATTACTGGTTAGTTAGTTACTGAAATGGCGACCTACCCAGGTAGGTATTTTAAGCCAAGTATGAATGAGAAATGAATGTAGGATGATTGTGGCACGATCTTGTAGTCTTGTTACTGACTAAAGCTGACATGTTCCTTAGACAGAACTGTTAATTAATAGCCCAACAGTTAATTGCATATCTAAGAAACCTACAGTTCAACGTGGAGTCCGAACCACTGCCAATAAGTTACGAACTGATCTAATTATGAGGATTGTATTTGCGGATGGACTCAGTATCCAACAGTGCGGACGTTAATCCACACCAGAGAATTTCCCATCCACCAAACATCGCTCACAACTATCCACAATCGTGGTTACACTACAGTCGTAAACTAGTTGAGGTGTCAAACTGTCAAGGAATTACATTATTTTTTCCATAAAAATATAACTCGGTAGCTAATAAGTAAATTTCCTTTTTATAGAAGAATATAAACAATGAAAATGGAACTTTCTGGATGATCATTTTACCTTTGTGTAAATTTCAACTTGAAAATGGCATTTTAAATACTGAAAAAATAGTCACCTCATGACTTGAATAAAGGATTTGTTTTTACCAAGGTATTCTAACATATGATTAATTAGTTATTAGTTGTTAGCCAACATTTTTTTAAGGGACTAAATCCTAGGAGGTGGAGTTACCATAGACTCTTAACCGTTGAAAATGTTCACAGACAGTCTTCCACTTAGAATATAATAGATGGTTGTATAACGTCTGACCTACTTTGGTATAAATTGATGTAGTTCAAACTAAATGTAGTTAGTTCCTAGAAGTTATAAAGTCGTTCTTTCGAGAGAGGGAAAATATTAAATATATCTTGAATAAGATAAAAGTACGAACATTGTGATCTTATTAAAAACACGCGTATAGAAATTAATCTACATAAGTAAACTTTTTGTCCGTCGGAGTTTTGTGTGTATATTGCTTATACCATAAACCCCAAAATGGGTCTTATCTCAAATTATGTCTATATGTCTTTATCTAACGCTAAAAAAGGTATTTTGTAACAAAATTTTTTTGAAAACGAGAGTACCCACACTTTATGATACTTATTTGTCATTATTCTAAACCTTTTGAAGAATGTTTCTGTTTAATTTGAACTGCGTTTAAAGCAATTTTTTAAACTTTATTTATTTGATGAGATTGAGGGTCCGAAAAATCCCTCAACATAACTGTAGAGGAGGTAGGCCAAAAATGATTCTCATTTCTCTCTTTTGCACCAAGAACACTTTACGTGCATTTGGAGAACCACCCCAAACATCAACCCCAAAAAGTTTGTTTACCTATCTCAACTTCATACCATACTAAATTGTTATTTTAACTTAAATGATACAAATTTGTAAAATGATGCCAAATAATCAATTGAGCTGAGAACATTTTGTTTGCATTTATTTGTTTTAGTCAGGATTATATTTTGTGATAATAACTATTTTGCTTCTTGATGCCGATTCATGCAACTCGTACAAATGACGGGCTTACTGCTTGTGTAAACTTAACAATCCATATACAGTATTGTATAAATGTTAGACGTTTATTTTAGACTACAGTAAATAATTAGCATAGGTATACTAAAAATTGTTAAAAAACTGGTATATCGTGTTTAATACAAAGGATAGTCATGAAAACATGCAAATGCGCGCATCATAAAACAGACGGTGGCGGGTTTTTAATTAAACTTCCTCCATACGTTCCATCTCTGCTCTTCTATCCTGCCATGGAATTGTTTGTCCCCACACCTTTGTTGTCGGTGAATTCACGCACCGTGAGGGCACTCGAATTTGAAAAGGGGAGAGACTGTAACCCTTGACCAAGAAAGTACGGGGCTCTTCAGGCGCTGCTTTGAGAATACTCTGGTAAAAAAGGTGCACTCAGAATATGGGGGAGCTTCTGTGGGGATTTTGGAAAGTGTTACAAGTACTCCAAGAACTAGAAAAACTGCAGGACGTTTTACATTTCTTCTGTTTCACTGGAGATACTGAAATTAAGGATTCAGTCGAATTGAGTTTACATAAATAGCAAAGGAGACTGTATGCTATGAAGTTAATGCAATTACTTAATTAATTAGATTCTTGGATCAATTAATTGAATTATTGGTCAATTTTCATTTCACGACTTTAGGTCAATAAACAATCAATGTAGATATTTAAGTCAATAAAGACTTAAATAACAGCATGCATTCCCAATATCACTATAATCTGTAAAACAATAAACAGTTAAAGTTTTGTCTGTTGACTAGTTACAGGGTCAATGACCCATTATCAAATATAAAACAAAGTCGTGTGGAACGTTGAACTTGTTAAATTCCATAAAATCACATATAATTCTACACACAAGATATTTTATATTTATTGATCCTAACATATATTCCAGGATACATAAATGTAAATTGTATTTTGTGATTTTGATATTTTCTTATCCTCCAGGAATAAAATGTCAAAATACAAGATTCACTTGAATTCTAGGGTATAAATAAGGTTTTCAAGTTGGTTTAAGTACAGTAGTAACAAAATCAATTTCCCCTCCCTACCAAAGTTTTGTGTTCGATATTTTCGCAAACCCTTGAAGTGTTTACATTATAAACACAGCTGGTGAGTTAATGCGGAAGGCCGTTCAAGGTTGTTTGACATCGAAACAGCTGTTCACAACAGTACAGTGCCAGTGTCACCAACTGTGCAGACAGGTCATTGACGCTGCATCACTGAGTTTGCATACTGCTGTGTTTGGTGCACAAACAATTACAGATGATTGAGTGTACCACTTCTTCCGCGTAGTTGCAAGATTCAACTATAAAATGTTTTAAAACTAGAGTCATATTTTAGTGAAAATAGGGCCCAAATTGTTAAACAAAAATGTAAAGAAATCTTTCATTTGCATTAATAGTACTTTCTGTAATGGTGGCATACCCAGCTAGAGATTTTAAGCCAACTATGAATGAGAAATGAGTGGTAGCGTGATTTTGTAGTCTTGTTACTGACTAAGGCTGACATGTTCCTCAGAGAGGACTATTAGTTAATAGCCCAACAGCCAATGACATCTATGGGACCTACAGTTTTAGGTGGGATCCGAACCACTTTTACCTCTGAATTACGAACTGATCTAGTTATGAGTATGGTCTTTTAGGATGAACGTAGTATTCAATAGTGCGGACGTTAATCAATACCAGAGAAGATTACATCACCGACCATCACTCATAACTATCCACAATGCGTGACCTCCAAGTATAGAGAACAAAAATACTGGCAACGCTTTTTGTGTGTCGATCGATGAGATGGGTTGAAAAATATTAATTTTATAACCTATTTTTTGGCTAGCAATAGAATCGAAAGTAATAGTCGATTTAAGTATTGACAGACAAAGTACTGAAATTTTAAAATTGCAAGAGCAAGATTCAAGCTGCTCTTTCTCATGTAAAATATTTGGTTTGAACTGTAGTTAACGATGGCAATGTTAATATTTTTGAATGTTGAATGATTGTTGAATGCTGAATGTTGAATGTGAAGCTTCGCCTGGAGGAACACAGTGATTGGTTCAATGCAGCTTCTGTTGGGGCAGAAAATTAGAACCAGGCGGGTCTATTTAGGACTGACTTTGACATCGCCTGAAAGTTAATTATTTGAAATTATTATATACCTTAGTCAAAAATATTAAAATATGAATGTTTCAATATATCGTAGGATAGCTGAATATTTTATTTTATTTTCACACAAATAACAAAAGAAAATGCTGCGAACAAAGTTTTTGCTGTTTTTTGAAGATTTATTCGTTTTTTATGCCATTAACTATGTAAAGATATTTTTAAATGTTAGTTGTCATTCATTTTTGCATGCAATTTTATGTTTGGTAGCTTATTTCTTCTCAAAGGTGTATATTGTAAAGTCCTTTGGGAAATCTAATTTGCATTTAGGGACTAATATTTTTCACGCCTCTGAATTATTTTTGGGCGGAAGCGAATTGTAAATAAATCAAATGTAAGGGAGGGGTCGTGGGAAGTTGGGGAGGAAATGTGGGGTAGTACCGGAAGTGGTGGAGACGGTTCGTCTCTAGCACCGGAAATAGACTTGTTAAAACTAACAACACGGCGGTTCCCGCAAGCGACAGACGGAACGGTGGTTTCGGATTAGGATCACAACACTATTTCATTTCCAGAGTTCCATAACCTCTCTTCCTTATTGAAGATTCAGACAATAAAATGAAGAATTGTTAACGTTAACCCGTATAATTAGAATTACCAAACTATTTAGTCGAATCAAAAATAATAGATTTGATTTATAACTAGCAGTTGGTTGTATGACTTAGTATAAATAAATATACCTATTATAAATAAACACTTAACAGAAATCAAAATTATAAATCAATTAAGGTTAGAAACCTAGGTGTTCTGTACGGGATCAAAATAGCCTCTAATAAACAAACAGATCGTTATATTTTATACCTATAGAGTCTAATAAAAATTAACACATAGACGAAAGAGTTTCTTTTATCTTGTTCTAATACTTTTTCTCAGTTCTGAGTGATAATTATTTTCGATGTTTCATTGAATTTCAATAATTCAATATTATATATTATAACGTCCACACTATCGAATACTAAGTCCATCCTCATAATTAGACCAGTTCGTAATTCAGAGTTAGTGGTTCGGAATCCACTTTAAACTGTAGGTCCCTTAGATATGCCATTGACTGTTGGAACATTTAACTTTTAGTCAGTAACAAGACTACAAGATCGCTCAACAATCATCTTACACTCATTTCTCATTCATACTTGGCTTAAAATACCTACCTGGGTAGGTCACTATTTCAGTAACTAACTGAATATTTTATCTATTGCAGTGATTAAACATAAATAAATAAACAGCTATTAAAATAAACCAATATTAGTATGTTTACATTTATAAATCGATTTTAAAATGTTCTCTTAACGTAAGCAAAATTTGACTAATAATACACAATTTTTTCTTAATTTAATTTAAAATTATTATTAAATAATCTAGCTGATACGACTCGTGCAAACGACCAAGTAACAGCAAGTTAGGGTATAATTTTTTTGTAACTACAGCATAGTTATCGTAGTTCATTTTACACTGGCGATATATTATGTTAAATGTGTTACAAGAAATGTAGAAGACAACGGGATGGACTAACGGTCCACAAAAAGTAAAGGAAACTTAGCGAAACGGAGATTTATGTAGGACAAAAAGATAAGAGGTTGAGAATCGCTGCTTCGTACTCCACACTCCACGGCCCCCGTGGGTGGGGGGGAGGGGGCATCCATTTGGAGACATTACTCCATGCTCTGACAGAACAAGATGAACGCCCTGTCGTGCTGTATCCGCGACGCCTTATGTTCGTAGGGGAGTTCTGATATCAGTAAATGTCGATATTGCATCGATATCCTGAAATACGATATTATCAGATAGTGTAAATTTTAGCGAATTTAACGATTTTTTAGGTCGTAAGTTCGGGATGATTACTTTTTCGGTTTTGAGGTGCCCAGAGGCCACATGTAATAGTCGTTAAAATGTTTTATATATGTAAAATTGGTTCAATCGAAACCAAATTTGGTAGAAATGTGTATTCCTACATTTACTCGGACGAGTTCGTAATCCAGATATATCGTTCAATCGGAAATGATAGTTAAACAAGTCACCTCTGGCTTGTTTGGGAGTCGCTGTACCGCACAGACTCTAGGCCCATGATTTTGGATAAAAAAATGTTTATAATTATAAAATGTGTACATTAATTCACATAAACAGCTGTCCTTATAATCATATCACTTTACCGTTTCAAATTTTGGTCTGACGGATTGCCAAGGACATTTCGTGTCAAATTACCTAACCACCACACGTAAATTCCTTTAATTAATGTGGTCTTTAAAACTAATATGAGTAAATTTTTGTTTATAACACAACTGATAGTATAAAGTTCTTTACTTCGATAATAAAGTGTCTTTATTAATTTATTTATGACTAAAATTTGTGAGCCAAGAATTAAATTTTTAGTTTAGAAAAATATTTTGAATAACAACTCAACAATATACAGAAGCTGAGGAGTTTGAGAGGTATAATTGCAGGCTGGGGAGGTGGAGGAGACCCTCCCCAACTCCGAGACAGAATCGATGACGTAGTTGCGCGTGCGTGCGCGCGTACACACACACACACACACACACACACACACACACACACAACAGCACCTGCCGTTCTCCCGTACTACAGCTACCGCGATTACCCGAGACTGAGGACGGCGACCCCACGACCTTGGTCAAGACCGGGCCAACGCGGAGTGATTACAGACTCCCACTCGCACCACCCGATAATCATACAGGCATCATTCCTATCAATTATGAAATATGTAGCTAGATATAACATAAACGGTCGATTAATCTGATATTTGAAATGTGGTTGTACTGTTGGAGATTTATGATACACGTAATTTTGTGTTACTTGTAGAACAACATTTCAATGACAAAATAATCGTGACAACTGGATAAATAAAAATACAGGAGTATGTAATTTATGATTAGACTACCAGTTAAAATTCCGATGGAGAAATGAGTGTAAGATGATTGTAGTTACTGATTGCTGACACGTTCCTCATACAGAACTAGCTGACCCGGCGAACTTCGTTACGCCTAACAGTAAATACATGTTAACTTTAAAATACGCCATGTTCTGAACTCGAATAGCATTACGGCTTCGTTGTGAAAGATTTATATATACAACAGCTGATTATTACAATAAACGTAATATGTATAAACATTGTAACTATTTTTTATTTGGCCAACGTATAAACACGTGACTTATAATCAGAGAGAAAATAAAAAATATTAATACATAGTCCCAAAAAAACGTAAACTATTAACGCGGTGGATAAAGCTGTTAATTTAACACATATTAACTTCATAGTTTTACATGAATGATTCAGTTGGCATTGGATAGTAAAGCATATTGCTAATGTTTTGAAACATGTCAAATGTTTTGATTATAGAACATTTGTAAACAAACTTACTCCCTGTAAGGGTAACATTAGACATTTAAAACGCCATAAAATAGAAATTTATGGAGTTTTCGAAAACATTTTTTCATTCCCGGGCACATTTAGAGCAATTTCATGGCGATCGATTGAGTAGTTTGGCAACGCATAAAGGACATACATTCATTTTTATATGTAGAGATTGTTAATTAATAGCCCAGTCGATAACAGTTGATAGCATATCTAAGGGACCTACAGTTTAACGTGGAGTCCGAACCACTGCCTCTGAATTACGAACTGGTCTAACTTTGAAGATGGTCTATTTGATGGTGTGGACGTTAATCCACACAAGAGAACACCACGCCTCAACATCTATCCACAATTCGTGACCTCCAAGTAGATGGATTACAGGACACACCACGGTCTCAATCGGTTTAAGTCCCCTTGTGAGGCTATGATACTCAAAAGAACAGAACTACTCATTCTTGGAGTGGAAAATTTGGAGATAAAACCCCTGGTGTTTTCTAGCAGAGTTAATGCAAGTGTGTGGTTCCAGCGCAGTTCCATAAGCAAGATAAGAATAAAATCCTATCTCGGTAGTACGATAGTCTTTCCATGAAAATCTGCATTTGTACCTTTACGTGTTCTCGTGATCATGAAGGCCCGCAGATGTAGTCGATTTATCACAGCTGGACCATCCCCTCCCCCTTCCACTACATCTCCCCTCCACGCCGATAGAGATTCGCCCTTCTACAGTTGTTAATTACTTTCCCCCAATTCCGTCGTAACTTGCCACGTGGTCATGACGTATTAAGAATCCGTGTAATATCACAGATACGATCAGTTTAACCGCAAGTACAAATAAACAATATTTAAGCCTTAAATATGACGAAAGTAAATGATACGAATAATATAATAACAGTTGCATGAACAAGTATACCTTCATAAGTAAGTTCATAGAACTGTTTTTGAGAAGAACAATATTACTAGACAAAGAACGTTTATAGCTAGTAAATTACGACAGTTAAAACAAATTTTATGAATTGGAATACTCAGTTAAACTAACACCAATTTATTATTTCAATGTATGTATCTTTAATTATATGATAGTATGATTCCGGGGTTTAAAAATATAAACGAAAACTAAAAATTCATGAACACAGATATTATAAAACGTAACATTGTAGTTAAAATTAAGTTAAATTCATTCAATAAAATTGTGTTATTAAAACTCATAGAAAGTATTTCTGAGTTGTCAACAAAGTGATTTACTCATTCCTCGTACTAACCTACATAAAACGTTACTGCTTTTATACATTAATTAATGTATGCTACATATAAATCATTAAAACACGTTATAATTGTATGATTGTGGTGTGATCTTATAGTTTCATTACTGACTAAGGTTGTCATGTTTCTTAGACAGAACTGTTTTAAATAGCCCTACTGGTTAAGGTGTGATACGAACCTCAATTTAGCTAAAAAGTACGAACTGGTATAATATTGTTTTGTCTAAGTGGTAAATGTATTGCTGATAGGTTAGAAAGTGAAGAATTCACGTGAAACATGCAGTTGGGTTTAAAGGTAGATGTAGAGATAGGGTGAGAAAGGTAGAGGTAGTACCATCGTGGAGGAGGTGTCGGGTTCGAGAACGACCGTGGTGCGACACTGTGGTGTACTACCCGGCGCGGTGGTGTCGTGGTGCACGATCGAACACAGACTACCGTCTGACTGCAGTCCCAACCCCACCCCGCCCCCAACCACTCCCAACCCACCACCCCTACATCCCACCCCACTCGCAGGACTCGTCTGATAACACTAATGGTCATCTGATTGGAATGGAATCAACCGATTCGATATTAATTAATGCGATAACAATAATACAGCTTTGGTTCAAATGATCCGCTTGTGTTTTCACGAATAGCTTACAATGTATATATGCTATATACACGTTGCGTATATATACGCGGATGATTTGTGAAAAAACGGAAATAATTGATGGAAATGTTCTACTAGTAAAATAATGAAAAAGGTTTATTTAAGTTCGGAAACTCTTCGTTAGTAAGATCTGTACAGCGTAAATCATAAAAAAATCGTAGCCAAAATAACACATTTTTATATATATATTTGGTCTGTAATAATTCTATTATCTTAGGAATAAATAAGTAAAATATTTGAATGAATTATTTCTGAAAAGAATTTGTAAATAAATTCAATATTAAAAAAGATTTTAAAAGAAAGAAAATTTTTATTGACATGAAATTCAAAAACGGATAACTTTATTTAGAAAAAGAAAGAGTAATACTTTTTACTTTATACTTTGTTTACTCAAAAAACACTTACAAAGCATTCCCGAGCTCATGTTTATGTAAACATTTTTCATTATTTTAACCAGTATAACGCGTTCTTCAATTAATCTTCACACTGTATAAATATGCTATTGTATGGAATTATGATCGATGGATCGAGATTTATGTTAAGAGTGGGATAGTTTTTCCACAAACAAAAATTATTTAAGTGAAGTATTAGTATTAAAAAAATCGGTTGAATTGGAAATAAAAGTCTATCTCTACCACACCTATTCATTTTGCGGAATGTAGTCACGCAGGTGTGCTATAAAATAGGAAAACAGTTGTAAACATCTCTTACGGAGACAGTGTACATTAGTTGGCATAGTTCCCTTGTCTCTTTCCCAATTTTAACTCCACATATAGTGTTAATATTGCAAACCTTATTTTCACACAAACCTCGTTCTAGATCACAAATTTTAATCACTGTCGCAGTTATCTCTTCCTTGGAATTTCATTAACATTTTTGTAAGGTTTCGTAAATTTAAACCATGAATAAAACGACACCAACGGGTACTGTAAATATTTATAATCATTCGACACTCATTATGCAGTTGGATATTCATTATTTTAATATAATTTTGTTGGACTTCTCCAATGCTTCCGTCTTTTCGACTACACAAAACTTCTGGATGTGGTGAACCTTCTCCTGTTTTCAATTGTTTATCCAGTAATTTACATTTAAATAAAATTAATCTACTTATCTGTCTTTAAAGTATTTCTCTATATTTTAATGAAAATTCACTTTAAACTTGGAAACTGGAAGAGTTTTGCCACCTCCAGAAACGTTGTGAAGTTAAAAACAAAGATATGTAAAAAAGTCCAACATCATAAAAAGAGAATAATTTTAACTAATGCCATGACGAATTTGGTATAATTTGAATTGGTTTTCAAATATAAACAAAACTATAACTACAACATGATATTTTATTTTTTGATGGGTATGCACCATCATCTTCATCACAAATATTAATTAAATTTACATTTTTGTACCACAGATAAACCATAGATATGAGACTACTTGACTCTAGACTCAGTTACCTTACAGCTGATTTGAAACGAATCAGCTGTTTTTTGTCAGTAACAAATCTACGCAAGCCATCTCACACAAACCAAACTCATCTTTCATTCATGCCCAGATGCGTCGCCTTTCCTAATATTGTAACATGATATCTACATCAAACGATTTATATACAGCGTGTACCACAACTTACCACTCTCTCTCTTCAATATGATACTTTCACTTGAGTACGTATTATCAGTTTACTTATAAACCTATATAAAACATAAAGATATTTTTTACAAATAATACTTCTTCATATTTTACAAAATTGTAACATTGGCTCGGTTTGTATATTCAAGTTGTGAGGTTTTAGATTTTTTCGTAAGCCTTATTCACGTGGCAGTAATTGAGAGTTTATCTTTTTTGGATGAAATATTGTAAAATTCTACTTATTAATCAGAAAAGGACGTCTGCATGAATCCAGGAAAAATGAATTATTCTAACGATTGCAGATTCAATTGAGAGCAACGACAAACCTAGTTAATTTTATTATCACATTAATATTGTTAATATATAATACAATAAACATTTTTGAAACAAGTATAAGAGAGAAAGAGAGAGTGGATAATATTTTTAATTGCATAACATTTCCGTTAAATTGATACTGTCGACCCTTAGAAACAGGTTTTCTCCTGAAATAATTATGTTTTAGAACTTAGTATCAATGCACAGTGAACACGATTAGAGGATAAAAAATTGTAATATACAATTATTATTATATCCTAGTTCCGCGCCGTAGATTATACGAATGCAATTTATATACAGGGGTTATATTGCGTTTACCATTTTGCAGGCGCTAATTCAGCCATTGCTGAATTACGTATATTGTATCTTCTAAAGTTATTTTTTCATCATGAGCAGTAGGTTGAGAATTTTAAACTGCACTTATGGACTAATCCACATTAACACGGTAGTGTAAAAACTTAAAATAATAACTTAGAATAATAATCTTGATTTAGAACGCAGTAAACAGAATTGGCTAGATGATAAAAAATTGTCCTCCTTGATGTTAAGATGTGATACTTCAGTTGGTGCGAGCAAAAAAATTCGACTATCTTAAAAATTCATAATTTTGTCGTTAATTTGTTGATTGTGTCATAAAAATATTCTTTGGCATAAATCTTTCAAGTCTTTAGTGAAAAAAATTCGAGTTAAAAGGTAATTAATTCGGAAATTAGGTGTTTTCGTACAAGGAGCGTGGGAAAACTGCATATGTTTTGGATGAATAACATACCTTTTCAGATCACCTATGTGGAATTTCGAAATCAGAAAAAACAAATTCGTATACTACGGAAAATGATTTTTAACGCCACATTTTTGATCCGATTATCTTATAAAATATGTAATTTTGGAGGTCTATAAATCTTTAAAAATAAAAAACATTATTGTTATCTTAACCGAGTCTCTAAGGAAGCTTGCAATCACATATCACATAACAACAATCACATAATATGTGATTACACTAGCGCTGATCTAGCGGATTTCAGTTCTCCCTAACACCGCTGGAACCACCTTAAAACTAAACGTACATATAGCATACCTATACAGCATCATCCTACACTACATACCATACAAACTGCACATTGGTTATACGACGATAAAATGGAAAAGGAAAACTAATTTTCAATTGTAAGCCTAATTAACACGGCACATACCAGTATGAGCAAAAATTAACTGCAAATAAATTTTAATTTCCTGAGCATTTCTAAAATTTCAAAAAATAATGTGATGAAATACAGGATTGTTCCTGTGAAATCTTCGCAATTGTGGAAATATCTAAAACCACAGTGGTATTAAAACGTATCAGTCTTGTAAAAATGCAAAACAAAATAGTGAAAGTAATAGCAAATAAACTGTATTCCAAAATAACGTTGAAATTACATCTGGTGTCCGGAGGAAGTAATCGAATCCTTTACCTCTGATGCAGCACAGACAGACAGACGTACACCGCCTGAGGCTCTCTGTCAAAGCTCGCACACGGTAACCAATCAACTACCACAGTCTCGCTCTCAGTTTGTATTTACATCTATGACGTTTATTCCAATACAGTTAACATATGAAACCTGATTGTATGGAAATAAGGCTCTAAACTACTTTTCTCCAACCTCTATAAGAAGTTTTCTCAAATTCCTTAAATTTATTCTAGAATCTAAGGTTAGCAAATTAAATTATGAAGAAAAGGTTTTTCGTACTAACGAAGTTGTAGATGAGATTTTCGACATGGATGTATCTTAGCTCTGGAGGGGGTGTTGGCTATTTGCGTGACCAAAAGTTGAAACAGTGACGTCATAGTTAGGTTATAAGAATAGCTGTTTACGTGAACTGGAACCCTTTAGGCATATCCATAGTGTAATCTATTTTCCACAGGGATGTAAATACAAAATTTTTTAATTGTCATAAAAATAATGATTGACTCAGGTAGATATTTGAAACCAAGTATGAATGAGAAATGAGTGTGAGATTATCGTGGCACTATCATGTAGTCTTGTTACTGACTAAAGCTGACATGTTTCTTAGGCATCATTGATAGTTAATAGCTCATTAGCCAATGGCATCCAACCTGCAATTTTACGTGGGATTTGAACCACATTTTTTTCTCTGAACTACGCCTACGAACTGGTCTATGAGGATAATCTTTACGGATTGGCGTAGTACCCCTCCGCAGGGCTATGAATGACGATGTTATTTTTTATATTATATCAAACAGCGTATTTCGGAGTGATGTTGTGGGTGATATACACCCAGAACCCAATAAGGTGTTGAAGTTTTAGTTAATATAAGCTGTTATTCAATATTTTGGTATAACTATCTATACGGAATATACAGTTTGATTTTGTTACGACACTGATAAAAAACATAGTGTTTGAATCTATTTTGACCTATTTACTATTTTACCCATGAGGATAAATTTTAGGGGGCGTTCAACCCTCACAAGTTAGTAAAAACCATTATATAATGTAAGCACAATAATAGAAGTAAGGTATTTAAAAATATTTTAACTCTTTTCCAAATCGTCTTCAAAATTCATTGATAGACTATTTAAACCCGATAATATTACAGCTTTAAAGGTTACTGATTCTACTAAACTATAAAATAACGTACAAACTGGACTGTTAAAATGAAATTAATTTTGAGTCAGCAATTTTAGTTTGGACGTCTTAAGATATTTATCTCGCCCCTGAACTGTATTTAACAATTGAAATGGTTTTAAGAACATTTATTTCTGTCTCCGCCAGATTCTGCTATAGATTATTGTGACCTGGTTCAACACTTTGGTGCTGTCAACGGTTGACATATTTTATGGTATAATATTAGTCCAGAAGAAGTCGTATATCTAACATATAACACCCACATCACGAATAATCGTGTCCTATAATCCAGCTACTTCGAGGTCACGAATTGTGGATAGATATAAGCGGTCGTCAGTGGATGTAGTGTTCTTTTGTGTGGATTAATATACACACTATTGAATACTACGTTAATCCACATAGTCCATCCTCATAATTAGACAAGTTTGTGATTCAGAGGCAGAGATTCGGATTCCAACTGTAGTACTGTATTTAAACTGTAGGTCCCTTAGATGTGCCATTGACTGTTGAGCTATTAATTAACAGTTCTGGTTAAGGAACATGTCAGCCTTAGTCAGTAACAATACTACAAAATCGCACTACAATCATCTTACACTCATTTCTCATTCATACTTAGCTCTAAATACCTGGAAAGATTGCCGTTCCAGTAACTAACTAAAATATAACACGGCACAACACGCATAAATAAATCAAATGGAGCAGCTTACCGTTTGGAAACGAACCGCATAAAACTAACAGTTACGGTTCGTCATATTATACTCATAGTATAAGGTACTTTGTACAAGGACATCTAGGACAACATAAATGACAGCAAAATTGAACTCGAAACAAAAACACGATACGTAAAACCATTTTCATTTCAAAGTTTAGATTCGCGCAACTGTGGCTATTTTATTTCTCAGCGTAGACGAGAGAGGTAACCAAGGCTTACCTTAATATAAATAATACACCACATAAAACAAGGGCTGTGAGGTGTGGCGGGGGGAGGGATTAGGGACAAATCCCCCGAATCGTTCTTTACACCTCCGCAACGAGCTCTGCGACGCGTAATAGAATCTAAAATTATTAAAACACGCCCACGTTTTTAGCAATAATCACTAAAAAGCTCTTCCCAAGAACGTATATTTTAACTGATTAACAATTTCAACAGGTAATGAAATAAATCAAATAAGCCCCTCGTATTTTACTCTCGTGAACTTATTTATAATCATTGAGATACCGTACTGACCCAAACTAATTTTAGTATTTTAAGATAAATTTGAGTGAAATGTGAGTGTGTTGAATGTAAAGGGTTTTTATCACGTCTAGCTTTGTTGACAAAGATCAGCTGATTTGTTTGTCAGGTTCATTAAATCATAGCCAAAGGACACATGTAAGTGTGTACAGTAAAGTGAACTGTCACAAATTTGAAGTGAGTATTATAACCACCCAGCCAGATGGAATTAATAAATTAAAATTTGTTTGTTTAAAAGGAAGCTTAGGTATACGTTTTAATTATAAACTTTTTAAAAGTCAAATATTAAAACTGGTGATATTAGTTAGGTAATTACTGAAATGGCGACCTACCCAGGTAGGTATTTAGGTAAGCCAAGGTAGGTAAGCCAAGTATGGATGAGAAGTGAGCGTAAAATAATTGTGGCGCGATCTTGTAGTCTTGTTACTGACTGAGGCTGACGTGTCCCTTAGACAGGACTGTTAATTAATATCCCAACACCTAATGGACCTACAGTTAAACGTCAAATCCGAACCACTACCTCTGAATTACGAAATGATCTAATTATGAGAATGGTCTTGTCGGATTAACGTAGTATTCAATAGTGCGGACAACAAGAGAGAATCCACACAAGAGAACACTACACCCACTGACCATTGCTCACAACTATCCACAATTCCTGACCTCTAAGTAGCTGGATTACAAGACGTCGCCACCATCCCAATCATATTAACTATCTATATAAGTATTTACTTCCCTATGGGAAATAGATTAGATCATGCATAGGTTGGAGGGAATGTTTTCAGTTTCTCTAAACATCTTTCCTTGTATGTGATGTGATTTTACGTCCCGAAAATTTTAAAACCCCCTCCAAGGGCTCAGACAAATCTGTATATGTATTAAAAACGTATTAATTTCAGAGGTGTGTGAATATAATCTGGAAAATTGAGTGTTTCTGAGAATCAATTATTGAAACAATGAGATCAACGCCAAGAAAGTTTTAATAGAGAACACCTGGCCGAGCTTAAGTCGCATAACTCCAGATCAGCTGAAACCACTGCTGGCTCTTTTCTGCCATCATTAAGCATAATTTATTGTTGTCATTTTCATCTGCAATTAGCCAGATGGAATTATTAAATTAAAATTTGTTTGTTTAAAAGAAAGCTTAGGTATACGTTTTAATTATAAACTTTTTAAAAGTCAAATATTAAAACTAGTGATATTGGTTAGATAGTTACTGAAATGGTGATCTATCCAGGTAGGTATATAGGTAAGCCAAGGTAGGTAAGCCAAGTATGGATGAGAAGTGAGCGTAAAATAATTGTGGCGCGATCTTGTGGTCTTGTTACTGACTGAGGCTGTCGTGTCCCTTAGACAGGACTGTTAATTAATATCCCAACACCTAATGGACCTACAGTTAAACGTCAAATCCGAACCACTACCTCTGAATTACGAAATGATCTAATTATGAGAATGGTCTTGTCGGATTAACGTAGTATTCAATAGTGCGGACAACAAGAGAGAATCCACACAAGGGAACACTACACCCACTGACCATTGCTCACAACTATCCACAATTCCTGACCTCCAAGTAGCTGGATTACAAGACAACGCCACCATCTTTATATAAGTATTACTTCCCTATGGGAAATATATTAGATCATGCAAAGGTTGAAGGGAATGTTTTCAGTTTCTCTAAACATCTTTCCTTGTATGTGATGTGATTTTACGTCCCGCAAATTTTAAAACCCCCTCCAAGGGCTCAGACAAATCTGTATATGTATTAAAAACGTATTAATTTCAGAGGTGTGTGAATATAATCTGGAAAATTGAGTGTTTCTGAGAATCAATTATTGAAACAATGAGATCAACGCCAAGAAAGTTTTAATAGAGAACACCTGGCCGAGCTTAAGTCGCATAACTCCAGATCAGCTGAAACCACTGCTGGCTCTTTTCTGCCATCATTAAGCATAATTTATTGTTGTCATTTTCATCTGCAATTGTTCGTTAAATTTGTATTCGTCAGATCAATCTGTAAAATAAAAGGTTCATTTGGATACAAATTTAAATTTCAATGTACACATAAATATATAGTTGAATCAAACTCATTCAAATTCATCCATTCTTTTTTATTTTTTTTATCGTTTCTCTGAAGACCTAGGTACAAAACAATTTCATATCGTGCAACATATTGCAAAAAAAATGTTTAAGTTTACTTACTTTTGGGAAATACGTTAGATTATGGATATGTCTAAAGGGAATGGTTTCAGTTCATCTAAACAATTGTTCTTATTCTTATTTACTAAAAATTCAATAAATTGGCTCCGTTAGTTTTTATGGAAACGAGCATAAATTTTAGACATATCCATGTCAATAAGACTGGAACCTAAGCTAATAATTAATGACCTCTAAATTCTAAATGAGGTTAATTTTTCTAAAATGAATTGAATTTTTTGAATCCTTTTTTGTGATAGTGTGTCTCCTAATGAAGGCGAACTGTACATAGGACTAAAAATAAACCATACAATTAAAAATATAATCTTATAATCGATTAAGTACTTACATTATTTGAGATGTATTTCGTTTTCCACCGCTAACATTAACGTCGCATAAAATATGTAAGTTATAATTTTTCGCTGTGACATTTAAACATATTTATACACTTTAAACAATAGCCTAAATTTCTGAAACTTTAAACAAACGGTACAATCATTTTCTCTAAAACCAAGAGAATATATCCAGTGGTTGTCGCCTACGTCTAATACGCTCGACACAATCAATGCAAACTACAAAAATAAGTTCTGCATATTTAATTATTTATTTATTTTCTATGGTTTAACAATACACATATAAATAATGAACAAAAAATCTATTATGTATGCACAGTTGGACCTTTGATACCCCGAGGCCCCATCCTTAGGTACAAGTATTACAAAAGCAATCCACATTGAGGTAAACGGGATGTATAAAGAATTAGAGAAACGCTGACAAAAGGAAAAAGAAGCGATTGAGGACCAACGTCATAAGTAAAATGTTAAAGCTTGAAGTTCTTCATAAATACTGCGAGTATTTCAAACCCACTATGGTTTACTTCAGAGATAACCCTTCAAATTAACAAAAAATATTTTACACAATAAAATGTTAATGCTAGAAATGTATTATTTCCATTTTAGTGGAAAGCAGTAGTAAACAAAAGCTGTACAAGCGACTATTGTCAGTACTAAAAGCCCGGAGCGGTTTGGACATGATACAACGAATATTGCCAAGCGAAACTCCAGGTCAAGGATATACAATGGACTTCAAACTCCCAGTTCTTGTTTACTCTATTAACCTCGAATAAATTGATGTTTTATCTACTACATGTAGTCATCAAATACATAGGAATAAAAAATTAACTGTAATAATTTTAATTAACTACTCAAAGACTCCAAGAAAAAAGAATCAAAGAATCTTTTTATTTAGTTAAAGTTTTATGGACAAAACGGTTCAAATCCTGGGGAACGATTCAAATCCCGGGGAACGTTTCAAATCCTGGGGAACGGTCTACATTTTAGGGAACGATCCTAATCCCAGGGAACAGACCAAATTCTAGGGAAAAAATCAATTCCTGGGGAACGGTCCAAAACCTGGGGAACGGTCCAAAATCTATAGAACGATCCAAACTTTGGAACGGTCCAAACCCAGATCTCGTTCCTATCTAAGTATCTGTATGTCTGAAAATAAAAAAAGAGAACAGTCATCATAACTAAACTAGTATAATTATATAAAAAATTTATAAAATTTATTCTTCTAAACGTTACCATATATTGACAGAGAAATTCCAACGGCAAAATTTAATGTATGTGTGCTATAAGGTTAATATTTCAATAGTATTCAAATTCACATCCTTATTGAAATTTATATAATTCGCCAGGTTTTCAATATAGTATATTGAAAATGTAAATATCGGTTATTTTCTTTCTTTTTGTTGGTTTAACAAAGGCAATGTAGGCCGTAAGGCAGGATCTAGGAAACCACGCCCAAGACGTAAAATAAGCTTTAAAGTTAGAGAATTCTACATCCCGCCAGTTCTCATAAATCATATTTGATATTAACCCATTTTAGATTCCACAACTGTTATAGGTTCTAACGGTTTGAAGAATTACCGGACACCATGTAACGTCATAATATGTGGGATGTACACTTACTTGAGCTATTAATTAACAGCCCTCTAAGGAACATGTTAGCCTTAGTCAGTAACAAGACTACAAGATCGTGCCACAATCATCATGCACTCATTTCTTACTCATAACGTGGCTAAAAATATCTGGGTGGATTACCATTTCAGAGTTATAATGTATTATATTTTTATTTTTTGTAATTTACAAAGCTTACTGATAAGAATATTGATAAACTGGTTGGAAGGTTAGATTCTGAACAAAATCTCGACACAATTTTTCGATGACAAGTTACAGTACCATAGGTATATGGGAAATAAGTTAGATCATGTATATGTCTATAGGGAATGTTTTCAATTCATACAAACAGCTGTTCTTATTCTTTTATATTAAAAATTCAATACAACAGTTCTGGTAGTTTCTATGGAGACCTGTTACATATTTTCCATCTTACAATCACCAACACCCCATGAGCTAAGACATTTCCATGTCAAAATTTGTTTTCATTGAAATCAGCTGTCGTTGAAAATAGCTAACACCTATGAGGGAGAGATGAAAACAAAATATAAAATACACATTTTAAATGTGAAATACTCATACAATGACACAAATGTGAAGTGTCTCGTCAATTTAGTGGTTTCCAGCATTCATTGTATTTGCTATTGACATGTGTATAAATGTTACCGAACAATTGGCGGTCTTAGATTACAATACTGCAAGATATAAAACGACCGATTGTTGACCGACAAGCCCGCTCTCTATCGGCCAAGCCGAGAACCGCGTGGGAGTCGTGCCATCTGAAGGACGTCGTCCTCATTAACTCCTACACTAAAACACAAGACAGGAGTGCTTGAATTACCTTGTTAAAACAGTTCTAAGATTCTTGTTACTGTGTCGTTGTCAAACATCTTAGAACACTCGTTCTAAATGTTTAGTCTTTAACACTGTATAAATAATCTGTGAAATCGTCGAACAAAACATATGATTTTGGTATAGATCAAATTCAAATTTGAAATAGGTTTTAATAAGGGTCACGTGACCAGCTCTACGAATAAAACACTTTTAGTTAAAAGTGAAAAAATAATGCTAGGGAAACAGTATTTAATAGTCTTCCATACTGGTGAAATATTTTGTTTAGCTCCACAAGAACATTCTTAATTTGTGACTGGGACGGTGGCGACGTCCTGTAATCCAGCTACTTGGAGGTCACGAACCGTGGATAGTTGTGAGAGATGGTCAGTGAATGTAGTGTTCTCTTGTGTGGATTAAAGTCCGCACTATTGAATACTGTGTTAATCCACAAAGACCATCCTCATAATTAGACCAATTCGTAATTCAGAGGCCGTTGTTCGGATTCCACGTTAAACTGTTGGTCCATTAGTTGCCATTGGCTGTTGGACTATTAATTAACAGTCCTGTCTAAGGAACATGTCAGCCTTAGTCAGTAACAAGACTACAAGATCGCGCCACAAACATTCTAAATTTATTCCTAATTCATACTTGGCTTAAAATACCTACCTGGGTAGGTCGCCATTTCAGTTAAAAGTAAAAGTAAAGTAAAAAGCTTTAATATGTACTCAATACTGTAGTCGTAAAAAGGTTGAGCAGATGTGAAATTAAAGGTTAATTGTCTATCTAGGAAATACACTATTAATTTTAAAAACATTTTATCACGAAATTATTTCTGATAATTAATTAAGTAGTCATTATCCTTTTTGATGATAGACAAATAAAAAATTTAAAATATAAGTCTCTAGGTAACTTTACCTTACCTACCTATTTGTAACTTGATCGAATATCTATATCCTAGTAGACCAAGGCTTTCCAAACTGCATCTACTCAAGGACCCCCTTAATAAATTATGTATTTAATGGGGAATAATTAAAAAGAAATTTGATTATAATGTTTTCACGGGCCCCAAGGTTTTTTAGGAAGGTGGAAGTACTCTAAATACACACACCGGCACAGTAGCTCAGGAGTAACACGTTTGTGTTGTAAGTCAAAGGTTGCTGGTTCGAAACCTGGCCAATCTGCCTCTAGAGGTACCCCCTAAGGTACCTCCCTGTCTCTAATTCACCGTAAAGGCCCAAGGTGCATGGTTATGGTTGTTGAGGTTTAAAAAACCCCTTAGGGAAACCACATTTAACAAATCCACTTCTAGCACAACAATAAACTAACGCAATTATTGTTTGTAACTTCAATTTTTATTGAAAATATTACAACTCCTAGTGTGTTAGTTTTTTTTCAAAAACCAATAACCAGTAGCAGGGGCGAAGGAAGTCATCGATCACCAGGGCTCTGCTATGCGGGTCGTAGGCCGGTGACGGGTGACAGTATAATGTGACCCGACTGTACCCGCTCACCTTGGTACACTCTGTGCCGGATACTGCAGACCACTGCACTTCTTTATGGTCTTCCAGAATGCGGTTTCTCGTTATCCCACATAGTGTTCAACTTTCTGTCCAAGATCACATTTATATTTCAGATGTAAAGAAATTAAGTATAAAACAGCACTGTTAACTGTAAAGCGACCTACCCAGGTAGATATTTTAAGCCAAGTATGAATGAGGAATGAATGTAGGATGATTGTGGCGCGATCTTGTAGTCTTGTTACTGACTAAGGCCTACATGTTCCTTTAGAAAAGAATATCAATGGCATCTAAGGGACCTACAGTTTAACGTGCAATTTAAGCCAAAATTTTGCTTCTGAACTATTCAATAGTGCGGACAACCGCACTAGAGTATATAACATCCACCGTCCATCGCTCATAACTATCCACAATTTGTGACTTCCAGGTAGATGGATTACAGGACCACTATCGTAGAGAAGAGGACAAAAACATTATGGATTTATATGGATTTTTATATTTTTCTGGGTTCAACCCCAGATGGACTTCCATGTCTAATGATGGACCCCTAATCATTAGGATAGCAAGACTCCAACAGTCTAATATGACGTTTTCCAAAATATCTTCGATATTCAATCCTCCGATACTGGATACTAGAAAAAAATTGTCAAGTTTTTATAGAGTTAAAGGACATAATAACGAACTGAGAGTACTTACCGGCGAGGCGGACGCCTCCAGGCGACTGCTTCCTGAGCGCCACGACTGTAAACAACAGAAAAGTGTGTGAGAAAACATCAAAGAGACAACATGAAGAACAGTTCATACTATGAGAGTGTAGAGTACATCACCTGAGGGTCACGGGTTCGATTACGGACTGTGTCTAGCCGCCTTTGATCATTAATAATCCAGGTAAATAACGTGTCTTAGTCAGAAACAAAGCTAAGTATTATCAAACTCATCTTTCACTAAAATTCAGGTTAAATACCATAAAAGATTGGATCACTGTCTTAAGAATTGATAATTGATTGGTTAATAATTGGTAGATTAGGTTAGAATAGATGCTGAAATATCAACCTGGCTCGGACCGGGTTAAGCCAAGTATTAACGAGAGATGAGTGTAAGATGATCGTGGCGCGATCTTGTAGTGTTGTTACTGACTGAGACAGACATGTTTCTTAGACAGGACTGTTAATTAATAACCCAAAATATGATGACTTATCTAAGGGACCTACAGTTTAAGGTGGAGTCCGAACCACTGCCTCTAAATGACGAACTGTTTTAATTAGAACGATGGTCTTTGCGGATAGTGTGGACGTTATTCCACACAAGAGAACACTACGCCCACCGACCATCGTTCACAACTATCCACAATTTGTGACCTCCAAATAGCTGGATTACAGGACACGCCACGGTTTGACTCCAGAAATAAAATAATTTGAATTACAGACCACCCGTAACAGTTCACTCGTGCTCGGACAAAAAAAGACTTCAAACATGACCGACCACCCATGAAGCCGATGGGAACTCGACCGTCGGACTAGGCCACGGACCTTGGGTAGGTGTGGACAATTTGTCTATCACTGAAGGAAGAGGAGGGGATTATAAACACTAGCAGACCGTAACACCATCTGGTGGGGGCACTGAGAGACATCGCTCATTGTTTTGACTGGGTCGTATCCGGCTGGGTGCCAGCCTATTGTCTTGGCCTCAAATGAATCAACTGAACCTAACAGGGCGAAGGAGCGGCAGAGATCAAATAAGACTCAACATTACAATATCATCAACTTTGATATTGTCTACCTGATGGGTTCAAGATATTGGAAAATTGTGACTCATAGCACTTTCGATTTTATGTTTTATATACTTTTCAGGGGTTTTGACGACTTAAAAACTGGGATGGTGCTGTGTCTTGTAATCTACTTGGAGGTCTCGAATTGTGGATAGATTTGTGTGATAATCGGTGAATGTGATATTCTCTAGTGTGTGTTAACGTCCGCACTATTGAATACTACGTTCATCCGCAAACATCACCTAGATAATTAGACCAGTTCGTAATCCGGAGGCAAAATTGTGGTTGGGATACCTTGTTAAACTGTTCTCATAGATGGCATCGACTGTTGGGCTATTAATTAACAGTCCTGTCGGAGTAACTACAAGATCGTCCCACAATCATCTTACACACAATACCTACCTGGTTAGGTCCACATTTCAGAAAGGTCCTAATCGTCGTCTTACTACCTAACGTCGACCTGTTATGACGCTTTATTAATTAACAGCCTAATCACAAAGTAACTGGGTCTAGATTCGACGCTTGTGGAATTCGAACCAGCTAACTTTATTTAGGACTTAGGAATCGAACACCATAACCACTCAGCGAGTTTTGGTTACTTTCGTAGTAATATTTAGTTTGCCAATAGAAATGAAAAACAACGAACTTTTCGTGGCATTTATTTTACTTGATGAATAAAATGTAGTAGGAAACTTATTGAGAAGTCTATCAATAAGAAGGGATAAGGATGTTGTGTTTGGGAGATCTAGGAAGTTGGGATTTTGCCCAAATAGTAAAATTTACTACAGGTGTACGTCAGCCTATGTTCATTGTCCTAGCAACAGGAGAGGGCATTATTGACATGCCTCGAGTGCGTGTCAGATAAAAGGGGTGAGATAGGAAGGAAAAGGATGAGTTATATGGGTGAGAACTGTGTCGGTCGGCTGACCAGAGTCGAGTGGTAGGCCTCCGCCCTGACAGGTCTATAGATCCCAAACCTCTTGACATTTTTACTCCTCCTCTTACCTCCGATGATGGGAAACATATGTTACTCACTTAGAGGAAAAAACACATACAGCGGAGCGGGCGACTGAGAGTGATTGACGTCACACATGCAGGACACGAAGTGGAGCGACCGGAGCTCAGTTCCAAGATGTCACTATCTAAGGTCACACGTTATTTGCTGTAGAGGGAAAACACTTGGTTGAAAACATTCATTTTGCGTGCCTCAAACCGGTTGGAGGGGATGCATGAAGTTAATGAGGGAAGGTAGGTTCACGGCGAATATCACCATCGGTTTCCAGTTCTAAAAAACATGACCAAGTCGAGCAATACATCGCGTATGTCTACATCGACCTTTGATTATATTCTTGCAAAAGTTAAGGGAGACTTGGTGTAAAAGAAAACGAATTGGAGGAAACCAATAAAGGAGCTACGGTGAAAACCAGATTATTTATGAAAATATATAAAAAATAAGCTCCACAATACACTTACCCAGTGACTGACAATGTGACAGACTGCCAGCTCCCAAACGCCCGAAAAAAACAAACTAGTTTGTCCCAAAGAAAATCGCGCCGCCCACAACAGCTGCTTGTGTGCGCGTTCGCACTTGATCGTATGGAATTGATTTTGCCGCTCCTAATTGCTGTATGTGTGTTTTTACCCTTAGATTCAACAAGTTTTTAATCACTACATTTTGTACTCAGTATTGGAATCGAACTTAACTAAGGCGAGCTAGATTTCCACTGGGAAACATAAGGTAGCAGACGTACCGGGTTCACTTAAACCAAGATAAATGGTTGATACTAGATTTTTGGAGTATTATAAATTTACAAATCTGGTTAGATATATCTTCTATGGAAAAGGTAGGATATTTCAGTCCACCTAATTTTGAGTGTAGTAAAAAAGAACATCCAAACCAATTCGAATTCAAGGTTAAGACACGGAATACCCTAAGATGATACCATACTCCTAAGTCCATCTAGTTAAGTTTTCTTAATAATGGCATAAAATCCCAAGTTTAATGTTTCTTATGGCAGAAAATCTGCTTATACAAACGGGGAATAGATAAAGTGGTATGACTCGCTTCGTTATTAATATAATTTAATAGAATTTATGTCTTTTACTTCAGTGAACAAACTTAATATAAGCAAATTACCAAGTAAAACAACCCACAAGTATTATTCGATTACTATGATGGGAATAATATAAGTTTTTTGAAATTCACTCTACTCACGTCAGCGTGCTACGTGCGATCTCGTTAATAATATTTACTAATATATCGCACCCATATAACACAATGTCGAGGATCTCTCCTCGGCAACGAGGATTTGCTGGTCATACAACAATGACGCAACAGCTGGTCTGCGTGGTTAACCATAATTGGTTATCGGTTACACCGCAAAAAGTTACCCAATGTGCGATGAGGTTGTGAAAAATCCGGTTATCGATCCTGCATTCGATCGATATGGTAATTATCTGGACAAGAATGGAATTTTCAGTTTATGTTAGTTAATTAGTTACTGAAATGGTGATATTAGATATTAGATTGTTGAAATGACGGCCAAGGAAGGTATTTTAAGCCAAGTATGAATGAAGATTGAGTGTAAGATGATTGTGGCGCGATCTTGTAGTCTTGTTACTGACTAAGGCTGACATGTTCCTTAGAAAGGACTGTTAATTAATAGCCCAACAGCCGATGGCAACAAAGAGACCTACAGTTTAACGTGGAATCCGAACCACGGCCTCGGTCTAATTATGAGGATGTTCTTTGCAGTTAACTCAGTATTCAATGGTGCGGACGTTTATTCACACAAGAGAACACTACATTCTACGACCATCTCTTATAACTATCCACAATTCGTGACCTCCAAGTAGCTGGATTACAGGACGTCGCCACCGTCCCAGTCAAGTTAGTTAGTTACAGAAATGGTGATATTAGATTGTTGAAATGGCGACCCAGGTAGGTATTTTAAGCCAAGTATCAATGAGAAATCAGTGTAAAATCATTGTGACGCGATCTTGTAGTCTTGTTACTGACTAAGTCTAACAGGGAACTACAATTTAACGAGGAGTCCGAACCACTGTCTCTGAATATAGGGTAGCCTGGAGGATTAACGTCAGCACTGTTGAATACTGCGTCAATCCGCAAAGACCATCCTCATAATTTGACCAGTTCGTAGTTCAGAGGCAGTGGTTTGAACTCCACGTTAAACTGTAGGTCCCTTAGATATACCATTACCTTTTGGGTTATTAATTAACAGTACATGTTTCTACTGTTAATTCAGCCTTAGTCAGTAACAAGACTACAAGATCGCGCCACATCACCAAATGTCTGGTCCTGGATAGTTTGCCATTCCAGTAACTAAATATCTAACTAACAGTAATGCTGTCACAAAATTAGCATTGTTCTTGTTGGACTTGTATACAGGAAATATTTCGCCAATAAGGCAAACTATTAAATTACTTGGAAGAGTTGATCAAAGCATCAGTCCCCTCCTCACCCCGCCTCCAGTAGTCGCGCGTGCACGTGATGCATAACGTCCAACGTCCCACCCGGAGCTGCCGGAGCAGGTTTTTATTCTTTATGCCCTCGACGTGTTTTTCTCCGTGGTCTCGGATGAGCGCCCTCAGTCTTGACAGTCATCCTCGGAGCTCCTCCGGGAGTCATGGTCCAATGATAACGGTCCAAGGTGGACATCACAAGAATGAAGCTCAGGCACGCTAGATTTTATTGCAAATTGCATTCTACTTCAACGAAACAACTAACCCATTAGATCTGACCAGTGTCGTCATCAGTGCCGGAATGTCTATATCTATACGTCTCCAATCTTCCTGATTTCTTAAAATTAAGAACCTCAGCGTAGTTTCATTTTTATGAAAATTGATTAGATTAGATTAGCATTTGAAACAGCGACCTGATACACATCATAGAATATCACATTCACCGTCCATGACCCATAGATCTCCACGATTTCTGGATTACAGGATACGCCAACTGTAGATAAAACACTACAAGATCGTGTCACAATCACCTGACACTCATTTCTCACTCACACTTGGCTCAAAATCCGTACCTGGGTAGAAATAGAGACCTACCTGGGTAGGTCTCAAATGAATTCAAATAGAACATTTTCGGTACGCTCTTAAAGACGTCAGAATCAAACGGAGATTTAATTAGACCTTCCTATAAGTTTAACCAAAATATCTATTAGTGTAAACCGCAGGAAAATGCTCTCTTGGAACTTGGACAGCTGATTTCCCCCTCACCCCTTCCTATAAGCCAGCATATAAGCTGACGTAACCATATGCTATAATAGAATAGGGCGATTTGGCAACACCGCACTGACTCTCATCGGACCATTTTCGTGCGGTTTACTCTAGAGAAGAACGCAAACTGAAATTGAAAGTTTGAGCTCAGCTGCTTCATGATTTATACACACACATGATACAGAAGACACGCATGATTGACGGCGGGAAGTGTGAACAAGATAAGAGGAGGGCAACGACTGTGGAGGTATTCCAGTTACACAAGCACTACTAGGCTACTGCCTCAGGAGTAATCCTTGTAAGTAGCGCTGCACGTTCGCAACTGCAGATGTTCCGATATCGAACATCTTTCGATATTAAATACCGATATCACTATTAAACAGGAATGTAGAGTTACAGCAATATGCTGGAAACAAATGATCGATAACGCTGATATCGAGACAACATATTGAATCGAGAATATTCTGATATTGCATACCGATAAGGATATGAAAGAGGTAAGTACAGCAATGTTACTGAAAACAAAATATCGACATCGAATCGGTGAATTCAAATTGAAACTACTAAACCTGATTTTCAACTTAGCTACAATTTGTTTTAGAAAACATGCTGTCACATAATCTATCCCTTTTAAAGTAAACTATGAAAATCCTCTCTCACTAATAACAAATCTTTCTTCGTTGGTTTTTACTAAGCGACAAGACACTTAAGGTCATAGAGATCACGTCGCACACACCATAGAGAAACAAACAAGGAGAAAGGAATAAAATGGATTACCAGACACATACACATATAGATAAGATGAGATTTATCTGTCATTGTTATAAAATAACATAGTAAACACTTGATCAATCTTTTTTTCTTAGGAGCTCGAGATATCGAATCAAAATTCTAATTTTCACAGGATATCAATAACATCGGAACCGCAACTTCAGGGAATGCTGGAGTTCAGCACGGGTGGCGTCGTATCTTGTGTCAACTTTACAGTTTCTCTGCCAGGAATTTCTCAGCGATAACAGAACAAACAAGAGGATTTACAAGAATGAGCTCCGTGTGTGAACGTTATGAGACGTCTGGAACACGTGCGTGATGGACTGAGAAAGGATGGCTTGCAGAATCACGTTTAGCGAGCAAATCCCACGTTCCCACTTAACATTTATAAAGGGGAGAGTAGGCAAGGTAAGACATAGAAATATATTTTACTACTACCATCTAGCCTGTGATATTTTTACAATATTATTATTACTCTTAGGGAGCTAAGATCCGATCCCTCCACCGATGAAGACTTGCGATTTGACAAATATCGGATTCCGAATCAAACCATCGGATTGTCTCGAAACATTTCATCTCGGTTATTGTAGTAATGTTACTGACATGTTTCTTTAACAGGCCTGTTAATTAATAGCTCAACAGCCAATGGCATCTAAGGGGCCTACAGTTTAACGTAATCCGGACCATAATATTGCTTCTGAATTATGAACTGGTCTAATTATGGTTAATACTGGAAGAAGAGTGGTCTTTATGGATGGACGTACTATCCAATAGTGCGGACGTTAATCCACAAAAAGGAATATCACATCCACTGGTCATCGTTTATGACTATCCACAAAAATATCGAGTATTATGTACAAAATAAAAACACACATGTTCACAATTCAAGCAAAGTTTTAAAAAAGTGTAACAAGTATTTGGAGCTCTACAAAAGCGATGACAGCGGTGGCAGAGGTAGGACACGAGGAGACCTTGGGAGTGACATGTCACATGACCTTGGAGCGTGACACGTGTGAAGGACCGGCGTTCGGCGAGCGTGACAAAAGCGACGTTCTGGAGCTCAGGGCGGACACTGGACAGGGACTAGGGACAGCCTAACTGGACCCCGGTTCGACCCAGGGGTTCCAAAAAAAATTGCCACTAGTAAATTACGAGAAATCTGCCATCTGTGGGATGAAGAAGTCAATATGAATTTAGGTACTTTGTTGGAAATTTATTGTCGGTGATTGTGCAGTTATTAGTGAATTTCCTTTTGAAAAGTGAGCAACTCACGTGACCCGCATGGTGACAGTTGAACCCGGGACCATGATAAAAGTGCATAACTCAACCCTCTGAACATATTTGGAGGGGTCCATCCAAAATTATATTTGGTATAATATTACAATTTAGTATCTTGAATCATGACTCTAGGTCAATTGGTTACTGAGATATTTAAAATGGTTAACACAGTGCATTGTGCAAGTTTATGCTTATTTAAAATAGCTAAAAATCCAAAAATTGATATAAAAGTCCATATTTTATTAAGTTTTATCAACGCATCCATAAATATCCTAAATGTAATGTTTCTTACGATAGAAAACCAACGTATTCAGTAATTCTTATGGAGAATAGATAAAATTGTATAGCTCGCTTAGTTATTGATATAATTTGATAAAATGTTTTTTGTGCTTAGTCACAATCGATTACTATTATGGGAAAAATATAAGCTCTAAATTCGTTCTACTCACGTTCGTGTGCTGCGTGCGATCTCGTTTTATATAGATTTTTAATCGTGATTAGTGAAATCAAATTTTCACCATGTTACTGTTTTTTAAATCTGATACGGTCCCCGAGTGATGGAAGAGTGGTACTTGAGCTTTTGAAACACGTGGTCGTACTTAGTTTTTTTGTGCTCTGCTATTGTGTATGCCCTTGGAATCTTTTGTAGAAGTTTGAATAATTTAATCATTTTTGTTTTCAGCTTTAATTAATAAGTCAATAATGTCATTTTCCAGGTTCCAGCTCATTCGGTTAGGAGCGGGCTTGAAATCATTGTGAAACGATTGATTTACTTATCGTGAAGTAAAATGTCAGCAATAAGAATCTACACAACAAATTACAGGCGTTCGCAACAGTTGCATGTTCTATACGATCCTAATTTGAAACTTTAATTTGAATTTTCAAATTGGGATGGATTAAAATATTTTGAGTTCCAAAGCCAATCTGGATGTTAGGTACTCGTATCATTCTTCCTCCAACGTTTCATACTCTATTCGTGGATTGTTGAAATGATCTAACATGTTTCGCGAAATTGTTGAACGAGGCAATTCTTCAAATTACTCAATCCCGGATAGAA
This sequence comes from Nephotettix cincticeps, assembly GCA_023375725.1. Lineage (NCBI taxonomy): Eukaryota > Metazoa > Arthropoda > Insecta > Hemiptera > Cicadellidae > Nephotettix > Nephotettix cincticeps. The sequence goes on along the minus strand of CM041789.1, from coordinate 18,727,684 downwards.
CGTGCCATTTTCTTCGAATGCCAACCACCTTCTTGAATCCATTGGGTGATTCACACGATAATGTAGTTCTCCATGACCTCAAATAAAGTAAATGAGGGAATAAAGATGCGCGAACCGACCGATCCGGCCCGAGGGACCAAAACCGGCGGTTCAAGACCTGGGTCTGGTCTCTGACTCAGAGAGGAGTGGAATGTGGCACTGACACGACAAGGACATCTGGCAAACGCACACACGCGCGCGCACACACACACCCGCACATGTGGGGGTCAAAGGTCGCCTGCCCCGCCCTACACTCTGAACTGTTTCCTAACACCAGAAGGTCATTATGTCACCATTGTTTTGTCCTTTCAGTCATTCCCCTTCCATTGTTCTTTGTTAACTGATTTTTGTTTTGTTTTCACTTTTAAACCGATCGCAGGCGGGCATGTAGATTAGGAATGCCGGAACTACACGACTGTCTGGGAATAGGTGAACACCTCAGAAGATCGTGGCAGGAAGGTGGTGATTGACCGTGAGAACTTTAGATCTAACCATTAGTGTTTTCGAGCATGTTAAATCTTCCATAAATGAATTTAGGCTACAGGTATTTATATACATAAAACAAATTTGTCAAACTAAAATAGTCAATACTAAATAAACATCATAAATGCGTGACATCACCACCCGGACCTTATTTGTGTTCAAAATGGTTAGAGGCAGGGTTGTAAGACTTGACCATAATTTATTGTTTACAGTTGGCAATAGTCCCCGACTCTCGCCAAACTGTTGGCAACAGTTGTAGATTCCTTGATAGCAACTAATAAAATCTCGAATCCCTGTGACTTATCTTAGCATATTTAACGTAATACTTACATTACTAAATGTCTTTTATCTTATATAACTTATATAAATAGATACCCCGAGATTCAAAAACGAAGTCCAAGGCGCTAATCATTAGGCTAGCAAGACACGTAATTATGTTGAACTTAATTATATTAAGAGCATACCTACTGGAAATACATTTTGATTTAGCCTCATAAAACAATTCTAATTTTACAGCATTACCGGTTACAAGATAGACGTATAAAGCTGGTTGAAGTATAAAATTAAAGGTTAAGCTAGATTATCTGTGAGTCCCAACTCATGATCTATTTAACAGAATAAAATCCCATGGACTCTTTCAGAAATCAGCCGAGTCCACCCTGGAACACATCAGGGAGCTCTGTAGACGGCAAGACGTCGCATAGGACTGGAGGCTCAGACCCATCGCCATCCTGGATGATCCACCGTAGGTGAACAGCGTGTCCTGCTCAGCCAAAGCCTCACACAGCAATGCGTCGACTCAACTTAATTTTTACTTATGTTTAATATAATTTGACTAACTTCTGTTATTTCACTTGCTCCCTGTTATGATTTGATTTAGCCACTCCAACAGGTAATCCAGAGCTACAGCTGAAAAGCTAATGCTTTGATTCGCCCAAATGAAGTCCACTTGCCGGTTTCTCGCATGAAAGTTTCTTATACACGTCTGGACGGATGGCGAAAGGTGGGTTTAGTTTGGGTATACACCGCCTAACGGTGAACTCACCACATAACCCTCGAAGAAGCGGGGGGTACTCATAAACAGTTACCACCTACCCCTTAAAAAACTGTTATCTAAGGAATTACATTATAATTTTTCGATTAATTTTCAAGAATGAATAATTACTACGAAATTATAGCCCATAGATACAATTAATTACCTTTTTTATGATAGACAAATAAGAAATGATTACTATAATCCCTTAGACCCATTAAATTAATACCACAATATTCTTTTTATGCTTCAAATCCAAGATGGTGGCAGTATTTCAAACTCTTAATTTCTCAGTTCTGTGTAATTTTAACACTTCTGTTCTGCTGCCCTTCCCTTGGATGATAACCAGGCCTTAAACATTAAAACATAGATTCAATCAATAACTAATTATGTTTTCACGCATTAAACTTGGCATTTTAGTTACACGAGGTTGTCGATAGTTTCAATCCTGGCCGACAAATGTATACACACTTGTTTGCTTTGAACACAATGCACTATTGTGATTATAAATAAACTGGTAAACCAGAATTCACGATGTCCAACAACAAACTGGACTACAATGTGGCGTTCATACTGGTAGCTTCGGGCGCGAAGTAAAACATTGTGTATATTAGGTTGTTTGTTAACCTATCAAATATGCTGTCATCTTTTAAAAGGAAATTTTGATATTACCTTCTTTGCATACGAATTGCAAATCTGCAATACCTACAACTTCTCTTTATCTTCCCAAAATACTATACTTTTAACAGAAACGGCGAACTACCCAGGTAGGTAAAGTATGATAAATGAGTGTAAAATGATTATGGTGCGAGTTTGTACTCTTGTTACTGACTTAGGCTGACATATACCTTAGAAAGGTCGATTAATGAATAGCCCAATAGTCAATGTCATATAAATGACCTACAGTTCAATGTGGGATCCGAACCACGATTTTTCCTCTGTATTAACAACTAGTCTAATTAATTATGCGATTATGGATTATATTTGCGGATGTATTCAATAGTTTGTTACAATGCCTCGCGATCGATAATGGGCTTCGTTGAATCCAAAAATGGAAATTTGGGGATTTTTGGCTTTCTGAACGTTCACAAAAGATCACACCAACGGTCGGAATTTTTATCAAATTTGGTAAACAAGAGAGTATTTTTACCATATCTCCAGACATTTTTATTTTTATTGATAATTCACCTGACCTCAAGATAAACATACGTAAATAAGAAACGGGGCGATGATATGCGCTGCCAAACAATTAATACATAGTATAACAATTAACTAGTGAAACTGGTAGCTCACAAAGCGTGTTTTTAATTTCATTAGTTTTTATGTAAATATATAAATTAAAGAATGTTGTTTTAGAATCTTGTTAAGAGGATTACTTTAATTTAAAACAGTCCATTACTGTGTAAGACATGCAGCATTCAAAGTAAGGTTTGCATTAAAACTTGCAGTAAACCCATAGAAGATAAAACATAAGTAATTTAGCAATGACGTTTAATAAACGCCTGCAAAACCATTAACGCAATATAAACCCTATATTAAAATTGCCTACTCTATAATCTACGGCGCCCGGTATCGCCTAAGTATTATAAGGTAACATCTGTGTTTTTTGTATCCTTTAATAAATCTTGTTTATTATGCATTGCTAATACATTTATTCTAGGTAATTGTACAGAACCAAGCTGTCGAGGTATTGTCTCTGGATCAGGGTGAAATTTAAAAATCACGTTTAGATAGCTATTAGTTCCTCAGTTTCCCAAAGGACCGCCGTATACTTTTTTATTTGGTAAAAAAACTACTCAACATAATATTTTTAACTTGGAAAAAATTAATAATAGGAAGGAACAATTTATTCAAAATTAAATTTTTCATCGTGAACATTCAAAATTACGTTAATTTTAAATTTTCAAGTGATAATACCTTTTAAATTATAGTTATATTGTGATTAGTTTTAAGACAAATCTAAGATATGACACTTGTTGTTAGAACAAGCCCAATATTGGTGATTTTTTAAGCAATACCCTTTACAACAATTAAAGTATCAGATGCATTGTCGTGCAGCGCAAGACTACTAGCATTAAAGTATCATGTTTATTTTTTTTATTTTACTATAAAAATAAGAACTCATTGGGGTTCTCTTATAACTATCAAAATATAATTGCTTGTAAATTTGTAATAAGAGTATCCTATTTGGTATTTTTAATTGGACTTCATTTTGAATCGAATAATTTGATTTTTTTCAATTTCATTTGTATGCAAAAATTACGTTAAATATTTTTAAGCTATCTAGCATCTGTGTGAGCAGCTGGAGACTTCCGGTCGATTTAAATGTGATATTTAGGTTTTAGAATAGCCCAACAATAATACCTCAAATGATTGGTAGAGTTAAGGCACACCCTTTATAGTAAGATCTTTTACACAAAACCTTTACAGTTAGTTATATTTATGCAATATTATTATTACCTTTCAGAAATAACGACCTACACAGATAGGCATTTTTCCCTGGTAGGTATCAACCCCTGGGAAAAGGGTTGAAGGTAACTAATTTTGGACAGTTAGATAGTTATTGAAATAACAACCTGTCCAGGTATTTAAGGAAAGTATGAATAAAAAAATAATGTAAGATGATTATGGCGATATCTTGTAGTCTTGTTACTGACTAAGGCTGACATGTTCTTTAGACAGAACTGTTAATTAATAGCTCAACAGTAAGTGGCATATCTAAGGGACCTACAGTTTAACGTGGAGTCCGAACCACTGCCTCCGAATTACGAACTGGTCTAATTATAAGGATAGTCATTGCGGATTAACGACATACAAGAGAACACTACACCCACCGAACATCGCCCACAAAAATCCACAATTCGTGACCTCCAAGTAGCTGGATTACAGGACACGCCACCGTCCCAGTCAATAGGTTGGGAGCGAAGTTGATGGCCAAGAATGGTGGATGAGATGCTGACTCGCCCAGTGGCCAACAGGTGTCGTAACACTAACGGCGACAGTAGCGCCCCAGGCGGAGACGTAACTGGACTCTGACTCTGGGTAGATCATCCACATCCTCACATCCTCCTGGCAGCTGCCACCACGGGCTCTGACTCTCGTCGACGCTTCAGCCAGACGACGGATGTTAGTTAACACCAATATCCTCTTTCCTATCATTTTTTGGCTAAGTTAATATAGTTCCCACCTTTAAAACAACTAGGACTATTACGTTCATCCGCAAACACCATCCTCATAATTACCTAGACCAGTTCGTAATTTAGAGGCAGTGGTTCGGACTACACGTTAAACTGTAGGTCTCTTAGACATGTTCATACTTCTCATTCATACTTAGCTTAAAATATCTATATTGTGGTATGGTCGCTATTTCAATAATCTAATCTAATGGTCACCAGATCGAATTCCAAAATTTTTGAATCTAGACCCAGTTGCCATTTTGTCTTTATGTTATTAATGAATTACCTATGTAAAGTGGCAAGAGGTGTTTTTATGTTAAGGAAACGTTGTCTTATATTAATATAAATGTACTAAAGTTTTGCACATATCGAAAGCCATCTTTTGGAGATGGCTGTTTGGAGACACTCAAGTAATTTTACTTTAATAAAAGCTTAAATTAAAAAAATTAAAAAGCTTAAAAAAATTAAATAAAAGGTACTTAAATAAAAGCTTTTGATTTTGCAAAAAAGGTACTTCGAGTAATGTGTAACCGCGTGGCGTGTCCGGTAATCCAGGTACTTGGAGGTCACGAATTGTGGATTGTTGTGGGTTATGTTCGGTGGGTGTAGTGTTCTCTTGCGCGGATTAACGTCCTCACTACTAAATACTACGTTAATCCTCAAAGACCATCCTCATAATTAGACCAATTCATAATTCAGAGATTTTGATTCCACGTTAAACTGTAGGTCCCTTAGTTGCCATCGACTGTGTGGCTATTAATTAACAGTCCTGTCTAAGGAACATGTCAGCCTTAGTCAGTAACAAGACTACAAGATCGCACCACAATCATCTTACACTCATTTCACATTCATACTTGCCTTAAATACCTGGACAGGTTGTTATTTCAGTAACTAACTGTCCAAAATTAGTTACCTTCAACCCCTCCCCAGTTTAGTTTTTCAACTATACTCTCAATACTAACCCAGCAAATGTCTATTTTTAGCTTTACTACTAATGTTGTAGCACAAAATATCACACCAACTACATGAAGTCATACTAAAAAGGGACAAATCAGCTGCTTTTCAGTTTTAGTGACTCGGCATTCTGTGGAGAATCGTCACAACAGAAGAACAATGGATGAAGCAACACATTATGATGAAATCGTTTTGGCCCAAAACAAGATGGCGGAAGTTTTTAATTTACAATGTTGTCTCCGACTGTTTACGGTTCAATTTGATTTACATGTGCTATTTATATGATTCATATATTTTTCGTTTTAGCTTCATAACAACGATGTTAAATGTGTTACAGCATTACTGTCCAGACGATAATCATAACGAAACAGTTGAGGTGTAAAATTAAAGGTGGTTTATCTAGGGTATTGTTTTATTAATTTATGTACAGTATTTTCTGGGAAAATATAATTATTATGCAATTATATCCGGTATTTAACACGTAGTTATCTTTTTATGGTAGATAAATTTAACAATAACCACTTGACCTTTAATTTGGCACCTCAACCATATTTTTCACTTCTTTCGAGTTTCTTCGAGTGTCATGAGACTAAATTCAATGAGGTGGAAATAGTGCAGACCTTTAAAGTGTTCACCAGTAGCTGGAGGAAATTTAAAGACCTACAAGAAAATAGGTAATACCTGTTACTCAGTGGTGAAAGCAATTTGCAATCTGTTGCAGTAGCTTGAAGGTCGTAATGAACAGCTGATAAGAAACCGACCGAGAAGCAAAGATACAACATTGACCTTGAATTGAATTATGGCATGTAAAATTAACATTGGCGTTTAGAATCTATTGATTCATAAATCACATGTACCTATGAAATATTTTATAATGATAATAATGATAATGAATTTATAATGATATAATTTTAACTTTTGGTATCGGATTCCTAACAGGAAAAGCAATAGTTTAATCATCATAATAAAAAAAAGAAACCACAATTTGGCCACCTGTGGTCTGTGATCTGTGTTGTATGGCTTTTTCAAATTTTGGGTGTTCCTGTTTAAAAAAAGGTTTGTATTTACCCCTGCGGGAAATAGGCTAGATCATGGACATGTCAAAGGTAATGTTTCCAGTTTCTCTAAGTACTTGTTCACTTTATAGCAAAATTTTTTGATGAAATTCGAACATAGATTAAAGAAGTACAATTTAAAATCAGTTTTAAGACAAATGGCGATTTTTAAATTTTTTTCTAAACAACAATCCTTATGGTTATAAGTGACTGTTTCAAATTTTGGTCTCGTAAATTGCTAACACCCCCAGAGTACAGGTACTCGAGACGAGTCCCTGGACAAAATTTAGAGGTTCAACAGTATATGTAGACCTACTCAAAAAGTAGGAATTCTCACACGGGACTGGGAGTATCTGTTACAAATTATCAGATACTTCAGTGCCGACTCAGCTTCAATTTGAAGGTGAATAGGACTAAATAATGAGTGAGTCCAGTATCAAACCATCACAAAGTTCTGTCAAGTTTTGCTCAGAATCGAACTAGTGCAGAGTACGAAGTGGGTGCTACAACCACTAAGCCACACAGAGTCCACACTGGATAGATATTCCCGGGACAAGTTTTTCTCCAACGCGCGAGGGCGTGGTAGGCGATAGAATTACTCTTCCCTGGCAAACACAACAAGAAACCAACCGTCGGTTGTGATTAGACCTTGCCCCTGGCGCAAATGTAACTACGAGCCGAGTCGTGAGGTTGGGTCTACCGCAAACCAAACAAGAGGTCATTAAAATACCGCAGAATTTGGCAGATGAAGTGCCTCTCGCTTGCTAGGCAACCAAGATATCCGTGTTTGATAAAGGAAATAATGGTACTTTTTGTATTCAGTAGACGATTGGATTTTACGAGACTGCAGTAACATAGATTAGATTATTGAAACGGCGACTATACCACAATGTAGGTATTTTAAGCTAAGTATGAATGAGGATTAAGTGTAAGATAATTGTGGCGCGATCTTGTAGTCTTGTTACTGACTAAGGCTTATGTGTTTCTTAGACAGGACTGTTAATTAATAGCCACACAGTCGATGGCAACTAAGGGATCTACAGTTTAACGTGGAATCAAAATCTCTGAATTATGAATTGGTCTAATTATGAGGATGGTCGTAGTATCCAATAGTGCGGACGTTAATCCACACAAGAGAACACTACACCCACCGACCATCGCTCACAACTATCCACAATTCGTGACCTCCAAGTAGTTGGATTACACAGGACATTGCCAACGTCCCAGACAACCCACCATCACCAGTAATACCTCAGCTTTTTCCGCTCACTTCCATAAAAACACAATGTTAAATTCGAACAGTCTACTTTTGTTTTGTACCAGAAAACATTTTTCTTAGTGTCACTTTAAGAGGAATTTTAAATTTATGTCTATGTATCTTTAGAATTTAAATTTTAAAGTTTATTTAACCCAACTTTAAGAACTATGTCTCTTCAATATGTATATCACAACAGGTGTGACATCTTCAAGAGGTGAATTCTACACTACACTATTATGTGTATATATGTATATAGTAACACTAGTATAGTGCAGATTAGTGACTTTAATCACCTCCTGAAGTTGTCACACCTGTCGTGAAATACTCATAGAAGAGATAGAAAAAAAACACATCAAGAACTAAAGGTTTGACAAAAGGTACATTTTACGACATATACGTTATCTACTATATTTATAAAAAAATTATGAATATCTTTAATCATTAAAACCACAATAAAACAATGTTTGGGGGATATTGTAATTGAAAAAACTTATCAAATTTGGTGGACTTTAAAAAAACTGAAATACATATTGATATCTGTTTAGAGACTGTGCAGTACTAAAAATAAACTTTACAGTCTTAATAGTTTTAGAAAAAGTATACCAATTTATTACATGTTGGATGTACAATTACGATATGCAGATGTCGAAACCAGCATCCAGCCTTTATATGCTAAACATGACCGGGAGCGCTGCAGGGATTCTAAAATCATGGGTGAAACTTCGGCATCATCGACATCATACAAACCAAACAGAATCCACACTGTAAAGTTACAGAGCTTGTAGCGTTTTAAAGAATTATTATTTTCTCGAGATAATGAGTCTACATTTTGTGATTATTAATGTTAGCGGCATTTTTAACGGTTTGATAGGGAACGGTATAGACCTTAGTCTTGATACTCCCAACATCAACTTTTTGTTTTAGGTAATCATCCAATTATTTTTATTGGATTTACAAATGGCTGCTTAGTCCAGGATTGAACCGGCAACCTTACTTATTAGGTTATGTTTGAATTGCTTCGGAAAGGTGGATGAATGGGTCTGGACGTAGTTACTTGTGAAATATTGACATAGATAGCCCTGGAGGGGGGTATTGACAATCCGTCAGACAGAAATTTGAAACGAAAGTGGCGTCATAAGGTTACAAGGACAGCTGATTAGAGGATGTTTTTAATACTTTAGGAAACCGTTTTAGTTTTCTGTTTTATACTGGCTGGGTTAGTCCAAATTATGAAATAATCTTGTCATTTTCTGTGTTTCAGCTCACCTGAGGTCGGGACCAGATTTCATATTCTGAATAGTCTTGTGATGGAAAATATCTGTGATAACAATTTATATCATAAACTAATTTTTACAATCAAATTATGGTTAATGGTGTTTAAATATAATGAATTTCTAATAAAAACACAATATCACGATTATGAATCGCCAAGGAACATATTCTGTAGATTCTTCTAGATTTGTCAGCCACCTTCGGATAAAATACGCATTGAATGTCTATGTTTGAAAGTTAAACTCTGATTTTTAAGCCTCCATAGTCATATCTGTTGGTCTCAAATCTTAGCGATTCTGTAATTATGACTCTTTGTACAGACCGATATCATTTCTGGGATTTAATCGATAGGGAACGTCTACATGACACTTGGGACGCTGCCATCTTCCTATAATCCAGCTACTTGAAGGTCACGAATTGTGGATAGTTGTGAGCGATGGTCGGTGGGCGTAGTAATCTCTTGGATTAACGTCCGCACTATTGAATACTACGTTAATCCGCAAAGACAATCCTCATAATTAGACCAATTCCTAATTCAGAAGCAGTTGTTCAGACTCCACGTTAAACTGTAGGTCCCGTAGATATGCTATTGACTGTTGGGCTATTAATTAACAGTTCTGTCTAAGGAACATGTCAGCCTTAGTCAGTAACAAGACTACAAGATCGCACCACAATCATCTTACACTCAATCCTCATTCGTACTTGGCTTAAAATACCTATTTTGTGGTACGGTCACCATTTCAATAATCTAATCTAATATAATCAATAATCAATGATAAACTAATCAATAATAACTATCAATGTGAAACTTGAGTTTGCGTGAGTTTGACATTCACGCATGCGCACATGCAGACTTGTGTCACCAGACTTGTGTATCGTGGGTGAAGCCAGTCAGTTTGCAGTTTCACCGCACCCACGCCGGGTTCGATGTTATGGGGTTACACACTGTACACTGCGACACCAGCGCCCCGGGCGGATCGTTCCTCAACCACGGGGTCGTGCAGGGATTGTGATTATGCAACGTTTGCCAACCTGCTTTCCCTGCCCTTTCCCCCGTCAGGTGGTGTACTTTTACGCGCCGTTCGGTTAGTGATGGGCTGCCTCAAGGGATCTTCTTGGGACTGATCTTCTTCGAGTGTAAACAGTACGAAGAGTGTATATGAATGAATTAATTAAATATTAGTGTTTAGAGTGAATTTATGTAAATTATTAAATAAACAAACTTTGGCTGGTTCAAAAATAAATTACAACTGTGGACATGTCTAAGCTAGCGATTTGCGAGGCGCAATAAATAGCGTAAGTGACTTCATTTGGTTATGAGAACAGCGGTTTGGAGGTACTTAAAACATTCCCTTCAGACATATCCATGATCTAACCTAATTTCCACAAGGAAGAATCGAATTAGTTTAATTCTATTCATTAAAAAAACTTACAATCAGTTATGAAAGTAGAGGTTACTTTTTTGTTGTCCATCAACATAAATGTATATTTTTCATAAATCAATATCTTTTTTTAATCTCTGTTCCTATGCAGGGAAGAGATGCAGTGACAAGGAAGAGTGAACCTCAACGTTTTGGCGCCAGACACTGCATGGGACAATGGGTCACTTGTCCCCATCCTAAACTGAGGGTCGCCCGGACTGAGGGGTGGATTGGGATTTCAATGGACCCTTTCAGGCCCGCATGTGTAAATGGAGACAGGTCCCATTCACAAAACTAGTTCAGACCATTTCTCTCCTTACAGGGAACTTTGGAACCCGTTTATAATTTAAATTACCCGGCTGCTATTTCGTCATTGGGCTATTAATCTATCTATGGTGCTTCCTAAGAATAGGTCGACTTTAGGTATTATCAAGAATGGGGTTTTGGCCATTCCCAATCAAAAAGTTAAGAAATACCAAGAGGTGTAGAAAGACTCAAGAATTCTCGTCTGTATCATCACGCTTCTTTATGGAATCTTAATACCATAGCATGATTTTACACTAAAAGACGAAAACTATTATTTCTTTACAATTCTATTATCTTATTTATTATGATAACTTATTTGCACAGATATAAAAGATCAAGATTGGGACACAAGCTAGTAATCCACCCACTAACCAAGTTAATTATGAGTTTTGTTTTTATTGTTCATTAATTCAAAAGAATCAAGAAGCTATCTAGTGTGAACGACAATATTAAATCTATTTATAGTCACAAAACAATTAAAATAACATCATACCTCTATGTAGTGTAAAAAAAGATATGAGATATAATTAATTATGCCTTGCACGAACTCACCACAATCTCGTTATCATAAATGCAACACATAAAATCGCTCATTCAACTAAATAAAACAAGTTGAAATGGCGTGAGAAATCCAGACGTGTGTAATTGAAACAAACAACGAATGTGCATGTTAATACATATGAAACAGCGTTGAGTCACGCGAGTGAGAATTGGCAACACTGCGTCGATGAGCGGGAAGGCCGCGATGCGGTCTGGTGGTACGTTGAAATGTAATGCTGATCTGTCGGATTGTCGCATAGCTGGAATCCAGACTGCATACGTTTACAAACAGTGAATAGTAGAAAGAATTCGATTGGCTTGCATGTTCTATTAGATAAATAAGCATTTTATGGTAGTATGTAGAGTAAGAATTGAAATTAGGAGAAATGGGTTACGTTTTTCAACGCTGCGAAATTAAAATTTGAAGAAATCATGTCAAAGTTAAATGCTATTTGAAGAAATGTATACAAAAGGTAGTTTTTTTTTTAAACAAGTGGTCACTTTTTGTACACATTTTTGTCGTGAAGAGCAGGAGTGACACGACTATACCCAAAGATAAGCTCTTCAATAAGTTTTACGATGGTTGCAGAGCTGAAATTTCGAGTGATGGACATTACAAATCGTCAACTCGTGCAGTATTGGTAATGTAGAAATTATTTTCGTAGTATAATAAAAGCTTGACCCTATTAGGGCTACTTAGTTTACGAGTTTGTGACAAAAACACTGTCGAATAGGTATTTTTTATCAAACTCAAATTTCGTCTATTATTTTACATAAGACAATTACATCATAATATAATATACATTCGAGTGAGTTTGCTTTGGCATAGTTAGTTACTGAAATGGCAACCTATCCAAGTATTTTATTAGAGAGTTAAATGTAAAATGAGTGTAAGATGATTGTGGTGCGATCTTGTAGTGTTGTTACTGACTAAGGCTGACATGTTAATTAGACAGAGCTGTGAATTAATATCCCAAAAATCAATGGCATACCTAAGGGACCTACATTTCAACGTGGAGTCAGCACTACTGTCTCGGAATTACGAAATGGTCTAATTATGATATGACATTTGTGGAAGGATGTAGTTCAATAGTATGTACGTAGTATCCACACCAGAGAATATCCTATCCACCGACCATCGCTCACAACTATCCACAATTCGTGACCACCAAAGAGCTGGGTTACATATGGAAAATAATTTACTTTACTTATTTTATCTTTTAATGACAACTCCCATCAAGAAAATCTCACAATAATACGGTGTAACCAGTTCTGAGATACATAGTTTGTACTCCGAGTTGTTACAAAATTTTACACAGAAGGCAACTGCCGGTCTCCAAGGGACTACAAGAAACATGCAAAGTAAAAGTTATGCTGCTGTAATAATTTGATCTCAGCTGCCTTGACCTCGACGCTGTTCTGAACCCAGCTGTTGCCAAAGTCTTCGGTCACATAGCTGATTGAACCACGCCCAGTCACCCACATATATTGTAACGTGTTTATTCCTGAACGTGGCGGTCTGAATTAATTTAGCCAAACTTAGAACTAGCAGAGTGAGTCAGAGTTGTCGAAGCGGCTGCCAGAGAAAACATCTAAATGAGCGAAATAACAAGATGGGTTATTTCGATCTCTCGCGGAGACTATAAAAAGTTATCCTGTTGAATTTATTTAAATAGCATAGACTAAGAATTTTCTTGAATAATTTCTTCGGTCAAAGATAATTTTTACATCGTTATTGTCACTACAAACAAAACGAAAAACTAGTAGAAAAAACTATGTGGAAGAAAGCCTTATAAATCAATTTTCTTTGTTAGTAACTTAAACGAAAAGGGCTGAAAAATATTTCTGGTGAAACTATGAAATGATTATAAAACTGTAAAATATTCAACGATACATTAGCATCATACATAATTAAAAAAGTCCAAAAATGTATTTTTTTCACTTCCAAGGTATCAGTTGGTAGCACCGATGTCTGACAGCTGTTTCCACATTGTTGTATATGTATCTAAGTGGCTTTTCTTCGGTCAGGAGGATATGACGTGTTAAAAGGCAAAATATGTTCTAATGTATACATTCATCTTTTAATGCTCTAGATGTCCAAACATAGTAGATGACTGGCACAAATTGAAGCGATGTCCTTTTAATTTTTCTTCAAACCCAACTCTCTGCCATTCGAATTTCATTTCCACCGTACGTTTGAAGTCGTGACTCTACCAGTGAGCCTTGGAAACCCACTGGAAACCTTGTTGCTCCTACAATCTCCATGACGTAATGTTATTGACTCTACCTGTCGTGATTTCAGATTCCAGCTGATTAGAGAATGCAATATTAACGATCAATTAATTGACGACTGACCCAACAAACATGTCCAATACCTTCAAAGGAGCTGAAACGTTCCTAAGTACAGTATATTCACAATGGCTCTGCGTTGTCCTTTCACTCACGTCTTTTATTTTACCCATATAAAAATTCTTTGAGCGAAATCCTTTCTGCAAAAGGATGTAACGAGCAACTACTTTCGTAGGAATTGTTTTCCCACAGTTTCTCCAAGTTGTCTTGTATTGGGTTCACAACTGTTATAGCAGTAGCAGTAACATTACTATATAACTAGACTACCTACTAGGATCGAGGTCTGGCTTACCACCGAACACAACACGTCACTTGCAATACATCAGAGATCACTTGTATATGACAATCTAGTTATTTTTATTTAAAAAAAAATTTTTACTTGGGACACTCCTCCAAGGATGCATGCAAATAATTGATTTTTAATTTTTTCCAAGGTCTTAAATTATTTAGTACCAGTAAGAAATTACTGTATAAACTGACCTAAGGACTTTTTTTAAGAGGTTATAGAGATGGTCAATTAAATGGAATTCTTAGTTATTGTAGATCATGAACAATTAGTTAGATTCATATTTTTAATAAAATAAGGTAAATTAAATAAGTATGAAGGATGATTTTAAATCTTGTATGACGTCTTAATTTTAACTAAGAAAAATTGACGACATTTTACTGAAACCATACGATAAAAGATGGTTGAGATCTTAAAGTAAGAGAATACCGGAATCATGAATGTAGATTAGATCATTGAATGGCAACCTTAATAATTTAATCCGTATGAATGAGGATTGAGTAAGATTATGGCACGATCTACTTACACTAAAACATGTTCCTTAGACAACTTAACTAATAGTCACCAAGTAGGGACTTACAGTTTAACGTGGAATCCGAACCACGGCCTCTTAATTACGAATTAATCAAATTATGAGGATGGTCTTTGTGGATTAACGTAGTAATTCAATAGTGCGGATCTACACCCACTGACCATCACTCAAAACTATCCACAATTCGTCACCTCCAAGTAGCTGGATTACAGGACGTCACCACATACCCCAGTAGTTGGATGGTAATTATATTCATTCGAAAAATAAAATAAACATTGATAATGTAGGTCTCTAGGTAACAAATTTGACACCTCAACCTTTTTATGACAAACCAGTAATGCTGTCACAAAATATTCTTAAGAAATAAACTAAATGTTTCACAAGTAAGGCAGACTCTAATGGTGAATTTTTAGACGATAAATTCAGTGTAGAGTTTTAATGTTTTGTCACTCTACATCAACCATTACCAAGTACTCTCCGACCTTTTTCATCTAATTTTATAAGTTCAGTCCCTAATGTACTAAAGAATGAATACGCTTTTCTTTGATGTAAAAACCATTTAGTTAAGACGGTTTAGGATTCGGAAATATTTTGGTCCTCACTGTGGCGACTATGCAATTGTTTCTGGAAAATAAAGTTCTCTAATTTCCGACAACACTAGATACCTCTAGTGATACTTTATACGACACCGTGGCCCTGGCCAAGGTCATTATTTATCAGCCGCTTATTTTTAGCTGGCATGCGAGGTGCCAAACTGAACAGTGACTGAACCTGAGCTCAGTCAAATGTGTATCAAAGAAGCAGATTTTCAAGGAGACTATCCTCAGGTGCTTAAGTTGAGATTCGTGTATCACATCAATTAAGCTTTTGAATTCCATCTAGTATACTCGTAAACCTAAAACTCAAAAATATTTTATGCAATGTGCCCCTTACACATGAAGAGGGAGAAAAAATTGTTAGAACAACTTTATTGTACATATTTGGAATTTTTTATGTGCGATCTACACCGGTAGTCACCCAAAATTGGAACCAATAAGGGACAAAAAAACGATAGTAAAAAGTCTACTTTTTGCTTATTCGTTTGGTTGTTTGTGAGAACAGATTTTAACACATGTTTGGAAAAAATTGCTTTCTCCACATTCCTGGGGACTAGTTCTACTTCTCACGACTTCAATCAAATATAAAATGACATGTAACGTTACCCTGATGTTAAGTAGAGCAAATCTTATGGATGAAGCTCGTACATGTATTATGATATTAATATGATATATGACGTTTTAAGATAAGGTGGTTATAGGCAAAGGTAGAGGAGAGACTTTAACGCCTGTTGTTATCCAGAACGAGGGATATAATGGCAGCTAGCGGTAAATCCACGACTAAGATAATTACGAACAATTTGTTTTCTCACGCCTCTCTCTTAGTTTTTAGCCGTGTTTTGCCTTTTCGAACATTGGGGGAACCATTTCATACGGTTGAATGAGATGAACCCCGAGCAAATTCAAGTCAGAATAACCGGCTTAGAAATTAATTTTTCGGTCCTTCGCAAAGCTGGGTTCGACCAGTTTCACGAAAGGATCACATTAACGGATACACTATAATCCTATACCTGTTAGATATCCTTCCAATCCGAGCACCTGTTGCACTATCCACAATAAGCACTGATCACATAGACACACCGGGCGTTGAGCACACACCGAGCACACACACAACACACCTAGTCACTACAGCGCTACAGATACAGCTAGAACGCTGCGGCACACTCGACGACTCAGGTATGCGCGAAGGTATGGCAAGAAACTGGTCTTTACCCCCACCACAGGCTGACCGCGGCCAGTTCACAGCGCTGCTCGCCGCGCCGATGGAGCCCTGTTCACAGCGATCGCTCGTCCCTCGTCCCCAACACGCCAACACTGGCCGTTTCGCTCATTCGCGCTGACCGGACATCTCTTTCGTTCCGCCTGCTTGTTCCGCGGCGCGCGAATAATTCTCTTTCGACCGACTGCAAGCATGCACAAACACGTGACGTAATTAGGTATAGCCATCCTGGATATAGTGTCATGGATTTCTAAGTGTTTCATTGCACATTGCACTTTTCCAACGCGTGAGTGTTCTTACCTACACAATGTTTCTAGAGGTGGAGAATATCCTTTTCAAGTGACTGCCACCAAGTGACTAGTCACTTAAAAACGGGATTTTCCACCTCCAGAAACCCTGTGTTGTTAAGGACACAGACGCATTTAAATGTCCAACAAAATAGTATTAGTAATTAATAATCAACACAATGATGAAATTCAAAGACTCTGAAGGTTTTAAGCCATAGTATGGATGGGAAATGAATGTAAGAATTGGTGCGATCTTGTAGTCTTCTGACTGACTTAGTCTGACATGTTCCTTAGATAGGACTGTTAATCAATTGCCAAACACCCAAAGGCATATAAGGGTCCTCTGAATTACGATCTGGTCTAATTATGAGGATGGTCTTTGCGGTTCAACGTAGTATTCGATAGTGCGGACGTTAGTCCACACAAGAGAACATTACACCCACCGACCATCGCTCACAATTATCTAAAATCGTGACTTCCAAATACCTGGATTTCAGGACACGCCACCATCCCAATCAAAAATTTGAAATAAGAATAAAATTCCCATGCTTGGGACAACAATAATTTCATTCAAACCAACATTTAAAAGGGGCGCGGTACCCGTAAAGATTTTCAAAATTAACTTTTTTAAATATTTTTTTACTTTTTTTTAGTCTTTCTTTTTCTCAACAAATTTATGCAATTTTCAATTAGATAGCTTCATTATTTTTAATGTAATTGCAAGTAGTAATGTATACCTTCCTATTTAAATGCTATTAGAGATATTATAATAATAATAATGATTTATTAAAAAATCTAAACACATGCGGCTCCAATGTTAATATACTGGAGGATAAGGAAAAATTAATATTTCATTTGTCAATCTATATTTTTGGATGAAACTTGATATTTCATGTGGTTGAGATCCATCCATTTATGCTCAAAACCCCTAGTTTATGTGTATCATGGCAGCTAACCTGCATACTATTTCCCATGTTAATCATATAGAGAAGAGGCAAACTCTTTTATTTATGGACAGATATTGATAAAACTTGTCCTATATTATTACTATTATTATATTATTGATTTGGAAATTCGCCGAGTACGCAGGTCTGCTGTGAAGGTGGTATTTTTATTTAAGCATCCTCATACATCGAGGTTCCCTTTAAACCCACTCAAAGTTAAAGATGTTATTGTAATAAAAAACAATTAAGCTAGTGTTTCACTTCAACAATATGATTTTTTATCTTATAATTCATCTACTTGGAGGTCACAAATTTTGGATAGTTTTAAGTGAATGTCTTGGTGTGGATTAACGTCCCCACTGGTGAATATTACGTTGATTCGCTAAGACCTTCCTCATAATAAGATCATAAGAGATGTAAAAGTGGTTCAGTTTCTCACTTTAAACTGTAGGTCCTTTAGGTGCCATTGGCTGTTGGGTTGTTAATTATCAGTCCTGTCTTAGGAACATGTCAGTCTTAGTAACAAGACTACACCACAATCATCTTACACTTCTTAAACTCCCTCTCTGGGTTAGTTACCATTTTAGGGTTAATAATAAAGTAACGTATCAATAACATTAAGCCTACACATTGAGTTTTTATTTAGCTAAATGAGTGATAGACAATGAAAATATCAGATCTAACGTTTAATTGAAATTATTATTAATTGTTTTATTTTTTTACCTAAATTTACCATTATAATTTGATAACAATTATGGTCTACGCACAGGCATCTGCCCATGAATACCTTTCTTAGCTAAATTGGGGCAAAAAATGAAACTATTATTTCATTTCACTTCCCCTAAGTTTTTGGTTTGAGTTGTCAATGGAGAATAGAAGATTTAAATATCTTATCTAATTAATAATCTACTCCACAAGTTTAAAATATTGAAAATTATCTAATCGTCAGATCTTTGTAGAGCAATTGTTCCAGTCCAGCCGTCACGAAACAGAAAATATCAAGTTGGCGGTGATAATAGCCGCTCCACATCTGGTTGTGATTTGCAGCTTTCTTCTCCTTCTCTCTACAATTACAGCGGAGAAAGGAAGGAAGAAGAAGAAATGTGTGATTAATGACGACCAAGATGTCGTTGAGCTACGCACGAGCACGCAGGGATGGCCTGATTGCTACGACAGTTAAAATCTGTTATTTCATTTACTGTCCTTTATATTTTTCTTTCTTAATAGTATCTTATTTTAGCTACAAAATTACCTAGGCTATTCAAGTATACTTTACTTTATACTTCATACGTTTAACTAAAATGGATGATTATAGTGCAATCTCGTAGACTTGTTACTGACTGAGACAGACATGCTTCTTAGACAGGACTGTTAATTACTAGCCCACTGGCTTAATACCGACTGGCTTAATTATGAGGATAATCTTTGCGGATTAACGTAGTATTCAATAGTGCGGACGTTAATCCACGCAAGAGACATTACGCCACACAACTGGGTTATAGGCTGCTGGATAATCTATTACTGTCAATGCCTTCTTTATATTTTAGCTCTGGAATTGAGGTAGCGACTCGTTGTCATCCAGGATCTCGTATCTATCGCTTTATTTTTTAACTCTTTATTTTGACCAAGAGCAAGCCAATGACTGGGGCGGTGGCGACATCCTGTAATCCAGCTACTTGGAGGTCACGAATTGTGGATAGTTGTGAGAGATGGTCGATACGTGTAGTGTTCTCTTGTGTGGATTAACGACCTCCTCATAATTGGACCAATTCGTAATTCAGAGGCCGTGGTTCAGATTCCACGTTAAACTGTAGGTCCCTTAGTTGCCATTGGCTATTGGGCTATTAATTAACAGTCCTGTCTTAGGAACATGTCAACCTTAGTCAGTAACAAGACTACAAAATCTCGTCACAATCATCTTACACTCAATTCTCATTCATGATTGGCTTAAAATACCTACCTTTTGGTATGGTCCCCATTTCAATAATCTAATCTAATCTACAAGAACTACTCATTCCCCGCCACGCCCTGTTAGTTTCTGCCGCGAATGTTAAAACATCTGTTTTCAGTTACCTATTTAAACAGTCCTATGGGATTTTTGACGTTCTGACTTTTCACGCTCTATTGTATTATGAATTTAAAGTCGCCGATATTTTTTGTTTTGGATCGGTCTTATTTGTTTTTAGGCGTTGTATTAGGATTAAAAAGACTTACAGTTTGATACCCAATTTGACTTATGCTGCAACTTAAGAATTTCCTCTAACTCCTGATAGATCGGTCTATTAGATTAGAGGGTTAGAGGAATTCTTCGGTAGCTTGAAGTTCATTTGTGTTTACGTTACTCGGTAAAATTATAACCTTGAACTCGTACGAAAAGTATCACTTTCGAGTCTTGTAATAAAATAAACTAATGTATTAGCAAACTGAACTACGAGGGAGCGTTTGCCAAACTGTTTTTTGTAGGTCTAAAGAAGAACGTGACACACCTTCACATCTTTACACCCTTGGTTTCGTGACCCAATTCACTATTTTTTCTTATGCCCTACTACAAAAAAGTCCAGGCGGAAACAATGCAACAGCTGTCTGCGTGGGAAAATGCCATGTCGCTACTTCCGGGACCGCCAACGACCAATGAGCATGCGATGGAGAATAACGGCTATAGAAAGTGTATACTTTTTTTAGTTGTTATTATAATATTGTTAAAGATTTTTTATTGTTATATTATAGTCACTCTTATTTACCCGTGTAAAATATGTAAAAATATGTCTGAATGAACAAAATTAATATAATAATGGAAAAACATTTAATATTTTATCTAGTAATAAAATAAATATAAATCTATTTTATTTAGATTTAAAAAAAATCCAAGTCCCTTTTACTGTATATTCTTGTTAAAACTCAAAGTTTGATGACAATCATCAACCTCCCATGTGGTCTAGTGGCTAGGATATCTGGCTTTCACCCAGAAGGCCCGGGTTCGATTCCCGGCATGGGAATTACATTTTTACATTTAATAATGTAACGACCCACTGATTTATTCTTTGGTTGACGCTATGTATTATAAATTATTGTTATAAGTTTTAATATATATACAGAAAGATAAATTTTCAATCGTATATTTCTAGTTTACTCCATTATAATAAAAATAATTTACAATCTTGATAAAGTGTAGAAATATTACTAAACCCGCAACATGAATTCCATAAAATATTTCTAACAATTTACGGTGAAAAAGGAATTTTACTATGATTAAATATAATGGGTTGTTGCTAGCCCATTATTTACACAATTTTAACCGTATTGAAAACTTCTATGTTTCAATCTCGAGTATTGTGTAAAATATAGATCGGTAAACAAATAAGACAGACTGACGCAACTTAGTTGGTTCGATTAATTTTTTGTGCAACTTTGAATGTGGCCCATCAAAAATAACTTTAACACGGTGTATTTTAGGCATTAAAATTACCATATACAGTAAATAACTGATTCTAGGTCACAGAAGAAGTTTGTAATAATTGTCATAGCATTGTTTTATAATATTGTACACTTAGCTGATCTATGGATAAAAAGAATGTAAAATGTGTATATTAAAAGTATAGGAAATAGTCCTTAGGTATGAATGGCTGTTTACGAGCTTCTAACCATGAACTAACCCAGAAAACAGTCATTAAGTCTACATAAGTACCGTTATTTAAGTGAATAACCTCATTTATTCATTTTTTTAAGTATAAAACTGAAACCGTTAACAAATATTCAAAAATAAAGGTACGTAGACAATCCAAGTATTTTTTTCTTTTTAATACTGTATTATATTGGTATTGTAGACACAAAAAACTACGTGAAAATTAGTAATGTTTGCATTCACCAGCGTTAAATACAATGTACTGTGGGATTTCTTGTGATGCTGCAATAAGTTCACCCGATCGCCGCTAGAGCGCAGCGCGTTTGAACATTCAGAGTGACGCGATTTTACGCGAACCATGTACTTTACGGGTTTTATTTCTAAACAATAAAGATTGAAATTATTCAAATAGTTATAATATATTAAAATGTAGATTTACTTCGTTCATAATATGACTTGTGGTTTAAAATTACTAAAAGTTTCATATTTTATCAAACACATCAAAGTTGAGTAAACTCGCAAGAAACTTTAATCATTTTGGTGAAACATATAACCCACAATAACTTGCAGAGATTGTACTTGCTTCGGCAGTACATATACTAAAATTGGAACGATACAGAGAAGATTAGCATGGCCCCTGCGCAAGGATGACACGCAAAATCGTGAAGCGTTCCACATTTTTTGCCGATTTTGAAATCAATTGAGTAAAGTATATTTTTTATTTCTTCTATATACAGCGTGGTACCAAATCAGTGTTTAAAATAAATAGGGTAAAACTACACAGTAAGTATTTAGAATGAACTGTGCATGTTAGAGGTGCCATACCTGATTAACATCCTATTTTCGATCAATTATTCAAAACGTGTTTCCATGCGTTTTATTAGAACATCTCTGGTTACAGTCCTTATAATGTACAATTCGACCCCATTTTTACTTTCTCCCCTTATACGTAGTATATGGAGAAAGTATTGTTTTCGTCAAAATTTTCGAATTTGAGTTGATGGTGGATATATCCGTTTACAGAATCCAAAAAGTGGGTTTGACGTGATGTCTTTGTCTACTGTGTGTGTGTGTGTGTGTGGGTGTGTGTGTGTGTGTGTGTGTGTGTGTGTGATGTGGTGTGTACGGAATGTACAGTGCCACATCCCGTTGCGCAGCGCGATTTAGATGAAATTTGGCATGTATATATTCACGGTATCTCCAGGCGTTTTTTTCATTTTTTTTTAATTTTTCATTTTTAAGGGTAGTTCACCCCTAAAATCCCTTAAAAAACGTGAAAAATCCAAATTTCTCAAAACGGCTCTAACGATTTTGATTAAAATTTGATAGTTTATAGTGCACAGAGCACTAAATAATTTGACACCACCCGCATGTCTGTAAAAATGACGGTTCAAAAGTTATGGGCTTTTAAATGTCAAAAAAATCAAATTTTTAAATTTTCAGCGAAAACAATAAAAGTAAAGTATAACTTGACTGGTACCATTGAAACCAGCTTAAAAAACTAAACAAATTAGTATTTTGAATTATTTGTCTACGACTAACGGTTCCAGAGAAAAGTTAAATTTACTGTCCACGATAAACGCAGAACGTTGTCTGACAGCGCCCAATGTTATTCTTATGGAAAATGTAAAAAAATCAATTTCTTCCTTACTTTCCACCCGTTTTCCATGAAACTTGGTATGAAGTGTAAGGTCAAATCACCGAACAAAACCAGCTCAAAAAAGCTTGGTATTACCGAGGGGGGGGGGTTCCCCCATACAATTTGAACAATAAATTATTAAATGATATTTAGAATTACTTTGTAGAACATGATAGTTTTATTACAGATTGTCTTTTTTAAATTTACTTAAGGGAGAAAGTATGTGTCAGTCCACTGGTACCGTTTATTGTGTTCTACGACAAATTTTCTTTAGGATAAATGCTTAAAAAAACTTTAACACGGTGTATTTTAAGCATTAAAATTAACATATACAGTAAGTAACTGATTCTAGGTAACAGAAGAAGTTTGTAATAATAGTCATAGCATTATTTTATAATATTGTACTTTCGAGTCTTTAGTATAGCTGATCTATGAAAAAAAAAATGTTAAGTATGTATGTTAAAAGTATAGGAAATAGTCCTTGGTATGAATGGCTGTTTACATTGGCTTTTTACTAGCTTCTAACCCTGAACTACCTCAGAAAATAGTCATCAAGTTTTCATAAGTACTGTTATTTAACTGAATAACTTCATTTATTTACTTTTTAGCGAATTTCCCATAGGGAAGAAGCTATTACCGTAGGTCTCATGGCAAGAGTTAAGCCCGAGACCATGTTATTTTTTCTTCTTTAGGTGCCCAGAGACCAAAAACAATAGTCGTTAAAATTTATATATATATATATATATATATATATATATATATATGTGTGTGTGTGTGTGTGTGTGTGTGTGTGTGTGTGTGTGTGTGTGTGTCTGTGAACACGATAACACTCGTAAAAATGGTCCGATCAAGACCAAATTTGGTAGAGACGTGTATTCCTACAAATGCTCGGACGAGTTCGTAAACCAGACATATCGGTCATTGGGAACGGGTAGTTTGGGGGGGTTTTGTACCCCAAAATGGAGGTTTTTGCGTTTTTCACATGTAATTTTTAAAAATTTTTAATTTTATATTTCACCATTAGAATCAGCTTAAAAAACTACACATTTAAGTTCCTTAAAGTTTTTCTCCGTCTCCAATGGTTACCGAGAAATTAAAAATTTTAAACACAGTACGTTGTATTGTGGGGCTCCAATGTTAATCTTATGGAGGATAGGGAAAAATTAATATTTCCCATATTAGTGAATATTTTTGGATAAAACTTGATATTTAGCTTCATGTGGTTGAGATCTATCCATTTATGCTTAAAAATCATAGTTTATGTGTTTATCATGGCAGCAAACCTGCATACTCTTTTCCCATAATAATCATTTAGGGAATAGGCAAACTCCTTTATTTATGGACAGATGTTGATGAAAGTTGGTATAAATGTTAAAAATAAAAATTATTTATGGTAGAAATGCCTAATTTCAGTGTTCCTCACAGCAGCAAACCTGCACACTCTTTCCCATGTTAATCTTATGGAGAATAGGCAAATAATTCTCATGTTTATGGACAGATTTTTATAAAACTTGTCATATATTATTATTATTATTTATAATTGATTTGGAAATTCGCTGAGTACGCAGGTTGCTGCGACGGGGGTATTTTAATTATAAAATTGAAACCGTTGCTTCAAGATAACAAATATTCGAAATAAAGGTATGTAGGCAAGTTTTTTTCTTTTTAATACTGTATTATATTGGTATTGTAGACACAAAAAACTACGTGAAAATTAGTAATGTTTGCATTCACCAGCGTTAAATACAATGTACTGTGGGATTTATTGTGATGCTGCAATAAGTTCACCCGATCGCCGCTAGAGCGCAGCGCACATTCAGAGTGACGCGATTTCACGCGAACCATGTACTTTACGGGTTTTATTTCTAAACAATAAAGATTGAAATGATTCAAATAGTTATAATATATTAAACTGTAGATTTACTATCGTTCATAATATGACTTGTGGTTTAAAATTACTAAAAATTTCATATTCTATCAAACACATCAAAGTTAAGTAAACTCGCAAGAAACTTTAATCATTTTTGTGAAACATATAACCCACAATAACTTGGACAGATTGTACTTGCTTCGGCAGTACATATACTAAAATTGGAACGATACAGAGAAGATTAGCATGGCCCCTGCGCAAGGATGACACGCAAAATCGTGAAGCGTTCCACATTTTTTACCGATTTTGAAATCTCAATTTAGTAAAGTATATTTTTAATTTCTCCTGTATACAGCGTGGTACCAAATCAGTGTTTAAAATAAATAGGGTAAAACTACACAGTAAATATTGGAATAAACTGTGCATGTTATAGGTGCCATACCTGAACATCCTATTTTCGATCAATTATTTAAAACGTGTTTTCATGCATTTTACTAGAATATCTCTGGTTACAGTCCATATAATGTACAATTTGACCCCATTTTTGTGTTCTACGACAAATTTTCTTCAGGAAAATGCTTTAAAAAACTTTACAACCGTGTATTTTAAACATTAAAATTAACATATACAGTAAGTAACTGATTCTAGGTCACAGAAGAAGTTTGTAATAATAGTCATAGCGTTGTTTTATAATATTGTACTTTTCAGTCTTTAGTATAGCTGATCTATAGAAAAAAATGAAAAATATGTATGTTAAAAGTAAAGGAAATAGTCCTTAGGTATGAATGGCTGTTTACATTGGCTTTTTACTAGCTTCTAACCCTGAACCAACTCAGAAAATAGTCATTAAGTACTGTTATTTAACTAGATAACTTCATTTATTTACTTTTAGCGAATTTCCCATAGGGAAGAAGCTATTACGGTAGGTCTCATGGTGAGACTTAAGCCCGGGACCATAATATTTTTTCTTCTTTAGGTGCCCAGAGTCCAAAAACAATAGTCGTCAAAATTTATATATATATATGTGTGTGTGTGTGTGTGTGTGTGTGTGTGTGTGAACACGATAACACTCGTAAAAATGGTCCGATCAAGACCAAATTTGGTAGAGACGTGTATTCCTACAAATGCTCGGACGAGTTCGTAAACCAGACATATCGGTCATTGGGAACGGGTAGTTTCGGGGGGTTTTGTACCCCAAAATGGAGGTTTTTGCGTTTTTCACATGTAATTTTTAAAAAATTTTAATTTTATATTTCACCATTAGAATCAGCTTAAAAAACTACACATTTAAGTTCCTTAAAGTTTTTCTCCATCTCCAATGGTTACCGAGAAATTAAAAATTTTAAACACAGTACGTTGTATTGTGGGGCTCCAATGTTAATCTTATGGAGGATAGGGAAAAATTAATATTTCCCATATTAATGAATATTTTTGAATATAACTTCATATTTAGCTTCATCTGGTTGAGATCTATCCATTTATGCTTAAAAATCATGGTTTATGTGTTTATCATGGCAGCAAACCTGCATACTCTTTTCCCATAATAATCATTTAGGGAATAGGCAAACTCCTTTATTTATGGACAGATGTTGATGAAAGTTGGTATAAAAGTTAAGATAAAAATTATTTATGGTAGAAATGCCTAATTTCAGTGTTCCTCACAGCAGCAAACCTGCACACTCTTTCCCATGTTAATCTTATGGAGAATAGGCAAATAATTCTCATGTTTATGGACAGATTTTTATAAAACTTGTCATATATTATTATTATTATTATTATTTATAATTGATTTGGAAATTCGCTGAGTACGCAGGTTGCTGCGACGGGGGTATTTTAAGTATAAAATTGAAACCGTTGCTTCAGGATAACAAATATTCGAAAATAAAGGTACGTAGGCAATCCAAGTTTTTTTCATTTTTAATACTGTATTATATTGTTGTAGAAACAAAAAAAAAGTGTAAATTAGTAATGTTTGCATTCACCAGCGTTAAATACAATGTACTGTGGGATTTCTTGTGATGCTGCAATAAGTTCACCCAATCGCCGCTAGAGCGCAGCGCGTTTGAACATTCAGAATGACGCGAGTTTACGCGAACCACGTACTTTACGGGTTTTATTTCTAAACAACCAAGATAAAATTTATTCAAATAGTTATAATATATTAAACTGTAGATTTACTTTTGTTCATAATATGACTTGTGGTTTAAAATTACTAAAAATTTCATATTTTATCAAACACATCAAAGTTAAGTAAACTCGCAAGAAACTTTAATCATTTTGGTGAAACATATAACCCACAATAACTTGCAGAGATTGTACTTGCTTCGGCAGTACATATACTAAAATTGGAACGATACAGAGAAGATTAGCATGGCCCCTGCGCAAGGATGACACGCAAAATCGTGAAGCGTTCCACATTTTTTGCCGATTTTGAAATCTCAATTTAGTAAAGTATATTTTTAATTTCTCCTGTATACAGCGTGGTACCAAATCAGTGTTTAAAATAAATAGGGTAAAACTACACAGTAAATATTGGAATAAACTGTGCGTGTTAGAGGTGCCATACCTGAACATTTATTTTCAATCAATCGTTCAAAACGTGTTTTCATGCTTTTTCTAGAATATCTCTAGTTACAGTCTATATAATGTACAATTTGACTCAAACATATTGTATACCAACTTCAATCAGTTCCAATTGCATTGTTGAATTAAGAATTAAAAATACTATTGATAGTTGTTTATTGAACAATTAACATTTTAAATATGTTAACTAAATTGAATAAACTCAGATCTATCTCATTACTCTCCGTACGTGAATCCTCCGCTGGCACTGAGCTACGGCGTCCACTATTCATAGATGTCGTTTAGTTTTGCAGCTGATCATATATAAAATTATCCATACTATTATTATTAGTCTGTGGTCTACAGATTGTGTTAGAAAGGAATGAGGACTTAAAAGGAAAAAACAATTTAATTAACACCAATTGTTTGTTATATTGGCTTAATCATGCATACGATGATTTTAAAACACAGACACGTTAGATAAAGTCCATTATGAATTTTTTAAACTCTGTGGAATGTTTTCGGTCCCTCTAAACAGCTGTTCTTATAACCGTGTGACGTCACTTCCGTCACAAGTTAGCCCAGCTGATTCTTACCCGGAGGGTGTCCTGACGACGTCGTACCGCAGCGAGGGCCGGCGCAGAGGACGGTACCCTGGACGTCTTCTCCGACCAAGACACCCGCGCCCGCCACACATCCTTGCCAGAGGGCAGCGTCACTGTAACCGAACGAGAGTTTAACGTTAGCTGCATGTTTAGCCAAATACAGTAGCACCTAGCCTACGAGTACCTACCTAGCTACAGTAGCACAAACCTCGATATAATTCAACCTATAATAGCAACCTATCCTTGAAGGTATTTTAAGCCAAGTATAAAATGAGAAATGAGTGTAAGAGAAATGACAGTAAGATGATTGTGGCGCGATCTTGTAGTTTATTACTGACTAAGGCTGACATGTTCTTTAGACAGAGGTGTTAATTAATAGCCAACTGTTAATGGCATATCCAGGGGAATGGATAGTTTAACGTGGAGTCCGAACCACTGCCTCTGAATTACGTTATTTTTTATAATTAGAAGTTTTAAACTTAAAACCTAATACTACATTAATCCAAACCATAATTATTTTTTTTAATATTTTTTACAAAATTTGAATATCCTCCTTTTTTTAAATTTCACGGGTTCATCGGTGACATCTCTGTCTGTTCTCACTTGATAGTGATAAAAGGATAGTTGAAATGTTTAATAGACGTAATCTTATTAATGTAACCAAATAAAAAATAAATTTCATATTTTATTTGCTTTGAAAAAAGTAACCAGCATTAAGTACATAATAATTTTTCAAAATCTTATTTTATAATAAATAAACGGTATCAGTGGACTGATTAACCTATATAAATGAAATTATAAATTGAAAGTTTTGTCTGCACATTGGCCAGAATTATCCATTTTTAGTTATTTTTACTTTTCGTGCGTTAGAGAAGCCGAAACCGATCTTATCACAATTTGTGTCTGTTTGTCTGTGACGCTCCAGGAGGCATTTTACGCCGTCTTCTCCGAAAAAACGGGATAACTGAATATACTAGAACTGAATATATGAAACTTATTTCATATATTCTCTACATTTCAGAGAAGGTTTGTAAATGCTTGAAATCGCCCGCCGCCCCTTGGAAAGTAAATAACTAGCATTTAAAAACCCACTTTTATGCGGTATTACTTGCATTTTGATTCAGTTTTCAATGAATAACCTACTGATAATAATCAGCTGTCTTTGTAGTTTGAAGATTTAATAGAAATAAAAACATCAGCTGTCAAATCAATATTAGTTAGTTTATATTGGTCATTGATTTGAACCCATTTCGAAATCATACTATATTATAAAGTTATTTTAATGTATAACTAATAATAATAATGGTATAATGTTCCAATCTATTTAACTGTAAAGTAATGCTAAATAATAAAGCTGGGTATTTATTTATTTTCTTTGTATTGATTTATTTAGGATTTCAGGTGTACATTTTGGTATGATGATATTTCTTCTTTAAACTGCAACCCGTAAAAAGGACGGGCTCACTATTAGTTATTAATAAAATCATTTTTCAACTACAAACTTTAAAATAACTATCATATTATTTAAAGTTTATCTAAATATAGTTTAAAACTAATTTTTGGGGGCTTTACTTGAGTGGGGGTTTTTGAGTGATGTGATCTTACATTGCATACCAAAGTTCATGGAAAACAGTAGAGAGATAAGGAAGAAATTAAGAATATTAATCAGATTTTTTAATTCTCTCCTTTAGAATAACATTGGTGGTTCTTAGACAACGTACCATGTACATCAAATTTAACTTATCTCCATGATCTTTAGTCGTGGACTAAAATTATTTAAAATAATAATTTGTTTAGTTTTTTAAGCTGTTTTCAATGGTAATAGTAAAACTATTTAATAAAATTTCTGTTTTGCTTGAATATTTAAAAAAATACATTTTGCCCTTAAGAAACCCTATTACTGTTAAATGTTTTTAGAAATGCGGGTGGTTTCATTTTGTTCTTCTCATAAAGGACTAAATCATAAAATTTTCATAAAAATCGTTTGAGTTGTTTTTGAAAAAATTTTAATTTTACTGTTAATTTAATTGTTTTAGAGGTAAAATGCCCTTAAAAATTCAAATATATTGTAGCTAGTGAATTATGTAATTAAGTTATTTGTGAATATTTTGTCATATAATACCAAGTTAAGTGTACAATAAAGAATTTAATTTATTCGTTCAAAACCAAATATGTCACTGAGGGAAAATTTGTTTACATTAAACGTACAAATAGACCCCACTTTGTATCCAGTGGATTTCATAATAAATAAAATTGGAGATGAAAATTGAAATTTCACTCACAACTGGTGTAAACAATAGCAGGAAACGGCGCGCCCCACACGTAGCATGTAGCCTATCCACGCACTCTAGGAACACGCCACACACTGACACAGTGGTGTTACTGTAGGCCTACAACACATGTGGCCGACACTGTCATATCCGGCCTGCATTGTCGTGAACAAGTCCATCAGACCACGGTGGTGTATCCTGTAATCCAGCTACTTGGAGGTCGGTGGGTGTAGTGTTCTCTTGTGTGGATTACCGTCTGCACTATTGAATACTATGTCAATCCGTAAATATCATCCTCATAATTAGATCAGAGGCAGTGGTTCGGACTCCATGTTAAACTGTAGGTCTCTTAGATATGTCATTGACTGTTAAGTTATTAATTAACAGTTCTGTCTAAGGAACATGTCAGCCTTAGTAAGTAACAAGACTACGAGATCGGGCCACAATCATCTTATACACTCATTTCTCATTCATACTTGGATTGAAATACCTGAATATGTCGCCATTTCACTACTACTCTACTTTATACTTGATAGGTTTCACCTAAATGGCAAACTACCCAGGTAGGCCAAGTACTTTTGTTACTGACATTGGATGGTTATAAGCGATGGTTGGTGGATGCAACATTCCATGGCGTGGACACTATAGAATACTAAACTCCGCAAAGACCATTTTTATAATTAGACCAGAGGTAAAATTGTGGTTGGGATCCCACGTTAAACTGTAGGCCCCCAAAGGCCTTTGGCTTATGGGCTATTAACAATATTGTCTAAGGAACATGTCAGTAACAAGGCTACAAATTCGCACCGCTATTATACACTCATTTCTCATTCATAATTGGCCTAAATACATACATGGATCGTCATTTCAGAAAAATTCCTTAAATTTGTAATAAAGACTAAGGCTCACTTGATCCTGAGGAAAGTATTTAATAAGTATTTAATATCCCAACAGCCAATGCCATCTGAGGGACCTGCAGTTTAACGTGGGTTCCGAAACACAATTTTGCTAATGAATAAGGATCTGGTCTAATTATGAGGGTTTTTACAGCGAACGCTAACCCACATCAGGAAATATCGCATCCACGTCATCGCGTATAAATATCCACATTTCATGACTTTCAAGTTGCTGGACAATGGACACACCGCCGTAAGAAGTTGGTTTTTGCCTGTCATCCAATAGTCGTGGGAAGATAGTCGAAGTGTTAAATTAATATTTACAGTGGTTTTCTAGAGAAATACAAAATTAAATGTTGCTCGGCACCTCTGCTTTTGAAAGGTCGAGTTGAATCTGGGTGCGTTTTACGTGATAATTCTTACCGTGATTTGGATGGGAGGATTGCAAACGCGGAAACAGGGTTTCCCATTTACAACAGAAGAAGGAGGGTGAGGGGGAAGTTTCAGACAGCTATCTGTGGAGTTAAGTTAGGTTGGTTAGTTATATTTTGGGTGGTATTTTCAGAAGGAAAATAACAGAAAACGCAGGATACCGAGACAAATGCCCTACACCGATCGAATGGATCCCATTTGGATTACGACAAGAAAACTGCTAAAAAACATTATGCAGTTTCAAAAATTTAAGTCTAGGAAAAACGCACTGTTGGGAGTGATTATTTACAATATGGACAAAATTCACAAACAAATTAATAAACCCCCAGAGCCAAAAAATAAGCTGTCAGTGTCAAGGAAAGTTACTACACCAAAATGTCGGGCTACTATTCACCTCGCCCTGTTGTATTTCGATTAGATTCGATTCAATCGGAGATCAGATACTGTATTAGTAATAGTACTGTTAAAATCTTTAATACCTAATTGAAATAAGAAAACTTCTTTTGGCAGGTGGTAACTCTTTATGAGTAGGTACCCCCGCTCCTGTATGGGTTATGTGGTGACTCCACCGTTAAGCGGTGTTTACCCAAACTAAACCCACCTTCGCCCGTCCGTCCAGACGTGTATAAGCAACTTACATACGGGCGAAAGGACTTCATTTGGGCGAAACACAGCATTAGCGTTTACCGCTGTAGCTGCTGGATTGCCTCTTGGAGTGGCTAAAACAATCAAAACAGAACAGGGCCGGAACAAGTGAAATATCAGATGTTAATCAAAATATATTAAACATAAATTAAGAAGAGTCGACTCATTGCTGTGTCAGGCTTTGGCTGGGCAGGACACGCTGTTCATCTACGGTGGATCATCCAGGATGGCGATGGGCCTGTGCCTCCAGACCTCCTTGCCGTGTACAGAGCTCCCTGATGTATTCTAGGGTTGATTCGGCTGCTTTCTGAAACAGTCCATGGGATTTTGTTGAGTTAAATAGATCAAGAGTGCAGCCGCATTTTGCACTGCAACTTTTGTAGCAAGGATAACATTATTGGGAGTTTTGATGTAATTTGAAGCAGAGGAAACTCAGATTTTTATACTTGTACAGTACTTTACCTTTTTATAGAGTGGTAGGTAAGCGAGTCGCTCGCATCATGTCATTATCGACACGCAATATCGAGACAATTTTAGGCGTTTTACATTAACCCTAACCTAACAACACCGTAACACCAGAATCAAACACTAGGGCTTACTTGAAGACCATATATCTTTTTATAGTATCTCGTTTTTTAATTCAAAAGTAAATTTATTTTTACAACAAACTTGAGGCTGATTAAGAATTGTTGAGATTATCTGTATTTATTAGACTTAAATCCTATTCATTTTAATCTCCGTCTAAGATATTTATCTCAACACATCCTCTTCCTACAGAACAGCCTTTAATTTCGATGAAGTTTCGGTGTCTTTTACAAAATAAAATTTGTAAAAAGCTACAAGTTTTTTACAAATTTTATTTTATTATTTTATTATGTGGTAGGTAAACTCATCTACAAATATGTTCTTCTTCCTTGACCTGCACTCGCCAGTTTGGGTTGAAAAAGAAAGCGAACCCTTCTTAAATAGGGACCGTTTGCCTTCGACTGCAATACTTTGCATGCGTGTCGTGCCAAAATCACCAAGTGCTAAAACCACCAAATTCCACGAATCGATAATTGGCCATCTGCCAATCTGCGCAAAATCTGCGCCCGCTTGACAGGTATACATTCCCTCGACTGAACCCACGGGGGCCATGTTGTGTTGTCTTACAGCCTGTGTAGTCAGCAGGAACTTTAGTCAACAGTTCAAACCCAGATTGCAGAATAGGAGTGAATTCTTCATCATATATCTGAAAAAATATATGAATATATACGTATCATTTCACGAGAAATGAATAAATCTGGAACGGGCCATGTAAACCACAAACTATGTGGTTTGTCCTGCCAATAACAGCATAAAAGGGCTATATTAAGCATGGGCAATTAATTGATATTTTGACAGATCTCAAACAGGTGTAGTTAAATATAAAATAAAAATATATAAAAATAAAAGTGTTAATGGCTATTGTTTTTGGTTCCTAGGAACCTCAAAACGGAAAAGTAACATGGTCCCGGTCTTAAGTCTTGCCATGAGACCTTCGGTAATAGCTTTGACTATACATTATTAAAATAGCTTCTTCCCTATGGGAACTTCGCTGAAAGAGAAGCAAAACCAAAATATAGCCAGAATATTAACTCTTACCATGCTGCCTACGGTAATTATATAGCTTATTCCCTATGGAAAATTTGATAAAATGAATATTTTATAGACCTAGTAAGTAGGAGGGGTAGATAATCCCGCATGCGCCCGGTCCGTTTGTACCATCACAGGTTAGGCACATCCCGACTACCTGCTCTAAAACCCTGAACCCTCTTCAAACACCTCTTTATCGTGTGCAATCATCCGTAAATTATGTTGGTGATTTTGAACTGTTTTTCCAAGAATTAAGGATTTGGTGATTTTGATTTGTGTGATTTTGGCACGGAATCTTTGCATGAATACAACAGATACCCCAGCATCACTAGTCGCTTTAGCAAAATTAAACTTCGGTTTATGTAATTCTTTTTTAAATAGATAAATTCATTGTATACAATTCCTCGCGTTTGACCACGCCTTCCTGACCACGCCGCCTGACCTTCTTGAGGAACTTGCAGACTTTGACTACCTATTACCCCCCCACCCCCAAGAGTAATGGCCTTCCTGGGACGGACCGCTACGCCACACACCACTCTGACACAGCTTTTATTTAGCACTACACCACTGATTTGAAGTATGATAAAAAACTACCATGATTAGTTGTTTCATTTTATATTTTTAAGTTTAGGTTATTTTAATTGTTCATACTGTAAAGTTCATACAGAAAGATATTAAGGGGCTCTAGAAAATTTAACAACAAATTCCGGTTTAAAATCAATTTCAGAGAATTGTAGTTATTGGAAAATTCAAAAGAACTACTTTGAGACACTATTACAAAATTACAAGATCTTTATTGGTCGTTAGATATCAGACGATACAATAGGCTTCGTCAAGTTACAAATAATTGGAATTTATATGGTATTACATACGCACAATGTCTTTCATGTCCATGCAGTTGAGATAGTCTTCTGTTGAATAGAACGCTTTGGCTTTAAGCCATTTAATTAAAACTGTACAAAACGTTTTGAATGGTAACAATTTTACAATGGTTGGTAGTTTATTAAACAGTAATACTTAAAGGTAACTATGGTTCTTAAAGTATTTATTTAATCTGATGCTAGGTCTAACTAAATAATCTTTGTGTCTTGTGTTATGGCTATGAACAGAGGCAACCTCTTTAAAAGAATCAATGTGCTTTTTAACAAAAACAAGTTTATGGTAAATATAGAGACATGGAAAAGACATTATGTTCATCCTAAGGAAAACAAGTCTGCATGATTCTCTTGAAGATAGGCACAAATCACCCTAATTGCTTTCTTTTGCCAGATGAAAACTTTTATGGCTGTGGAAGAGTTCCCCCATAATCTAATGCCATATATTAGATGGGAATGGAATTGACCAAAATAAATCATGATCAAAACTTCTAAATCAACACACGTTTTCAATTTCCTTAAAAGACAAGTTCCTAGCTAACTTAATACAAACTTGGTTGAAATGTTGTTCCCAACAAAGCGTACCATCTAAATATACACGCAGCATTTTACAGGTTTAAAAAGTTTATCTTTTAAATCAAGGTGGTTTCTAAGAGAAAAAATTTTATGTTCTGTTTTATCTTCATTTATAACTAAATTATTGAATAACAATTTGGACTAACCTCAAAACAATTAAAAATTAAAATTACCTCATTATCTAATGATTTTAATAGTATGAGTTTACAATCAAGAATATCCAATCTTGAAAAGAAACGTTTGCGAATAAAAGCGGAGATTTTTGGAGATGTTAGCGGGTATTTTCATAACCACAGCGGGTAAAATCTCGTACACGGGCTGGCACGTGGCAACACTGAGCTTTGCGCACAAGTCGGTACCGCCTGCCGGCAGAGTTGGGCGAATTATTCCGTCACGACCGTCAGTGTCACCATATGATGGTCGTTGTTGTCTGACTTCCTGTTTTCCTGTGTACTTTACTTTTCTTTACACGTCACACTCACATACATAATTACATGCAACGAATTGATGGGGGTGGCCCTGTCACTTGTATTGGATTGGCATTGAAGCTATAAAGTACAACTTCAAAACTTTACCGTCATGCCATTTTAGTATTATGATTTTTATTTCATCACTTCTATCGTAGAGGAATGAAACTCGTTGGCAATCACGAAGTGATATTTTTGTAAGGTAAGTGACAGTTTTATTCACTAATTAACACTGTACAGGTTATCTTGGTTAAGACCGCCTCTTTGAAATGTTATGCCAATTTAAATGTATTGTTTTCTAGTTTTAAGTTGTCGTGGCCTATTGTACAAAATATTGTACCTAATGGCAATAAAGATTTCAGATAAGATTTTAAATTTGCTTCAGCACAGTCAATAATAGGCCAACACCTTTTAAGTTTCTAACACATGAGATA
The DNA here is from genome assembly GCA_023375725.1 of Nephotettix cincticeps. NCBI lineage: Eukaryota > Metazoa > Arthropoda > Insecta > Hemiptera > Cicadellidae > Nephotettix > Nephotettix cincticeps. The sequence goes on along the minus strand of CM041789.1, from coordinate 18,691,427 downwards.
ATGTAAGGTCATTGCTTTTAATGTAAGTGTGATTAAAGGTTAGGTTTAAAACCTTACTTCAGTCCTTAAATAGATCAAATTAGGTATACAATCATATGTTATACTAAACTTATAGCCCACTTAAAGTTACAATTTATCCTGTATAGACCCTAATTATGTATTAGGTTTAAAATTTTGAAAGGAACTTTTTATCAAATTTTAGTTTCAATTCCTAGTGATTCATCTTCGAAATATTTTCCCTCGCCTTTTAGCTGTGATTAATGTTAGTAAGCCTCAGCAAAACGGCCAGGCACAGCGACTAAATTTTACTTTTTGTATGGTCTGAGCGAACAGAGGACTTGAATAGATTGGAATGGCAGGAGAGGACAGTCTGGTACACCTGGGAAGGAAGTTATGTAATTTATTAGTCAACAAGCATGGTCTATAGAACATGCGACTAGACTTCGTCATACTATGTTGTAGAAAAAAGAAGAGGCAGCCCCACAAGTTATGCTGAAGTGTCTTGTAGCCTGATGAGCATTGAGCAATTACCAACCCATCCCACAGTGAATCCATCCAGACTTGGTCGAGGTGTATGTTGGGATATTAATTAACAGTTTTGGCTAAGAAACATGTAAGCCTTAGTCAGTAACAAGACTACAATATCACGCCACAATCATCTTACACTCAATCCTCATTCATAGTTGGCTTAAAATACCTACCTTGTAGTATGGTCGCCATTTCAATAATCTAATATAATCTAATCTTTTCATCTAGGAAGTTCGCAATATAGGGGTTTGTTGATCTATTCCAAAGTTGCAAAAATTTGTTTCATCGGGGTTATAAGCTAAATTCATGTATTGGATTAGTGAAATTTGAATGTGGATTTACTCTCATGATTATAATGTAGACCTAGATCTTCAGATATGAGACTGGGGCACCTAAGTCTTTACCATAATATGTAAAGTGAGACTTGAGGAGGTTGAGAAGAAAAACTAAACTTAGCATCCTGGGAGGGGAGAAACGGTCATAAGCAATGGAATTACGTCTAATGTACACAAATTGACATTGTCAAAGTCTTTGTCAACATTTCTTAAAATAAAGGTTATTATTACAGTATTATTAAATATCAAAGTAAAAATATGAAAATACCTGTAGGCCTAATGATTTCTCACAAACCCATTGCTTATGACTCAAATTTGAAGTATTTTATATGTTATGAATGCAAATTTAAATCTATACAATATTGATTATAAGAATTATCCTAGACTAAATATGCTGGTTTAGCACATAATGGAGATAAGATTGTATCAGTTATTAAACAGTCGGGTGATTGAGTCAGGGCCAATGATAAACTAGTATGACTCATCAGTGTTGTAGCAGTTGACTCATAAATCAATATTTTACTGCTGGAAAAACTAGCTTGATAGCCATTTTTATAGTTTTATTTCAAGGATAATCATCTGTGTTTTCTCTGTTGAGTAAAGATTACTTTTAAAATTCTATAAAATAAAAGCTATAAAACCCTGGACATTTCCATTAATATCTCTATGGTTAATTAAATAAAAAAGTCCTATAGATAAACTTTGCGATTAAACTATTATTTTGAATATTCTACTCCAATTGCATTTTTCATTAATATTTTAGTAAGAGAAGTATACCATATATACCTCAGTACTGCTTCCACTAAACTCTCTTGTCAGTCAGACAATGGGTTGATAATAGGGTCTTCTCTTTTTTCGTCTATGATAAATCATGTTCATTACCGTACTATACAGGTCTTTTTGCTCATAAACAACAATAACTATTATTAGATATAGCTTAGTGAAATTAGGCATTGATGTATAAAAATGTCATCAAGAGCAAAATAGCTATTTCAGCTTTAATCTTAATAAAAGCTACTTGTAGTCTTGTAATACTACCATCTTACACTAAATCCTCATTCATATTTGGAAATACCTACCTTGTGGTATGGTTGCTATTTCAATAATTTAATCTAATCTATATTTTCAAGATCAAAGCATTGCTTTGTGAAGACCTGACCTTTACTAGGTTGGATGGGTATTGGTGACTGAAAGTTAATCTTAAACTGTGGGAAAGGTTCACTCAACAGGGATATTACTTCTATAGTGATAATCCTACTATTAATACATTTGCTGAGGATAACAAGATTGGTGCACACACATCTTATTAATTATAGTATATGTTATCCTCAGCAAATGTATTAATAGTAGGATTATCACTATAGAAGTACCGGTAATATCCCTGTTGAGTGAACCTTTCCCACAGTTTAAGATTAACTTTCAGTCACCAATACCCATCCAACCTAGTAAAGGTCAGGTCTTCACAAAGCAATGCTTTGATCTTGAAAATAAAGATTAGATTAAATGAGATTAGATTATATATATATAATATATATTTAAAATATACAATATATTATAAAATATAAATATTTATTTCAGTTAAAATTACAACAAAATCATTCCCTCATTGGTCATAATACTGTACATTTTGACCCACAGTGAACGTGTTAACCTGATAAATAAGAATTGGTCATTGCTATATAATTACATACTATAAAGTGCATAACAATAACTGAACCTACACATTGTACAGTGCCATACTTTTGTATTTGTTTGATAGCAGCTTATGTTATATCTACTATTGATGTGCCATTATTTGCTTACACATTACAGTGGCTTCATATCACACTATGTTCCAGATTAAAGCCTAGATCAGTCAATCGTGATAGCTAAAAATGGTGCCAAATCCAAATTTTGGAGAACATATGGAAAATCCAGTTAGAGGTGAGTTTGATGGTTAAGTTTGTAAGTACTGGCTTCTCCAACTTGGCTTAAATAACCTACCTTGGTGGGTCGCTATTTTAAATGGTAATCTAATCTAATCTCGTAAGTTATAAGTGTTCAGCATAGTTTTTAGGTTGTTAGAAAGTTACAGCACATAATGCTTGCTCAATCAGTAAGATCATCTTCCTAAAAAGAGTTTAAATCTAGTTTTACCGATCGGTGTAAAATACAATTTAATTACTGTAATCAAATTATTGGATTCAATCTGGTTTCAATTCAAACTGGTTGGGTGGTGTAGTGGTTATAATACCCGCCTTCAAAACTGAAGGTCGCCGGATCGAATCCCGCAAGGGTCGAATCTGGATCCAGTCGCCATTTGTCATTGGGCTACTAATTAATGATGCTTCCTAACAACAGGTCGACGTTAGGTAGTAACAAGACCGGGCTTTGGACCGTTCCCCATCAAAACGTTAAAAATGCCATTGGCGTAGAAATACACAAAATAAAAAAAAAATAAATCAAATTATCAAGTTAAATTAGTCAATAAATTAGTTAATCAAATTATCAAGTTATGTGGGGGCAGTGTGTTTGGGAGGCCAACTACAATCTGGGGTACCAGTGGCCACAGCAGTAAGTAAGTAATCAAATTGTTATAAATCATTGTGTAGCCATAACATTAAGATCACTATTGTTGTCTGTTGTTGTAGACCATGGAGAAATTCACACAAAAAATAAGTTGCATAATTTGTTACGGAAACATTATTTTTTGGTTGATTGTATTGTATTGCAATGATTTTTATTCCTTGAAATGATACTACTCACCACTAAAACCGATTTAATCACTTTCTATCTGTTTTAGATGCTGCGATTCACTTTGGAGCTGAACTCCAATTACGAAGTGCCCTGAAAATATATCCGCAGGACCAAAATTTTGGCGTTATTTCCACTACGGAACTTACCAATTTTTTTATCAACCAATACCAGGCAGAGTTTCAAACGTGTCTGGTTAAGCCAACACTCTTATCCACATTGATACAATACAATGTTGTTCCCAAGAGAAGTAGAAATGAAAAGAAGAACAAAGTTGTGCGAGTTTTGCTTCAACCACATCCAAAGGGTAAGTGTTAAAGGTAAATTCAGTGTTTGATTGATAGTTCATAATGTATTTGTGTTTGACTTATATTTACTGTATATTGTATATTTTTATATTTACTGTGTACACTGGCCTGAGCTTATGAACTTTTCTTGAAACCTAGTTTGTATCTTCCCTACTCTTTATAAGTTTTAAATATAAACCTACAAATAAATATTGATTTGTAGAAGGTACAATATTTTCTGGACCAGGTTGAAGAAATGAACTGACAATTGGATTTGTTAGTGAGCCTTGGTCCTTTGGTTTGTTATTTCTTGGAAAAAGCATAGGCTTCAATATCTGCATTATAGAATGGATGGAATGAGAAGAAAAACATTCTTAAAGTATATTTATACCTCATTATTTTTTTAACCCATCGTTGTAGTCTCTCTGTAGTAGACTAACACTACATCTTCAGGGTTCATGCAATAGTTTTTCCAACTACAAGTTCATTTTTAAATGTAATTTTCAAGCATTGGTGCTAGGACATTCTATTCACTATAAACTAGTCATATTTTGAAACAAATACACTTATAGAACAAAACAATAGAAACAGTTGTTTTTTCTGTAGGCCTACTTTTTACAAGATCGCGGTGATTTATAGAGACAAACTCCATCCACGATTTTGTGACAGTAGACTTACACTTGTACTGTTTTTATAGTTTTCGTATTTTAAATAACTTGAATAGTGTAATGTAAGTGTTAGAGATTTAAACCCGGGCCCTTAGATTTGGAAGCTCAATACTACAATGCGGATAGAGCTATAGCTCAGTTGATTGTATTTGTGAATCGTTGCTTGCTTATAAAATATCTTTATTGTAGATTAAAGGTTTATAATTTGATACACCATTGTTACAAAAATAAATTGTTTTGTTTAAAAACAAAAAAAAATACTTTAAATTATTTGAATACTCTAAACTTTTTACTCCTGTACAATGCATGGCAAATGATATACTTTCCTAGGTAACACTAAGGCCATGGTAGGGTTGCTATTGTGTGATATCTATTGTAATGAATTGGTCATTAACCTGATGTAACCGTTCTTGGAAAGGGTAGGCTTTTCACTGACACTTTCGAGAGAGGATTGAGATTGGGTACATTTCAAAAACCAGCTTCACGAATATCGTTGGGATTAAACAGTTAATTGGAAATACAGACAATTAAATTAGACTAAGGTAATTAATAAAGTGACAAATTTATCCATCATCAAATAGTGAGTAACTCTAGAGTGTAATTTTATAGTTCCGTGAAGCTCATCTTTCTTCTTAGAGGTGAATAATGTGGAATGGCTAAAACGAATGACAATTAAACTATGGTTTTTAGACGTGAAGCCACCGACCAGTCTAGCCCGCGCTCGAGTTTATGTCGACCAGACGGCGGTGTTCCGGGGCAAGATGCATCGGCCGGAGGTGGTCAACGAGGCTAAGTGTCGCTTGTGCAACGTATCCTTCTTGAACGAGCAGAGCAAAGAAGAGCATCTTGCCTCCAATGAGCACATTTTTAGACTCATGTACCGGGAGAAGAGGTAACCTCAGCAGATTACTATAACAGCAATTTATTCCAGTTTTATAATGAGAATATATACAGGGTGTTCATTAAAGTTGGGGACAAACTTCGAGGAATGAAGTACACAATGCTATTGTGTACTTGTTACAAAAATCGTTCTATCACAAGAAATATTCAAGCTACAGAAATCAAACTTTGCACACATTTTTTTATCTAAAGAAAAAAAAATTATAAATATCTTTTAGTTTTCTTTTATATTTCCAAAATGGCGGCCGTTAAAATTATTTAATTTAATTAACAACAAAACCATTAACTTAATAACATTTTTACAAGAAATAAAAAAGATTGTAATTTAAATTCAAATCTTAAGATGTTTTGTTTAACGAAATCTGTCCTCAGATAAGTGAGAAATTGCACTTTTAATGTGGGCTTACATATCCCATGCGCCACCTCCGTGTGGCAGTGGAAGAATCGGCTGGCACAACAATTAATTCTTCGCCACGGCGGCAATTCGGTGGTACATGGGATCTGTAAGCTAACATTACAGCTAACGTTAGTGCTATGATAGTTTTATTAAAAATGCTAATTCTTAAATTTACTTAACCCTTTAAGGTGTAACGACGTTTTAAAACGTCATTATTTGAAAGCTGTTAAGGAGTAAGGGTAAAAACTCAAAACACACCTCAAAAGAGTAAAAAACTTTTTTAATTTTCACTAAAATACATCCAAACATGGAGTAATTTGGTTAGAAACGTGTTTTAGGTTCTAAATGCCCTTAGATAAACAATTTAGAACTTTTTTCAATCAATTTTTTTAATTTTCAATAAAGTAGCTATAGAAAGCACTGAGTGATGTTTAGCAAACGAATAACTCTCAGCTACAGAGATACAGGCATCAATAATAGAGGAGTGTAGAACGCTTTCACTTTTATTCAGTGTTAATAAATAACAGGTCTAATAAAACTTCATCCGCGCCATCACTTTTTCCGCCAAAACTTCCTGCTGCGACCGCCCCACCTAAGAAACCCTCCACAGATTACCCATCAGTATGTGAAAGTATGTGTCAGTCCACTGATACCGTTTATTTACTTTTCTGAGAATTGGTAAGATTCTATTTCCCACCGTTGCCAACCTTGTGAATCTCTCAGGTGGCTGTACAATATTCTGCAGGAAGAAACGCTTAGCTCAGTCTTCCTAATTCTGCAGAATCTATCATCCAACACCATTAACAATGCTCTTTTCACAGGTCCTCGTTTAAAGCAGTAGTGGGAAATGCGTCAATCGCTATTGCGGACAGAGACGTCAACGATAATGAAGTGATCCTTCGCGTAGGAGAGAGGAGAAACATCAGCGTCAACGTCAGCCTCGGTGGTGAACCCTACTCGGAGGCAGATATTATCAAGATATTTGAAAGATTTGACTTGGGTGACATAAATGCAGCTCCCCTTCAGTTCCGAAATGGTTAGTGTCATCAGTTTGCTCTTAATCTTACTGGTTAGCCATTTATGTAGGCCTACCGGTTCTGAAATTTAGACAGTAAAAAATTATATATCTTTGGAAAAAAACGTATAAAAATTCTTCTCGAATGGGGAACTAGCCGCGTTATAGCATATTAAATTTAATCCCTAATTTTAATTGTTAAAGCGTTGGTAGTTTATTAGTGATATCAATTGCCATACCTATTTGGATGTGTATTACACTTTGCAGTTGAACCATAAAATAAACTTAAAACATTTGAATATTTTCTTATAGGTTTTATGAACTTTGAATGACCCCAAGCTTCTCACTGTACTTTTTTCAATTTATAACATATTTAATGTAAAGGGACCTTTTGTATCTATCTGACAATGTTAATGTCTAATAAATAACGCTACAAAATTTATTTTCAAGAAAAATTGTTTTATTACATTAATTTGTACGGTATTAAAATTTCAATTCAATCTTACACAAAAAATAAACTAAATATTTTCATTTTACAGATAAAATAAAATATTTTATTATACTAATTTAAACATAAATGTATTTAAATAAAAAAATAACAGAGTAAGAAGTAATGCTTAACTGAACTATAATTATCTTATACACTAAAACCTCGTTTATACGGTTTTGTTAGGACCAGGTATATTTCGGATAAACCGTTTTACCGATTTTTGGAAGAAAAATCTAAATAGACTCCTTCAGTTTTTCTATACCGAATCTGTAATACGAGAGCACATTATGGTTCTTTCTTTGATTACAGTGTTTATACACGGTTGAATTTTTTCGACCAACAGTATTGTGAACAGTTAGCCGAAAACTCCACACAGTACCGGCCAAAATTGCCGTGCAGTACTTGCCAAAAACGTCGCGCAGTACCGAACAAAACCGCCACGCAGTACCTGCAAAAAAGCCGCGCAATGCCGGCACAAAAATGCTGTGCAGTACTGGCTAATATCGTCACACAGTGCTCGCCAAAAACGCCGTGCAGAGCCGGCCATATACAGTCCGCGCCGTTTAGGTTGTCGCAAATTACGCTGTACTTTCCAGCAACATTTTTATTTTTCTCTTGGAATCATTTTGGATACAGTAGAACTTCGCTAATCTGTCACCTGCAGGACCGGGGGTTCGGTTGGAACAACAAAAAGGTCGGATTATCAGAGGAACTCGTATATTAACATAAAAACAAACTTAAACTGTATTTCGAACAAAAAATATTACATCAAGATTTTATAAAAAGCTACTGTACTGATGAACGCTACAGAAAGCCTAAAAACATTAAATAAATTAATTATTTAATAACAATAACGCACAAAAAGTGTCCATTATTTACTTATAGAGTATGCTGTAGTGACGAGAAAGCATAACACTACAATACTGTTTAATACTGTATGTGGCCTAGGTACAGTTGCTGCATCATGTAGCCTAGACACTAATATATACACTATATAACACACTATACACACTATATATTACTGTATGAATATAAAAAATAAACTGAAATACACACTCACGATGTCACCTGTCGATGCATCATCGACAGGTTTCAACTTGAAAGGAGTTACGAAGTAAACAAATGCTGTAAATTTCCGCTAGCGTGGTCGGACTAAGCGAGGAGAATGCCGCCGAGGACGAATTAGTGGAAGTCTGTTGTGCCGACGGGCACGGTATTGGACCAACCGAGGAGTCGGACCATCGGAGGTCGGACTATCGAGGTATAAACCGGAATTTCGGATAAGCGAGTACCAGATAAATGAGGTTTTAGTGTACTAATTTTAGTTACCGGGCAAATTAGTAATTAAAAAAGAATTTTGTACTACTCCCTTATCTCCCTGTTGGGCTTGTCGCAAATTACGCTGTACTTTCCAGCAACATTTTTATTTTTCTCTTGGAATCATTTTGGATACAGTAGAACTTCGCTAATCTGTCACCTGCAGGACCGGGGGTTCGGTTGGAACAACAAAAAGGTCGGATTATCAGAGGAACTCGTATATTAACATAAAAACAAACTTAAACTGTATTTCGAACAAAAAATATTACATCAAGATTTTATAAAAAGCTACTGTACTGATGAACGCTACAGAAAGCCTAAAAACATTAAATAAATTAATTATTTAATAACAATAACGCACAAAAAGTGTCCATTATTTACTTATAGAGTATGCTGTAGTGACGAGAAAGCATAACACTACAATACTGTTTAATACTGTATGTGGCCTAGGTACAGTTGCTGCATCATGTAGCCTAGACACTAATATATACACTATATAACACATACACACTATACACACTATATATTACTGTATGAATATAAAAAATAAACTGAAATACACACTCACGATGTCACCTGTCGATGCATCATCGACAGGTTTCAACTTGAAAGGAGTTACGAAGTAAACAAATGCTGTAAATTTCCGCTAGCGTGGTCGGACTAAGCGAGGAGAATGCCGCCGAGGACGAATTAGTGGAAGTCTGTTGTGCCGACGGGCACGGTATTGGACCAACCGAGGAGTCGGACCATCGGAGGTCGGACTATCGAGGTATAAACCGGAATTTCGGATAAGCGAGTACCAGATAAATGAGGTTTTAGTGTACTAATTTTAGTTACCGGGCAAATTAGTAATTAAAAAAGAATTTTGTACTACTCCCTTATCTCCCTGTTGGGCTTTATTCTCCATTTCCCATTTTCAAAGGATGATCCATACATTTTTCTTAGGATTTGTTTTTGTAAACTATTAGTAGGTATTTTTAGCACCCAATTCTCTGAGCCATATGATAAAACTGGTCATATTATGATTTTGTAAATTCGAGTTTTAGTTTTATCTGAAATTAGATCAGTTTATTACATGCTGATAAACTTATATGAGCTGCATTTAATATTTATTGTATTCCTGAATCTTCTTTATTATTGTTTGTTAGCATTACTCCTAGTTAGGCCTAAGTGAAATTGTTTACTTTATGATTTTTGTGTTCTTTTATTTCCATATAATCGGTATTATTTAGTTGGGCAGCCCTTCCACATTCCGTTATATTGGGTTTTCCCGCATTGATCTTAAATCCAACATTCTGTGTGTTTTTTATGAGTTTTTCAACCTTTTAGTTGTTTTTTGTCCTTTAACTCTTCATCTTTTTGGCATCAATGGCCACATCGCTTAATATGCTGTGATATTTTTTTTGTTTCCCTTAGTAATTCCAGATTCCAGTTATACTTCTTGTAGTGAACATTCCAAAGCTAGGTTGAAAAGCAAACCGATCTCCCTGTCTCATGCCAGTATTTATATCAAAATCCTCTGAAACGTCTGCATTGACATATTTATTAATTTCATAGGTATTCCACGCTTTACCATTTTCCGTTTTCTTCAGTTGATGTTGTTGAATGCTTGAGAGGAGTCAATGAAAAGGTATAGGAAGGATTGATTGAATTCAAATTACTTGGCTATTGCCTCTTTTAGTATAAAACATTGGTCAACATTTGACCTTACTCTTGTGAGTTTGATGCTCACCTATGATATTTGATGTATAATTCTCTTTTGTAAAATCTTTGAAATATTTCATAATTGCAGTTGAGGAAGGAAATAGTTATGTTATTGGTACATTCTTTTTTCACCTTGCTTGTGAATAGGAACAATAAAAACTTTGTAAAACTTTGGAGATCCTTTTTCTTTAAGAGCCCTTTCGCAAAGTACAGGGAATAGGAAAAGTGTAGCTAGACTATTACTGATAATTATGATTGCATTACTGTTATGGGTAATCCAGCCAGCATTTTATGATCTTCTACTCGTTCTTTATGACTCTTAGAGTTCTTTTATGAAATAAATGATAGATGTGATGACGTAGCAAAACCGGTTAATAAATTATAGTTATGGAGTTTAGGTGGATTACACAGAGAATGATTTATTTTTTTTAATACACTGACTACAACTGTACGTTTTATTGCACATTTCAGCATATAGTGCTCTACACAGTTAAGTTAGGTTGGTTATAAAAATATTAAAAATTTTACTATTTCAATAACTAACCCAACTCAACTCCGCAGAGTGGTGTTTGTCGGAATATACATCGCCGACTTACAGGTGTGGTCAGTATAATACTAAAGTACAGTACCAGAAATTTTATGAATATTTTTAGACTAACAAAAATAACTGTCGGCTATTGTACTGCTAAAAAATATTTTGTTTGATATTACTGTCCATTTGTTATAGATGTTCCTATTGAGGTGAATGTGACCGCAGAGTTTAACGAGCCAGGCGCTTACCTGTACCCGTTGGTGGCCAAGGTTAATTCCACCAACAGGCTTTGCCTGCTTAAGGACTTGGTAAGTGCCATTTACCCTAATTTATCACTCCATCTTATAAATCCTTTCACACTCTTAAAGATGAAATAGATCATTTTCTTTTACTCATTGGATGGAGCGTCTCAAAAAAATATTTAATCTCGGAAGAGATTTAGTACAGACATGTTTAATGTGCTATGATTCATTCAAGTTTAAAAACCAGGTAATTAGTTTATCCTAAGTTGGTGTTTAAAATATAATTTATTAAATAAATGAAATTGCCAATCCGGACTAGCGGGAGTCCAAACAAGGGTGATCTGGATGAACAGGAGTCTACTGTATAGGGAATGAGTTAGATAAAGTGATTTTTCATATCATTTACTGTTTTGACAGATTTTCCGAGTGGAATCTGAGCTGATGGACCAGCTGGCGCCGACAGCTCCGTTCATTCCTCAAAAGGAGAACGTCATTAGGGAGATGGAGGGGTCCATCATTCCCGGTGAACATCTTGAGTCAGTTTAAACAACATCAATATACTAAATATTTTCCATGTTTTGTTATATTAATTTTATTGGCCAAAGTTTCGTTTGAGATTTCACAAGGCAGGATTTTACTTGTTCAAAGATTCAGAGATTTTAATTGGGTGTATTAAATCTAGACTAAAGTTTTTACTCTTAACTAAATGCTATGTTTATGGGAAATAAGTTTTAAAAAAATTTTCTACAATCAAAACATTTTATTTCTAAATCTACAGCTGTTGGTTTGCTTTCCATTAGCAATGTGATATGCTATTCAATGCCTTCTCAATACCTGTATCAACCGTCAATTTAAAACTATAAAGTAAATATATACTGTACAAAATGAACAGTTTCAGTATTGTTATTAACTATACCACGATCCAGAATATCTAATCTTTCATATCGATGCTGTAATGCTATTCAACTAAGAACATGGCCAATCTTAAAGTTAACATGTATTTACTGTTAGACATTACTAAGTTCGCTGGGTTAGCTAGTTAAAAATAAAAGCTACATTTAACATTATTTTATTTTTTCCCCTTTAATTGGAATGTTTTGTCATTCTTCCTTGTGTTTTAGATGTAGGTATTTGGCTAATATTTACTTTTATCTGTTTTTTCAGATCTGGTAAACCTAAAATTCAATCGATGGTACCCCTTGACCAGTATGGTGTGCCTGGTATTTACAACAAGTTTCTGCTTCACAAACTGGAAAAGTATGACAACATGAGTGAAGAAGATGAAATCAAGCTGAACAAAATGCTGTAAGTGTTATAACTTAAAGAAAAAAAATTAAATTATGTTACGTATCTAAACATTAGATACATAAAGATAACAATTTTTATTTACTGTAACTACTAAAGAAATTTTGTTCTAAAGTTACTTTTTAAATATGTACCTTTTTCTGTAACTTTGAGTACCAACTCCAAACTCTCGTTCTAAGCGCACGCTATTTTTGTAACCCCGTTAGCTCAGAGATGGACTTTTGTGGTTATTCTGTTGCATTATCAATAATGTTGTTGTATTGTGCATGATAGATAAATATAGTACTATTATAAATAAATTAATATAGTACCGTACATGATATAATTAATATCTGTAATGTTCAATATTTAATATAAATTATTTGGTGATTACTTGGAAACAGGAGTTTTTCCACCTCCAGAAACGTGGTTAAAACCCAGCCACGTTGTAAAAGTTCAATTAAAGATATCGAATAATTAAAAAACTTTGCTATTATGAATTTTAAAGAATATCTTATTCAAAGTTTTTAATTTTTTTTTGTTATTTTTCTATTCTAAAGTACTGTTGCAAGCATTGTAAAGAGGTTTCACTAATGCACGGCTGATCGTGGTGTGTTCTGTTTCGGAACTAGGTCGCTGTTGTGTGGTCTTCATTCGTACAAGGACGCGCTGCTAGAGGTGGCTCGCTCCAAAAGGCCATTCATTGCCCCCCTCAACGCGGACACCTACTCGGAGAGGTTCGCCGTGTTAGTACATCTCGAGGAGCTCCAACAGATGCGGCAAGTGCGCAATTATGACAGGTCGAATCAAGAGCTCAAGCGCTACAACACCAAGTTTTTCCTGGAAGTAAGTTATATATTTATTTTATATTACACTAAAACCTTCTTTACCTAGTACTTCCTCATCGTCTGATAAACCGGAATTTCCATTCTGGTTTATCTGCAAAGGCTCCAAAAGAAAAAAGAAAAAATGTTGCAGTAAAAGTATAGCGTGATTTGCGACAGATTGAACAGCACAGCAGTATCGTGGTTTGGACTGTACTCGCCACATCACCGCACAGCGTTTTTGGCCAGGATTGCATGGTGAGTCACTTAGTCAGGTACCTGCTATGGCAGGTATGCTATCATACATGTATGCTATGATGTATGCTCATACATGTATGGTATGATAGTATGCTATCATACAACACTCATCGCTCAGTCGGTCATTGACAATTCAACTTGTTAGAATATGTGTTCACGAATTTGATTTAAATAAAAACTATAACAACTTAACCGAAGAAACGCAACCACAACATGGTCCCATATTGCGGGTACAGTATTAAGAAAAACTGAATGTGTTTTCAGCTCTTTCTCTCAAAAATTGTTTATCCGGTAATTTGTTTAATGGCAATACTGGTTCCTTCGAAACCGGGAAAACGAGTTTTTAGCGTATTAGAGTACAGTAGAACCCCGTTTATCCGGACCCCGATGATTCGGATCTCCGGTTTATCCGGATCAAAATTTTTGACCAAAATGCACATAAAATGCCCTATTATATTAGATTTTTCAGCGTAAAAATAACATTTTTAATCATAACATTCACATTACTGTACTTTCAATAAACTTAAATATGTACTTTGATCGTAAATATTTTGTTTATAAGAGTGTAGGAAATGCGTAGATACAACATATAGCGCAGTACGTACAGTACAGTAAGAATGAATGACGCATCCGTTCGTTGCGACTTTATCTTTCTTGAAAGGTCGTCGCCTTCTCCCCTCCACTGCCAGTGGCACGTCGCCCTCTCCCCTCCACTGCCAGTGGCGCGTCGCCCTCTCCCCTCCACTGCCAGTGGCGCGTCGCCCTCTCCCCTCCACTGCCAGTGGCGCGAACAGCAGTTGCTCAGTAACTCTGAGTCAGTGTGCCTCGTGCGGTGTTGTGTGCGTCCTGCTGAAGGTGTTAAAATTTGTGTGTTGGTTATGGCGACCAAACAGAAAAAAGTTGTTGTCACAATGGACAAAAGACTAGATGCCTTGCGTTGAATCGACAAAGGTGAATCACTCAAATCAATTGCTGAAGAACTGGGCGAGGGGACATCAACTGTATCTGATTGGAAAAAAAATCGGAATCAAATTGAAGACTTCTGTTTGAAAATGATGAGCAAAGACAGTTTAGAGGGTAGAGAGACTGCCAAGAAAGCCAAAAACGTACAGTTGGATGAAGCATTGTTTGTGTGGTTCTGCTCTCAACGTGAACGTGGTGTGCCGATAACTGGACCGATTTTAGCCGAAAAAGGTGTTAGCCTCAAAAGTAAGCTACCAAACCCTGAACCAAATTTCAAAGATAGTCAAGGATGGTTGGATCGCTTCAAAAAACGTCATGGCATCCGACAGTTAACTGTAACTGGTGAAAGCCTTTCTGGTGATGCAGTGGCGAGTGAAAGGTTCAAAAAAGAGTTTGAACAGTTTATTGCGTCTGAAACCCTTACAGCAGACCAGATATGCAATGCAGACGAAACTGGTCTTTTCTACCGTGTTCTACCAAACAAAACACTAGCCTCAAAAATTGACAAATCAGCAAAAGGTTTAAAAAAAAGTAAAGATCGTCTTACAGCAATGGCTTGTAGCAATGCCTCTGGGAAACATAAACTACAACTACTGATAATTGGGAAGTCTAAAAATCCCCGCGCATTGAAAAATGTGAATCGTCCCTGTCCCTGCCTGTTATTTATGAAAATCAAAAAAGAGGGTGGATGGAAGGAACAATTTTCAAGAACTGGTTTTTCAAAAACTTTGTCCCTGATGTGAAAAAGTATTTAGAGAAAAACAATCTTCCACAAAAAGCCATACTATTTTTGGACAATGCTCCATCCCACCCTGATGAAGAAGAACTTGTCAGTGGCGATATTAAAGTGAAGTTTTTGCCACCAAATGTCACGGCGCTTTTGCAGCCTATGGATCAGGGGGTGTATTTTATACTTGATATACATATATAATGAATAATTGCACGCATTTGATAAAATATTATGTATTTGAATTATTAAATAGAACTATTGAATTGCTACAAGGAACCTAGAAGATATAAAAAACATGTAAACATAAACATTAGGAAAATACAACAAAAGATCAGCTGTTTATATTTGAATTTATAATGCAGTTCATTTGGATGGATATAACAGGGTGCTGGAAAATATTAAACGTGTTTACCGGAGAAATCTTCTCAGCCAAATGATTGAAGAAGAAGGAGAATTGAATGTGATTTCTTTGTTGAAGTCAATTAATGTCAAAGACGTTATCTATATGGTCGCTGATGCATGGGACCACGTAAACGAGGAAACAATTAAGAAGTCATGGAAAAATATATGGCCTACTGTTTGCAAACCAAAGAATGGAGCAGACAGTGACACTTCACAGTCATCTGAGTGTGATCCCGATGATCCGACTTTTTCGGTTTCTGAGGAGCAGTTCCTTGGCATGTTTAACCAAATTGACGGCTGTTCAGATTTAGAAATGGAAGATATCCAGCTTTGGTTAGAAGACGACAATGACGGGGGATACAGTGCTATGACAGACGAGGAGATTATTGCATCATGTTCGTCCACTCAGCAAGAAGACAGCGACAGTGAGGAGGAGGAAGGTGAGGCGAGCTACACGCAGCCAGAGATTACGCATGCGGCGGCCATGTCACAGCTAGAGAACATTATGACGTACTTGGAGCGGCAGCCAGACACTGCACCGGCTGAACTTTTGGTGATCAAGCGTTTGCGTGATCGTGCTGCGGTTAAACGCCATACAAAAGTAAAGCAAAGAAAAATAGATGATTTTTTTGTTACAAAATAAGTTCAATACTGTACTCCCGTTTGTGTCTTGTAAAATAGTATAATGTGTGTTTTTGCCGAATAAATGGTAAGTTTCTGTATTCCAGTACTGTATGTGTTGTTATTTTTCATATCCCAACTGTGTCCGGTTTATCCGGATTTTCGTTTATCCGGATCATGTCCGGCCCCAGCTAATCCGGATAAACGAGGTACTACTGTATATATTCCTACCTCCAAACTATAGATGAAATCACTGACTAAGAAAAGGTTTCAGACTGTGGGTGAGCCTCTTAGCCGTGGAGATAATTTGAAAATTGTTTATTTTCCTATAAGTATGTATTGTGATCCGAATTGTCATTACAAATAACTTACTCTATGTTATAGTACTCTCTGATGACAAAAACCACTCAAACAAACATAAATAATAACGAAGAAAAAAAACAGAAACATAACAAATATGAATAGTCCTAAGCTGTTGAGTGATAGTATAAAGCATTGGCAGTGTAAAGTACAATGCAAAGGTTTACACAGGTTACTACAAATTTATATTTCCTCAAACCAGTGAGTGTAAGATGATTGTGTTGCTATCTTGTAGTCCTGTTGCCGACTACGGCTGACATGTTCCTTAGACAAATGTAGACCTTAGAGAGCCCAATATCCAATTGCATCTATTAATTAACAAATTCCAAACCACAACTTTGCCTCTGGATTAAAAACTGGTCTGATTGTTAGGATGGTATTTGCGGATTAACGTAGTATTCAATAGAGCCAATTTATCCACACCAGAGAATATCCACACCTCCAGTGATCATTGTTCATAACTACCCATGATTTGTGATCTCCAGCTAGATGGATTACAATACAGGACATACCCCAGTCCCAGTCAAATGGAATGTGACAACGTCCTAGGAATATTGAAGAGTTCAGAGGTTGATTATAGTGGAAAGTCAAGTTAAGCCTTCTGTGTTAAATTACTTCCTTGATAGATGCAGGAGTTATGTTGAATTTAACAAAATAAAATGATATTGTATGTCATTGAATATATATATTCTTGCTTCATTTACATTTTAACCTACTGTCTCTTGTTTTCTCACATGTATTGTGTACAACCAGATCCCAGACTTGTCGGAAGGCAGACCTTCCGTCCGGAAAGGAGACCAAGTTCATGTCCAATTCCATCACAAGAATGATCTTATTTACGAGGCCTTCATTCATGAAATACATGGGAACGGGCTGCTTTTAGGTCTTCATCGGACGTAAGTTTTTTTAGTAAAGAAATTTATTTGATTTAAGCTTTAAGACGATATGAAGTTTGTTTGAAAGTTGTATGCCATGAGTCAAATGTTGTTTCTTGTGGTAATTTTTCTTAAAATAGCAATAATTTTTCCTAGGCTACTCTTAACAGTGCTCAAATATTTCTGCTGAACTTATTAGTTCTAAATAATGATTTTGTGAAGCCAAAGTTTTATGTATAGTATTTTTCTTTTTCCCTTATATACTACTGAGCTAAAGAGATGAAAGATGTTACAGCTTGACTCAATTCTGTTGGTAGTTTATCATTCAGATGCAATTACATCAGATTTTCTTCATCCTCATAAGACACTTAAAATGAAATTCGAACAAACTTTGGTAACAAGGGATTTTTATTGCCATACAGTGGAACCTCTCAAATCCAAACACGTTCTCAAAAACAGGGTTCCCACACGTCCTGGAAACCCTGAAATTTCAGGGGTGCCCTGGAAATCCTGGAAAACCCCTTAAATTTTGCTTGATGTCCTTGAATTTAAGTTTTTGTCCTTGAATTATATCAGCTGTCCTGGAATTTTGCTTATTTTTATAAAATTAAATTTATTTTATAGATTTTTTGATTTTAAATCTAATCTTTGAAGCCTTTTTTCTCGAGACTTATAGACATATTTATTTCTTATTGTAAATTCATCAAATTCTTATTGTAATTTTCGTTTTCTTTAATTATGTTAATTGGCTGCCCCTCATAACCTTAAAAAGGGAGGATGGTTGTGTGATCAACAGAATTAATGAAGTTTTTTGGCAGAGTATTTCTTAAAATAAATTAAAAACTTTCATGCCAAAAGCCTTTGACAACCAAACTAAGTATTGTTTCTGTTGTTGCGGTAGTATTTATTTTGTGAAGTCCAAAAAAAATTAATCGTTGTGCTTGTTCAGCAACAGTAGTTTACTTTGAAATCACTAATTTTTCAGTTTTCAATTCAGTTTCAGTTTCAATTTTTAGTTGATCCGCTATTATTGTTCTAATTTCGTTGTGTCTAGAATTTCTTAAAAGACGGCTGTGCGGGCTTTGTCCAAGGATATGAGAAAGAGATTCAAAAACATACTTCTCAGTGCTGGAACAGTGTCAGCTCTGGTTGCCATCCTTGGATCCACCTCCGAGACTTCTAGCTGGTGCTACATCCCCTATCATTTTTAATCAGCATTTAAATTCTCACTCTGTTCAGTCCTTGACCTTTGGCATTGGTTTTATTAATTATTGGGCATTCTCTTAAAAGTACAGTAGAACTTGGATAATTCGAACCTCAAGGGACCATAAAAAAATTTGAATTATCCAAAAATTCGAATTAGAAAAGTTGTTGCATGTGGTTGAAATAAACAATTAAACATCATGTTTTAACATTGTATATTAAAAAAAATAGGTTAATGAAGATATTATTGATTCAAAATCCTAATTTTTGTTAAATGTCGATAATGTGTTTGGAGCGATCCCGAAACTAGCTATTTCAAACTTTTTCAAATCCCTTCTCTACCTCCTTGATCGCCGCTATTTATTCTTGCAATATCAGAGATTTGTAGGTTTGCTTTGACGAAGCCATCATACACACGAAGTATTAAAATGAACGCAGACGAAGTCACAAATGCCAACATGAAACAAAGACGACAAATATCAGAATAAAACCACCATCAATGATACACTCGCTACTGAACTGCGTCGTCGCCGTGTAGTGAGACTAGAGATGTCAATTTTGTGATTTATGAGCAGTAGTGGACTGGAGAGGGGGAAATAGTCTGAGGACAGGAAGCCCAGACGTCATTTCCTGGAAAATCGCACACAATGACATGTTCACTTTATAGATTTATGCTGTAAAAACTTTCGATATTCGATAAAAAAATATTCGAATTAACCAGGATATTTTAACATTGTTTTTATTTAAAATTCTAGGGACCAAGACAAAATTTTGAATTAAGGAAGTTTTCAAATTACAGAAGTTCGAATTATCCACGTTCCACTAGCCTACTCCTGTACCCTTAAATGGTAATTTCATCCAATCATGGAATTCAGCTTCCCTTAATCTTTCTCTCAATATCTTTGTACTTGGAATGTCCTGCCCTCTTTGATATGAATTTAGCATTTTGAGGGAAAATATTTCCTCACACTTAAAATCCATGAGGCCTTGTAGGTACTTGTTGTTTATACATTTTAAAACCTTTAAAATTGTATAATGTGTCGTAATGCTGCTTACCAAAATGATTTGTTAAGGGCAAGTCATTTCACCTTTGTACTGCTGTAGAACATTCTGTTGGGAGTGTCATCAGGAAAATCACATATTTTTTTACTTCAGACATCAAATTCACTATGTAGTATTTCACTGAGCAATACTACTCTGTGTCATCTAATTTTGATTTTTTTCAAAGGAGCTGATTGAAATGGAAGATATTGATTTAAAACTAATATTTTTTGTCCAGTTTTCAACAGTGGAGAAGAGACCATATTATTTACTTTAGTTGTTATTGATTTTATAGTTTTCTATGGCAATTGAATTAACATTTTCCCCAATGACTCTGTATTCTGATTGATTTAAATTCCCATTTCCAATATGTATGGATTTTGTTTATTTTTGTGTTGTGTCATCAGCAAAGCCTAGGATACTAAATACAAGTAACTCATAATGCAATTTGTAATCATACTCATCTGTAACTGAAAGTTCAGATGGCTCTTCTAGTATATGGTTCACACATAGATTATATACTTGGTTGGGGATGAATGATAAAAAAATCTTGAAAATATATGTAGCATCCTGTGTTCCTGTGAATTAGCTAGGTTTATGGAATGAAAACAATAAAACTACCCGCAATACTACCTTTTAATACCATTTTATAACCCTAAGGGAGTTGTTCCAACCTGGATAATGTGAGTGTGGAAAATATATGTTTAGTCTTTGCCCGAGTTTTGTCCCACGATTGTCCTGGAAAACCAGTTATTTGTCCTGGAATTTGGTTTTGGAAAACCTGTGGGAAGCCTGAAAAAAACAAAAAAATAAATAGCTGTAAATTTAATAAAATACAATACAAGATTGAACAATCACAAGTTTTTCACTTAAAGTCTGTTTTTTAACTGTCAAAGTAAAGAAAATATTAACATGGACGCAATTCCAAGCCATTTTACATGAACATCACACACATTTTTTGCACACACCCGCCTAGCAACAATAGGATTAAGTAAAAACTCAGATCTTCCAACACTACTTACTATGTTTACACTTATATTGTATTTATATACAAACGGTAAATATGTACAAAGGTTGTTAAATTGGCGATCGATTTCGTCGCCAATTCAAACATCAAATCACAATCTTTTGTAATCATCAGGTCCAAATAGAGACTATTAAAATATAAGTCTAAATATATTAAGTAGTATTGGAAGACGTGAGTTTTTATTTAATCCTATAGTAAAACTGACACGTATAATGCTAATCAAGAAGTTATTCTAGCAACAATCACATGTTACGGCACATGCATCCACCCGCCAAGGTCACTCATTGCCTTTTCGAGTACTGAGACACACAGCCTGTATAACCCCAATCGCCGTGTCTTCCGTCGCTTACCGTGAGTACAGTGACGAAATAAGTGCGTAATATTATTTCCTGAGAAATCAGAACATGCTTTAATCCCTATTAGTTTGTATTTCAGTTTTTCCACTGTATTTCACTCTTAATTACCTAAAATATGTATTATTTTGTTGTATTTTTTGTGTTTTTCGACAGATTTGGAGAAGAGTTCAGCAAGTTGCAAAACTTAAATCTGAAACCCCTAGTGGATGTTCGGTTCACAGTAAACCGTTTTCCGTACCAAAACCAACACAGAGCGTTGTCTCTGATCCGTAAACACAAAGCCCAGGCGATACTGTTCCCTGAGAAACGTTCGAACAAGAAGTACACCCCTCCGACAAAAACACCGAATCTTAGGTGAGTAGAATACAATGTGATTTCTCCAATAATGAATGTAAAAGAAACCTCATCATCATTTAGTGAACTAAAAATCTGTTGTTTTGTAGTTGTGTAGTTGTTAGTTGTTAGGGAGGTTTAAAAATGTGGATGAATATGATAAATTTCACCCAAAAAGGAAAGGCCAAAATTTTGTACTCTCTCTGAACCCCTTAAACACTTGAATTTTAAGAGCCCTTTCAACACCCTTGGACAGCATAATTTTTGGACTTGGACAACCTATTACCAGCAAACCTGAGCTGTAACTGATAACTGTTCATCTAACCACATTGCAATGTTATGTCTCATTGTAAATTAATAAATAAGTTCATTACAAACTAATATTTTTTTGATAACATCTTAAACTAATCTAGTTCTGGGTAGTGTACTCACTATGTCAGTTCACCAAAAAAGGTCTTCTTGAAACAAATTTTTTATTTAAAACTTGCTATTATGACACTAAACTTAACACTAACATAATATAAAATACTTTGTAGAGGTAATAACTAATTATATATCAGTTCAAAACACTGTCAAACTAACACAAAAACACTTGCTTCTCACATTACATCAGACAATAAATAACAAATCAAGTGGTTATAGTCTGCTCTTTCAGCTGAGAATTTTTCAGTTTTCCGCCTTTCAAAGACAGCAGAAATTACAAAAACAATAATGCTAGAAAGGTAGACAGTATTCTCCAATATTGAAGCTCCAAACAGTTCACAAAAATCCTTTAAGGTAGCAGCAAAATGCTGGACTGACAAATGTGTGTAGGACACACAAATGTGTGTGTGGCAACTGGCAGCTGGCGGGTCATTGGAAGCATATGCACAGTAAGTTAACTGGCGTAGAAGGGTTAATAGTAATTTTAATACTCCATATAGTAGGTATAGATCTGAACTTATTTTGGTCAAGTTGGTGACCAAAATAGTTCAGTAAATTACCATATGATGCAGAGGGAAGAAGCAGATTATTATGGCAGTGACAAGTTTCTCGTTCAGACACTTCAGCTGCCTTTGTCATAGCTCTGCATAAATTTTAGGGTTTCTAAAGTAGTTGAAGACTGGTAACGATTGGTGAGCTGTGAGTGTCCGTTCCTTTCAGGTTCGGCTACTGTGTCAAGTCAGCTAGTTAGGAGTTTTGAATTCTTTAAGAAACCCTGAAATTCAGTTTTGGATTAAGCAGGTAAATTTCAGGTAACTGAAGTTTAAATTATCGGAATTCTTATGTACCTTTTCAAGAGCAATTTTTTTGGAAGACGGTTGTGCTTGTTGGATAGATAAGCCATGAATGTAAACATTGATGTTTTCAGACCTTGGGTGAATCCTCTAATTGCTTCAAATCCAGAGCAACAAATTGCTGTGCAAAACATAGTGCGAAGGTCGTCAGGCACTGCTCCGTACTTGGTGTTCGGACCTCCGGGAACTGGGAAAACTGTCACGTTAGTGGAGGCTATCACACAGGTATACAGTCAAACCTTTCCATTTGCATAGCAGCTTTAGCCGTAAGAGTATAAGTCTTTGAGTGCCGCAGTGTTGCTGATAGCGACTTGGACCCTATATATTAAGTGCCGGAGTTGCTGACAGCAACTCTTCGTAAATCGGTTATAATTACATTGTTATTTCATGTACTGGCTTACTTTTTGCGTAGTTTTACTCCAAAAACTATCAGCAATCAATTTATGATGTTTATTTTGCCTTCCGTCTGTTTTTTGAGTATTCATACAGTTTGTTTTTACCGTAATAGTTCCGTCGTCCTCTGCCACAGATGTTTTATTTGAAATTATATAACTAAATGCTAAATTGTTGAAAGCTGTAAAATATCTTGTAAAGTGTTCTTATATTAATACTAGTTTTTTTATCATGGTTTTAAAGTTTTTTCCCATCAGTAAATGTTCTACCATGAAAATAACATCCTTGGGGAGGGAATGATAATAATAATACATTGAAGAAGGGCTGGTTGATTACTTTTTACAGCTGATGTTGGATTCCAGCTAATGTTACGTTACTTTAACATTCCAACAACTCATTCCCCCTATATTTGAAGGTTTAAATGTGTTCCAAATGTGATGTTTTTGTACAGGTGTGGTATGGGAGCACCGGTCGAGCAGTGAGGCAGATGGTGTGTGCTCCATCCAATGCCGCTTGTAATAACATTGCATCCAAGTTGATTACCATGCTTCCACCCACCGCCAATATATATCGGCTGTTCTCCATGTCTTCAGATGTACGATAAGTTTATTGTCACGCCATTTGTTACAGTTTTTGACGAATGGTTATACACGACTTCTCAATGTAGATAAAGGTTATTGGGTAAAAGAATCTGAGTTATAATTAAGGCCAGACTTTTAAGGTTTGATTTTGATGTTGGTAAACTAGTGAGAGAGTATTGCAATATGAATCAGGGGACTTTATGATGTTAGTTTGTAGTGTGTAAAGTCAGCCAAACTGAGAACACGACAAAAGGTTTTTAAGGCTTTTAAACAAATCAAACATTAAATAGTCAGCCCAAAGTTTCTACATCTACTTTTATTGTTCTGCCAAACCCAATTGTATGTTGTAACGAGTGTTTAAAGACCTGAAGTATATAGCATGGAAAGTATTGAACAAGCAAGAATCGGAATCAAGCCATCCGTATTATTTATCTTTAGTAGCCGATAAAAGTTTGAGTAAGATATTATTTTGAAATATTTTTAATCTTGATGAATCATAATCGTCAAGAAGAATGGTTTTTGAGCATCCTAAGTGTAATAAATGTATTTATTTGTAGGATCTGACAATCCCAGAAAACCTAATACCTTATTCCAACTTCGACAGAAAGACAGGGATGTCGATGCCTACCATCGACACCATACTCAGTAAAGACATCATCATCGTTACCCTCGTCTCTGCTGGAAGGTTAGTTTCAATATTTGTGTTTATTCATTTTTATAAAACTATGATAGTACAGTATACTCCTGATTATCTGTAAGCGGATTGACTGTATTGCGGCTTATCTGTGATTGGCAAGAAAATTAGCAAATTATTGTTAACTAATTAAATTGGTAAATTAGAAACTGCGGCAAGCAAAGGTTAGCACAAAAACGTCTCTCCTCGAGCCTGCAAATTATAGCTACCGACTGCACCACACTTGGCCTTAGGCAAGCAATCATACGCAACTGCCCTCCCGGTAACATGCTGTCGGCAACCACGACGCTCGAGTTAACTCGGATTTGACGAGAAGTGATATCATGAGAAGTGATAGATCATTTGGTGCTGTATTCTACTGGATTTTTATGATACTACGTCCATGCCACATGCTCTGCAGTATCTAATGTGCGAGGCTGCGAAAAAACCCTGTGCTACTGAACTGATTTGAACTGTGGCGAGGTTTAAGGGTTAAGAGATTTAAAGTCTTTCACATTATTAACCCTAAAAAAGGCTATTAAGGTCTTATTTTGCTTTTACAGTCGTTTTTAATTATTTCTAGTGTTTTAACTATTTTTAGGTTAGGTTTGCTCCATCCACGATTTCGATTTTACACAATTGCTCAGCCACCCTTTACCGCAGATAACCAGGAGTCTACTGTATTGAATTTGATTGTCAAGATGATAGTTGGTTGTAAAACTGACAGAAGAGAGCTTATCTTCAGCCTACCTACATAGAACATAAGTTTTACGTACTTAAGTCAAAAATTATGTTATATGTCAACAAAATACTCAGTCCCTAATTGGTTAACTGTCCAATAAACATAGGTTGGCTCCACTTCATATTCTTGTTAGCTGTACAAAGTTGAGGATGTGTAGTGACAAAATGTTATATAGACTGGGGAAGTGGCATTTCCTGTAATCCAGCTACTTGAAGATCACAAATTGTGGGCAGTTATTAAGAGCAATACAAAGTTCAGGACGTGTAGTGACAAAATGTTTTATTGACTGGAAGAGTGGCGTGCCGTGTAATCCAGCTACTTGGAGGTCACGAATTGTGGATAGTTATGAGCAATGGTTGGTAGATGTGATATTCTCTGGTGTTGAATTAATTCAAGTTGAATACTATGTTCCTTCATATTCATATCTCATAGTTAGACCAGTTTGTTAGTCAGAGGAAAAATTGTGGTTCTAATCTTACGTTAAAAGTTTTAGGTCCTTTAGATGCCATTAATTAACAGTTCTGTCTACGGAACATGTCAACCTCAGTCGGTAACAAGACTACAAGACTGTGCGACATCATCTTACACTTACACTTGGATTAAAATACCTACCTGGTTAGGTCGCCATTTCAGAGAGGAAATGAAGGTAGTGATTATCGTGTTATTTACGCAGGATAGTGACTGGAGGCGGAGGAGGCAACTTCCAATACGTTTACATAGACGAGTGTGGCCAGGCAAGTGAGCCTGAGGCGTTGATAGCCATCGCCGGTATACTGACCACTCCACGCTGCGACAACATGGGACAGCTCGTGCTGGCTGGCGATCCTCAGCAGCTGGGACCGATCCTGTCCTCCCTGCCAGCTAAGGACTTTGGCCTCGGTAAGTTGCAGAGTAAAAGTGAATTTCAGTGTAATATTTTTGAAAACGTGTAGCCTAGTTTTGTTACTAGGTGATTAGTTTGCTAGGATAATTTATTTATAACTCGCAACAAAAATGCATGTTGGTCTGTATCTGTGATATAGTTAACCCTGCAGATAGTCGAGGGGTTCTACAATACATGGAGTTTGTAATGTATTGCTCTGAAACTCGGAAAACCGGTTGTTTGGGGTGTCAGTAGTGGAGGGGATACTGTAGGGATGTTTTAAGTTACATTCAGTCTATGTGCGCCTTTGGTTCGTGACAAGTTACAGTGCAGTAAGCGCAACAAAGACCTCATAATTTATTAATAAATTATGTGTTATGTATATTTATTGTTTTGTAGTTGTTATAATTCACTGAATATTAGTAAAATTTACTTCAATAGCTAAATAGTTAATTAATTAAAAAGTTTATAGTCTGTGCTTTTCAATTTTTTTACTGTAGGTATTGGTTATTTTAAAGGTTATAAGTATATATTTCCCAATTAAGTATTAAATTTATGTTATAATTTTATTACTTGCACTTACGATAGAACTTTACACTACTACTTGCACTTTCTTTGTCACGATAGAATTAATACTCATGTTGAATTTCCAAATCAATAACAATATATTACAGGTTGAATGTCCTTCATAAATAGGAGAGTTTGCCTATTCTCCATAAGAGTAATTTGGAGGAGCAATGAAAGTAGGCCTTTTTAACTCTTTATTACTATTTTTATTTTGACACACACACATATAAAACATTTTTAACGACTATTTGTTTTGGTCTCTTGGCACCTCAAAACAAAAAAATAAACCTTGGTCCAGAACTTAGGTCTTGCCATGAGACCTACGGTAATTGCTTCTTCCCTGTGGGAAATTCACTAAAATTTGCTTCAGGTTCAGGGCTTTTATTTCAAAACTTTTCAAGGAGGGCCTATGATAGTTAACCCTTTGAGGACTAGTGCCATTTCATAATTTTTATATAGATATATTAGATCTTTTTCTTTCCACAGTTAACAAATAAAGAATAATTTTACCATGAAAACAAATTTTAATTATTATTTACATTATAGAGTGTGTGTTCATAAAATTTTGGCCAAAAATAAAAATTTTATCTTAGAAAACGTTGATACAAGATATGTTGTTTTGGCTCACAACAGTAAACAAACACATTATTTATCTCTGTAGCTACAACAACAAAAACCACCCAGACAGTAAAAGAGGAAACCAAAGACATCTAAAATGAAATGAGTTGATTAAAATATACCAGAGAGCATAAACCATACGAAAAACTACTAGCTGACGATATTTCGACAGTGGGGGTTTTCACAGTACTAGCTACTGACAATATATATCGTCAGTTTGGTCTTTTTTGACAATAACTGTACTGACGAAAAATTGTCAGTCGGTCCTTAAAGGGTCAATAAAACAAAGATATGATAGTATCACAAACACACTCTGTTTTTCAGGCATGTCCCTCCTGGAAAGGCTCATGAACCACAACTCGTTGTACAAGCGTCAAGCCAACGGATACGACCACAACTACCTTACCAAGCTGGTGCAGAATTTTCGTTCTCATGAGAATATTCTTCACATTCCCAACAAACTTTTCTACGATGACGAACTCAAGGTACTGTCTTTTGTTTTTCGTTATTTAGAGGTTTAAAAAAATTATACCGTGTTTTGGTTTGGTTACTCTCAAACATGAAATGCTGTTTTAGATATGGAATACTGTACTGCTTTACAGATTATATCTTTTAACACGTTGAATGCGCGGGGCGGGAAACATCGTCCTTGCGCGATGTCAACAACCCTGCTTCAGTGTGAGCTCAGCCTCGTACTGAGAACGTTGATCTAATTGTCCCGTTTTATGTGTGCTCTGCCACAAAATTTGGCGCTTTTTGTCTCCGTGGCAGCCATTCCGTGCTTTGATGATGCTTTCGTGTTTTTGCTTCGTGCTCAACGTTGCATTTTAGAAAATATAATGTGTCAATTAATGTAAAGCTTGAACGGAAATTGAGAGATTAGACATGAGGTCCTACACTGAGTGTTCTATATCCTATACTTGTTCATCAAGTCCTTGCCTAAGTTAGTTGATAAGGACTCCAAAAGAATTAGTATTAAACTGAATTCAGTTGAAGCTTAGAAAATGTAATAGATTATTGTGTTACAAATAGCCAGATGTTCAACATAACCAATAACTCTCAATAACTGCTGATTTAGGTCAAGGGAGACCCAAAAATCACCAACTGTGCCATCGGCTGGTCGGAACTTCCAAACCCGAAATTCCCTCTCATCTTCCATGGGGTCCAGGGCATGGACGAGCGTGAGAGTAACTCCTGCAGGTGAGTCAGTGTCTGAGTGTGTACCTTGAATTAGGTCCTGAATATTGTAAAAATCTGAGGAAGACTCTCTACAAATTCGGAATTGAAATTTCTAAGGTGATTGAGATAAAACTCACATTTTAACTGTTGTGAAAAATATTTTTTTCAACCTGATTCGGATCCAGATAGACCGGACTTTACTGTATCGAAAACCAACCTAACTGCACTCTGCAGTGTGATGTTAAAATACAATGTATTGGTGTGGACTATGTAATATGAAAGTATCAGACAAAGACAATTTACAACATTTTCAATCTTAATGATGGTGTAATAATTATTTCTCTCTCTCACAGATAGAGAGAGTGTTGTTTCATTTGATGGCAGAGTATATTGTAACACAACAACGAAATAGTCTGCATTGTATCTTCCTACCATAATCTATTAAGTGAGGTAGCACAACACATTGGTCTAGGAGTAGAGCGCGGGACTTAAGTGCCCAGGGTCCCAGGTTCAAATTCCGCCAATCACCAATGGCTTTTCGCCATGTGATAATGCCGCAACCCACTAGGTCTAGCCTGAAGTAATGTGAAAACAGTTCCGGGCAATGGCGTAGTTCAATAAGTCCTGGGATGAGAAGGTGGGAAAAACCTAAATCCATCATCCGTCACCATTCACATTTAACAGTTGATAATTTAAAGATTTTCATAAAATCTTGTTCCAGTTATTTCAATCGACAAGAGATCGATGTAGTTCTTACGTACATCTCAAAGCTGATACGAAACGGACTCCCAAACAACTACAAAGTCAAGGAAGATGATATTGGTATAATCACACCATATAGGAAACAGGTAAGATAGTAAACTAACTAAAATAACTATGTTCTAAGTGAAATAATTTTAATTTTAATATGTAAAATCCTTTCTAAAATGTCTTATTTAATGGTAACTTAGTGGTGATTGTAGTCCTATATCTGAGGATGATTTTGTATATAACTGATCACACTTGAAGTTAAAAAATGGCGACAGTAGTGGTCCTCGTCATGGGCATCGTTACAGCTCCTTTGAATTCCACACTTTGCAAATCTGTAATTAATTTCTGCAGCCAACAGGTTTCTTGTTGACAAAGAAAAGTATTACTGAGTGAACAGAACTATACAGAATAACTGCAGAGGGGATATTGAGCACAGTTGTTCCCATAGCATGCTGGTACTCGTCACATATGCTCATAGTGGTACGCCCACGAATTACTAGTGTCTACAACAAAAATTAGCTTAAAAAAACTCCTTTTGTATTGCATGTAAAAAAAATTTTCACGCAAAGTTTTTCTATCACTATCCTGAGAACCCTAACTTTTGCCTTACAGGTGCAGAAGTTCCGCAAAGCCTTTGAACTGAAGGGCTGGGACATCCGGGTGGGATCCGTGGAGGAGTTCCAAGGTAGTGAGAAACTAATAATCTTCATCTCTACCGTGCGCTCGAGCTTTGAGCTGGTGAATGAGGACTATTTTTACAAGCTCGGGTTCTTGAAGAACCCCAAGGTAAGGACAAATGTTAGATTCTGAAAGGATTAGCAATAATAATATTCGTGTAACCTTCTGGCCAAGGTCAAGTGTTAGAGATTTCATGTCGCACTAGTGCCTCTAACATGACCTAACGACTACCGGAACATACGGCTTAACTTTACTTCCGAAGCACTGTGGCAGTCTGAGAAATTAAATTTCATATGTGTTATGACCGGGAATTGAACCCAGATCTTTTAGATGGTAGGCCAGTACTCTATTCACTTAGCTTTGACAGCCACTTAATTAGCAAAATGCCTAAGCACTCTTCCCAGAGAACTAATGTAAGTTTATTGAACAAGAGACTCTTGGTGCGATATGAATTGCTTCCCTGAGTTTTGTATCTTGTTTTTGTATCAGATGTGTTAATAAGTGTCGCAACTAATTAAACTTGATTACAGACGTCTCATTACGTTCTGGTATGAGTTGGTGTATTCAATTGAAAGCACATTGATCAGTGTTTCTGAAGCATCTAGATTATCCCTTCTCCATATTATGCATTCTTAACCCAGAAGTGTTTCTTTTAGCGAATTTCCCATAGGGAAGAAGCTATTACCGTAGGTCTCATGGTAAGACTTAAGCCCGAGACCATGTTATTTTTTTGTCTTTAGGTGCCCAGAGTCCAAAAACAATAGTCGTTAAAATTTATATATATATGAATACGGTATATGTGTATATATATGTGTCTGTGAACACGATAACTCTCGTAAAAATGGTCCGATCGAGACCAAATTTGGTAGAGACATGTATTCCTACAAATACTCGGACAAGTTCGTAAACCAGACGTATCGGTCAATGGGAACGGGTAGTTTGGGGGGTTTTGTACCCCAAAATGGGTTTTTTTGCGTTTTTCACATGTAATTTTTAAAAATTCTAATTTTATATTTCACCATTTGAATCAGCTTAAAAAACTACACAATTAAGTTCCTTAAAGTTTTTCTCTATCTCCAACGGTTACCGAGATATTAAAAAATCTAAACACAGTATGTTGTATTGTGGGGCTCCAGTGTTAATCTTATGGAGGATAGGGAACAATTAATATTTCCCATATTAATCAATATTTTTGGATAAAACTTGATATTTAGCTTCATGTGGTTGAGATCTATCCATTTATGCTTAAAAATCATAGTTTATGTGTTCCATCATGGCAGCAAACCTGCATACTCTTTTCCCATATTAATCATATAGGGAATAGGCAAACGCCTTTATTTATCGACAGATGTTGATGAAAGTTGGTATAAATGTTAAGATAAAAATTATTTATGGTAGAAATGACTACTTTCAGTGTTCCTCATAGCAGCTAACCGGCACACTCTTTTCCATGTTAATCTTATGGAGAATAGGCAAATAATTTGCATGTTTATAGACAGATTTTTATAAAACTTGTCATATATTATTATTATATTATTGATTTGGAAATTCGATGAGTACGCAGGTCTGCTGCGACGGGGGTATTTGTTCTGTATATTACTTATTAAATCCCCACATAAGTATATAACGAACATCAACGTCAAATGGTGCAATTTATCATAACACTATGTCTTACACCTACAGATGACATTTTCTACCAATCACATTAAGAGGTACCATACCTTTTTTGCACCACTAGACAGCATTTTACTTTTGTTGTTTTCTGTGCAATCCCTACCCCTTCTTCTAAAAATTATTTGTTAGTAAATAATTATTTACTAAACCCTTGTAATTACTTCCATTCACTCACACAGATTGTCAAAATAGGAAACAAACAGACTGTGGAATGGTTTTGGACTAATAGTAATGCAATCAAGCTCATACACTAACAAACTGTTACATGTGTGTTGCAGAGATTTAACGTGTCCGTGACTAGAGCCAAGGCGTTGCTGGTGGTAGTAGGGAACCCCAACATCCTGTGGAACGACAAGCAGTGGTACACTCTGTTGCAGTATTGCCACAACAACAGAGCGTACAAGGGAATTCCCTTCCCGGACGAAGACCCTCCCGATCACATCCTTGAACACATCAGCAGCTAAGATGAGAAAGCTCATACAGTAAAACCAATGGGGAACGTAGGTAGTTAAGATTACTGATTTGTTTACATTTTAAAAAATAACCCATAAATGACTCTTAAACGCATAATTAGGTTGCATAAATGTTGTTCTAGTTGTCTCTGTTGTTCACTAGTTCTTTCTCTCCATCTTATTCTGTCCCTCCAAAATTCTTCTTTCTAAAACAGACAGCCATTGTTCTCATTTTTCTTCCTCTTCCTCACCTTCTTCTTTGCCTGGTAAAATAAAGAATTTTTCATTTCATTTCATTTTTCTTCCAAATCTTGTCCCACCTCATCAATTCACCTTCTTTTGGATCTTCTTCCGTTCATTTGAAGCTCTGTCATTTTTTTGGGCGGGGATTTTATCATTTTCCATTCTTTACCATCATTCCTAACACTATCCAATTATGTTTCACCTTTAATACCTCTTGTAAACTCCATTCCCTCTCTGTTATGTTCCAAACTTATGCACCATAGGTAACTATCAGTATACAATAATTTTTATAAACTGTAACTTTTGCAGTCTTTGGTATATTTTTACCCCTCTTAACACTATGGTAAATTCCTACACCTTTCCTCAGTCTATACCTGTACCTACACGGTACCTCTTAAAAAATAAAAGATTCAAACGCTTCACTTGAAGCGAATGCTATGACCACTATACCACAGTATCACATTCTGAAAAAGAGCTTAATTGGCGCATAAATTGTACTATAGCATACTCCTCGACAGTTTAAGTATCCACTCACAGATGGCTGCACGTCTGTGAGGCAAAGACGACGACGACTGAAGAGTTCACTAAATTGTTGGCAAATGCCACTTGTGTAGTAAACTTTAATTTTGGTTTCACTTGATACAATTTTTGAGGTTATGATTTTGTTACATGCATACATACTTCAATTGTCTGGTTAATTCTATTGTTTATTTCTGCTTCTTCACTGTTCCTGCTTGATATTAAGACTCCAAGGTATTTAAATTTATCAACTTTTCAAAACTGTGTCCTTCAATATTTATTTTATTTTATTGGTCTTTTTGTCTTGAAAAATGGATATATTTCCAATGGTTTTTTCATCGTTAATCTTTAAAGAAAATATGTGAATAAGAACAAAATTTTAATATTCTTTCTTTAGCGCAATTTCTGCTGAACCCTGACTATGACTAAAGATTTTGTATTTATCTTTTTTTACAGACACATCCATGTCGCCCAGGACGCTTCTCTCCATATCTAGGAGGAAACTGTCATTGGTGAATTTAACTCATTTTGAAGTATTCTTTCGCCAATTGTGTTTCCTACTTTTAAATCGTTCAAAGCTCTTTTTAATAGCCTATATTTCTTGTTTACACTACTGTTTAGATTAAGTTTTTGTTATTCTGCCGAGAAACTCAAAAGATAAGTGTAAAGAAATAAAAAATTTAAGGATTGTTCAAGGTTGGAGAAAGAGAAGTTTTTTCGACCAATGGAATAAAATTAGGATAGGTTAAGGATTTCAAAAACACAATTATAAGTGAGATCTCTAGATTATAAAGAGTTTTTCGCTATTATCTTGAGTTTTGTTAGTAGTCAGAGTAAAGACTTACTTGAGAATTTTTAAATCGTCATTGTGATGAAAGTAAGGTGCAATAGAATTTTAGTGTTATGAGATTTCTACCACGAAAACCATAATTGTTGTTATCAACATTCGATGTTTGGTTTGGTACCAATCTAATCTTAATTAATTAATATTAATTAATAATTTTAGGACATATTAATCTTGTTGAATGAATTATTATTGAAAGACTAATGATTTGATTCTAAACAATTGAAACATTAGTTACCTATTTTTTTACATGTACATTAACCATCTAATCTAAGACTGAATTACCACCAAAAGTAGACTTTTTCAAGTAATATTTCCAGTTTAACTTTCACCGATAAGTTTGCCAAAATCCTCAAAATCATTCCAAGGCCTAATTTTCTTACACTTAAATGCATGTTTGGCTGAACAATTTGGCAGCTGAATCTTGTAGAAAAATTTTAACTCAACAATTACCTCTTTTAAATAAACCTGAAAAAAGTGTACGTTCTTGAACAGTTTAATTGAATCTGTTATTACTACAGACAGAATGGTATTGTTGGACACAAAATAAGTTTTTTTTGTTTCATTGCAATGAATACAATGTTCGATGTGATGTGATTTGCTCATTTCTCTAGTACTGTAATTAATTATAATTTCCCCGCAAATTTGATTATAAAACACGTTTGTTGAGATAGAGCAAAATGCATAATAATTTTAGTAGTAGTGAGCCATTACGTATAATAATTTGTTTAATTAAGATCTAAAATTTAATTTTTATATAAAGTATTTTTATAAACGATTTTTAATAGATTTAAAACCAAATTGTTAATTTTTGTGATTATTCGACCAATGAAGTCAATTCCTTTGCTCAATAAGAAAATGTGCCTTTTCCGTAATGTTTTTTTTACCCTTGTTAGTCATAAAAGTAGTTAATATGATGCATTTCATGCATTTATTTTGTTCTCGCCAATTCTAAAATGTTTGTCATATAAGGCTGTGTAGGGGTTGCTACTAATTGTAATATAACACTATCATTACTTTTAGGAGTATTTTTATGTACAACTGTTACCTTTTTCTGGTTCATGTTGTAATTGTTGTAATGTTTAAGTATCTATGTTACATATTGTTATTCTATGTTACTTTATTATTTTTATCAATAAACTTGTTTTTTATCTGAACAATGGTTTCCTTTATTTTCCAAAAATTAACTACAGTAAGCATACAATTGATCAACATGTGATCTTCAAAGGTGTTGAAATAACTATACTTCGTACATAACCAGACTCCTACTGAGAAGTCTGATTATATGAATATGAACTACCGGAATAGATTTATAGAGGTGTAAACTAGAAAAGTGATAGGATGTATTCCACATGGTGGAAAGGAAAGGTTTGGTACAATAAAGAAGCAATGTGCATCATATTTTTATTAAACTTTATTTTTAAAAGAAAGCTGTTTATGATTAGGCACATTCGTGGTTAGGCGTTCGGCCTGCATGCGGGAAAAGCAAAGTTTTTTTAACCCTTACTGGGCGGCTGACGAGATCTCGTAGCACAGTAGGGTCACACGGCGCAGAAACAGAGTTTTTTTCTCTTTCAGTCATTTTGTCACATTTACTGCGCCGTAGTTCGCGAAACAACCAATAGAGTGCATAGTATTGTTGCTTTAACCTCAATGAACTCACAAAACCAATATGGGGGCTTTGTTGGAATTTCTAGTGACTGAAATTAGATGTTAAGCAACTTTGGCCTGTATTCTAGCGCTCCCGTACTGCTTTTGATGAGAAAATTCACTGTTCCAATGGTTGTTTGTTGACATCGATTCAAGTGTGTTTATTTGTGCTATGTTTGAGAAGTAAACAGATAATGTAGCGTGAATGTTTGTGAATCTAAATAATAAAATATAAAGTGAAACATGGCTCATCCAGATGATCCGGAATTTGATGAGTGAGTGAATGGCTGACTTTCAAGGCCTATCATAGGATGCAAAACTATGCCTAGTGGTAATGAACATAATATCTTCTTACTTTATTTACATGTTTCTTCTGACTTTTTGTCATGTTTAGAATTAGTAATTTTTCTTTTCATTAATTTGACCATTTATGTAAGCCTACAAGTTATATATCAAGCGCTCAGAATGTTTTTGCAAAAATAACTTTTAGATACCTGAAAAATAGTGTTAAAATGTTCAATAAATAAAAATAAAACATATTTCTGTTTTCTACTTTATTCAACCTACCTAAATCCAAAAAGAGTATTGGGAAAATATAATTTTGATTTTTTCAACCTAATTGAGCAGGGAGTGTGATTTTCAGTAGCGCTTTAAGCGTTAAACCCTGAAAACACGGGACGTTAATGTTTCGGTCCTGCAAAACGTCGGAATAAAGTGACTGGATCGATATTTTGTGTGTGTTTTGTGTACGTTATGTGTTACTGACGAGATCCAGCCACAGAAAGTAAAAGTAGGTTAGTGAGCCCAATAAAACAGATAATGTGTAATGTGCCTCATCAAAAAACATGTCTTTTAAAAATAGAAAGCTGTTTGTAACTAACATTTATTCAATAATCGACCTCGATCCCAATTCAGTCTGATAATTGGATACATTGAAATGTCAAAAACTAAACAGAGTATATGAAATGAATTTTTTAGAGGTGTCAATGTCAGTCCTTGCTATACTTTGTGCATAATTTTTCTTGTACCAATCCTTTTTAATATGACAAAATTTCATCATCATTATCCACGTTTTCATTTTGGCTGTTATCCACAGCAGTTTAAATAGTGATTGTTTCATTAAAAAAAAGAATATTCAACCTTCCTAGCAACTACTCAGTGCACTATACCACTGTTTAATAGGAACAGCTACTAAAAGGGGATGGAAAGGACAATAAGAGTATCAGGGATCTCCTAAAAAAGCTAGACCTGGTCAACAAGGCCTTGAAGTATTTACTTGTATATGCATAATGTTTGTATATACTTCCCTGTGGGAAATAGATTAGATCATGGATCCATCTTAAGGGAATGTTTTCAGTTCATCCAAACAGCTGTTATCATTCTTAAATATTGAAAATTCAATACAATAGCTCTGATAGTTTCTATGGAAACCTGTTTCAAATTTTCATCTTACAAATTGCAAACACCCCCTCCCCCCAAAGCTATGATATATCAATGTCAAAATGTTTGTATTAACTTCCCTGTGTGAAATAGTTCAGATCATATGTTTAAAGGGAATGTTTTTAGCTCCTATAAACAGCTGTTCTTGTAGCCATATGACGTAACTGTTTAAAATACGGTCAATTGGATTGACAATATCCCCCCTCAGAATGTTTTTGCAAAAAATAACTTTTAGATACCTGAAAAATAGTGTTAAAATGTTCAATTAAATAAAAATAAAACATATTTCTGTTTTCTACTTTATTCAACCTACCTAAATCCAAAAAGAGTATTGGGAAAATATAATTTTTGATTTTTTTTCAACCTAATTGAGCAGGGGAGTGTGATTTTCAGTAGCGCTTTAAGCGTTAAACCCTGAAAACACGGGACGTTAATGTTTCGGTCCTGCAAAACGTCGGAATAAAGTGACTGGATCGATATTTTGTGTGTGTTTTGTGTACGTTATGTGTTACTGACGAGATCCAGCCACAGAAAGTAAAAGTAGGTTAGTGAGCCCAATAAAACAGATAATGTGTAATGTGCCTCATCAAAAAACATGTCTTTTAAAAATAGAAAGCTGTTTGTAACTAACATTTATTCAATAATCGACCTCGATCCCAATTCAGTCTGATAATTGGATACATTGAAATGTCAAAAACTAAACAGAGTATATGAAATGAATTTTTTAGAGGTGTCAATGTCAGTCCTTGCTATACTTTGTGCATAATTTTTCTTGTACCAATCCTTTTTAATATGACAAAATTTCATCATCATTATCCACGTTTTCATTTTGGCTGTTATCCACAGCAGTTTAAATAGTGATTGTTTCATTAAAAAAAAGAATATTCAACCTTCCTAGCAACTACTCAGTGCACTATACCACTGTTTAATAGGAACAGCTACTAAAAGGGGATGGAAAGGACAATAAGAGTATCAGGGATCTCCTAAAAAAGCTAGACCTGGTCAACAAGGCCTTGAAGTATTTACTTGTATATGCATAATGTTTGTATATACTTCCCTGTGGGAAATAGATTAGATCATGGATCCATCTTAAGGGAATGTTTTCAGTTCATCCAAACAGCTGTTATCATTCTTAAATATTGAAAATTCAATACAATAGCTCTGATAGTTTCTATGGAAACCTGTTTCAAATTTTCATCTTACAAATTGCAAACACCCCCTCCCCCCAAAGCTATGATATATCAATGTCAAAATGTTTGTATTAACTTCCCTGTGTGAAATAGTTCAGATCATATGTTTAAAGGGAATGTTTTTAGCTCCTATAAACAGCTGTTCTTGTAGCCATATGACGTAACTGTTTAAAATACGGTCAATTGGATTGACAATATCCCCCCTCCCCAAGCTAAGACATATCCATGTCAAATGCTCTTTTCCAAAGCTTGAACTAAATATAAAACCCTTTGACCGAGCATTTATTTTGGTGTTATTATTATAGTTCGATAAATGAACCATTGTGCTTAAATATTAGATGGTCAATATATTATTCCAAAATCATACTCCATGCCTAGTTACTGACAAACTACCAAGAACCAACCAAATAACAAAAAAACACATGCTCTGTGCTGCTGACAAGCAAGAATCTAGAGAAAAGAAAAGAATTCACAATCCCGACTCTTGAAGGATATTTTACAATATCTTTAGATTGTTAGTTTTTGTGTTGGTTTGGGTTTTGAGTGCAAACGCTATTGTGATCGGCTAAAATAAGGTTGAATTGCACAACAAATTATTTAGTTGAACGTGAGTAACTTTCAAAACAAGAAACTACACTTGTCTCAGCGTTTTGTGTTCGTTATTAGTCACCACCGGTAAACAGTAGTATTGGATTTTTAAAATGCATGGAATCTTAAAAATATCTGTATACCTGAAAAATCTTCTCAGTAAACTAGGGACTAGTACAAAATTTGAGGTTTTACTATTTATCTCATAGTATTATTGTTCAGTGCTTAACCTAGCAAGTCAAACAATTAATTGTTGAAAGGCATTTAACTTCACAATATTTTCTTTTAGGTTATTTAGGCCTAGTACACCAAAGTTAGTAGTAGGGGGTTAATAGTACCCCCTACTAGAATATGGTACAATTATATCTGGGTATTTTTACTTCACTCTTTCTCTCTCACAAAAATGTCTAATTATCTGTTTGTTGCCGTGTACATTTTAATGATAACTAGAAACAAATTAATTTAGAAAGGGTTAATTTTGCACCCAGTCACCATCTACTAAACTTTATGAAATCAAGTGAACCTTTTCACTTTTCTAATATGCTAATTAAGAGGATCAGCTCCGCTGAAGAATGTTTTTCCAACGTTTCTATGGCTTAGCTGACTGAAATACAAATTGTTCATGTAATTATATATATAAATAATTATAATTATTTTTTATTCAGTTTGATTGGATTAATTTTAATAGTAATAGTTTATTGATAATATGTAACCTTACATATTCAATCAACTACAGCTTTCCTGTTCAAAATTATAAACCCTAGAATCAGCTGTTTTAATCTGAATTCCCTGAAATTTTTCTGGTACACCTCGAATTCCCTCAATTCTCCTGTTTTACCACAAAATCCCTCAAATTTCCTGTTTCTCGCTGCCTACAACCTCGATTTAGCGGTTGGGGAAACTCAGGGGTAGTTTATTTTTATTTCAGTCATAAAATGTAGTAGGCCTACAGTAGAACCTCCCACATATCTGACCTCCCGACATCCGTCTCCTCCTGATAACCGACCATTCCGTCCGGTCCGTCCATACATCTATGTTCCCACACTCCTGTCGTTGCCGAGCGTGACACAAAACATAAAAGACTTGTTCTTTGATTAGTATAATTATTATTATTTTCAGTTATTATACACGTCTTCATGTTTTAATTTATGTAATATGGGCACATTAAGATTTACTACAATGATGCAGTGCAATTTTTCTTCCTGGGGAATGTGTTAAATTTGCTCAAAGGAATTCATTAATAATAATAAATTAATTTATTATATTTAGCCAAATTATTTAAGTTAATAATTATTATTCATTTAGCCACTATCATGATGTGCACAATAAATGAATCTATTAGTTTTAGCATTAAGAAACCGACTGTCATAAACTCAGTAGGCCCTAATAATCATTTAATTTTTTTTAAAGTAGGCCTTTTAGCCTAATTATTCTACATTGTGTAAATAAAGAAATACATTGTTCTTGTATTACTTAATTTATTGTTAGAATTGATTCTTTTTCAGAGTGTGCATAATTTGTTTAAATTTTCAGCTGAACATGGCAGGACTTCCAAAGGAAGCTATTGCTGAATTAAAAGCTTTTGTACAACTGGTGAAATCGAAGCCGGAAATTCTTCACACTCCGGAGTTTCTGTTTTTCAAGGAGTTCATAGAATATTTCGGTGGAAAGGTGCCGGGAGCTGCCGCCCCAAAGACTGAAAAGGCTGCTCCTGAGCCCACGCCTGCTCCGGCCGAACACGAGAGTGAAGAGAGTGACATTGAGCTGGACAACACGGGTGTCATTGGTGGGTTCAACCGCTGCTGCACAGATATGGCGGTCGTTGTCATGATGCTAGTGCCAATCTGTTGCCTGTGGCTATAGCTTTTTTCTCAATTTAAGTCAGCAGGCAAAATTCCTGTAGAGGAATGTGAATTTATTATTATTTCTAAAAGAGCTATTCATTCATTTACTAATGAAATAAACTCTGTACCAAACCCTATAACTAAAACCCTACTTAAAGTCAAAGAATCAGTTTTCAAAGTATTAAATCTTCCATGAAGACCAATGATAACTACAAGCCTAATACAAGGTTCTAGATTAGAAAAACGATTTTGTGAAATTATTTTCACTCTTTGTAAAAAGTAATAAATTTTTCTCTATTATTTATAATTTTGTTCTTATAATTTTTTCAATTAAGCTTTTAGCACCATAAAATATTTTTTTAAACTAACTATTAATGAAAAATAGATTAACCTAAATTTCAAATATCCTAAATGTTATAACCTAAATGTTTTTGTAATATTTTGTGTACCTATTATTTATTCAAACAATGTTGTAGATCCTGATACAGCAGAACCTCTTCCAGCATACGATGAATCAATGGAAGTATCCGAGGATCAGATAGATCAAGCTAATGAAAAGAAGCGAGAAGCAATGGCTGCGTTTGGAGAACAGGAATATGCTAAGGCTGCAGAACTATACACAGAAGCCATCAAACTGAATCCAGGTTGGCTGTAGACTCTAGAACGATGACTTGTTAACATGTAGGCCTAGTTATTAATCTTTCCGTACTCACATGTTGTACCTTGTACAACATATGTTTTAATTAAGTTTTATCATCTTGAACGCTTCGATATGGGTTTTATATTTTTGAATTATGTTTTAATGACTCTTTAAAAACCTTTCACTATATTCTTTGCAATAAAAAATTTATTTTCAGGTAAAAACAAATCTTTATCAAGAGTCCCAAGGTCACCTGGTAGATGGACTTTTTTGTCCGTCAATCAAAATAGATAGAAAACTGCAGGGGCTCATGCGTATAGAGGTTATTTAATTTTGTAAAAATATTTAATTCGGCAATAACTTTGGAAATATATTAAGTGATAGGTGGAAGTATGTATTTGTTCGATAAATGCATAGTACAATGTACAATTAATTGTAGGCCCTACAATAATACAATTCAGAGTTCAGTTAGACATAGTCTTCAAAAATATGTTTTGTAAGCCTACATGTAGGCCTAAATCATTAAAAATGTTCTATTATTTTTGCCCTGGCACTTGTGGTGCTTCCCAACCCGCCGCTTCAGCGGTGCTCACCTCCCTCTAAACGCTAAACTTAGGAACGAAATAAATTACGACTGTTGTACTTTTTACAACAGCGCAAGTGACGGAAGGTTAACAACAGCATAAAATTATATAGTCTATTAATAAGTAAAGTGAACTTGATCTATTTCATATCATTGGGGAAATGAGTGTAAATGTTCACAGATTCAATGTTTGCAATTCAACCTGTTTAAACGGTCAGGACTTTAAAATATCTACTGTTAAAAAAATCTAGGAAAAAATTTGGAGTTAAATTATTCTTAATTTGCTAAAACAATAACTTATTATTCAAAGTAAAGTATTTTTTACGTCAGTGTTAATCATAAAATTTTATCCAGTAAATTATAAATTATAAGTATTTTACAGTATCCTTAAATTAATGTATGCTATTAATAATTGCATTTGAATCTTTTATGTATAAATAGTATATACCCTATTCATTAATCCAAGACAATCATTTTATTGCTGACTTAAATTTCTCCAAAACGTATACCTAAGTATTATTGAAATTATTTTCATGTAAAATAATATGAATAAAAAAAAAAAAAATAATGATAAACTAATTCTTGTTCTTCAACTTACCTAAGATGCAGGCTCAAGAAGTCTGGCATCATAATATGGTAAATTGATGCTATGATATCATCATATTTCTTCTGTAAGTTTTATGCAATGAAAACTGTGATTTCGATTCAATTCGCCGAACGATAGTGAAATCACAGTTTTCATTGCTTAGAAATTTGCAGATGATACACGATAATATCATAGCATCGATTTATCAGTATTTAAATACTCAATTTCATGACCCTGTTTCTTAGGGTTTCTTATCCAATATAGTAAGAGTTTAAAAAATGTTGCAGGGCTTGCACTACTGTATGCCAAACGAGGTCAATGCTACCTGTTCACCAAACAGCCCAATGCCTGTATCCGAGACTGCACACGTGCTCTGGAGATTAACCCAGACTGTGCGCCAGCATACAAGTTCCGCGGTCGCGCACACAGACTGC
Source organism: Nephotettix cincticeps (assembly GCA_023375725.1). Classification (NCBI taxonomy): domain Eukaryota; kingdom Metazoa; phylum Arthropoda; class Insecta; order Hemiptera; family Cicadellidae; genus Nephotettix; species Nephotettix cincticeps. Next base: position 18,648,995 of record CM041789.1, on the reverse strand, counting down.
TAGGTCACTGGGAACAGTCCGCGCAGGATCTGCGTAATGCATGCAAGATTGACTTTGATGAACAAGCGGACGAATGGCTCAGGGAGGTTACCCCCAACGTGAGTACCGTTCCGACAAAATTTTGCCAGAAACATGTTGGAAAACTTGTTTAATTAATTTTTATTAAATAGGCTTATGATAAATTTAGAAAATTTCCACTGTAAAATGATTTTATGTCCCAAGAAAACATTCATACCGTTGCCACTGATAATCAAGTATTTAATCATTAGGCTTAGAGTTATTGATTTTTTTTCAAATAATTTGAACAGTTACTTTGATGAAATGAAGGCTAAGTAAAATTAAATGAAAATCCAATTAAACAGTAACATTTTATTGAGTTTGTTGTTTTACATACACTTTATACAGAGGATGGTGCCAACTACTTACATAAAGAACACAAACACGACTATGTACATGTACAAGATTAGCTACCTAGCGAGCATGGAGATCCCGTGACATCGACACTATGAGTCAACGCAGTGTGAATATGCGTTACTTCTCTTACACGTTCGCCCTCACCGCGACTTTTGACTGCTGATTATACGTTTGTACAAGTTCTCAGTTTTGAACCAATTTGCAAACGTGTAAAAGGATGTTTAGTGAGCTACAGTTTGATTCTAATTTTACTAAAGCGTTGTTCGTTACGACTAAAATTCACATCACTGTCTGGGAACTTTCAGTTACAAAATAAAAACAGTTGCAGTTTGAACACTTAGGGAAAAAAATGAATACGTATAGTCTGGTCTCGTAAACCCAGTCAAAACTAAGGTTTTATTATTTCTCAGTCCTTTTTTTATCCTTTCCGCTAATTGCCATTCACTATCGCTGGTTTTTCGCAACTGTAGAGCTACTTTTGGCTGTGTTCTGGCTGTAATCGTGATTTCTTACCCCCAAATAGATATTTAGGAATATTGTAAATGGTTTAGTGAATTGAGAATGTAATTTTGGATTAATGTGAATTTTAAAATATTTTGTTTAAATAAGATGTTTGAGGAGTGATGAGAGTACTCTACTTGTTCTCTGACGCTGTCAATATGGTGGGATCAGTTATATCGTCCAAAGTAAATTAAGTGTTGAACATAATATTTAAAACTGAAACCAAACTACAACTAAAAACTATGCGAGGCACTCGTAAAATTAGAACCCAGTTAATTAAGATTTAAAAGAATGAAAAATTAGAAGAAGATTTAAAGGACAATGTAAGCTTTACTATTCAAACCCATTTGCAATCATCCCTTTTCGGTGGTTACCAGCACCACTAAAAAAGGTTACAAATAAAATTTGTTTTTTATGGTCATTACGTTTGATCTAAGTCACAAAATATGTTGCATTTTCAATGCGTAGTTAAAAATAAATGCACATGTAAAGCACCGATCCCTAACACTGGGCATATTGAGTCACAGCCATAAGTAGCTCTGGCGGAACTATCAACGGAGAAGTAGCCTGGGTGGTGTCCGTGGTCGCAGGCGTAGCTCAACTCTTGGCCGCCTGGGCCGCTGCTGCCTCCAACACTCTCTCCGCCTGCTTCTTATACTTGCCCACCAGCTCGGGTAGATCGTATGCGATGGCCACGTCCAGGCGGTTAATGGGGCAGCCGCGGAAGTACGTGCAGGTGTCTGACAGCCGCTGGAAGTCGTACACAGCATTCAGCCGGAAAAAGTCTCTGTAGACCTGCAAACATTGGACCAGCTTTAATAATATGGACTTTACCTGTTAATATAAAATCTGTAAAAAGTTGTTGTGTGAAATTTCTGTCAGGTTGTTTGAATAAAAGTCACAATTTTTTATTAAACTTGCTCTTTAAATTTTAGTATAGCTTTTAGAAATGGTAGCTCAGGGATAACACGGTTCCCCTGTTCATGAAACACGTACAACATAATTGCAAATACAATCAAATGATTGTAATCTTTTTAACATAATATGAACATGATTTCTGAGAGTTTTCCTCTACTTAGAGAGAAAAGCAAAATTAAATTTTAAATTTTGGTAGTACTTGCCTCTGGGTCAGGGAGGTCATAACGTGAGATGTTGGTAAGCGTGCTGAGTCCCTCATAAATGTGATAGTTCTGAGGGTGTTCAATGATGTCGTCCGCCACCTTCTTGCGGTTGCCGAAGAACGACTTGTGATTGTAGTAAGTGGTCAGGTAGCAGTCCACCATCTTGGCGTGGTTCCGTACTCTCACCTGAGGCGTGATGGTCATAACACTTAGAATTATGATATCATTACTAATTATAATTGTAAAAGATCAGTGTATAGTTTTTATATTTATTTCTATTAGTACAGGGCTAGGATATAGCTACCTTTAGCTACCTCAACCTGATGATATTTTGTAGCACCCTGATTGGTTTAGTTCCACAACTCTAGGTCTTTTGCAAAGCCCAACATTCGTGAGACACCCAGCTCCTTAAATTACTCAGGGTATAGAAAGTCTCTTTTCAAGGAATTTCAACCTTCTCTGACCCAGTACCAGACAATCAAGCCAGAAATGGGTAGCTGAATCTAAGTCCTCACAGAATCTCCAGGAGTCCATCTGTGTTTTTTCAATGATCCTAAGATGATTCCTCAGTCAGTTCCATGAATAGTATGTGCCCCCTTTGGAAAGCTTTACCAGCTCCACCACGTCTTTCTCAACGCAGCTATATTACATAGCATTACATTACACCAGCGTCTTTGTTTACCGTAGGCCGAAGAAGGCTGACCACACCTCCCTCTAGTCAGCTTCCCTAGAATGCCCAGCCCCTAGCAAAGAGACTGAACAAAATGGTTCAGGTCCAACCAGGCGAGACTCTGAGACCTCCCTGGCAAGGCCATCTGCTATTTTGTTCCCCTCTTGGCCACAGTATTTATAGTTTACTAATAAAATTTGTAGATTGTTAGATCCATCAAAAAACTTTCGCTTTAATGGAAATTATCTTACCTAAGAATAAATTATGTCTACTCACAGCAAAGCGACGAGCACTTGCGATCTTGTTCTCCACTCTCTTGTCCACAGCGGTCCTGAGGTCTCGTAGGAAAGCTCGCTCCTAGAAAAGTTTAAGAAAAATTAGTACCCAAATAAATCCAGCGATTCAAGCATTTTTTGTTTATAAACCCATTGGGGTAGGCACACGATTCGTATTAGAGACGTCGAGCGCAGACTGAATGTCAGACCAAGTGTCCTACACATGTTCAGTCAACACGCAGTAGTTCTCCACAAGGTTCCAATTTTTCCACCCTTAGAGTTTAAAATTGGTTAAAAATTCCTAGGAAAGGAAAGGAAGGAGAAATTGCATCTTCCCATCGCATTTGGGATGGGATTCTTTTAATGATTGTGAAACTATCAGTTTAACTAGGTTAGGTTCTTAAATTTACATTTGTAATAGTACTTAAGCCAGCCAAACAATTACATTGTGGTGCTTATTCAACATAGCTGGTCATCCAAACATCTTAAGATCAATAAGATTATAGTGTCCAGAAGTAAGATAAGAAATTTTGGCTAATAATTGAGTGGGTGAGGTCGAACTGTAGTACCTGAGCGTGCAACAAACGAGTGGGTGCACCCTGCTCGTACGGCACCGACCACAAACTGGTGGAGTAGAGGATGGGCGGCTCCTGACTGGACATGAGCGGAGAGATGTTCCATATCAGCGTTCCCTGGACTCGCATCAACTCTTCGGGCTTCACCTGGTCCGCCTTGTTGAGGAGAATCCGTGTCTGCGGGAGCAATTGTTGATTAACTGATTGTGTGTCTTTGAATTGACTCTGATAGTATACTAGGCTAGGAACTTATGTTTTTGGGATATTATGTAGCTAAAGGAAAGAACGGATACAGACGGATGAGGTACAAAATGCATTGTCAGGTTTTACTTCTGAACCAATAAAAACTCACAAACTCTTCTATAATTATTTTTCTTATCTACAAAAAATAAGACCTTCAGAATTTCTTGTCTTAGGGTCTTTTGCTCTTGTACATAAGAAAAGTGACTTCTATTGCCTTGAAGGAATTATCTGGATCAATGTTGAGTTAGGTCTCTAGAAAAAAAATTATACTTCCCTGTAAGAAATAAATAGGTTGGAATATGTATGTTTGAAAGGAATGTTTTTAGTTCCTCGAAACAGCTTTTCAGTCATATGATCTCACTTCCGTTACTCTTTTTGCGTCTTGTAAATTGCCAACACCTCCCCCAGAGCTGAGAAATATCCATGACAGCAAAGTTTTTATAAAGTAAACGATCAACCACTGGATATCAAAATATCTTAACAATTCTAAGAAGTTTTATTTTTCATCACCATTAATTTCGTCCTCACTTCAGCAATAGGCGTCTTTGTAAAAATTCAATATATTCAAAATTGAAACTTTTACTCAAATTTCACACCTGGTATTCTCTGCCCTTAAGCTGGTCAAGGATGGCCTCCGTCTCAGGTCCTACATCCAACTTGCTAGGGTCGTACACAAGGAAGATGATGTCTGCTCGGTCGATGAACCATTGGCAGGCATCGTTGAATGGGAACAGACGCTCCACCTGCTTACGAATTTCCAGAATTCCGGGGATCTCTACAATGTTCACCTGAAACAGTAAAGTGGTTGGTCTAGAAGCGGCGCTTAAAATTCTTCTAAATTTGGGCTAAAAATTAAAAAAACGTTTTGTGCTATGACTCACCATTTTTAGAGAACAACCATCGTAATGGTTTCAATCAAATTTTTACGTGTTTGGTTGTTGAGAAACCTCTTCAGTAGGTAAAATTTCACCATTGATAATATATTTTTTAATCTGTAGAATATTAGTTGTTTTGTCTGCCATTACTTCACCAGAGTAGTGTCTTAATCCGGAGTAGTTAGTAGATACCTTTTCCAAGATTGGATTGTTGAGCTTGAGTCCCCTCAGTCTGTCGAGTAGGCCTTGTCCAAACTTCTGTAGTCCGGAGAACGTCCAATCAGCTGCCAGCTGTGTTCCATCTAACACCTCCTCCCTCTCCCCCCACATGAGGATATTGAAGTAGGCTGGTGACGGTTCGGCACCTGTGGAAACGGAAGTAAAAGCTTAATAAGACTTATTTTGTTAATTTATTTCACTCTTCATGATACCTAATCATTTTGCTTGAGTCTCTAGCATGAATCAGATACATTCGTGTTTGAATGTCATAAGAACTACATTGAAATATTGAGTAGACTACTTGCAGCATTGAACGTACAAGTACAGATTCTAGAGGAATACTGTCATTGATGTGTCAGCATTGAAAAATTTCAGAGGAAAAATAATACATTAGAAAAATTAAATAAAGGATTAGGAGAATAATAGGTTATTTTACTTTACTACCTAGCTTCACAACCAGTATTTAACACTTTTTAGGCAATCTTTAGGCAGACAAATTTAGGTATCTTCAATAGATTTTACTGTTAAAGATTGCAGATTACCTGTTCTTAGAGAGGACGTCTGAAATTCGTTGTCCAATAGATAGTTGATAAGAGAAGACTTGCCACCACTCCAAGGACCCATGAATAAAATCAGGGGCTTGGAGAAGATTTCAGGGTCTGTGGGAAGAAGGAAACATAAGTTCATGAATAAAACGTGACAATAAGGGAGTGATTACGATTTTATTACTGTATTTATTGGAAATTTTAGTTTAGTAATTTTACTTGACGTTACTAACCTCCAAAGTGCCTGTTGCTGAGGTCTCTATACTTGTAGAGGATCTCGAGAGGTTTGATGGCTGTATCGTAGAGTTTCTTCAGCTCCTTTAATGTATTTTCGATTGTCTTAGCCAGCAGCATCTCTACCTCTGCTGACTCAGGAGTTAACTTGAGAATTTCGGCAATATGCTCACGCGACCGCCGAACCTTGGGTACCTCAAACTCCTGCTCGGCAGAGAAAGGAAATGGGCAATTAAATGTCTAGATTGGAAGCATCTCCTTAACATATCCCTCCTTTGAAAATTTACAGCTCAGGTGACTTCCACCATTGAGAAAACATGACTACTGGTTCCAATTCAAAAAGCTAAACTCAAGAGGTTAAATAATGTCCAGAGTAATATTCACTCCAACCCCATTTCCCTGATATCTCCTAAATCATGGACCTGACCAATTTTTTAAAATTAATTTACCTCTGTGCTGCTTCACAGGGTTTAAGGAGATTTTTCTTTCTAGTAAGAGTCTTTCCACTTAGGCATTGAACCAGGAAAAAATTATTTTAACTCATTTTGAACAAAGAAACATCCTACTGCATATTGAAAATTGTTTACTTAAAAAAATTCTAAACAAATATCACACATTAGTATTCTGTTCCATAGAAAAAGACGCCTGTTTATAATGTTGTTAGGTGAGAGTGATTGAGAGAATTAACTAAATGTAGAATTAACAATTAACTTACCAAAGACAGCTGATCCTCAATCGTTGCAGCCACTTCTTTGACTGTTTCTTCTGGTTCTGCAGGTTGTTCCTGCTCTGTAACATCAACAGTTAATATAATTTTAATGTTTTACCTATTTAATCTAAATTTTTATTTACAAATTTGCAATACCCATATTCAAATTTTTATTATTTATAATATACTCAATCAAATTTTTGCTTGTACAAAAGTTTTAAAATAATTAATATGCTTCACCCTCCCTAAATATTTCTTGATATATATAGTTTTTTGTAAAAAATACAAAATGGCATCTAGCAGCTAAACGAAGGATTTTTCGACAAATGGTTATAGGTAATTTTTTGTTTATTTTGATGAGTACTATCACCCCTCAAAGTTTGTGCCCGACTTTAATGAACACCCTGTATATATTAATCCCATATTGTATAAATATTTTAATTAAAATTTTTTTCTTAACTTCAATAAGGTAATCGTTTACTTAGGAATGAGCAATAATTGAGTCAATAAAGAGTAAAACATTTTGCCTAACATTTTTACAATTGTAATTTACCTCCAGTTTGTGCTTCAGTCTCAGAAGCTCCCTCAGTGGTGGGTGTTGCCTCTATTGTTTCACTGGCATTTTCAGCTTCTACAGGAGTTTCTTCAACAGGTGTTTCTACCACAGGGGTTTCTTCTAGGGGTGTCTCTTCAACAGGTGTTTCTTCTAACGGTGTCTCCTCTGCAGGTGCTTCTTCTGCTGGTATTTCACCATCTGCACTGGCTTCTGTGTCCTCACTAGCTTCTGAAGCGCCCCCCTCTGGCGTTTCAGCAGAAGATTCTGTTTCAGCTTCTTCCACTGATTCTTTAGTTTCTTCTGTAGAACCTTCTTCGGCTGTTCCCTCCGAAGCTTCTTCAGCTGAGGTGGGTGTGGCATCATCTGCAGTTTCTTCAACTGAACCTGGAGTTTCTTCTATTGATGCCTCTGTTGTTTCAGCAGTCTCTTCAACACTCTCCGTTACAACCTCTTCAGCTCCAGCCTCAGCAGATTCAGCTGTGTCTTCCTTTTGGGTTTCAGCTGATTCACTAGCTTCTACAGAGTCAGCAACTTCACCCCCTGTGTTCTCAGCCTCCTCTTCTGATTCCACATTTTCTTCAGTTGGTGTAGTTTCTGTTGTTTCCTCAGATTCTTTTGTTTCTTCAGGATTTTGTTCAGCAGATTCTACCTCTTCTTTAGTTTCTTCTTGTTGCTCTTCAGATTCTGTTAAGGATTCACCTCCTTGTTCTGTTGATTCTTGAGTTTGCTCTGTACTCAGTGCTTCCTCCTCCTCAGTCTTGTCTTCTGTTGTGACTTCATCAGGTGTCTCAGCTGATTCTCCATCTCCTTCCTTAGTTTCTTCTGTTGAAGTTGCTTCAACAGTTTCATCAGTCTCTATTGATTCACTTCCATCTTGTGGGTCAGCTGTAGTTTCTTCTATGCCCGAGCTTATCTCACCACTTACATCCTCCCCTTTTTCTTCCTCTGGTGTCACTTCTTGTGACTCGGTGGTTTCAGCGCTTGCAGCAGATTCATCTGTAACGGTTTCCTCTCCTGAAGTTGCTTCAGTGTCTGCTCTTTGAACCTCATCAGCACTTTCTTCAGTACTTCCCTCTGCTGACCCTCCCTCAGTCTCAGTTTGGGGCTCATCACCTGGTTCGCCTTCAGCGGATTCTTTCGTAGTAGCCTCTTCGGTTTCTTCGATCGATCCTTCCTAAACAAATAAAAGTGTTATACACTTTTGTCGTGCATGATAAGCTACTGAATTTCCTATTTACTGTAGAGACACTATTTTAAACAGCTGTTCAATTAATTGTTATAGACTGTAGTTTCCGAAAAAATATAATTTAATATTTTTTATTTATATATTTTAGTTTGTGCTGTAATAAAGTTCAATAACATACATTTAAGTTATGAAATGTAAAATGATGTTATTAGAAAAAATTCTACTTCCTGATATGATAGAGAACTGGATTTTCGTACCCTTATCCTTTAGAATAAAGGAGATCAACCAAACAGTAATTATTTGAATTTGGACTTAAGAAAGTTTCCTGCTGGATTTCAAATATAATTTTTTTCTCAATGTCAAAACACTTCTAGCTTCTTAAAAATTTAAAATACAAGACCTCAGGATGTAAAAAACAAGCATGCAATACTTATTAATTGCTGTACATTTGCATTCAAGAGATTACTTCACGCTTAAGCTTAATATTATCAGAAAACACATTTTAAGTGGTTAACTTATAGTTTTTGAGTGCAGTTACATTATTATTTAATTAATTATGGACAAAGCTATGATCGAAATCATGATCAAATTTTGAGTTGCCTGTATGGTAATTTGAACAAATTTACAGAATTATTTTAAACACCTTGTCACTGTTGTTGATTGTAAAAATCTAGAGACTGGGATCATATTATCCTAACTCACATAAATATTTTATTAGTGCAGGCAACCGGAGCTTACTGTGTAAGCCGTTAAAAGGAAAGAGAATACTCACATTATTTGCATATTTGATAATATTATGCATAACGTCACAGTCTGGTATGTAATGTATCCAGTACTAGACTGACTCTGGTTATCCAGCCAGAATACCACTGTTGCTCAACTTACAAATTTTTTAAATATGATCAAATGTGCACGACAATGAATTTGTCAAATTCTACAAGCTACCTTATATTTAGTCGGATATGAGAGAATTTGTGGATACCTGTTCGGTTGACGGGGAGGGGGGTGTCTCGTGGTCAGAGCCCGTTGCATCTACTGCCTCTATAACAGACACACTAACTACAATCCCTGCCACTACAATGCGGATCTCAATTCAAATATAAAAATTACAATTCCTGTGTCTGTACAACAGACACTAAAACCTCTCTTTAAGTACATCTACAATCACTTTTGCCTCTGAAAATAGAGGTCATATTATTCATCATAAATTTTTGTTGAATTTACTAAAACTAGTGATGAATCAATTCTCCATTGGTCGTAGAGGAGTTTACTGTTAATCTAAACCGAAAAACTTTAAAAAATAACCTGTAGCCAGTCGGAAAAATTTCTGTTTAGGAATGTAGATTAGGATTATTTTAAAAGACAAATCAGTATCTTTGTACTCTAGGTTGACATTCCGGAATAGAAATTAAACATTTCGTCTGATATTTTGCGTTAGATGCTAGGTTTTGTGATGGTAAGTTGGATGATTATTACCTTGTGGGGTCTCGGGTTGTTGTTCTTTGAGGGCTTTCTCGATGTATGGTCGACACTCACTCTCGGATGGAACGGTTGAGATCCCCCAGCCCTCCACGCCCTCTGTCAACAAGACGTCCAAATTATGGTAGACAACAAGGAACTGTGTGACAGGAAGGCCTGCGACTGTCAACAGACAGTTGCAGGTGATAAGGTTCATTGTGTTCAATAATGGTTTGTCACAGATGTTTACCTTCCTGTAACCTTAAACGATGTTTGGTCAAAAATTGATTTTTACTATTTTAATTTTATTTTTACAATTAAATAAACGGTGTCATAGATGGAATTTCTCAAAAATTGGTGTGGTCTCAGGACCAGATTCAGGAAGATTCGATTCGGATAATTCCACTCTCAGCTCAATTTCAAAAATTTGGATGAAAACAAAACTTTCTCCATGATCCAGGGAGAAAGTAAAAATTAGAGTTCATTTTTAACTGTATATTGAGTTTGGCTATTCAAAAGAAGCAAATTTTTATCAGTTCAGGAGGAAAATCACCCAATTGCAGTGATATCTGTGTGTGTAGTAAGCTGTCTTAGTTAGGGTTTCCGAAAAAGAATGAAGGGATTTCGAACGGCCGTTGCTTGGGGACTATTCAAGATAACTAAACGATTTAAACGCCAAATAGAAGAGAAAAGAACTAAGTTTTTTTCATACCTTAATATGTTTCGATGTGAGCTCCATTTGTAGCTCTGCATACATCGAAGCGATATTCGATTTCTCGCCAAGTGTTGTGAAGCATCTCTGGTGTCACAGTTGCGATCGCATCCGAAATTCGCGAACGAAGATGTTGCAAATCACGAATTTTCTCAGCATAGACAATGTTCTTTACGTATCCCCACAAAAAAAATCCAAAGGGGTCAAATCAGGACTCCTGGGAGGCCAGGGAATAGGCGCACCCCTGCCTATCCAACCATTTGGAAACCTGTTGTTAAGTGTGTCGCGCACTTCCCGACGGTAATGAGGTCAACGCTCCCTCTAATGCTACGCGGGAAACAAAACTTAGTTCTTTTCTCTCCAATTTGACGTTTAAATCGTTTAGTTATCTTGAATAGTCCCCAAGCAACGGCCGTTCGAAATCCCTTCATTCTTTTTCGGAAACCCTGTATTTTTAGAAAGATTTAGAAAAATTCATTGAAAATAGTGTCATGCTTTTCCATGTTTTATAATATTTATTTTTCAGTTGGACGTAATATACAATTGGTCAGTATAAATTGAAAACTTTTTGTTGATATCGTTTTCCGTTTAGCTGTGCACTGCTCTTTACAATTTTGAACGACACCTTCTGGCTCAGTGTAGGTGACCGAAATACTCTTAGGTAACACAAGCCCAGAGTAGTGAGTAAATAATGTAACATCACTTAAGTGTGTTACAGAATACATTATGTATCAGAATATAACCATGAACATATTCATATATTTATGACTAAATATGAAAAAGAATATACTTGTCTTCCTAGCGGTGCACTTGGCAATTTCAGAAACTACTGTCTTATCGCTAGATCAGCCTTCCAACTTACCAGTCGTTAAAAAATAAATCACAGCAGACTACTTCTTGAGTACAATTATTAATTGTAGCTTTTTCAAAATATTTTACGTTTCTTTCGGTCTCAAAACTGATTTTCATCGTTCAACAGTTATTTTTGCAAAAAAGTACACTGAGAGCAAAGGTAATTTTAATTTTTATAACACTGAGAACAAAGGTAATCTTTATTTTTATTTTGATTGAGTAAAATAAATATAAATTTATGATGTTTGATAAGTTCCCCTTAACAGCATGTTAAGGCAGCGGGGCGGTTGGGCTATTTGAGTATCCAGCATAAGGGACCGTTGCCAATGAACTTTTTTGACTTGGCTTTTAGACAAGACTACATTCAATTTCATCCGGCCCATCTGCCTTGCTGTAAAGACAACCGTTGCTTATAGTAATGTCAGCTAAACCATCTGTAACCTATTTATTAAATTCCTTGTTACTATTGTTACTTTTTGGGAGGGAACCAGTTTATAAATGGCCAAGGGCGTCGAACGAAAATAACTTTTCTGCATACTTTGTAGTAGTCTGCATAGTATGCAAATGTGATTGTAGTAGAATCGTTTATACTTTGAACTTAGATAAATACTTGAATGATTTTTAGCCAGTTGTAATTGAACAGTTAATTATTTATTTTTACTTTCTCCCCTTATACGTAGTATATGGAGAAAGTATTGTTTTCGTCAAAATTTTCGAATTTGAGTTGAGGGTGGATATATCCGTTTTGGGGTCCCCTGAATCCAAAAAAGTGGGTTTTGACGTGATGTCTGTCCGTCCGTGTGTCCGTGTGTGTGTGTGTGTGTCTGGATGTGTACAGTGCCACAGCCTACCCCGTTGGTCCGATTTAGATGAAATTTGGCATGTATGTATATATTCACGGTATCTCCAGGCGTTTTTTTCATTTTTTTGAATTTTTGATTTTTAAGGGTAGTTCACCCCTAAAAACCCTTAAAAAACGTGAAAAATCCAAATTTCTCAAAAACGGCTCTAACGATTTTTATTAAAATTTGACAGTTTATAGTGTACAGAGTACTAAATAATTTGACACCACCCGCATATCTGTAAAAATGACGGTTCAAAAGTTATGGGCTTTTAAATGTCTAAAAAATCAAATTTTTAAATTTTCAGCGAAAACAATAAAAGTAAAGTATAACTTGACTGGCACCATTAAAACCAGCTTAAAAAACCAAACAAATTAGTATTTTGAATTATTTGTCTACGACTAACGGTTCCAGAGAAAAGTTAAATTTACTGTCTTCGATAAACGCAGTACGTTGTCTGAAAGCGCCCAATGTTATTCTTATGGAGAATATAAAAAAAATCAATTTCTTCCTTACTTTCCAACCATTTTCCATGAAACTTGGTATGAAGCGTAAGGTCAAATCACCGAACAAAACCAGCTCAAAAAAGCTTGGTGTTACGGGGGGGGGGGTTGTCCCCCCCATACAATTTGAACAATTAATTTAACTTTGTCTCTCGTGTTTTTATTTTTAGAAATTGGATGATTATTTTTGAAACAATAAATTATTAAATGATATTTAGATTAACTTTGTAGAACATGATAGTTTTATTACAGATTGTCTTTTTTTAATTTACTTAAGGGAGAAAGTATGTGTCAGTTCACTGGTACCGTTTATTTAATATGTATCTAAATATTACAAAAAACTTAAAACCTTTAATCCAATTTACGTCCCTGGAAAACAATTTAATGACTTTACTTTTATGGTAATATCTTATATGACTTAACTACAAATTTTTTATCAATTGTATTGTGCTGGTGATTTATTAGCACAGTGATTTATTAACCCTAGAAGTGATAAGCTTTTTACTCTTAACTGTAACATAAAAATAATTACTAATATCTTCTTGAAATATCAAAGTTTAAACAAAAAAAGCTTAAAACATGCCCCCCCCCCTTATAACCACTAACCACAAAAGCAAAACAGGTGTCCACTGCAATCCCAATTAAGCCTACAAATGCCGTCAACTTCCACCCAAGCCGGTCACCGTTTATTTAAGGTGGGCCCTCCACTCCGCTACACCACACATTTGCAAGCCAAATTGGGATTGCTCATGGTCGGGATTCGAACCCTAGCACTTCCGAATGGCTAGAACGTTACGCTCACCAGCGTAGCGCGCTAGCCGGTTCAGCCACTCAGTGCCTAGGAGTGGAAAGCGCTTACTTGGTTTTAGACCTGCCCGGTGGCAGGCTTGTGTACTACTAGAGCAGTTTCGGTTGTTTGCCCCCAGAGGGAAACACGGTCGCGTAGGCGATAGTGTCTAGAAAATACACTAAACTGACGACAGATGCCTCCACCTGCCAATTCTTATTGAATATGTAAATGCGTCGTAAATTACGACTTTATCATTTCTAGGGTTAAGCTCAGTGTTCAGGAAATTTTTTTTGAAAAATCTGTAAAATAGTTTTCAACTGTCAAAAAAAATCCATCACCATGTGATGGATCATAAAGATCGTGATTTAAGATTATGAATGATGGGTGAGTCTTGTGAATGGTGGCGTGTCGTGTTGTCCAGCTAATGGAGATCACGAAATGTGGATAATATGGCTGGTGGTTACAATATTTTCTGGTGTGTATTAACCTCCACCCTATTCAGTACTACGTTCATCTGCACCATCCTCATAATTAGACCAGTTCGTAATTCAGAGGCAAAATTATGTTTTGGATCCTATGTTAAACTGTACGTCCCTTAGATGTCATTAGCTGTTGGGCTATTAATTAACAGTTCTGTCTTAGGAATATGACAGCCTAGGTCATTAACAAGACTACAAGATCTTGCCACAATCATTTTACACTAATTTCTCATTCATATTTGGATTAAAATGCTTGAGTAGGACGCCATTTCAGAAAGGTTATGAATTTTACGACATAACCTATAAAGCATTTTTACTGACTGACCAGTTAGTTATTATACCAGTGAAAAATACAGCTGAATTGAACATTGATTGAGTGAGTGCATTACTTATTTAGAAATATTCTAATTATATACTTTTTACACAAATTCTTAGTTCTTAGTATTCTGTAGTTTTATTTTTGAAAATAAGAAAATAATTATTTCAAGTCGAGGACAATGAAATTCCCTGCACTGCATGCGGTAAGCCTGGCCAACTATGTGACAGTGGATTCGAACTTGAGACCTTTAGTTGTCGCTGCAACATTCCACTTTCTTTTTGTCCTGCTGGCTAATTTTAGTTGTCTGGTTGTATTTTTATCTAGATTTAAAACCACCACTGCCTCTGAATAACGAACTGGTCTGAGGACGGTCTTTGGGAATGAACATAGTATTCAATAATGCGGTCGTTAATCCACTCAAGAGATCACCACACTCACCGACCATCGCTCACAACTATCCACAATTCGTAACAATTCCACCTCGTGATTGTTATTCCTCCATGTTATTCTCTGCACACTCAGTGTGGTTGTTCCACTTAGAGCCCTTTTATTAATGATAAGCATAATACTTGCCTCAGAGTTCCTACTTCTTTTATGGTTAGGACGTGTAAACTGTTGAAATGGTGCCAAATTAAGATTGAAGAAATTAATTAAAGAGTTTTAAGCACAATTTTTTGACAAATAATATGCTGTAAACACCATGCAGTATTTATAAGTTATAAAAATGAAAATTACCAGCTTAAAAATTTACAATATCACATTTTTTAAGTTTGAACATTTTTACTTAAGTTTTCAAGATACATAATTTGATTCACCGACTTTCCTACCATTTATTTGTCATGATAGTTTTAGCCAAAATATATTTTACATTAGTTTAGAATGATTTTTTATGGTAAGTTTGCCTTTATTTGATTTGATAGTAGGCAACCCTTCCTTTACTGAGATTGTAGTTCACCTTTACCTTTCTGCTAGATTGTAGGTTCACTTTTTCAAGTTTTTTTCTATTAACTTTAGTTATATAACTAGCAGTAAGCCCGTCCGTTGTACGGGCTGTAGGATTCAGTTTAAAGAAGATAGATCATCACACCAAAATGTAAAATTGAAATCCTAAACAAATCAGTACAAAGAAAATTAATCAATACCCAGCTTTATTATTTAGCATTACCTTACATTTAAAAAGATTAGAACTTTTATACCATTATTATAATTAGTTATATGTTAAAATCATTTTTTAATATACAGTAGTATGATTTCAAAATGGGTTTAAAATCAATGACCAACATAAACTAACTAATATTGATTTGACAGCTGTTTGTTTTTATTTCTATTAAAATACAAAGACAGTTGATTATTGCCAGTAGGTTATTCTTTTAAACTAAATCAAAATGTGAGTAACATCGTGTAAAAGTGGGTTTTTAAATGTGCATTATTTACTTTTCAAGGAGCGGCGGGCGATTTCAAGCATTTACAAACCTTCTCTGGAATGTAGAGAATACATGAAATAAGTTTCATTGTAATCAGTTCTCCTATTTTTTCGGAGAAGACGGCGTAAAATGCCTCCTGGAGCGTCACAGACAAACAGACAAAAATTGACATAAGACCGGTTTCTGCTGCTCTAACGTAAAAATTACTAAAAAATGAATAATTCTGAGCAATGTACAGACAAAATTCTAATTTTATTTATAGAGATTACTTTTAGTTTTTTGTAACATTTACTTGGATGGCTGACTTCATGATATTACCTTTATTTTTTCATGTACAAATCCCACTACTTGAAGGTGATGAAGGTTGAAGTACTTAACGGTTGTCTCAGTAAAATTAGACTTGTCTCTAGCGCCGCTCCGGGTTATTTAGAGCCGAGCCCAGATCCAACTTCAGAGTCACACTCTTTGTTTTTTTTATAAAATTGCCAATTTCAAATACAGTTTCAGGAGTTTTATCTATTTTCCTTACAGTTAGTCTATTCTGATATGTCTATAACATTACGGAGACCGACTATTCGCACAAAGATGGACTTCAAGCTCAAGGGATGCCCCAAAACCAAAACAAAAAGTGGTTTGGCTGCTAATTGGAGAGGTGGTGGAAAGGTATTAGTTTGATGGAAGGCACCGCTCAAACAGTTTTGCCAATAGAAAAAAACAAAAATCCCATGGGGCCTGTGAGACAGGAGGTTTTGGTATAAGTGTTAAAATGGTAAAGGTAATTTTTAGGAGTTCAGACTGATAAACGGTCAAAACCGGGTTAGTTAAAGAGCACCCGATATAACCGATGACGTTGTTCGATCGCCGCCAAAAGGGTGGAACACGTATCGGGTGAGACAAGCGAGATTGATTGCCGGACATTGGGAGCATACTGCAGGAAAGTTACGTGTAAAATGCAGCTGTGTGGCCAACGGGGGCTGTAAGTGTTTACACAGGACCGTGGCAACGTCAATTCCCCCTCCTACCCCACTATTTCGGGACAGCCCGTCTTGTCAACTCGTGCTTTTACGTGTGAGAATATGTGACAAGTGATATGTGAAGTTTTCTTTGTCAGTTGTCAGAATTTATGCAATCTATCCGTGTCGGGCTTGGAGAATACTGATGACTTGTGTCATGTTTTGTGATTTCGGACAGCTAACCTCCTTAATATGAAAAGTTTGACATTGAATTTGTAAAATATCAAACTTACTGCTATTTAAGTCACTTTTATTAGTTTTTTAATGACATATACATCAGCAGTATTGAGCGAACAAAATATAGTTTTCCATATTTGAATTCTTATTCACGTTAAAACGTGTTATGTAGAACAAGGTGAACATTTTTGGTTATACAATTCGTTGAAGCATATTAATATTGTGGTTTTAGTTTTTACTTTCTCCTCTAATACATAGTATATGGAAAAAGTATTGTTTTCGTCAAAATTTTCGAATTTGAGTTGAGGGTGGATATATCCGTTTTGGGGTCCCCTGAATCCAAAAAAGTGGGTTTTGACGTGATGTCTGTCCGCCCGTGTGTCTGTCTGTGTGTGTGTGTGTGTGTGTGTGTCTGGATGTGTACAGTGCCACAGCCTACCCTGTGGTTCCAATTTAGATGAAATTTGGCATGTATATATATAGTCACCGTATCTCTAGGCGTTTTTTTAATTTTTTTTAATTTTTGATTTTTAAGGGTAGTTCACCCTTAAAAAATGTGAAAAATCCAATTTTCTCAAAAACGGCTCTAATGATTTTGATTAAAATCTGTTAGTTTATAGTGCACAGAGTACTAAATAATTTGACACCACCCGCATGTCTGTAAAAATAACGGTTCAAAAGTTATGGGCTTTTAAATGTAAAAAAATCAAGTTTTTAAATTTTCAGCAAAAACAATAAAAGTAAAGTATAACTTGACTGGTACCATTGAAACCAGCTTAAAAAAACTAAACAAATTAGTATTTTGAATTATTTGTCTACGACTAACGGGTCCAGAGAAAAGTTAAATTTACTGTCCACGATAAACGCAGTATGTTGTCTGAAAGCGCCCAAAGTTATTCTTATGGAGAATATAAAAAAATCAATTTCTTCCTTACTTTCCAACCGTTTTCATTGAAACTTGGTATGAAGCGTAAGTCAAATCACCGAACAAAACCAGCTCAAAAAAGCTTGGTATTACCGGTGGTGGAGGGGTTTCCCCCCATACAATTTGAGCAATTAATTTAACTTTGTTTCTTTTGTTTTTATTTTTAGAAATTGGATGATTATTTTTGAAACAATAAATTATTAAATGATATTTAGATTAACTTTGTAGAACATGATAGTTTTATTACAAATTGTCTTTTTTAAATTTACTTAAGGGAGAAAGTATGTGTCAGTCCACTGGTACCGTTTATTTTACAAGTTTTACAAAATTTGATGCTTTTAAAAATAGGTTACTTTAACCCTCGGAGTGATAAAGACGCTGCAGCGTCTATTTATCGCGAATGCCACCACGCTGCCAACTACGAGCTAATGCATGATCTATCATGAAACCGTTGAGTAGTTCAATGTCGCCCCCGCTAGAGTATGCTTATATAGCCAAATAAGTGATTTCTCAGACAGTGGTCCTTTCTAGTGTATTGGTTAGACCGTTGTGCTGATGAGTACAACGGTCGAAATCATTAGGAGGGACGAGGATTTTTATCCCGACCATGATCAATCCCAATTCGGCTTGCAAATGTGTGGTATAGTGGAGTGGAGGGCTCACCTTAAATAAACCGGTGACCGGCTTGGGTTGAAGTTGTAGGAATTTGTAGGCTTAATTGTGATTGCAGTGGAGACCTGTTTTGCTTTTATAGTTAGTGGTTATAAAGGGGGGGCATGTTTTGTGGTTTTTTGTTTAAACTTTGTATTTTATGAAGTCAAAGTCAAAGAATAAAGTCAAGTTAAAGTAAAAAAATTAAAATTAGTTTCAAAAGCTCTGCCACTCAGAGTATTAAAGTATATTAATAAGGTTTGTTTTATCTTGCATTTTTTACAAATTATAAAAAGTCATGAGGAGAATCTTAAAACGGTTCATGTTTAATTCCGTCCTGATCTTTTTATCTACATCGCTTTGCATCTGCTAATACAGGACTAGTATTGTTGGATAGGCACTCTACAAATCCCAGGTCTAAGTCCTTGCCAGTTTTATTTCAGTGGCTCGTATATTCGATTCCCAGATTTGCAAGTATTGTGCAAATGTCTTTTCTATTTAGGGAAAATGTGTAACAAAGCAATTGTCCCCTTCCTGGTATGGTGTTCGTAAATAGTTCTAAAAGGGTTTTGTCCCAATTGTCTCATTAGAAAGGAATCGTAACATTTAATTTTATAACTTAACAAAGGAATGGGAAAATTGAATTTAGGTAGATGAAGGACGTAAAATGTAAATTTCGTACAACTCAAAATACTGGTAAGAGGTCAAAATGAAGAATTAAATAGATTACAGAAGTATTATAATATTTTACATTGGTATATTTTAATATCTTTGAACTATTTAGTTTTATGTATTTATTAAATGAATTGAAAAATATAATTATGAAAGCATTTTATTCTTACACAGTCTATTTATGGAACTCACAATTGTAAACAATAAAATAATATTATCAGAAAAAAACTTAAGATTATTAACTTAAAACATAGAACACAGTTAATGTGAATACAAAGATATAACATAGATGAAGAAAACATTTTAAGGTGGTGCGAGCAAAAAAGCCGCCTTATCTTAAAAAATCGTAAATTTAACGTTTGTTGATTGTATCATAAATAAGCTTTGGCATAATTTTTTCAAGTCAGGCTAACTAATTTGAAAATTTAGTGTTTTTCGTCCAAGGAGTGAAACTGCTTTTATTTTTGAGCTGAAATTTTGTGAACTTGGATGAATAACAGACCTTTCTCACGTAACCTATATGAAATTTTGAAATAAGAAAAAAATTTGTATACTACAGGAAAGGGTATTTTGACGCCACATTTATGATCCGATAATCTTATAAAATATGTCATTTTGGAGGTCTAAAAATGTTTAAAACTGTACAAAAAAACAGAATTTTATCTTAAACAAGTCACTCAGGAAGCTTGCACAAAACAATCACATATGCGTAACGAATAAGCGACACTAGCGGATTTCAGTTGTTCCCTATCGCCGCTTGCACCGCCTTAACCTAACCTAACCACCGTGTCACTTCGGTTTTCTCAACACGGGTGAAGGAAGAATGTAAACAACCTAACCTAACTCTTGCACCACCGCAAACACGTTGCCATGGGTGCACAGTTGGAATGTCGGGTTGAGACAATACCAGTGCCCGTGGAGAATGACACGAGGCAGTATTTTTACCCGGCCTGACGCGGCTATTTGCGGCTCCGTGCCATCACTCACACCCACTCAGATTCATTCAACCGCCGGGATGATGGTGTTGACGCTCGTGACATCTCAGTTTAGGGCTGTCGGAAGATGGCTGAGGGTCAGCTGATTATTATTTTGTTTATACTTAATGTTTCTCATCAACATTAATAAAAACTCTATGCATTGAACTTTCTTTCTCTTTTAAAGTTTTTGGTACATTGAGTGTTTGAAGCATGACACAAAATAAAAAAAAATTCAATAATATTTGATAAAAATTACTGTTGAAAATATTAAATATGCTATAGGGACACTTTGAGCGTGGTACTGTTGCTAACATGTTTTTGTGGAGTGTAAAGAAATTAATATTCGGTATTTTGTCTCCTTAGAGGATCTGAGGTATGCATTTAACTTTTGCTTTTGAGAAGGTTTTACTTAAAAGTATAAAGTAGACTTACGGAGAGGAAGTACCAAAATTTTCATACAAATTTCATGGGAACTTCCCTCGAGAAACGGTTTTAAACTTACTCACACTTTACTGTCTCCTCTTATATTGTAGGTCTTCAATATATAGAATTCTTGATGTATTGAAATTTTTATGTTACCCTAGAACTTTCGTAACCCTAAGATGTTTTTTTCACTTCTACATATCACAGAAATGTGCCTGAATTTCTAAAGTTTTAGGTATGGGAACTCTCATTTATTTTTGTAAACTACCCGCTCTCATTTTCTATTAAGGCCTAGTTTGACATCTCCCCCCCCCTCTATTAACAACTCTATTCCAACTCTAAACTTTCTATTCACACCAACCATTTTGTATGAAGTTAACAATACAGTAACGATTATTCCTTTTTTGAATGAATGGTATACAGTAAAAAAACAAATAAACCTTCTTTACATTTCTATCCATATACAGTTCTTACTAATAATACATATCAATACGTAAACAGATGTTTTTGAACAACTATAAAAGGTAAACTATAAAGATCGTTTCAATAGCAATGGTTAATTTCAGTGGGAACACAGAGCAATGGCATTCCCTTACCTCCTAGGAGTTCCGGAACGCAAGAGAACACACATAACTTTAAAACTGTGGTTTGCAAACATATAATAAGCATCCATTCAGGAGATTGTATGCTGTGATCAAAGATAACATAAGACAAGTAAACGAGGCATCCCTATAAGTTTTCATTACATGAAATGAAACCAAGTCCGCCATCTTAGTGTAGGTTAGAAACACAAAACTCGATTCAGAGCGGCGAAATATTGCAGTATTATGTTTCAATCTACCTTACTTAGAGATAAGATATTCTATCAAAACGTTGTATGAGTAGCTTTATAGTTTACCTTTTATAGTTTTACAAAAACATCCATTTACGTGTTAATATGTATTATTAATACAGTTTACAGTACTGTATATAAATATAAATGTAATGAAGGGATTTTCTAACTTTCCTTTCACTAATTCTGCCAAATCTTTGAACTAATCATGTGTTAAATTGAAAAATATTCAAAGTTAAAATTATGCTCTTTTGATATATTTGATTTTTATCTCTTGCACTTAATACCAGAGAGGTATCAGAAGCAGCTATGCTGTGATATGGAACAGATTTAGCGAGGCTGGCCTATATTTGCCTGGCTTTTATTTCTGTCGCACACTTCTTGTGTGTCTCTAGCTAGCAAGGTTGGCTCAATGTCGACTGTCTTCTTCATGCATTTTGTTTAACACTGTCTCTTCGAAAAATACCTTTCGAGGTAATAGCGTCACTTGACTTACTCAAAGAGCATAATTGAAATTTTCAACGACTAGGGCATTTCCTAAATTCCGAAATGTTTCTAACATTTTTTAAATTTCACCATGCTGTGCAATCTACAATTGTAAACAGAGAAAAGTTCAAAATAGTAAATTATGTAATATGAACTAAATTAAAATTGGTGGATGCACTCATTAATGTTTCTTCTAGAAGTTGCTGAATCATTGAGAATATATGTCAACCATATTAAAGTTTTCTATAACTTTTGTATTAATATTGCAATTGGCTGTTGGGCTGTTAATTAACGGTTTTGTCAAAGGAACATATCTGCCTTAGTCAGTAAAAAGACTACAAGATCGCGCCACAATGATCCTACTACACATGTTTCTAATTCATACTTGGCTTAAAATACTTGACTGCGAAGGTGGCGACGTCCTGTAATCCAGCTACTTGGAGGTCACGAATTGTGGATAGTTGTGAGAGATGGTCAGTGGATGTAGTGTTCTCTTGTGTGGATTAACGTCCGCACTATTCAATACTACATTAATCCACAAAGACATCCTCATAATTAGACTAATTCGTAATTCAGAGGCCGTGGTTCGGATTCACGGTTAACTGTAGGTCCATTAGTTGCCATTGGCTGTTGAGCTATTAAAAACATTCCTGTCTAAGGAACATGTCAGCCTTAGTCAGTAACAAGACTACAAGATCCAAATCCAGAATTTCCAAATTTCTTTATGAGAGTAACTTATGAAAAACTACCCACAGTTTGAGGACCGCTGTATTAGGCCAACTAGACATTGTGATTAAGGGTTGTTCTGGTTAGCGAGACTGACCAAATCTCGTTATGAGAGTGACCTTTATGAGAAACTATCCATATTTTGAGGACCGCTGACCTAACTACTTCTTCTATTGAAAAGCTATAAAATATTAGGTTTTCTCCCAAATATCGGATCCGCCTCACAAACTTGGACTTTTTAAAGTTTTCAGAAAAAAGCACTTGTTTGCATCTAAGAATCTGTATTACTTTGAATTGTATTATTTCTCCTACTCTATCTCGAAATTACATTTTTGTCCTTAACTAGTCCTGTTGGTCTCTACATTCAAAGTATCTTCCGTTAAAATTATTTTATTTATTTGGGATTGAAATTCCAGTTTTATCCTTGTATACAGTAAAACTTGTTAGGGTCTTTTACCAATCCCAGATATTCTGTTCTTTTTTCCAATATATGATTTCTCATTATCTCTGAACAGATAAGGCTTATTTACAATCAGAATCAATCAGAACCATTATCTTTTCAAAGTCTATTATATCCTGCTTGGTTAAGCTTCTTCATTTTGGAATTCAACGTTTCCAAAATTAACACAGATTTTTGTACGCCTGTTATTAACATGTTAATTGCCACGCCAGTCCGATCGGCTCGGCATAACCAGTCTGGCTAGTGCGACATGCCGACCCCATCGGATCAACGCCTCAGGAATGCAGGGTTTCGCCATTTTGCTATTATGTACGAGGGGGTACCCAAAAGTAACCGGAATTTGTCTGCCGAGGTCGGAGTTTTGGTAGTACGGGTGAGCGCCACTAGGGCATCTATCTATCTATCTATCTAGCTTAACTCTTTGCCAGTTCAGAACTGCGCAGGTCGTTGAGCTAGCACATTCTGTTCCTCGTAGCGTCATTTTTTGCTGTAGCTGTTTCACTGTTGCTTCGTTTTTTAAAATGGCATGGGAATTGTTTGAAGTTTTTAATATTTCAAAAAATAATTAACAGAGAAGCCATATTTATTTTATTGTCTGAGTATGTTACAAGTAAAAAATACTGATACGAGATTGGAATCTATCTCCATACTGTCTGCACTGTCACTTTCCCTGTCGTCAAGACCCTAATCACTACCACCAAATAACGTCTGTCTATTTTGCTTTCCTTCATGTTACATTGAATGACAAAAAACCACCGATGGAATTAGACACATTACATATTGAAACGTTGACTGTCGTATACAACTGTAGTCTACATAAATTATGTGGAAAACAGGGCATTATAAAGACGTGGTGCCAGCCGTGCAAGTAGCAAAAGTACATGGAAACCGCAAAATAAACCGGTAGTGCCAACTGTATGGACGGCAAAGATTAATGTTGCTAACCAGGCAAAATAGAGTAGTTGGGAGAATGAAAACACTGCAAGGTCTAGTCGGGTCGTCGCTTTTTTTAAGCATTATTTTACTAACCCTAGAATTGGCAAGTATTTTCCCCTTTAATTGTAACATTCACTCAGTTATGTACATCTTCTTAAAATATCAATTATAAAAAAAGAATAAAACATGTCTCCCTCCCTTATAACCACAAAACCAAAACAGGTGTCCACTGCAATCCCAATTAAGCCTACAAATGCCGTCAACTTCCATCCACCGTTTATTTAAGGTGGGCCCCTCTCCACTATACCACACATTTTCAAGACGAATTGGGATTGCTCGTGGTCAGGATTTGAACTCTAGCACTTCCAAATGGCTAGAACGTTACAACTGTCAGCTCAGTGCTTTATCCGGTCCAGCCATCAGTGTATAGGAGTAGAAAGCGCTTAGTTGGCTACAATTAACCAATTAACTAGCTTCCAATAGGTATTTCCAGTATTTATAAATATTGTAGACATTTATAGATTGTGAAAGATAAATTAATATTGAAGATGTTGTGGCAGACCGAAGCTCCTAGATGTCCTGAACCTTTTAGTCCTGTCTTACCATCTTCAAACTACAAATAAAGAAATCGTACTTACCCATGACAACTTACTTGTTAAAATACTTAACTAAAATATGCTTTTTCTATTTAAATCGCCAAAAAATCGTCATCAAATATTTTATTCGGGGCTTCAACTAAACAATGGATTTTTTTTTACAAAGTAAAGTCCTTGGGATATGAAATTATAACCAATCCAAACGAAACCACCTATATATTTCTATACATTAACACTCAAGAAAAATATGACAATGTCACTCTACAAAGAAGTTAGTAGTCAAATAAGAAGATAATAAGTTTACAAAAATGGGTTGTTCGTGTTGAAAAGTAGGGACATTGATAGGTTTTTCAAAACCGTCAATGATTTCATTTTGTTTTTCAGACCTTAAAGGTTATTACCGATGTAAACAATTATTATGTATTTTTTATTTTGAGAGCGAAATACCAAGGTATCAGACAATCTCTGGTATTCAAAATACTTGCTACATGTTTATTGTTTTACTTTTTCCCCATAGATGATAGTAAATGGAGAAAGTATTGTTTTCGTTGAAATTTCAAAATTTGACTTGAGATTAGATATATCTGTTTTGAGGTCCCCTGAACCCAAAAATGTGGGTTTCGATGTGATGTCTGTCCGTCTATGTGTAGTTGTGTACAGAGCCACAGCCTACCTCGTTGGATTTAGATGAAATTTAGTTTGTAAATACTCACCGTATCTCCAGGCGTTTTTTGTTGTTTTGAATTTTTTATTTTAAGGTTAGTTTATCCCTAAAACCCTTAAAAACATGAAAAATCCAAATTTCCCTTAGATGGCTTTAACGATTTTAATTAAAATTTATTAGTTTATAGTACTAAATAATATGACACCACCCATATTTCTGTAAAAATGAAAGTTCAAAAGCTATGGGCTTTTAAATGTAAAACAATTAAGGTCACATTATCCAACAAAAGACATTCAAAAAACTTGGTATCACGGGGGTAGGGAGAATGGTTGTCCCCCCCTTAAAATTCTATCAATTAATTTAACTTTTTTCTCTTGTTTTTTATAGATTGAATGGTTTTTTGAAACAAAAATTTATTAAACGATATTTAGATAAACTTTAAAAAACATTATCGTTTTATTAAAGAGAGCCATTTTTAAATCTACCTGAACCTCTAGTACTGAACAGTCTTATCAAATAGGACAGACAGAGAGGGGTTTACTATAAAAGTGACTTGAGCACAGGTTTCAGAGAAGCAATGTATAATATTTACACCATAAAAATAATTGTATACTGTGCGAAATATATTTTTGCTATAAATATCAAAATTAGACACCACATGTTGACACTTGGTAAACAGGATAACCCTTGATCAGTCTAATTGGCCTAATGCAGGGATACTCTATAGGATTTTTCAGAGAGCCAATTGATTTGCATCAGATTTTATTTAGGGCCACAAGCAGTGGCGGCGTGTGATCGCTTTTGGGTAAGTAAAAAGGGAGGTAGGGGACCTTCATCAGAAATTTTGGAAATAAAATCCTAGAAACCTAAAATCTTAAGCTACCTTAAGCAAATGTATTTCTTTAATGGTCAAGGAGGTATTCTTTGACAAAGAGAGAACAAAGAAAAAATTTTAAGCACTAGTAGCAATAAGTTCCTAACAAAAATATGTTTATCACTTAATTAGGAAGGTTGATATATTTATTAAATATTTTTTACTTTTTAGTTCTCAGTAGCATAGTCTACAACATCACTACCGTCTTCCGTACTCCACAATCCACTATCTTTTGTCAGCGCAAACTTCTTCATTTATTCCTCTTTTCGTTATTATCTCTTTCACTTGCCCATGCCAAGATGGTCGTGGTGTTCCTTTTTTACATCTCTCTTGGTATTCTGCCTGGATCCATTCTTCTCATGCACCCATACCACCTTGATGCTTGATTCACCTCAATTTCTGTCTTTCAATACCACTAACTATGGTTTCACCTATCTCCATTCTTCCTTGTCCTCATTTCTTACCCTATATTCTAAAGTTAGCTGACAGCACCTTCTCCAGAAGCTCATCTCCATTTGACTTCCTCTTCATATTCTTCTCTAAACCCAAATTTTCCCTCCACATCACACAACTCTTTTTCTGGTTACAGCTGTTCCTTTATTATTTTGAATTATCATACTGGGTCGAATATGTCAGTTATAAAAGCTATATAGTTATGAAAAATAAAATATTATTCATGACTCTACGTTTTGATTTTGTCTTAACAATCAGAAGAGCGCCTAGTGAGTGAGCATGGCTGGCCTAAAGTATAACTGATTAAATGCATTACACATAAACTATTGATGCGGGCGGGGAAGGGAGGGGTGTGTACCTGATTGCCAGAGGGGTGATGAGCACAGCAGAACTAGCAGCCAGTAGGGGGACATGGCGGTGTCAGGCACAGACACACGAACACACGCACACACGCCCGCACTGCACTGGAGTCGCTCGCGCACTGGGCCCTGGGCCACCCCTGCTGGCGACACTGGCGCTGTACCGCCGTAGCGGATGTCTGAGTAACTATGTACACGCCGGTCGAGGGTTGAGGATAAAATCATAGACTAATAGATATTGTAAGGAATAAAGACGGTGTTTTGAAACTTCACACTGCCCGCGTGGGTGTACAATGTAAAATGTTCCTTGGTTTGTCTGTCATGTTGTACCGTTGTGTTGAATTTAATTTTTGTTAAATTCTATAGCTTACAAAATGCTCTTGCCCATAACGTTGGCGCGTATTGTAATCCAGCTACTTGGAAGTCACGGATTATGGATAGTCATGAAAGATGGTCGGTGGAGTGACATTTTCTTGTTTGAATTTACGTCCGTACTATTCAATACTATGTTTACCATAAAAAACACCCTCATAATTAGACTAGTTCTTAATTCAGAGATAAAATTGGGGCTCGGATCCCACGTTGAACTGTAGAACCCTTAGATGTCATTTGCTGTTGGGCTATTAATTAACAGTTCTATCTAACGTATCTAGATTAGAAGTACATATTACGAGTGGGCGTATGAAAACTGTAATATTTTCTTACAATAGCACGGGAAGTCTACGTCAACTGTAGATAGTCTAAAATTAAACACATTGAAGGAAGTTTTTTGGTTGGTTGGAGAAAGTTAGATAATTGTAGTTAACGTAATCCTTAGAAACACAAAGTACATTTTACCCTCCACTTCTGGTCCGATAACTCTACAAGTCTAAACAAGTCAAGGACATTGTAGGATAATAAGAACGTGATTTTACTTAACATTTGGAAATCTATTTGGTTATGGGTTATTTTTAAGGGATTTAAATTTAAAGTAAGATCTGAACCACAATTTTGCCACTGATTTACAAACTGGACTAGTTATGGTGATCTTCGCGGATGAACGTAGTATTCTATATTGCGGACATTAATCCACACCAAAGTATCCCTTCCACAATTCGTGACCTCCAAGTTACTGGATTACAGAACACGTCCCAGTATATAATGTACGTTATTACCGGCACGGTAGCTCACGATTATGCTTAGCTGGATCGAATCCAGTGGCCGGCGACTCCTGTCAGATCATCAACGGGTACCTCCGGCTGGTGGACCAATTCCCAAGGGCAGTTGAGCTTTAAATGTACACTGTGTTCGATGACGCTTCAAAAGTATTAGTAAGAGTTTGCGGAGCTAAATTTCATGATATACAATATTTCAGTAGTGTGATAGTTCACTTTTGAAGCATGTGTCAGTTCCCTGATTCCATTTATTCGACTGCATCACCGGTGTATTCGTCTCCCACTCAGTAGAGAGCTTTGTTCTAGCGTAATTTGGCGAAAGAAGCGGCGCTGCCGTGCGTCCGAGAGAACAAAAGTAGCTAATGTGTTTTGGCAGCGGCCGCTCAGATTCCGTGTAGTTTGGCAGCCGGCCGCGATTCATGGTTTTTTATTGACTGGCCTAAGCCTAATTCAGATGAATTGTCGTGTTGTGATTATAACGTGATGGATGATCTCTCGCTTGTGATCCAGCGCTGGGCGGCGGTAGTCGGGGGGCTGTGTGAAACTCCCGGTACAACATTAATGCAAACGGTTTTTGATCTCGTTTTACGGTAACCGATGGGTAACGTGTTTGCCCAGTAAGGCCTAGTCCTACGTAAACGATGGGAGCGACGCGATCTGAGCGAAACGATATTAGCGACCAGATAATTAGGGAAAAACGTTGGTCCTACGTGGACTCGCGATCCGGGTGATCTCAGCGATGCGGGCGGTCAAATCCTTAATTGTCGTCATGTTCTCAAATACCCCCGTCGCAGTAGACCTGCGTACTCAGCGAATTTCCAAATCAATAATATTATATATGAAGTTTTATCAATATCTGTCGATAAATATATGAGTTGGCTATTTGCCTATTCTCCATAAGATTAATGTGGGGAAAGAGTATGCAGGTTAGCTGCTGTGAGGAACACTGAAAATAGGAATTTCTAGCATAAACAAATTTTATTTTGACCATTTATACCAAGTTTCATCAACACCTGTCCATAAATAAAAGAGTACCTATTCCCTGTATAATTAATATGGGAAAAGAGTATGCAGATTAGCTGCCATGATAAATACATAAACTATGATTTTTAAGCATAAATGGATGGATCTCACCCACATGAAGCTAAATATCAAGTTTTATTCAAAAATATTGATTGATAAGTGAAATATTAATTTTTCCTCGTCCTACATACGATTAACATTAAAGCCCCAAAATACAACGTACTGTGACAGAGTCAAACTTTAGGAAACTAAATTGTGTAGTTTTTTAAGCTGATTTTAATGGATGAAGATAAGATTTTAAAACCTTTTAAATGCCATATGAAAAATGCAAAAGTCGCAATTTTTGAGTACAAAACCCCCCTCCCCCAAACTACCCGTTCCGATTGACCGATAAGTCTGGTTTACGAACTCGTCCGAGCAAATGTAGGCATACACGTCTCTACCAAATTTGGTCTCAATCGGACCATTTTTACGAGAGTTATCGCGTTCATTGTTGATATATATTTTAACGATTATTGTGTTTGGTCTCTGGGAACCTAAAGAAGAAAAAATAACATAGTCCCGGGCTGAAGTCTTGCCATGAGACCTACTGTAATAGCGTCTTCCCTATGGGAAATTCGATAAAAAGAAAAGACGTATACGTTGTTGATGCTGGATAGTTTGGCGCTCTCATATGCATAATTATAAAGAAAAGAGACTGAACGATCTGCCAAGAACATACTATATATCGAAAGACTAGTCTATAGTGAATTCTATCATTTGTACGGAAGATTGTGACAGTATTCAAAACTACTTCGTGATTACACGCGAATAATTGAGACATTTTATTATGCGATCGGTGACTTTAATACAAGGCTCACTTTAAAGTTGACCAACTTTCAACGGCGGTCGCTGGGATCGCCCGTATCGCTCACGTAGGACTGGGCCTAAGTCAAAGGTTGCTGGATCGAAACCAGTGACCGGCGACTCCTGTCAGATCACGAGTCCCGCAGGGGCTCAGCGGGGACATGGAAGGCGACCACGCGGACCTCTAGCCAAATCCCGTAGCCCAGGGATGGCGGTGACTCGGCCTAACACCATTCCGGCTTAAAAAGGTGATGGTACTACGGGCTGGAGGGGGCTTCACTCCCTCCTGGGTTTGGATTCGTAGTGGCCGTGGTTGGTGCTGAAATGCGCTAGTCGAACCCCTGTTCCTTCCAGAGTGAGGTTTGCCAATCGTAAGGTGTCACTTGTGTCTGGGCCGCCGAGGGCGGATAGCCGGTCTTGACCGGTGAAATCGGGGGGCAGGGGGGAGATGCTTGCCTGTGAGCAACATCGGTCGGGGTGGCATCGACAGCCACAACTGGTCGGTAGGCTGGATAACGACTGGGCGGGTGAAACCGAGAAGGGTGGACATCCGTGGTGGTAGGGGGCAAACGTCACCCCTCCATCGAATGAGGTGCCCCGGCCAAGGGCATAGCGTAATAGGCTTAAGCCTCTCGCGAAAACCTCAATGCAACAGGGTTCTGTTACGATGTCAGATCACGAGCCAAAGGATAAAGTGGTTTGGGGATCCCACGTTAAACTGTAGGTTCTTTAGAATCAATTGACTGTTGGGCTATTAATAACTTTATTAGGTACTTTAGGTCTGTGGTACATTTTACGCTGGCGTGTCCTGTAATCCGGATACTTGGAGGTCACGAATTGTGGATAGTATGAGTGGTAGTCGGTGGATGTGATATTCTCAGGTGTGGATTAACGTCCGCACCATCCTCATCCGCGAAAACCATAATCATAATTAGACTAGTTCGTAATCCTTAGGCAAACGTTTTTCGGATCCCACGTTAAACTGTGGGTCCCTTAGACATGCCATTGACTGTTGGGTTATTAATTAACAGTCCTGTCTAAAAAACGTGTCAGCCTTAGTCAGTAGCTAGACTACAAAATCGCGTCACAATCATCTCGCAATCGTTTCTCATTCATACTTGGCTTAAAATACCTACCTGGTAGGTTGCCATTTCAATAATCTAATCTAATCTACATCCAGACATACTGTTGAATGCAGTTTTCATTATCAATGTAATGTATATAATACAATACTGTAGTATGCATGTTTTATTAATCTGTTTGAGTGCGTAGAAACCTTATCGGGTTTTTGCAATTTTGTAACTTTGCAGTTGTAAAATGTGTAATATTAAAATAAATATATTAATTGATTGGCTGGAAAAATAAAATAAAATGACACCCTTTTGTAAATTTCAGTTAGTAACATGTTAGGACATGTTTTAGCCAGTTAAAGCAAAGGTAGATTGGTTATCTTGGGAGTTTCATGCTGTTTTTTATTTTATTTTCCAGAAAAATATAACTACCACGAAATTATATCAGATTATTAAAAAATAAGTATATATTTATGATGGAAAAATAAAAAGTGGAAAATGTAATACACCAAACTACCTTTTACCTTTAATTTTTATACCTCAATCTTTTTACGACTATCAAATGCAGTATCAAAATTAAAATTGTTCTTATGCCACTAAAATCCAAAATAGCGGAGGTATTGTATACTCTTAAGGCCAATTAATTGGAGTAGTTACCTGTTGAGTTAGGTTTTGGAAAGAAATTGTATTCGTGCCATATAATGCAATGGCGAGATGTGAAATTTTAATGCGAGTTAAACCGAGACCGTTAGTATTTTAACGTATAATTAAGTTAAAGTGACCAAACGTTGCTGTGAGTCACGCTCGCCTGAGAGTATTTCTGATCTGCGAAGTGCCAAGTGTGGTCTACTTATCACCAGACCTGACTGTACTATCTTTACCTTACAGCGGCCCAACAGACTGTCGTTTAACACAAAGGTATAGACGGGTCGGAGTTTTCTATCTGTAACATACGGAAGACCAAGAATCTTTATTTTACCTCAAATGTTTGTTGTATAGTTTTCGTAGTTGGGAAGTGCAAAGTGTGATCCATGTATCACTATACCTGACTGTACTATATTAACCTTATGTAGCTTACGGCAGACTAAGATGCTATCTTTTACTGTACCACAAAGGTTTACACGTTTTCTGAGTTGATAAGTGCTAAGTGTGGTCCACTTATTACCCGACCTGACTGTACTATTTTGACATGGATATGTCTTAGCTCCGGGGGGGATATTGGCAATTTGTGCGACCAAAATTTGAAACAGTGACGTCTTTTTGTTAGTATTGTCTTATGGTTAGTGACGTAATAGCTTGGTTATAAGCATTAAAAATGCGAGTACCGGCGTTTCTTTACCTAGAAATGAACACGTCCACCGAAGGGACACTTGTTGGTCCTCTAGGAATATGTTAAGCAGTAAGGTCACTGGTTTTAACACATTGAGTTGTGCAGAGATAACAGCTGGGCACCAGTGACGTCACTGGTGCCAGAATTAAGCTACAAAAGTCTGCGAACACTAGTGTCTTCGCTGATGGCCAGTCGCGTTTCCTCGTCAACAACCCAGTGAGTAAACCCCCGTCTGCGACAGTTTAAATACGGTAGTTTACGTTAACCAGCGGTTTATTTCGGGTCAAATTTGATTACGAGTGACCATTCGGTCGAGTCGGAATATTATGTAAGGCTGGCTCGCCTCCCGCTCCCGCGGTGTGTGGCGACCGGCCAGCGGGTGAATATTCTACACTTGACGCGATATTGTAAAGTGTCTGGGCACATTGGATCGTACTGTTATTATTGCTATTAACACGTTTAGTGCTCGAAACAATGAAAACTTCTAGACTCCCTTGTATACATTTTACACTATTTTTTGCTCGCTCGCTTTCAGCCAGGACACATTGTTTGTGTCTTAGATTTCCTGGTGAGACTATAATTCTATGCACTTAGATGTCATAGTATCTTAGACGTCCTGGTGTCGCTTGAGTTCCGATGTCTTTAATATCGCGGTGTCTTAGATATTCTAATGATTCTTAAGTTCTGGTTTCTTAAATGTCGTGGTGTCTGAGCCGTTTATTGGTAGTTTTGTATACCGTTGTTGCTTTCATACAAAAACCCCTATGCCCCTGTTGTTAATGTTGTACAGTAACGGTGTTTGAGCCGAAATGAAATCTAGACGAATTGTACATATAGGAACGAAAGGATTTAAGATTCCTACCCAAAGAAACCACTTTTTGAAATATGTACTGTACATAACATTGGTGGTTTTTGGCTTAAAAATAGCGAATATAACAGACATGACTATGATTATGACATTTACATAATCGTGTCATTTTAAACGGGGTTTCTTATCCCGAACGAGTCCATAAATGATTCGACTCCGTCGGCCGACTCGTTCAGCTCGGCGAGTAGTTCGCAACGAAGCAGTGTACCGACGTATGACACGCAACGTAACGCGGCGACAGCGGACGGCGACAGTGAGAGCGCCGTGTGTGCGACGATGCGCGCGTCGCGAGGGTATATTTAGCCGCTGGCCGGTGGCCCTTATAAGGCCGTCGGCTCGCGGCCGCCTCTACGTAACCTTAGTCTGAGCCGTGGTCGCGGTCCCCTGGCTCGCCGACACACCCTCTGGTGGCGGGCGCCCAGAGGAGACTGCTCATGATCTGTCAGGAGTTGCCGACCACTGGTTTCGATCCAGCAACCTTTGACTTACTGGACCAGAGCCTTTCCCTTGAGCTACCGTGCTGATAGCTCCTCTAGAAGATTCACAATCTACGCTATGCAATCCCCTCTCCTATACTGTCCTTGAGAAAGAGCATGTAAAGTGGATGTGATGTTCCCAGATGTGGATTATCTTCTGCACTGGATCGTCCTGTAATCCAGTTACTTGGAGGTCACGAATTGTGGATAGTTGTAAGCGATGGTCGGTGGATGTAGTGTTCGCTTGTGTGGATTAACTTCCGCACTATTGAATACTATGTTGATCCACAAAGACCATCCTGATAATTAGAACGATTAGTAATTCGGACACCGTGGTTTCGGATTCCACGTAAAACTGTAGGTCCCTTAATTGCCATCAGCAGTTGGGCTATTAATTACCAGTCCTGTCTAAGGAACATGTCAGCCTTACTTCCTCTTACTCCCATGGCCATTTACACCCTAAGTGGTATTTGGCCTTGCCATTGTCTGCTTCCACCTCTTCCAATCTTCCATATCTTCCTTGTGGACTCACATCTTCCTCATGTCGCCTTTCACTTCATCCTTCCATTTTTTCTGTGGTCGTCCCGGGGGTAGTCTTTCAACAGGTTTTTCTGTCCAGACTTGTTTTTATAGAGTTTCTGGTTCACTTATTAAAATATGACTTGCCTATAGTAATATTCGACTCTTGGCTGCAGATACTATGTCTGCTGCGTCATAAAAATCCCTAATTTCTTTATTTGTTTTCCAAATTTAATTTTCTTTTGTGGGTACAAAATTTTCCTTAATATTTTATTTTTAAAGGTAACTAGTTTTTTACCTGTACTTTTGTCAATGACCCATATAAAGAAGGATTGACCTCATTATGGTTTTGTAGATTTTAAGTTTTGTTTTTATTTTATACGATTATGAGGTCAAAAATATGGTGTTAAAAATCATTTTCTGTCGTATACCAATTTCTTTTTCCTTGTTTCAAAAAGGTGTTTCTAGCGTAAACAATTATTATTCTGACCATTTCATACAAAGTTTCTTCAACATCTGTCCATAAATAAAAAAGTTTGCCTCTTCTCTTGATGAATAGGAAAAGGTAGGTTAGCTGCCATGATAAACACATGAACTATGATTTTTATGCATAAATGGATGAATATTACCCACATGAAGCTAAATATCAACTTTCATCAAAACATATAAACGGATAAGTGAAATATTAATTTTTCCTTATCCTCCATAAAATTAACATTGGAGCCCCAAAATACAACGTACTGTGTTTAGATTTTTTAATATCTCGGTAATCGTTGGAGATAGAGAAAAAGGAACTAAATTGTGTAGTTTTTAAGCTAATTTTAATGGTTGAAGATAAAATTTAAAAAACTTTTTAAATTACTTATAAAAAAAACAAAAACCCCAATTTTTTGGACAAAACTATCGATTGACCGATATGTCTGGATTAGGAACTCGTCCAAGCAAATGTAGGAATACACGTTTCAACCAAATTTGGTCTTGATTGGACAATTTTTACAAGAGTTGTCGTGTTCACAGATTCACATATATATAACATTTTTAATGACAATTAATTGTTTTTGGCTTCTGGGCACCTAAAATGAAAAAATAACATGTCCCGGGCTTCTTAACTTCTTCCCTATGGGAAATTGGCTAAAACAAACTAATAACCTTTTTGCCAATGATTAGTTGGTGTCGAGGCGATTAATTTTAATTTTTTTAACACGGTGGATAGAAAGTTTAATTTCTCAGCACTGATGAAAGGCAATAACCCTTAGAGGTTCTGTTTGTTTAACACTTACAATGGCCCATAACTCACATATGAGTCATAAAGCGCGAGGCACAAGCACATGGACCCCGGTGAGTCAGTGAGTCAGTGTGAGATGCTGTTGCTGTCACTAGTCCAGTATTGCTTTGGCAACCCCCACTTGCTAGTACGTCACATGTTTAGTTTGCTTTGTGCACATATTGATTTGTTTTTTGTAGACCATGTGGAATTGGAAGTTATAAAATGGCGAACTATATCTAATCTATTCTAATATATTGTGCAATCTATATTGTAAACTGTCAGATGATTTTTGGGTATAAGATGATTGTTTTGGAAGTTTGTAATTTTTTAACCTTGGAGCAGGATCGATTGTATATTGCATCAAACAAAAAATAGTCTCACTAAAGAATCTTTGGTCAATCACACTGAGCATTTTTAAGTTTTAAGAATACAATGTATATTATTATTAATATAATTTTTTATATTAATAATATATTAGACACTTTTTCAATTTTTTTCATAAAATGTTTTTAAAATACTTACTTAGAATGTATATACATAAAAACATACAAATAAGGCAGAATTTAACAACAATATGTGGCAGAAATTTACACGATCCTGCTGGGGTTACAAAACCTAATGACCCTGCCCCCGTGTTAGTCATGAAAATATAGATTTTCTCAGAAAA
Source organism: Nephotettix cincticeps (assembly GCA_023375725.1). Taxonomy (NCBI): domain Eukaryota; kingdom Metazoa; phylum Arthropoda; class Insecta; order Hemiptera; family Cicadellidae; genus Nephotettix; species Nephotettix cincticeps. Next base: position 18,613,049 of record CM041789.1, on the reverse strand, counting down.
TCTTTATTTCTTAAAATATACACTCGATCATATCAAATACTAATTAAATTAAAATAAATATAAACAAACCTGCCATAAAAACCAATTCCTAACATTACATGAGTATAAGAAATAGTAAACCGTTTCTTTTTCTATTCATTATATTCCCTGAACAATTACAGAAAGATCAAAATTTGTGATGAGTAAAAGAAGAAAGATGTTCTTATGTGTCTGAGCTGTACTGAAACAAACATAAACATCTGTTAAAGACATTAGTTACTATCTTGTTTCCTACTTGTTAGTCAACACTTCGGCACTTCTCATCAATTCGTAAACATTCACTCAAACATTTCAATCACTTTTGACACAACTCCTAATAATGTGCTTTTTTTAACAAATTATAACTAAAATTTGGTTAAATTATTGAAAGAATCTTTATGCCATTTTTGAAAGTTTAATCCATTTCTGTGGATACTATATTTCATGAATTTATTAAATGTGAGAAAATTTACTATTGATTTGGTTTTGATTATATGTATTTTTTCTATCAAAATAAATAAAAACTCCACTCCTTTATATTGAGACACACTTGAATTCACATTTAAAAGTGGAAATTATTTAATATTGTTTTGCTAAGAAGGTTAAACAATTTTCCGCCAACATAATTCTAATGCTTTTTCTTTGTTTAAGGTTATGCTTTTGGGCACTGTTTCGCCTTCTCAATTGATTTAGAGATTTATTCAACAACATTGTGTCTTGTTACAGGCTCGCAAGCTGGAGGAGCACAGACAGAAGTACGAGCGTAAGCGTAGAGAGAAGGAAGTGCAGGAGAAGATGGAAAGGGTGCGACGGGCGAGGGAGGCAGCGGAAGCTGCGAGGGCGGAGGCAGCGCAACATGTAGACGACGACCTGGGCGGGGCGTTCCCTGGGGGCGGCTTCCCTGGCGGCAACCCTCTCGGAGGCAACCTCCTCAACTTGCTCAACGACCCGGAGCTGATGCAGGCGTTTAAGGTATTGTTTCTTAAAATCCAATATCTAGAGTCTGTCTGATATTTGTGTAATTTAAGGGAAACTAAATCCACAGTATTCCAAATTTTGAAAATCAAAGCTATTAACTTATTACCCATGCTGCGCCAATGATGCTAGACAGATTGCATAAAAAATTCAAACTTTCCTAGGTTTAAAAAAAACAGGATTAAAAATACATTATTAATTGGTGGTGGATGTGGATGAGTCATTCCAAGAACTCACTGGTGGAGTATAGTAGATGCCCTCTACAGGTCACCAACTACCTTGCAGAAACTGCTTGTTCCCTTAATGTTTATATCCTCAGGTAAGCTGATGTAGAACTTCTTTATAAGCCTACATTGACTGCCACACAAATTAGTGCAGACTCATTCCAGTGAGTAAAAATTTCTTAATCGTCTTATTATTTCAGTTTGTATGGTTGGTAGTAGCTTTATTAGAGCAGAATGTGGCTCCACAACCTATATTTGTACTAACCCAGGGTTTTATTATTTCTATCCCGTTCCACCTATTTGGGTCGACTTTTTTCGACCGTACTAATCAGTTGAAGACCAGAGACGGATGTTTGAGCATCAGAAAGCTGTCCCAACGCTATTTATGAGACATGGGATGTATTTTGTCGACTAGTTTGTCACAATGCTGCTAGAAATGCAATAGTCACCTCTATAAATAAGTAAAACACTGCACAACTATTGCCACAGGCCCGATAGGGTCGACACGTCAATCCAGCTGACTTGACGTACCACGTACCTTTGCTGACTTGACTGGAATGGTGTGACAGTTATGTGTTGTACAAAAAATCCTTACTGAAGAAGATTAGTTGCTGGATCAGTAACAGTTACTTTCCATTCTTTTGTTAATCAGGACCCAGAAGTAGCAGCAGCGTTCCAGGACATTTCCCAAAACCCTAGCAACTACGTGAAATACCTGAGCAACCCCAAGATTGTGTCAGTTATCGAGAAGATGTCCGGGAAGTACGCGGGCATGGCGGGAGGTTTCCCCGGAGGCGCTCCCCGGCCTCCGGCTGCAGACGACACAGAACTGGACTGAGCGGTGAGTTTACTGATAAGTCTAGACATATTAATCACAGACAGATCCTATCATGGACTGTAAGCGTTCAGACCATACAGAGTATTTCTTATTTGTTTGAAATTAATTTTGGTGGTGGTGAGTTTTTTTTAACTACTATTGTGGGCATCTTCCGTCACATTAGCAAATCACAAAATATGACGATTTGGGATCTGGAATCTGATTCCATCCTCAGTTCAGCTAGAACCTACTGCTTACTACTAGTATGATCTAAAAATTATCCTTACATGTACACCAGAATCCCGGTAATTCGAACAGGATTCAATTCCATTTAGTTCAGATTATCTGGATGCAGTATAAAGTTGCATAAAATGTACCAATAAAATCCATTATTTTAGACCTGAACTGTGTATTTCAACCAATTTACTAATGTCTTATCACAGTTCACTTTTATGTTTGTCCACAACATATTTGCCTGAACGGCATCAAGTGTTCCTGCAGAGAACATCATGGATTCATCATTATAATTATAAAACACGACACACAAATTGACATATAATAACGAACAATGATTAAACAGTGCTATTTGTGAGCCTTTTTACGCGATCGCAGTCACAGCTGGAGATGAACTCAAATGTTCGGAAAGTAGTTCGCTGATGAAAAGAGAATTTGAGAATCGATCGTGATGTAACGTAAGTCTAGCTAGACATAGCCCTACGCTCAAGCAACAGTGTACAGTTGCATCCGAATACTTGATGTTTATGTTATGATACGATGACCCAACTTTGCATTGGCCAACAGGATTTCTATGTTACGCCAAAAGACGAAAACTGAATTCTCACGCTCCAAGAGTAAGTTATTGTATTTAATTAACATTGTGTACATAATAATGTATTATCAGTGATTCAGTGCTGTAGATTAAAGTGTTATAATTGAGATTACATTACTTCGTTTTTAATTTCAACTCAGTAAACTTTTCCGCTATTAGGTAGTTTGGACTACTGGGACTCTGGTGTAGTTGAAAAGCTTGATAATACCCTCTCAGTTAATATAACATCCTCCTTCAGTATGAGTTAAAATTTCCTCGGTCGTTGATTGTTTTCTAACCAATTGATTTTGTGTATCTACCTTTTCAATATCAAATAGGAATCCAGACTCACATATATTACGTAACAGACTTTTTAGTGAGTAGTAATATATTAAATATTTTAATTTTAAAATGTAATGTAAAATACTAAGTTAAAGTTTTCAGATTTGTATTAACATTGATCATGTTTAAATCATTTTCAAATTTGTTTCAGGATTCAGAGAGCTCCTGCCTGCTGTTGATGCCTTTATCTTATATTTTTAGTTTTTGTTTTTCGTCACTTGTTTTTCCTGCTGTCCAGTTTTTTCATAAAATGTTTCATAAAGATGCTGGAAATCAAAATTACTGTTGTGTTTTATGACAATAGAGTTTATTTGCATGCATTAAAATCTCTGGAAATATTAATTTTAGTTTTTTTTCTTTATTAGAAATAGTAATTTTCTTGTACCATTATAATGTGTTTGAATTATCTTTCTTTTTTTTCTTTTTTAATGGTTTTACTAAAAAATTTCTTTAAATAACTACTTAAATTTCACTTAGACAAATAATTTACTGTAACTAATGCATCGAGACAGTGACTCCTTATTTTGCTGGTTCTTGAAACTATCCGTTTTGTTGCTTTTAAAAGAAAATGTTTTTTTAATGGCCAAAATGTTTTATAAGAGGAGTTAGGCTTGGAAACTGTACAGTTTAAGTGTAATGGTCACTGCCACCAACCAATAAAGATTGTTATATATCAGTTATGTATACTGTGTTTAAGGAAACTATTGCCTGTTTTGTATATGAGTTTTTAATTGTTACATGTAGACTAACAGAATGGATATACAATGTAATAGTGTAAAACCTGATGATTGGTTTTGTGAGCTAAAATTGACGTAGTACTGACACATGCCACCAGACAGCGATAGTGGTTCTCCCGGTGAAAGTATATGGGAATAGCAGCAGAAAATTGACTATCAAAACAATAACGTGTAATAATATTTATTACTGTTTGTTATTAATTCATTTCTATTCTCTCCTTTGCTTGAAAACGTTTATGTATTAATTAAATGAAAATTCAAAAAATGTTTCATGTGTTCAATCAAACCAAATGAATAATTATATTTAGTCGTTTGGCAACTTTCTAAAAACATCAAGATATATACGTATATAACATTTTTGACAGCTATTGTTTTTGGTCTCTGGGCACCTCAAAGCGAAAAAGTAACATGATCCTAGGCTGAAGTCTTGCCATGGGCACGGTAATTGCTTCTTCCATATAAAAACGTGGCATTATATAATTCCGAGTTCTTCCATTAAATATTCCGATAAGTAATTCCGATTAAATAAAAGTTATACGTTCAAAAAATTTGATGATACAAAAATATAAAATTAGTCTTATGCTAAACAATGGATTAATAAATTTATTTGGAAAAAAATGTTTTGTTACTACATAATAAATTAAACTTTAAAAATCTTCCAAATCTCAATAAAAAATAAAAAAAACTATAGTATATATGTTGTTGGGTTTACCAATGAATATTAATTCATTGGTAAAACAGTAGATATTTCATTTTTTGCATTTCGGATTCTTCTTTTGTTTGTATGTTTCACTTTTTGTTTTATTAAATAATAATGAAACTTAGTCATAATTTATCCATGCAAATACAATGCAACCAAATGATTCAGATGCATTAATTAATTGTTGAGTCTATTTCTGAACGATTTAGAGATTAGGTTGTTTAAGAGTTGTGTTTTAAGGTCTGTAGTGTGAATATGTCTCAATTTTCATTGTGCTAGCCTCTGGATTACTATGGAACAATGAAGAAATGTTAATCAGCAGGTATTTGAACCATTTCTTTATTGTGAAGGTTTCTTGTTAGGTTGTTTAGTTCTGTATCATCAAGTTTGTACTACACTAAAGGTCTGAGCGACTAGTCAGCTAATATTATGATCCATTATATAGCTTAATATGGATTGTTATAATAAATCATATTCAAAACAAAATTATGCGTATAAGTAATCACTTTTGTACTACACCTTTCCTATCTCTAATTACTTTTATATTTTTTTGTAAAAAGTCTCCTTTGACAACTATAGCATTTTACTAAAAGCATTTTACCATGCAAAACCTCCACCATCTCCGATTTTAGTAGCTCTGTGTATCATTTATCTTGTTTCTTTAATTTTATTCAGTAAGACATGGTGTAAAACATTCTTTAAAAGCATTAAAGAATGTTTTCCCCCATAATATTAAAATTGGGAGAGAGTTTGTTTATATGAACATAGTCAATAAGTGAAAGCATGTTTCTACTGAAAATACAACGGTAGTCCACAAAGTAACCGCCGTTTGGTCATGGCATAATAGGTAGCAGCTGAAATTCAACGTGAATTGAGTGTGGTGTATGGATCAAATATTTCCCTCAGGGGTAGTCGGCTTTAGATTACATGGGAGGCCTCCCCTTCCTTTCTGGAGGCTGGCGACCCCGGGGTACCTGAGCCGAGCTCACAGTTCTTCTTAGAGCTAGGGCCTTTCTTCCATCTTTCAGGTCCTAACTCGATGTCTTTTGGTCTTTTCTGGGCTACACTTGCCCTCCTCTTCCTTCTTCCGACCCCAAATGAGTTTAATTCCCTCCTTCTTTTCAACCAGCATACACTGTGGACCCTTTGGAGTGCCCTTGTGTTGTAGGGGCTGATGCTTGCCTCACACTGCTGATGAGTGTCTTCGATGTGTCTTCAGAGGCCAGCCACTTCGGTCCTTAACCAGGGAGTGCGGTATGGATGCAAAGGTTGGGCTCTGCATTGCAATGGCTGACCCTTGGTACGTCAGTTGTCGGTGCTGGGTAAACGGAGGTCGGGGCCAGGGGAACTGGGGTAGGGGCTTTGTCCCCGAGGGTATACCCGTTCCTGGCCACTCCATGCCTCCCCTTGCTGCACGATGTACTGGTGCTTCTCAAATGTGGCGTGTCCACAACCCCGTTAAAACATAAATGAGGAGATGGAGCCTCCTTCAGGCGGAGCTCTATGATGCTGAGGTCCCCACCATCGACCATGATGCCAGAGATGCCGAAGGGGGTAATTAAAACCTCCCCTCCATAGGCGCCATTCAGGGAGGTAAGTGATGCCGGATTAGGCACAGAGATTGTGGAGGTTGACTTGGTGATGTAAACATCACCAGGTCACATCGAAGGAATCCCTCCCAGAAGATGTCCTCTTCGGGTGGCGTTTGAAGTACGTGTGCCTCCTCGTTTGGCAACGTACTGCTTCAGCGGCAGCAGTACGTTGCCAATGAGGAGGAGGCATCCATGTTGAAGAACATGTCTGTTCTTTTGATGGAGATGGCAAAGGCCTTATTATTTCAAAGGAATGGAAAATGGAGATCAAGTATGGCATTCCAAAACTACAGGATTTTCTCGGTGAAATCAAGAAAGATATAATATTTTAGGAAGATAAGACTGCAGGTGGTGAGGCAGGAACGCAACGTCACTAACAGAGTCCTCTTTTTCCCACCACAAGTACAAGCTTATCTCAAGCTGAGTCTCAGACCCAGGCCAGAAAGCGAGCGAAGAGCACCTTGTCGGGCAGCCCTGACCTGACAGACTTGAGCTTCTGCGACCCCGCAGACCAGTTCCATTCCAGTCGCTGATTCCGCTCCAGCAGCTGCTCCCTCAAGGACGCCTCATCAGAGGTTACTTTGTGGATGATCCTAGTATTTATTGTAGTACTGTATATGATAAATGGATTTCAAGGATTAGCTGTAGCAGTTCAATTTTTCACATATATTCAGTTTATTATTCAAAGTTTTATTTCATCTAAGTAAAATAATGCAAAGTGTATATTTTTATTGAATTATAAAAAGAACTCGTCATTGTTTATCAAGGCATTCTGTTCTTTATCACAATATTTATTCTGATGGCGGCACGTAGAACCATATGCATCTGGTTTAATAATCGGTATTTACAAATTAGGAAATATTTTGACTGTTTTATCCATAGCTCTGAGTGTGAACAAGAATAAAAACACATTTCTTACATTAAAACATTTTATTATAAAATATATACAAAAAATCTTTGGGCATTATTGCACAATGTAAACATGTCCGTATTCAAACAGCACGTTATCACATTAGTTGTTCACGAGTAAAATGATTGAATTTGAATGCAAAGAGATCCCTCAACATTTTACAATCAACAAAATTCAAAACAAGTCATTATACATCACAAAATATAAAAAATACATAATTATAAAAGTAATCACATTATTAAAACAATTGATAAAATGAGAATTGTAGAAAATGAGCTATTTTTCAATTGTCTATATGATCTACACTTAAAATTTTATTTACATAGAGCTAAAAGCAAAGTTTGATTCTTAAATACATACAATATTTCTAATATGGCATATAAAAATGGTATTATAGGTGACCTTTACGAATTCATTTTCCATTCACTGTGGAGTATGGTGTTTGGCCAGTGCAAGAGCGTGTTAATTTACATGTTATAAATATTCACAAGTGTTAGTATTTTGTGAAAAATTAGTAGCTTAATAAATAAGAGTAAATTTTACAAAAAATTACAAATTTACAAAAATATAAAAAAAGTATACAAAATTGTGTTTCGATCCTTTTGACTGGCCATTAGGTTTGTTTTTAAAGCCATTTGACAATTGCATAGTTTTTACTGAATTTTGTTAGAAGAAGTAATTTGGATAAAATATGATGATTTATACACCAAAGAACAATTTCTTCAAAGACAGTTTCTCTCAAACTGAATATTAACTGAATTTTTAGTTAAAACTCCAATTAAAAAGTCATTCAGAAACATTTAATCTGCTGTTACAAGACAATAAACTATTATTTATCTTACTATGTTCAATTCAGAAAAGCTCATCCTAAAGTATGTGTTCTCAAAAATTGTTTAAAACTAAGCAAAAATCATACAAATCAGAATTTCAACATATGAAGATTCGGATGCCAAGGAACTTTGCGGAACGGGGTGGAAGTATAGGGATCAAGTAGGAAGCATGGCACCGGCTCAGTCTGCCCACAGTCGTGCCGGTGTGTTTTTTTTCTCCGTGGCGGCGGCAGTGCGTAGTCAAAGTTGAGGAAGAAGGAGCCGTGATGCGGCGCGAGGTAGACGCACTCTACCTCTGGCCCAGGCAGTGGCACTTGCTTGGGTAACTTAGCCGCTCGACCCGTGGCCCTACACAGAAATATTATTATGGAGTTATTATATATTTTGGAGTGGGAGTGATAGATTGGATCAAATCATACTTGATTTATAGAACTCAGGTCACAAAGTATTGGGGGGAAATAGCAAACGAATTTAAAAGGGAGCGAGATGTGCCTCAGGGGAGCTGTTTGGGGCTTAAACTTTTTCTATTTGTACATGTCAGATTTTCCTGTCATCGTACACAGCTGCATCTCACATTTTTATGTTGGTTGTCTGTTGCAATTTTCCCATGATCCTGTTTTCCTGAGTCAAATCTTGTCATGGTCAAAATAAAATAGCCTTAACATAGAAAGTGCTCTGTGCTGCATTTAGCACCAAATGACCCTTAGTGGGAATGGTTAAGAGATCATGCTTGATAGCTAAATCCTAGCTATCTGCAACAAAGTAAAAACTCTTGGAGTTATCCTAGATCAAGATCTCTCTTTTTCAGACCACGTAACACCTCTGGTTGCAGCCTTTCATCGGTAGGCTGAGGAGTCTGTATCGTTTTCAGTGTAACCAGAATCTGTAAAGCTTCATCTCTACAGTTTTTGGTCATCATTACTCAGCTTATGGGAACACTATTGCGATCTATGACACTAAAAATCCACAAGCTTCAGAATATAACCGGGGTGTCGTGATGGTGTTGACTTGCTACCCTTGGCCGACGTTTGTAAACTGATGACCAACTGCATGACTCATTAAACCCTTGCTCTCAGGGAGCCCCAGTATATAAGTAATAGATTAAACTATCACAGTGAAGTATTACAGCGTGCTAACCTTGATCCTAAGCTGCATACCTCTTCGTAAGTTGGTCTGGTTTCAGCTAACATGACATATTCTGGAAGGTATGCTAGCGGGTGACACAGTTTCTCTGGTCTACCACTCTCTCTACTTTCCTCTGTATGTTTATCGTTATTGTCAATACTGTCATCTTCAGTATTGTCAAAATCAATGCGAGAATGATCTTCAACAGACACTGAAGAATTGCATTATATTCAATTTTAAACATAACAACTGTTAACAACAATATAATACCTGTTTACAGAAATCATATGTTATATAATATCACTTCTATTTAGATTAGTTCATTAGCGCTCTTAAGGTTTTATTTTCAACTATACCCCAGATTCTCCAAAACAGACAGTGACCAATATTTTTAACGAAAATATGCCCAGTCAGAGGCCGTTGCAATAACTCACTATCTTTTTTGTTTTTATGGGATATCCTCAATCAACCCAAACTATTATTTTTTCTTTCATTTGAAATTTAATGAAATCAAAATCCTTATTTTTATAGGGAAAGTTAAATTTACTTATAGATTTAAGCGATAAGTAAGCTAGCTCATACCGTCTGGATCGTCGTGATTGTCAGTTGTCCTGAAGACGGGAGCAGCGATACGCCCTTTGCCATACCTCAAGTAGCAACACGCCAGAGTGGAAGCGGTAGAAGACAAGAAGAGGAAGAGACACACGTGAGATCACACCCCAGGCCAGAACACCGAGGTACCTGTTGGAGTGGCAAAGTTAACCAGGCACTGTGACCATAGTTGAAATTTTGTACAGCCACTAGAAAGAAAAGATTCATGAAGATCGGTAAGCCAGGAAGGGACAGTCTGGGTCATCTGGGGGGAAGGCAAAAACCCTAAGTCTGTCCAGCTCCCAGGACTCGGTCTCATTCCTGAGTGTCAAGTAACAAGACACGCACGAATCAGACACCAATCCATCCCAGAGTAAACAAACCAATTCTGGAATTCAGACTAGGTATCCTAGTTCTACGGTTGCTCGTCCTTGAAGAGACAAGGAGGAACAGAAGGTGCAAGGGGAACTTAGGATAGCCGAAGGATTTACCAATATTGTGACAGCTTTTATTTTATTGTACCCAATTAACGCCTCTGTAGTGCAATTAAAACAGACAGAAAACCATTTACGGACTTTAATCTTTACTGTCTTAGTTGTTTTAATAGGTTTAGGTTGTTTAATGAATGCGTAATAGATCATTTTATTGGTTGATACCAAATTCAAATGTACATTTAAAAGTTTGACCATTGAGTTGTATTTTCTTACTAGCGATAAACCACCAATTGTGTCCACTAAAATTTAATGTTGCATTTCACGTTAGATTAATTGAAGTTTCTATAAATTCATTTCTATTGATTTTAAAAACAATGGAAATTTGTGAGTTGTGTTCTACCTGAGCTGGAGTTCCTGGCTAAGCCAGCTTTGACCGACAAAGGAGTCAAATGCCCACAGGGCTATGTTGCTGCACAGAAGGAAAGTTATCACCTGCAAACAAACATATGAAAATATTAGTTTTTTACACGGATAGGCCTGATTCCTGTTAATTTCATTAGTTGTATCACTAGCTGATGGTACCAGGTAGTAAGAAGGTTAGATAGGAGTACACCAAATCTGTTAAAAATTAAATTCTGTATTGTTTGGTTACTCGATTCATCGTAAAATTATTTTCAAAGTCCTGCAACCTGGCGTAACGGAAGTTACGTAATTGTAATTGTTGAAGGCTCAATACTTTAACTTTTAGCTACCAACTAGCATATGTGACTGAAATATTTTGTCTTAATATTCCAAGACATATAATTAGCTCCAAAATTAAGCTATGAAAAGTTTCCCAAGTCCAGCTATGGAACAGTTGTCTGGTCTCACCAGAGTCAAACCTCTAATCTTGGGTTGAATTTCGTAAGAGAGACATTTTCTATCGTAATCCTCAAATCTGTGTCATTTATGTAAATTCCTGGATGTACAAAATATAAATGAACATGCTAGATTGCTTTTTTTACAGGTGGGTAGTGGCACCTGTCATCAATTTAGTAAACTTTTTGAATTTAGTGAACTCACCGTCAGCTGCGAACTAATGATGGAACTAACTCATCGAGTTCAATTCTTTGCGCTAGAGTATTCTTTATGGCCACTTGAATGCTTTTCAGACGATAATAATTGGCGTAACCGGTTAGGGCGGGCCACAGATGTGTAGAATCTTTAAGCCATACGGAAGTATGCGTGTTCGAATCCCCACCATGAGCGATCCCATGTGGGTTGCAAATGTGTGGTAAAGTGGCGGGAGGGCCCACCTTAATAAATGGTGACCGGTTTGAATGGAAGATGACAGCATTTGTAGTCTTAATTAGATATCAACCACAAGGAGTACAAACCTGCCGGCCAGGCTTGGTGAGCAGCTGATGTCTTGTGATACTCGTGCGCCGCAGAGCCTCCCCGATAAGACAGCTCTGCGCTGCAGACTGTGCCAGCTGTAGACAGCTGACCACCAGTAGCATAGCGTGGGTGCGCTGCTCTTTGCTGTGATTGGCTGCCACGGCTACGGTGGCTGCACCAACTACGATACCAAATACTGAGTAGAGCTGGACACCAAACAGCGTGGCCGTTGAGAGCAGACTGTCCAGAGTGGTTGGCCCTCGCCCTGTCAACGACAACTTGCGGATCTGGGGAAAAATTTAGTTCCAATAATTGTTATTTTGGGTTACCCCTATTGTTACTCCCAGTGGATTCAAATTTTGGTGTCGCAAATTGCCAACACCACCCCCCCCCCAGAGCTAAAACAAATACATAACAATTTATTTATAGTATTTTTAGTGCACATTACTGCAATAATAAGTGTTAGTTAAACTTTACGTCAAACACATTTTTTGACGATTTACACTACACTGATTTACACTTTAACGATTACAATTTTTTGTTAGATAAGACTGATGCAGGGGTGAGGTGAAGATGGAGTAAAAACAAAGAGGATTGTTGATTTACCTGACTATTGACACAATTATCCCAATAGTTTAAGTGTTTACCTGCACTAGTCCCAGCACAGTCATGACACAGCTGATGGCCAATATCCCGGCAAGAGTTCCGCTGATCATCCAGAACAAAGTCTCCGGAGGGAACCCTTCATCGTCCTTCACCACCAGGAAGATGATGATCACCACTATACCTGCCACGAGGCAGAGGATGCCCAAGAACAGACCTTTGCTGGCGCCGGTACAATCAATCTGGAGATGTACATTGCATTACTAAATACAGAGGTTTGAGATGCTTCTAAAGCACTTAGCCACCGGGAAAAAACAATTGAATAGGAATTGAACAATAAAGAACCACCTCTTTTTAATTGAGTTAGATTTCCATTTTGTTCTATTACTGACTGGATATGTTCAAAGCAAAACAACTCAAAAACCAAAGATTTGGCTTGTTTTAAATTTACTGCACAGTACCTTATGTACAGTGTTTATGGTTATTTCTTTCCATCAGATTGGCAGCAGTGGAAAAATTGGAAAAGTGTGTGAGATAACAACTAACCAGCAACAGTATTAGCATGTTGTTATATCCAGTTTACCTGAGGATTGAGATAGTGAGGATCCAGATCGCAGTTATTGGTCGATGATTTGCAGACGCCATTGTTGTTGTTGTTGTTGATGAAGGCCTTCTTGTGGAACGATTTCTTCTTACTGATCCTATCCCTGCCAACGTTGCGACCCATCACGTATGTCACCCCAGCGGCTATCAGACTGGAATTTATATATTGAATCAAATCTCTTGAACCTCGCTTAGAGAAGTGATTTATCAAAAGTTTTGTAATAAGTGTATTTTATGTGGATGAAGCTTATATTCTTTTCTATATGCTAAGAAGATTTGTATTTTTAAAAGGTATTCTACTTCAATATTAATAAAAACTGTTAAAAATCAAAATTACTATTAATAAAGCAATGCAATGAGTATTTACTATTTTGAAATAAAATCATGTTGACTTGCCTGAATTGTATGATGAAAGGGTAGAGAAAAGGCATAGAGGAAGTCCACAGTTGTCCTAGAGAGTTGGTATTGAGACACTGATGAAGTGCTACCACCTGTTCTATGTGGCTGTCTGAGATGGGGTGGTAAACCTGGGCGGCCCATGCACTGGCTGTGGCATTTCCAACTGAAAAAGCAAAAATATATCAAAAGAAAAACCAAACAAGATTTTACTACACTACATTTGAGTCCTAAATCAGTTATTCAAGAACTGTCCCAAGACCAATTTACTACCAAAATAAATAACCAAATTAACCTGCAGCTTAAATTTGATAAAATGGGAATAAGGAGAAAAATTTTGCTTTTTCTTAAATTTACATTCAAAACCTTGATCTCATCGGACCCAATACACATGATTTTGAGGCAGGTTAGTTGTTGTTCAAAGATATTTCATTTATCGCTGATAAAATACACAAGTGTAAACATGTTACAAAGTTATGGGTCTATTATAAATAGTCTAGAATTTTAATTTTCTTTCTTTGTTTTTCCATTTAGCACAGTATTGTGCTAAATGTTATAAACAAATTATGACAAAAGTACCATAAACTAAAGATGAGATAATAATTTCCTAGTTTTTGTCATAATATTACCTAAAAATTGAGAAAAAGAAACATTTACTTCAAGCTAATCTAAAACCACAGTATAAACTCATCAGGGGGGCATTATCCCCTCACGCCTCCCTCAACTCCGCCCATGGTTTTGAATAATTTAAGTCAAATTATATATTAAATAGTTTGTGATCAAATAGAAGAGCACCATATCGCAAGTCTCGCTGGAAGCGTGCTGAGTCAGTAACGGACCGAGGAAAGCCCTTGAGCTGAAGAGGGGTTGGGACGGCGGAGTCGTAGGTGGAGGCCCGGGGCACCACGCCGGCTGTCTGCGCCAGGTAGACGAAGTACGTCCACTCGTTGCCCGACTCCCAGATGACCAGGCGGGCCCACAAGGCCAGGTTCGTGGCTGCAAGATGCATGAAGCCAAACCTAGCAACCAGGCCGAACCTCTCCACTAATACCTAGACAGAATACATTCAGGTTCATCAGTTTCATAAGAATAAAGGACTAAAATAAGATTAAGCTTACTGGGTGGTTCAGTGGGTTTAGTACCAGCTTATAATCTGAAGGTCACCAGTTCGATCGGTGACTCATCACTGGTCACGGTAATCTGAGGAAGCATCAACCGTGCATGCGGGTCATTGATGGTGACCCTTTGTGTAGGAATCTTGCCTACAGGATGAAACTGCTGATCATCTACTCTTTGATTGTATAGGGCTGGCAGAGGTGAGGTCCTCCACTCTAAGCAATTTGAAAAGGGGTAGCTTCCTGCCTCCTGACGAGCTTTTCGACAGTTTGTTGCAGTTTTCAAGGTCTCTTCACTTGGAAGATTCCTGATCCTCTAGGAGAGAAGATTTAGGAGTGGGAAAAAACTGTCACGTCTAAGGCGCCTTGGGAGAAATCTGCCTCTTCCAATGAATGAATGGCCTGATGTTGGACCCAGTTGATTGCAGTTGGTTCAGTAACATCTTGTCTTTGTCAGTAACAATGCTAAATGTATCAAATTCATTACATAAGAGTTAGAATTTGAATCCTCTAAGATTATGAGTACTGTATTACTTTTTACAATTCATATGTATGGGCGATTGGGTTTATTTCCAAGAAATGCTTATGAGATGAGCAGGCTTTATAGTTCTAAAAGTTTTTAAACACTTTTGAATTAAAATTTTTTGAGTATCAAACAATGATAAACTTTCAAGAAAAAAGATTAAATTATGAGACATGTCGACATTTTGGAACTCCACTCTAACAGTCAAATCTGTTTACACTAAATAAATAGTTAGATCTGTAGATTCTGTTCAAGCAGAAAAAAATTAAAACTTCATAAACAATGCAAACAGCTGTTAATCACCTGTGAGTTGACGAAGAGGAAATGCATCTGGAGGAAGGTGAAGAGCCCGTGTAGAACAGGATGTACGAAGACAACATCATTTAGACATGGAGCCTCCATCATCGAATGCATCGCCATTTCCAGTCCGTTGAACACTAGGGTTCCCAAACCAAAAGCTGAAAACAATCATGGGTTTATAGATCTAATTGTGATTGTCAACTTTGGTTGTTAATTATGTTCAATATGTTACTAAAAAAACTAGCTTATTGTTATGAAGGTTTCAATTTTCTGTAAATTCAGAAGTGCTTCTAAAATTATATTTGTCTCAAATTCAAAGTTGATGATTTTCTTTTTCCTTCTTTTGGGTCACAGATCCAAGCTACGAGGGTATTTTAAGATAATTTTGAGTGAATAGTGAGTGTGATGAATTTAATGGATTTTACTGCATGTAGTTTGTTTTGCCAAAGATCAGATGATTAATTTGTGCGGATCATTGATTTCACTATCACCCAAAGATCAATAGATCAAAAAATCACAAAATGGTGTTAAGATTTTGCTCAGAATGGCGACAAACTACAAATTATTGCAAACTTGGATTGATCTTTAATAAAGTCTCCCAGTTCTAGACACTGTCACTGACCTAGAGCCCCGATACGGAGGTAGAAGCTCGTGCCGGATGCCTGGTGTCTGGACAGATGAGCTCGCTTGAGTGACCCGAAGCGAGTGAGCGACAGTCCACCGAGCTCAGCGTCCGCTATTACGGATGTGGTGATGGTCGGCTCTACGTCTGAGTCAGCATGCATGGATGCACAACTGTCTGCAAGCACCCAGATGTAGATGCAGATGATGACAGCAATGCTGCCCACGTACAGGTAGATCAGGTACACTCCCTGTAACATGTCCAGAGGCAATTATAGTATCTACTGTGACTGTACCTATAGTACCTTCCCCAATCACATCACACACCTAGAAATATCTGGTATTTCATGTAGATATTAGAAGAGCCCAGAACATTTTATGGCCTCTGATATTAAGAGCTAGTTAAAGGACAAATCAAGAGGCAGGCTAAACAGATGCCCAATCATGGATGCTCATCTCAAGCAAACGTGAATTGAGTGGTACTGTCACGACATTTCACTATCATCGCACATACTGTAGCCCCTTACTGATGTGCAGTTCAGGTTATTTTAAATCAATCTAAGGCACTTGTTCCTATAATATTCAGCTGTAGTATGTGTATTTTAATTTGTAACCCTATAACGTCCTGAGCCAACTAACATAGACAGAGGCTCTCCAAGTAGTCTTCCACATAACATCCTGAGCCAATCTGACAAAGACAGAGGCTGTCCAAGTAGTCTTCCACATAACGTCATGAGCCAATCTGATAAAGACAGAGGCTCTCCAAGTAGTCTTCCACATAACGTCATGAGCCAATCTGATAAAGACAGAGGCTCTCCAAGTAATCTTCCACATGACGTCCTGAGTCAATCTGACAAAGACGCTCTCTAAGTAGTCTTCCACATAACATCCTGAGTCAATCTGACAAAGGCAGAGGATCTCCAAGTAGTTTTCCAATTTCAAACGTTTAGAGTGTTCCTCCAAAAGGATAGTTAACTGTTCTGACAATCTGATATTCCTAGTGACAAGTTCTTCTAAGCACAAAAACAAGAATAATACTCTGATTTGGAAACATTCGAAACTTAAAAAATTTTCATTCAGTTATTTCATATTCAATCTTACCTCGTAGACACTATTGGTGAATATACAATTCCTTTCCTAGTACCAGAACAAGTAAATTTCTCGTAATGGCTTCCCCACGTTGAAATACTTATGTCGAAATACATAATTTATGATTAATGTCTAATTATTTTTTGTTGATCGTATTTGGCAAAGACCGACCTGTAGCGAGAGCAGCTTGACGTTGTTGTCCATGACCTCGACCAGAGTGAAGGCAATCATGAGGATGATGAGGAGCTTGCCGTAGAGGGAACTCAGTTGCACCCACAGGTGGCCACTGGAACACAATATCAGCTGTGATTAAGAGCATATCTTGGGTTGAGTACATATTACTCTATTGCAGTTTTTCTCGTGGATATGCCTTAGATCTGGAGGAAAGGGTTGGCAATCTGTTGGCCAAAAAGGTAGGTAACAAGTGTTTGATTGAAACTCCTAAAAAGTTAAACGTGAATAGTGGTGGCTTAGTTTTAATAACAAAATCCAAGACAAAGGAAGTTTTGAAATTTATAATGTAAAACGATCAATAGATAGGATCAACATTATTTTTACTCGATTCTTGTTTAAATTTAACTAAATGAGAATCATCTTTCTCCCCGTTTTAAATGGTAATTTAGACTATAGGTGTAGGTTTAAAAAGAGACGGGATGGATTAGGGTTCAGACAAAGGGGAATGAAGTAACGAAATCACTAATTAAATTTAAAACAAGATTTGATAGAATTAGGAACGAAGAGTTGAGAAGAGGGATATTTTAAGTAAGTTTGAGAAACCTGGTAGAGAAATGAGATTGAGATGAATAGAAAATTGTATAATACCAATAAAATGAGTGAATTTCAAATGAACGAAAGAATACCCATAAGAAGGTGAATTGACGAAATGTGAAAGCAAGACGTGTGCAATGACAGTAGTGGAGGAAGAGGAATTGAGGGACAGAAGAAGATGGAGGGGCCTAGTGATCACCCAGATCCGGAGTTGACTTGAACGGGAGAGGATATGTATGTTCTAGATATACTCTATCTTGTCTGGTCGAATCAACACAAATAAACTAAAGAAGGCTGGATAAATGTAGAGTCGTTTGTTCTCTGGAATGAATAGTGTGTAGGATTTAGACTCACAATGGTTCCTTATGCTGCAGCATGTCGTTGTGTGAGGGAGACAGCAGGCCGAGGAGTCTGCTAGGTCGGGACTTGTCCCTCCCCCCAGGCTTGATCGACGGAGGGTCGGGTGCCGCGTTCAGACTGTCCCTTTCCGTCTCATGGTACACTGAAACACAACAGTATTGTGAATGTTTGTCCCTTACAGTGTGATTTGATACCAGTACGAGCCAGAAGTTTAGCTCACGGACCCAGTCGCATAAAATCAGTGTAACGCCGTAGCCACCACTGCCACCGTGCATAGTCGGAGAAAGCTCTTACTTGGCTAAAAATCATACTCTAGCGGCAGATCAGTGAACTGTTCAACAATTCCTGTATCAGCTCCCAGAGAGCAACACGGTCAAGAAGGCGATGGTGTCTACCAAGTTCGTTAAAATGGCGACAGATGCCTCCACCCGATACTTGTTATTAAATTTGTAAAAATGCGCCGTGAATTACAACTTTACCAGTTATATGGTTAAAATTACGTGACCTTCTGAGAAGCCATTGTGACATAAGGGGCAGTAGATTTTGTGAATCTGTGTTTTTCCTGCAATTGAGGAAACGCTTTTGCCAATAATTGGCAGTTCAACAGGTATCCGCTGCTATAATAAAGACATTAATTAACTTTGGCGCACGCTTGCTATTGGCAGTAGCGCCGTTGCAGGCGCGAGCTCTGTCGGCGTAATCGCTAATTAATTA
Organism: Nephotettix cincticeps; assembly: GCA_023375725.1. Classification (NCBI taxonomy): domain Eukaryota; kingdom Metazoa; phylum Arthropoda; class Insecta; order Hemiptera; family Cicadellidae; genus Nephotettix; species Nephotettix cincticeps. Next base: position 18,594,477 of record CM041789.1, on the reverse strand, counting down.
GAGCTATTCGTTCAAATCACGGTCGCGTGAGGCGCCACCGTTGCATCACCGCTGCACGCGTTGCCGGCTTGCCGCTCGGGCAATCGCAAAAACTGGTCGTTGCAAATTATATCCTGCATATGAATATTCTGAAAGACTTGCCGCCATATTCTATTTTATTTTATGTCTCCTTGTTCAATTTAGGTTGAAATGAACTAAAACTGGTTTTAGTTAGCTATTTAACCCATTAGTATTTATGTCCTTGCCCCCTGCATTGGCCTATATAAGACGACGTTGAGGCATGTAGAATTAAAATAATTTCTAGTAGATAAACACTAATCGTTAGGGTTTCTATTGTCTTTAAGAAATGTAAGCATGCGGGTTTAAAGTCAATCCTCTTTCACATTCATCTGTCATTGATGTTAACCTTACAAGTTCAAGTAACAGGTTTCGCTTGTGTTTTAAGTATAAAACATTAAAATCCAAATGGTTATCAAGTAGAACCATAAAAACCATTTGGGTGTGTTATCCAAAAAAATACATAATCAGCAAACAGTTCTTGGAACACCCAGAAGTTGTATCTCACGGACCCAGACACATTTTTATACAATTACGTGACCTGAGACGCAATTGTGACATAAATAGTCGAGAATAAAACTGTAGTTTTATAAAAAATTAATTATATTAAAAGACTAGATTATTGTTTAAAATTGTAATATTTAGAACATTTCCTGTACAGATATTTAAAGTTGTTAAGAATACAATACAGATATACTGTACAAATTATCCTGTTTCATCATTGTTTAGAACTAGTTATTAATCAAGAGTCAACCTTAGTGACGAAACATTTCGTTTCATCCCCACAAGAGTAATGTTCACCCTTGTAATGTTAGGCCACTATGCGCGGCCGCACTCGCAAAAAACTACGCAAAAAATATTTTTGTTAGGGTAAAAGAATAGATTTTGGAATTTCGATGTTTTTCTACTTCCATCTTATGGTTGAAGTTAATTGTACAAAATTGTTTCATAGAAGTTGTTTTAATATTTTATGATCATATTTGGTTTGACGTATATATACGTCAAACGCTCACTAAGAAATTCATTGATTCGTATGTTACGTACATATACGTCTACCGCTTGAAAATTTAGTTTGTGAATATTGTCTAAAAAGGTAAAGGCTGATTCCTTGTTTTGGAACACTTCCTTTAATTTCGTGACGTAAACAGGTAGTTGAAATGTCAAATCAAAGGTAAAGTGGTTATTAATTCAGTTCTGACATGGATATGTCTAAGCTCTGGGGATGTTAGCAGATTTTAAAACGCAAAAGGTGCACAGGAATTGTTTAACAGAAGTGGCATCATAATGGTTATAAGAACAGCTATTTAGATGAACGGAAAACATTCACTTTAGACATCTATTTCCCACAGAGAAATAAATACAATATTTTTCTGGAAAATATAATTGCATGGCTAATATATCTGAAAATTAATAAGTAACCTTTAATTTGACGCCTCAACCAGCTTTTAGTACTAGAACATGTGGTCATTTCGGCTACGAATACTACGAAATAAAATAAGAAAAAAACTACGAAACTACGAATAAAATACCTTAAAATCCAGTAAAGGTTCAGAGTACAGTAGTGAGTTTTAACAACCCCAATTAAAATTATTAAATGGTCTATCGACTGCCTAGTTAACCGCATCGGTTACTCTTGTTAACTAGCGCTAACTCATAGACAATTAACGATAACTGATTGAAGATGCTCCTTTGAGTGTGAATACACCGCCTTGTAATAGATGAAGGGTGAAAACGTGTGTTGAAAATTACAGACCGTAATCGCTTCTATAGCCTTTTTCCAACATATACACATTCAGGAGTCATCGACCTCATATTTAGATTTGTTTTCCTTTTTTATCAGACTCCGATCTGACATTGAATTAAAACAGAGTAAATTTTCTTTAATTCTGAAAGTCATTAACGGCGAATTACTACACTAAGACTTGTAAATATTGAATATTGCGGACTAATGGCGGTATCGGTCGGAACAGGTTATGCTAACCACGGTAATTGAGGCTTGGGGCATCGTAAACTGGAATACTGGAGTATAAACGTAAACTACGTCAAACACCAGCTCTTCTGAAAACGTTCTCTTCAGGGAAATATACTACGTATTGTCCTAAATTGAGGAGAACCCTTAAACTCAGGTTTACAATATATTTTTTGATATTGCTATAACCGGTCATTGACTTTAATAGTGAAGATATAGTAATTAAATTAAAGAAAATTTAAGACAAACGGCTACAACAGAAGACACAATTTGTCACATCCAAACTGGGATAGTAGTGTCCAGTAATCCAGCTACTTGGAGATCACGAAATTGGGATAGCTATGAAAGATGGTCGGTGGATGTGATATTCTCTGGTATGGATATACAATACAATTAAATACAATCCTTATAATTAGATCAGTTGGTAACTCAGAGGTAGTGGTTTAGACTCCACGTTAAACTCCCTTAGATATGCCATTGACTCTTGGCCTATTAATCATTTCAGTCTTAGTCAGTAACAAGACTACAAGATCGCGTCATAATCATCCTACACTCGTTTCTGATTCATACTTGGCTTAAAATACCAACCTTGTGGTACGGTCGCTATTTAAATAATCTAATCAAATTAAATACATCAACATATAAAATATTTAAATTTATTATTTAAACTTCCAATACACTTTCATGTATAAATACTGCTACACCATCCGCTCTATATGTCTCATAAGATAAAGCGATTAGTTAGGTATTTTAAATCAACCCTTTTCTGAATCCATACTTCAGAAAGGGCAGTAATTTGCATGATTTTCTCATGACGTCTCTAAAATAATATTTTACAACTTTACCACTAAGTGGCAAATATTGTATATCGGTGAATTTGTCTTGTGAGTGCAGATCAAGTAAAGGAAGCCCAGCGATGAGTGGTAGACGGTGTCGTATTTTCCTGGTAAATTGCAGATTTCCTCAGAGTTATCTGTCGGTGGAAGCGTCTGAGATAGTCGATGCAGTTGTTGTTGTGTTTACTGAGAGCTGAGGAGACATGGTTCGCCGACCCGAGGGACTCGTCAAGCGATCAGACTTGTCAATATTACTGAAGGTCCCTTAGGGGCTATTGACTGTTGGGCTTTTAAATAACAGTCTTGTTTAAGGAACATGTCAGCCTTAGTCAGTAACAAGACTACAAGATCGTGACACAATCATCTTACATTTATTTCATACTTGGCACAAAATATCTACTTGTGTTGGTCTTTATTTCAATACTGTCGAAGTATCAAAGTATTAACTTCTTGCATCAGGACGTGGATAAAAACACCCAACAGCATTGCCTTGGATGCAGTAAGAAGTGAATAGTGCAAAAAACAGCTGATAGATATTAACTTGTACGAATATAAGAACAGCTGTTAACTTAAAGCATTCCCTTTAGACATATCCATGATTTAACCTATTTTCTACAGAGAAGTAAATACAAACATTTTATGACAAGAAAACCGGAAGACAACCCGAAACGTGTTCTAATAGATTGCCCACATTGGATTGTAAACAAAACAAATCTTGAGAGTAAATAGGTTATTTATTGGTGATTTATTTATTTTGTATGACACAAAAACTAGTACTGAAGTACAACGAATGGTCTCGATTGGAATTATCCTGGAATGATTATGATGTCAGACTGCCATCCGGCGGTCATAATGTCGTGTCGGTGGTCTAATGAAACGGTGGCGGATGAGTTGGATCGTACAACCACAATTATGAAGACACCCCTAGGTGAATCGTGATCATCCAACACTCCTATAGGCTACATGCAGATTCCTGCCAGAGCTATGACCAGTAGATGACGTTGTGTGCTCTCATCTGTAGTCACGAGCTGATAATCGGTACGCTAGCTCATGGGCAACGCGCTGACCCAGTATGTCAAAGGTTGGTGGATCGAAACAAGTGGCTCCCAGGTGACTAAACTCCTTCCAGATCATGATCGATCACTTCTTTAACACACGCCGCCATGCTGTTGGATTAGATTATTGAAATGGCAACCTACCCAGTAGGTATTTTAAGCCAAGTATGAATGAGAAATGAGTGTAGAATGATTGTGGCGCGATCTTGTAGTCTTTTTACTGACTAAGGCTGACATGTTCCTTACACACTGTATTTAATATCCCAACAGCAAATGGCAAAGAGGGACCAACAATTTATCGTGGAATCCGAACCACGGCCTCTGAATTACGAATTGGTCTAATTATGAGGATGGTATTTGCGGAGTAACGTAGTATTCAATAGTGCGGACGTTAGTAGGATAATAATAGGGTAATAGGATAACGGGGGTTTGTAATAGGATTGAAAATAGGCTACAGTAGTATGACTGAAGTAAATTTTTAGGGAAAAGAATCTAAAAATACTACCTCTATCGTCTCTGTAATACATATATGGTTAAGTTCATATATTTCAATTAGGATAGTTCACAAATTAAACTTATATGTTGCAAAATGTTTTTTTCCATTCTAATTACCAATTATTGATTATTAATTAATAAGTAAATGAAGATGCCATTTCAGCTCAACTGTCGTATTTTAAATTGACCATTCGTTTAAATTAAACGCCACCGAAGAATCCGTTCCAGCATACCAGAATATTCCGCGCGATGCGTTCCAACAAACCACTCTTCAAGACAGTAATTGAATCACGCTCAGTCGTTAACCGATAGTATCGAATCGATCGCGAATCCGAATCGCAAACTTAATAAACGCGCTGATTAACTCGATATAAATCTACCGGGTTGAGGAGCCGTAACTCAAGGTGGGCGTGGCGCAACCCTGGAGGTAATAAACATTACTGATGCAATTTGAATAAAACGATGAATCTCCCGACTCTAAACTGTTTATAGGGACTCGCTAATTGCTAGTTTATAGCGACCCGTTGCCGTTTTCTATTTGCCGGTCTGTGCAACTTTCTTTTCAACGTGTCGCAGAAGAATATAATTGGAAGTGTTTAGATTCTGGCCATGTACGAGGGTCACTCGTTAAGTGACGAGAAATTTTTCTTTGGCTCAAAAACGGTCCCGTCTGTGTCCTAATTAGCTTTTAGCGAATTTCCCATAGGGAAGAAGCTATTACCGTAGGTCTCATGGTAAGACTTAAGCCCGGGACCATGTTATTTTTTCGTCTTTAGGTGCCCAGAGTCCAAAAACAATAGTCGTTAAAATTTATATATATATATATATATGTATATATGTATATATGTGTGTCTGTGAAAACGATAACTCTCGTAAGAATGGTCCGATCGAGACCAAATTTAATAGAGACGTGTATTCCTACAACTGCTCGGACGAGTTCGTAAACCAGACATATCGGTCAATGGGAACGGGTAGTTTAGGGGGGTTTTGTACCCCAAAATGGGGTTTTTTGCGTTTTTCACGTGTAATTTTTAAAAATTTCATTTAAAAATTTTATATTTCACCATTGGAATCAGCTTAAAAAACTACACAATTAAGTTCCTTAAGTTTTTCTCTATCTCCAACGGTTACCGAGATATTAAAAAATCTAAAGACAGTACGTTGTATTGTGAGGCTCCCATGTTAATCTTATGGAGGATGGGGAAATATCAATATTTCCCATATTACTCAATACTTTTGGATAAAACTTGATATTTAGCCCCATGGGGTTGAGATCTATCCATTTATGCTTAAAAATCATAGTTTATGTGTTAATTATGGCAGCAAACCTGCATACTCTTTTCCATGTTAATGATATGGAGAATAGGCAAACTCCTTTATTTATGGACAGATGCTGATGAAAGTTGGTATAAATGTTAAGATTAAAATTATTTATGGTAAAAATTAATACTTTCAGTGTTCCTCACAGCAGCTAACCTGTATACTCTTTCCCATGTTAATCTTATGGAGAATAGGCAAATAATTCGCATATTTATGGACAGATTTTTATAAAACTTGTCATATATTATTATTATATTATTGATTTGGAAATTCGCTGAGTACGCAGATCTGCTGCGATGGGGGTATTTTCTTATGTAAAATTGAACTGTTCACATGACCCGCATGGTGACATTTGAGCCCGGCACCATCATAGAAGTACATAAATAAACTCCTTGAACACATTTTGGAGGGGTAATTCAAAGTTTTATACAAGCAATTACTGTCTCTTTGTTATAAAATTCAGTGAAGTTTTTTTCTCTAATATCTATAATGGGTTCGTTGGGCAATGCAGTCGGACTACATTAACTACACTTTGGGGGGCTTTGTACCCCCAGTTTATTTTTTATCATTGGATTCAGCTCAAAAACACACAATTTAATATTTTCAATCATGACTCTTGGTCTCTTAGGTATTGGCGTAATTTGAAAAATATTTTATGCGGTTTTACTTACTGAACAGCCTCATATTAGCGTATCACCATGTAAGACAACCCTTATCGTAGCAAAACTGCATACTCAGTACTATTCGATTAGTATGATGGGAATAATATGAGTTCTATGAAATTCGCTCTACTCACGCCAGCGTGCTGCGAGCGATCTCGTTGTTAATGACCTCAACATTACATTTCTTTGGATCGACGTCGAAGCCACCTTTAAAGGATCTAAAGAGATGGGGAGGTATGTCAGTTTCTTTAAAGGATCTAAAGAGATGGAAGTATATCAGATTGGGGTCAGGGTTGTAGGGAAAATGTAGGACTTTTCTCCCCAGATTCTAAAGTTACTCTGTCGTAAGCTGGGCCGTACGTGAACGTGCGTTGTCATGAAGCAAAATAACGCAAGAGATGATTCATCAAAATGTTGGGTCTCATATACGAGCGTACTATTCCTCAGCAGATGCCAACGCTCGTGTTTACTTTTGTTTACTTTTTCAACTATCGATACGCAGTTAAATATCGCTACATATACTGTCCATAATTTACGATTCAATCCAATATTCGAGGGATAAGAGTCTCAACTTCGATCAGTCGTCATTTGCGATGTTCATCGGAAACTTTTATTCGGCCAAATTAAGACTGTCACTAACAGTGTACCGTCTCGTTTATGGAACTAAATATCTTTTGGTAAATTTAACGTAGTCAAGTTTTGTTTCTTCAAAGGAAGCAGTATTCTCAACTGATCACGTATAATCCGGTTTAAGTGTTCGACATTTTTGTTTGTTAACGATTTTTCAACCATTACCTTTTTTTGTAGTTAAGATAACCAACTCTATTGTCAAAGTATTACAATAATATAAAGATTGTGTGATCTTGATGTAGAAGCGTTCTCTTAAGAAAGTCAATTCTCTCTCAGTTTTGATTACACGCTCTATACTCAAAGTATTATAATTACTACATTCCAGATAAGTTAACATTCATAGTAAATAGACAAATCATACCTAATTACCATGAAATCAGGTAATTAATGTGTCTAACTCATATGAACTAACGGGCACAGACCACAGAGTGTGTCCCAAAGTGTTACGACCGAAATAGTGAAACCCGACTTAATTGAATAGTCACCAATTCCCCTTAAAATAAATTGCCGTTATTAATTTCACCGGCGCTGTCCATCCGAAATTACATCCCAATTTCCATAACAGACCGGTTGTAATTTATAGAACGCGATCATCAGCTGACTTATGTGCTTCAGCGGGAACATGTGTTTCGACGGCAACGAGACCGGCGCGTGTAGCGTCTGAATGCGTGTTTCTACAAGACTATTGAATGTAAATCGCGTACTCTGCATAATTATACTGCAAAATGTTGCGATAAATTTCACGTTTATAAACATCAATGCAATTTTTGTCATTAACATGACTTGTACCAATCTATTGAAATGACTGGGACGACGGCGTCCTGTAATGTGACTTGGAGATTTGTGGATAGTTATGAACAAAGGCCAGTGGATTGGATGCGATAATTGTTCTACGTTCTAACCATCCTCAAAATTAGACTAGTCATTACCAAGACTACAAAATCGCGTCACAGTCATCTTACACTAGTTTCAAACCGTACTAGGCATAAAATACCTTTCTGGGTAGGTCGCCATTTCCTAACGACATTAATAATAATATTTTGATATATCTTATTCTTTAAATGATGTTCTTGATTGTTATTAGTTTGACACAACCTTATGTAATTTAGACATAACCTTTCCCTAAATGATATGTGTTCCAAACTTCAGTGAAATGTTTGGAAAGTTGTGAAAGGCCATTATTGTTCCAATACTCCCTGTGGTTATACCGGTAATTTCCGCCAAGATATCCAATCAAATTTATTAGACACCATTACCACGACATTGATCGCCTAACGTAAATCATCTTAACTAATTTTGTACTAGGTTCTGAATGTAGGTCGCCATGTAACATTAATATACAAACTTTTTTAATAAAACTATTTTGTAATCTTTACGATATTTAAATGATACATAATTGACAAAATAAAATATTAATGTGATTATTGTTATTTTGACAGCACATAACTTCATATTCATTAATAATGTTTCATCTTTATAGTAAACATATAACGGTCACAGTAACAAATTATAGTTTAAGAAATCTAAATGTTTTAATTGTAATATTTGTTCAAACTTACTTCCGACTTGTTGTTATATTTTTATTGTTTATGACTTTGTATACCAAACTCACAGACTTTTTTCTTCTCGAGTTATTGATTTACCAACAGACTTTGTAATATTTAATTAATTAATATTGTCTAGATAAACCTTAATTCTTTCATCAACTTATTCTTAATTTTAATTCTTTTACAAGTTTCAAAATCAATCCACGGATTAAGTTTTTTAATTTTAACCATAAGTTTATACTATTTTCTTAAAAATATATCAAAAGCTCATGCAAGAGTGTGTCATAATAGTCGGTGGCCACAGCTGACTCCGCTGCCAGCAGCTGAGGCACTGCCACCGCCATTAGCGCCAGTGTCGGTCAGCGGCAGACAGTCGAAACACACCGCTACCGTGCGTGATCAGTTATTTTTTTGTTTATAATAGCCGACAAAATATTTTGTTTATAAATGGTATATTTCTAATGTTGCTTTTAAAAAGTGGGTGGTCAACACAAGCTGAAGATGAGTTTTAATTAGGAGTATTAATTATGTTATCTTTACTTAAACCCGATTTTAAATTATTATTAAAAGTCTCCTTTTGTTGTTTTTGATGTCTGTGAATAGCTAATGCAAGGAAATGTACATTAAATATTAGAAAGATAATTTACAATACATTAACAGATAAAATATCGATATTTTTTATTTGAACTTCTAATACACTTTTATGTACAAATACCACCTGCTCTTTATGTCTCATTGGATTTAAGATAAAGTAAATAGTTAAGTATTAACTATTCACTATATAAATAAATCCTTTTTTGGCTGCTTAATCCACACTTCAAAAAGGACAATGTCAGGAATTTCTTCGAGGGCAGACAAATCTGCTATCAAACTGTCAACATTCTCTCTCATGAGGATATTTCCTCCACGTCCCCACGTCAGCCACTTGTAGCCGTTGACCCTCCTTACGTCCCTAGTTGCAGCCAACAATCTCATTCTCGTAGGTGTCAGGGACTTGAGGTACCGTCGACCATCTGCCTTTGAGCATAAGAAGGGAGTTTGGGAGGAGGGTAAAAAGTTATCTTCTAGAGGGTGTCTTCTATGACGTTCAGGAGTATTATCGGGCAAATGATGATGTATACTCATTGTAAATATATATAATAAGAACATTGCTCGTTTAACTTTCAAGACGTATGATATATGTAATTTACTTGACACTATTTCATGTAAATTTATTTATCTATGAAATAAATAAGTTTGAGTTTGAGTATTAAAATGATAAAGGATAAAATCCACCTCTACACAGACACCCAGTAGACGTCTCTGTAATCATTAGAACTTCATTTAATAAATCTCCATAAACAGATATGAGTCTGAGAGACAGAGAACTGTAAGTTCAACTGCATATGTTCACATTGCACATCTGTTATTAGATTAGGAAATAAATTTTACGTATGATCGACAATTTTTTTTATAACACTAGCTTTAATTAGATTTTATACCTGGAGAGATTTAAGGTAATATATTACGAATGAAGATTGGCGCAATCTTGTAGTCTTGTTACTGAATAAGGCGGATATGTTCCTTAGATAGGACTGTTAGTTGGAATTAGTAGCCCAACAACCAAAGGACCTACAGTTTAACGTTGAATCCGACCACAGCCTCTGAATTACGATTTATCTTACTCTGCGCTCTATAATTTAAATATTAATGCGATAGTATTTAAATGACCACTCGTAGAAATAAAAATCATGGCGTTTAAGAAGTTAATCTGTCAATTTATGCTGGTATGTTTGAGATCATAAATTCAATATCCTGACGTTTTACGTGTTGCGGTAGGTGGGTCTAGATGACTTACGATGTCGAGGTATAATTACAGGGGCAGGTTTATACATCAAGTTTTCCTGGTTTCAACTTTTACTGTCAGGACTGTACCACATTTTCAATGTTAGCCTCAAATTTACTGCAGATGTGACTGCGTATAAATTTTCTCGTTGTGATATTTTATATTCCTTGTTATTAAGTGAAATATACCGTAAAATTGGCTGCGTCAAATATTTTCGATGGATTTATAGAATTACGTAGAAAATATTAGAGCATATAAATATTAGAGCTTTGACTTTTAACTGTTGACATTAAAAATGTGTGTTTCTCACAATTTTCAGTCCTGGCTTTTAAGGTGGTGTGACAAAAAAATTACTATTTCAGAGAACCGTAATTTTAACTAATGGATCTATTTAATTAGAATTATACATTGGCATAGTTTTTTTAAGTTAAGAGTCTGCATCAATGGTAGGCATCTTGAATTTTAGTCCCGTAAGGGCAATGTTAAATTCTGGCGGAACATACCTTCACTTTGGCGTGTGTAGAAGCGTTGATTATCAAAGTATCGATGTAAAACTTTGGAAGTGCATTGATGAGATGTGGCTCAAGGGCATGACCTTTTCAATATGTTAAATATGTTCAAAAATTTAACTTGATATAAAAACAAAACAAACAATCAAAATATTCAAAAACAAAATATTCCTGTATTTTTGTTTTTATATCAAGTTAAATTTTTGAACATATTGAAAAGGCCATGTCCTTGAGCCACATCTCATCAATGTACTTCCAAAGTTTTACATCGATACTTTGATAATTAACGCCACTACAACTATCTTTTATTTTTTTTAATTTTATTTTATTTTGTGTATTTCTACGCCAGTGGCATTTTTAATGTTTTGATGGGGAACGGTCCAAACCCCAGTCTTGTTACTACCCAACGTCGACCTGTTGTTAGGAAGCTTCATTAATTATTAGCCCAATAACAAATGGCGACTGGGTCCAGATTCGACCCTTGCGGGATTCGATCCGGCGACCTTCAATTTTGAAGGCGGGTATTATAACCACTACACCACCCAGCCAGTTAAACAAAAACAATACAAAAAAAACAAAAAGACAAAGTGAAGGTATGTTCCGCCAGAATTTAACATTGCTCTTACGGGACTAAAATCCACGATGGCTACCACTGATGCAGACTCTTAACGGGTTATTAGTTCCGAAATGTTTTAGTACTACTGTATATTGACAGTATAAAACCCACTAATGCTATTAAACTTAAGTTTTGGCAACGTACGTGAATAATAAAGATTTTTCAAATATAGGTTTTTGATCGGATAATCTTATATGATATGTAATTTTAAGGTCTAAAAGAGTATAACGATGAATATAAGAACTAAATTGGTTTTTAGGTCACCCGGGAAGTTTGTGCGAAATAATCACAAGTGCGTATTGATTAAGTGTATAAGTTTTAATCCCGGGATGGTCTTTTGGGTTTAGATAGATTTCCAAAAATCGTTCATATAATATTACTATTCGACTATATAAAATATACCACCAGCGTAGTGGATTTAAGAGAAACTCGAATTAGGACAACTGGTGTGATGCAGTCCCCCAAGATAGGACCTTGAATTTAACAATTTTCATAGCCCAATGAACAAAATCCACCTACTTGTAGGCTACGAATTGTGGATGGTTATGAGCGATGGTCGGTGAATGTGATACGTTCATGTTTGGATTAACATCCGTACTTTTCAATACTATGTTCGTCCGCAAAGACCATCCTCATTATTATACCAGTTCGTAATTCAGAGCTAAAATTGTTGTTAGGATCTCACGTTGAAATGTATGTCCCTTAAACACCATTGGCTGTTGGGCTATTAATTAACAGTCAACCATCTTACACTCATTTCTCTTCAATATTTTGTTTAAAATACCTACCTGGATAGGTCATTTCAGAAGGGTAAATGCAATAACTGGATGCAGTTCCGAATCGTGGAAACAAACATTTCACACATTTTTTAGGATTTGAGAACCGCAAAGTAATAACAGATATTGGTTTAACGGACTGCGGCTAAACCGGGTACTCGGATTAAAACCGCGAATCTAGTACCGGGTCGCGGACTACAAGACTATCCGACGACGCTGTATCTTAAACCGGATAAGCCGTATTCAAATACAGATTGCAATCCGGTAACCGGCATAACGCAGGATTACAGTGACGCGTAATCCTGTGAAGAATTCAAATTGGCGAGGACTGCAGACCATCTCACGCGAAGTTGCCGACGAATTTCACTAATTAGACAATCAAAGAAAGCGGTTGTCGGACCGTGTCGGGGTTGCGTCAAGGTGATAATGGAGTCAATGGTGATGACGGAGGCGGATGGTGGGGGCGGCGTCGTGGTGATAACAGAGAGATAACGGCGTCGCGGTGCTTGGCGTCGGTCGCCTCGACAATTCCGAGAGTCTGAATAACTATTGTTCCGCCATTGTCGCGCTCTTCGGTTCGATCGCTTTGTTGGTGAATAATACGACAAACATGGGAAACAAACTTGGAATTCGTCCAGTGTTTGAACGAAGAAGAATACCATTAATGTTAGTGATTTTTTTAGGGTAAACTACTATTTACACAAGAATTACACACTTATTCGACTGGTTTTTGGATGCAAGAATTAACATTAGAAGTTAGTGATTTTTGTGAACTCTCTTGGTGAATTAAACTTAGTATTTGTTATCGGATGGGAACCCTAAGTAGTTTATTTTTGAGCTGATAACCAGAACTTAGGGATTTATGAGTTGATTTCTAGAGTATGGATGCTTGGATGTCTTTTAGATTTATGGATGCATTTGCTTATAGTCCCATTTTGATGAATTTTTCCTAGATTCTTAGGGCAGTATTTTTGTATTCTCCTCTAGGTCGTGGTCTTGATTGTCTTCTCTTTCTTATTACTGAGATTATGTAGATGTATTCTACACCTTTTTTCATTGGATATTTAGGGCTCAAGTATAGTGTATTAGACATTTTTTTTTAGTCTTTTTACTCCTCAGAACTGTTTTCCTTCCACATGCCTCACTGTAATGTATACATTTTACTGAACCTATACTATTTTTCTGCACTTCCTATTTCAGATCATAATCTCATAACAGTCTAACAAGACTTTAATCAGTATAAGAAATATTACTTCTTGAAAAATACCTGGTCTGGACAGTTGTTTAGAAGATACAAGAATTGGTAAAGTTTAATTAAAGTTAAGATTTATTAGACGATACTAATAATAATAATTACGTTGATGATATCCATCTTTAAAGATATGATTGAGTAGTATATTTCCTGCTTACACGTGCCCAATTTCATTTTATGTACTCTTGATGGTTTTAGCTGATCCATTATTCATTTTAGATTAGCCAACCAGAAACGACTCATTAATTTCAAGGTTAATTCAACGTCATATTAACTTTTCGGCGAGGAATAAGAATTATGATTGTCCATCATATTTCGTTGGCAAAATGTTGAACTTGTTAGCATACTCTAGACTTCCATTACAGTTTATTGACGGTTTGTCATGCTCTCAGCAGTAGGTGAGCCTGGACAACTAGACGTCGGAGTCGTTAAGGTTATGGGTGAACAATCTCGTCATAAACAGTGCCTCTGCGCATGCGTTGTTGCGGCGCAGGTGCTGTTGCGCTGTTTTATGGGACAACGGGACCTGCGCAGCACATCCTGTCTACAACGTGCTTTCAACGTACTGTTGCGTTTAGTAACGAGCGGGCAGAAACATTCACTACTAATCCTTGTCTCCTCTGTTCACAGCATTCCATTGTATACGTTCGTTCTATGTTTCACAAAACGCTCATGTCTAAAGATTTAATAATGCTACTGCGTTCTCCCATAAAATGTACGTGGTGTGCGAAAACGTTTAAAGTGAGAATCCATTTGACACGCAGTAAAACGTTTTTCCTCCTAATGAGGAATAGTGTTTTATCTTACTGCAAACGATATTATGGAAATAACGCGATACGAAACTTAAAAAAAACGCGTTTTATCAGTATCTTAACTTTAGGGAACTAAAAACGCAAACGTTTTCGACAAATTTAATTGAGTACTAAATAATATGACATCACCCGAATGTCTGTATAAATGACAGTTAAAAAAACTATAGGCTTTTAAACTAAAAAAATCAATTTTTAAGTTTTCCGCAACAACAATATAAAAGCTAAAGGTAAAGTATATCTGCCACCATCGAATCCAGTTTAAAACCCAAACAAATTAGTATTATGAATTATTTGTTTGACTAAGGGTTCTGAAGAAACGTTAAACGCAGTACGTTGTCTGGGAGCGTCCAAGTCTTATAAAAGTATTAAAAAATCAATATCTTCCTTATTTCCAAACCGTTTATCATAAAACTAGGTGTTCAGATTAGGTCACATCACCCAAGTAAAACCACTCAAAAATCTTGGTATTACCGTGGGAGGTGGTGTTCCCCCATAAAATTACAACAATTAATTTAACTTAGTTTCTCTTGTTGTTATTTTTAGAAATCGGATGATTGTTTTTGAAACACTAAAATATTAAATGACTAGCAGTAAGCACGTCCTTTGTACGGGTTGTAGGAATCAGTTTAAAAAAGGAAGATCATCATACCAAAATGTAAACCTGAATCCTAAACAAATCAATACAAAGAAATAAATCAAAACCCAGCTTTATTATTATTAGTTATACGTTAAAATAACTTTTTAATATAGTATGATTTCGAGATGGGTTTAAATCAATGACCAATATAAACTAACTAATATTGATTCAATAGCTGTTTGTTTTTCTTTCTACTAAATCTTTAAACTACAAAGACAGCTGATTATTACCAGTAGGTTATTCATTTAAAACTGAAGCCAAATGTGACAAATATGGCGTAAAATTGGGTTTTTAAATGCTCGTTATTTACTTTCAAAGGTCGGCGGACAATTTTAAGCCTTTAAAAACCTTCTCTGGAATGTAGAGAATGTTTGAAATAAGTTTCATTGTTATCAGTTCTTCCGTTTTTTTTCGGCGAAGACGGTGTAAAATACCTCCTGGATCGTTCCAGACAAACCGACAAACAGATAAAAATTGAGATAAAACCGGTTTCGGCTTCTCTAACGCATGAAAAAGTAAAAATAACTAAAAAATGAATAATTCTGAGCAATGTACAGACAAAACTCTAATTTTATTTATATAGATTAGATAGACTTTAAAGAATACGATAGTTCTATTACAGACTGTCGTTTTATAAATTTATTTAAGGGAGAGAGTATGTTTCAGTTCACTGATACCGTTTATTTTTTAATTTAACCATTTTGACCATCCTAACAGCTGATGTAATCAGCTGGAGAGATTGATTATTGATGTCAGGTTAGGATAGGAGTTTGCGTCGATTCCAACCACGGCGTGGTACACATGTTGACATTGACAAACAGAGGTTTTCAGTTCGTTACCCAGAACTCCCCGCGAGCTGACCTGGTAGACGAATGTGGCGGTTGACCTGAGTATCCGGAACACCCCGGGTGGGGTTAATGAGTTTTCCAGACTTGAAGTAATCCACTGCTCCATTTCTGCCAAGACCAACCCATTTTTTACAAGTTAAACAACTAACGAGACATAGTTGTCTCGCTAGTTGTTTGAGAGACTTGTACCTCGACCTGACGTTGACCAGAGGGGTAACTAGATCTTCGAGGAGGTGGGAGAAGCTCGTCCTTTGTACGGGCTGAATGATTCAGTTTAAAGAATTAGATTATTTGAAAGATTAGATTATTTGAAATGGCGACCATACAACAAGGTAGGTATTTTAATCCAAGTATGAATGAGGATTGAATGTAAGATGATTATGGCGCGATCTTGTAGTCTTGTTACTGACTAAGGCTGACATGTTCCTTAAACAGGACTGTTAATTAGTAGCCCTACAGCCGATGGCAACTAAGGGACCTACGGTTTAACGTGGAATCCGAACCACGGCCTCTGAATTACGAATTGGTCTAATTACGAGGATGGTCTTTGCGGATTAACGAAGTATTCAATAGTGCGGACGTTAATCCACCCAACAGAACACCACACCCACCGACCATCGCTCACAGCTTAGAAGAAAGATTATACCAAAATGTAAACCTAAAATCCTAAACAAATCAGTGCAAAGAAAATAAATAAATACCCAGCTTTATTATTTAGCATTACTTTACAATTAAATAGATTAGAACATTTGAAAAACATTAATTAAACTAAACTAACTAATATTGATTTTTAATTTGACAGCTGTTTTTTTATTAAATCATTAAACTACAAAGAAGGCTGATTATTTACAGTATGTGATTAATTGAAAACTGAAAGCGAAATGCGACTAATATCGCAAAAAGTAGATTTTTAAATGCTCGTTTTAAATGTCGGAAATTTTCAAACATTAAATCCCCTTCATGGAATGTAGGGAATACATGAAATAAGTTTCATTGTTACCAGTTCTCCCGTTCTTTAAGAGAAGACGGCGTAAAATACCTCCTGAAGCGTCACAGACAGACAGACACAAATTGAGATAATACTTAAAAATTGCTAAAAAATGAATAACTCTGAGCAATGTACAGACGAAACTCTAACTAATTTTATTCGTACAGATTTTAGGAGAACACAAGTTCGTGATTCTGTATCAAGATTCAGAACCAGATTCCATCTTCAAAAGGATCAGAGCCGGGACTTATGACACATAACGAGTGTATATCAATTAAAAATATCAATCCACTATTCTTAATAGCGTAAAGTATGCTCTCTCGTATCTGAGATCGAGAAAGCTATAAACGATTCATAAAATAATGAGTTCTCTCTGATAGACGTATTACGTTCTTTCATCACCAAAATCAAGAAGAAACAATCTAGTGGCACTCCTTGAACAATTTTTAACTGTTCCCTTTTCTATTTGCTATTATTACATCAATTTACAGTAAATTATATCCCACAGCCAAGGGCTACATGATTTCATCGCACCAGCCTCATTTTCCTTATTGCCGCTTGGATGGCATCTCTCATCAATTCAGTTTTCAATTTTACTATTCATGATCAAAGTGCTAAGATAAAACCCCTTTCTTACTTTCAATCACTGTTTTTTTAGCATATATAGTAGGTATTGTACAGTGTCTAGTCACACAATTTGTATAGGAGGTCAATTTGTATGTGTATTTTGAAGAACAGTTTCATTAAAAAGGTCAAGTTTACATTTTAACAGAATTACATTGTACTACAGTATTTTCTTTTTAGACGTTCTGTGTTTTTAACTACAAAACGTTTCTGAAGGTGGGGAAACTCCTCCCGTTTTCAAGTGGTTATTTTAGAATATACGATTACATTTAAATTACTGCGCAAGCACGGTGGCTTTTACTGTAATCCAGCTCCTTAGAGGTCACGAATTGTGAATATCTATGAGCAATGGTCGATAGATGTGTTATTCTTTAGTGCGGATTAACGTTTTCTCTATTGAATACTACGTTCATCCGCAAAGACAATCCTCATAATTAGACCAGTTCCTCATTTAGAGGTAAAAGTGGTTCGGATTCCACATTAAACTGTAGATCTCTTAGATGCCATCGGCTGTTGGGTTACGAATTAACAGTCCTGTCTAAGACCACAAGATCACGCAATCATCCTACACACATTTATAATTCATACTTGGCTTAAAATACCTACCTGGATAGGTCGGCATTCCAAATGGTAATCTAATCCAATCTAAAGGTTGTAGATGTTTATAGATTCTATTCCTATTTCCAAGTAAAAATTATATCGTTACATTTTACCCGTAGTCAGTATGTGATTTGTGTTTTTTTTAAATAGTTTGAAAACTCGTTGTTGACTGTCGTGCGGCAAAAGTTAAAGAATTAGAAATGCAAATGTGAGAGCGGGTTCGTTCCAGACAATGAGGCTATTGTGAACTGTGAGCATTTTATCGCAAATATCCCATCCTCGAGGGGCATTCGGCCACACTTATTTTTACCCCATTGTTGTTGTAGGTCATGTCCAACGTCATTCTGGAGTCACTTTCCAATTCTCTGAAAACTCGAAGTTCATTCGGCGTCTGCTTGTAAGATTTGCTGTCTTTTTTGTGAGCCGCGTTAAGCAAACATAAAAAGGTGTTCAGTGAGTTGCAAATATATCACGTAACGTAAAATCATTGGTGATGGGTAGGATCTGAACCCAAGACTTCATGGAAGTCTCGCTTCCTACCCCTAAACCATTGCGATCCCTAATTTTGTAAGCTTAAATTAGATATAATCAAACTGCAAACACACAGACGTTTTTATATTAGTTCAACGACCCTGGAGCATACTTAAACATTGAGGAGATAAATATTTTACGACATATGTTTTAAATTAAAATATTCTAGCTGAATTTATTAGTCATGATCAGAAATTGATTTCTCAAAAATGTAAAATCAATCAAATACTTATTTGCTTACGAAATACTAATGAGTTTGATTTACATTTTAGTAAGATAGGTAAGGAAGATTTATACAATATCTTTAATTGGACCTTCCCAACTCGTGTTTGTTTTTAACTACACAACGTTTCTGGAGATAGAGAATCTCCTCCGTTTTCAAATGATCACCTAATAATTAACATAAAAATTGAATGTTTTATTTACTGATATCCATTATATCATTTTGTCACTAATACTATTAATACTATTGTATTACTATAGTTTCAATGACAACACGATGTAATTAATATGTGTAACTTAAACTTTCAATTTTCAATGTAAGTTTCTCCACCTCCAGAAACGTTGTGTAGTTAAAAACACAGTCACGTTGGAAAAGTCCTATAACATATATTGAATAAATAATTACCAACACTATTATGCATTTTAAAAGAGGATTGAGATCGAAAAACTCTACTTATAGCTAGCAGTACCTTATATTTCTCAGGGGTTACGTACTGGCCCAGTAAGTCAAAGGTTGCTGGATCGAAACCAGTTGCCGGCGACTCCTGTCAGATCATGAGCGGTCACCTCTGACTATCCTATGTAACTAAACCCGCCACGGTGCCTTGCTATCTATCACACAGGCATTGGTACAATGTAATTGCAGTAAAGGGTTTCCATTGCAGTAAAGGGTTTCCATTAAAGTTACAAATTTAAATGTATTTTCATTTTGAAAACATTTTACACAAAGAAATCTGTGTTGAAAATTTCTTGACAAGGTTAACACCGGGACCCTGTTATTTGTTCCGGTTTTAACGTGTTTACACAAATCATAAAGCTATAAATAATACAGTAGATTCCCAAGTCCGGCGTCCCCAAAACACGGAGCAGGTGGTTCTCGTATATTCTGATAGATAGCGTGCGTAATCCCCGTCTGGTCGTTTACACGGCCGTCACATGTTATGCAGATTGCTTCATCACTGTGAACGAATATTTGATTCGGATTAAATATTTAAAATTGATTTATTTCGCTGCCGGAACATTATTTTTGGTCCAGGCTTTGGATATAACTTCATATCAATCGGAACGGAACACATTTTTGATCTTCCAGAGGCCTCCTTGTACTTGAGGTCTGTTGTACATTTTTCAACACAATCACAACGGTCAATGGAATTATTTGATCTGATGTTATAGGTTTTCGTACCAGTAGACACATAAATGTAGTTAACACATCTACCACGGCGAAGAATCGTTCCTTAATTGTGTCTTTTAACAATTTTAAATAAATAATTTTGGATTCTCAAAATCTGTTTTACAATGAGATTCTTATCAGATTTAATTGATTGATTCAACGTTTTTATACGTTCCTGAATTTAATTTTGTGAAAATCTTCCCATATTATCTCGTAATATTGTAGTTTTCTTTAACCTTTGACTAGGACGGTAGGGTGTCTTTTAATCCAGCTATTTGCAGGTCACGAATTGTGGATAGTTATATGCGATGGCCTATGGATGTAATAATCCGCAAAGACCATCCTCATAATTAGACATCTTCGTAATTCAGAGGCAAATTTTCAGTTTCAGAGGGGCAGAGAGACGATTTAAGCGACGATATGAAGAGACTTTAAAGACCGGACTGAAGGTGAGACTGAAAATTCAGTAGGTGAGGAGCAATAAAATGACAATTGTCTTTTAATTCTCACGTAAGGCGATGATAGTGAATATAGCAATATATGGGTTAGCACAGCAATTAGAAGAAATAGGACTTTACAGATGGATGGAGTCTGTCAGCGGAGCTGCGATGACTAGCAAGCTCAGAGTCGTCAATGTAAAAACCTCGTTTTGACAGCGATACAAGCAAAAACTAGATATTCATTAATCTACATCAATGCACTATGTAAATGACGTCAACAAATTACTAGATCTCTACAAATGAGCATCTCGATGACAGAGAAGCTATTAATAATCTGACTTCATATATTTAATCAATAACGGAGCTCACATATAATCCAGTTCGTAGACCACATGATATTCTGCCTCAAGGCA
Source organism: Nephotettix cincticeps (assembly GCA_023375725.1). NCBI lineage: Eukaryota > Metazoa > Arthropoda > Insecta > Hemiptera > Cicadellidae > Nephotettix > Nephotettix cincticeps. Next base: position 18,573,642 of record CM041789.1, on the reverse strand, counting down.
ATATGCAATATTTAGTTAGTTAGTTAGTTACTGAAATGGGATCCTGTCTAGAAACAGGTATTTTAAACCAAGTATGAATGAGAAATTAGTATAAGATGATTGTGGGGCGATCTTGTAGTCTTTTTACTGACTAAGGCTGACATTTTCCTTAGACAGAACTAAGGGACCACAATTTAACGTGAAATCCGAACCACTGCCTCTGAATTACGAACTGGTCTAATTATGAGGATGACGTGTCAATAATGAGGACATTTCTTATTTGTTGTTGATTAGGGAGATTTAGAGGCCGATACGATTAAGGGAGTGATATAGGGAGGAAAGGATCGGATCGGATGTGAGGTTTCAGTGGGCTGAAGGCCCACTGCGGCTGTTATAGGACTATGTCCTAGGCCAAGGATAGGTTTTGAGGTTAGGTTTTGGTTGCGGGTTGAGTGAGGTTTTGGTTGCGGGTACTGTGGTTATGGTTAGTGAATGGATGGTTTCGGTTTGGGAACAAATACCAGAGCTTAGTCGAGGGCAGGTTGCGTGGGTTCGGTTGGCTGACCTTACTAAAGCCTGGAGTTGGACTCCTACCCTGCAGAGCCTTGATTTGTAGGGCACCTGACCCCTAACCACCGATCCCTAACCACTGGAACTTCTTCTGGAACCACTTCTACACTAACCCTAATGGGGAACAATAATGATGTTGACTTGTAGTACATAACTGCCTCAGATTGTAAAATTTTCTTAATTTACGCCAATATCTGTATCTAAGATGACAAAGAGCAGCTAGAATTCTCTAGGAATTGTTTAGAATTTGCTTTTTAATTAAGTACCTAACATGAAGTTCTCATACAATGTAGAAAAATCTCTTCGTTTGATCTATTTAGACAAACCTTCTAGAAGAACGATTAACAAAATTTCATAACATTTTAAGACGATCACTTAACATCTAAAAGCTCCTGTTCCTCAGCTGTGTTGCATCTTACGGCGTAAATAATCGGTACATTTTAGCCAGTCAATATCGGGAGATTATTTTTTTCTATTTAAAAGTTAAGATACTAACCTGAAAAATGTAATTGGAGTAATTGTTGATTTCGCTAAGAATATCAATAATTACCATGAAACAATTTTATAACTTAAATGTATATTCATGCAAACCCCCAAAAACGATATGTTTTAGGGGTGAAAAATTATGGTAATAAATATCAAGAAATGTTGGGCTTTACGCTTCATTGAAATTTATCACATTTCACCTCGGGGTATAATATTTGTAAAACGAATCCTTTGAATTAGTGCAATGCCGGTAACCCTCTAAGGCTCTAATGACGCACGAGTGAACATAAATAAGACTCCATTTTTCAAATACAACACGGACTAAACCGGATCCTCATCACCGAACTAGGTGGAGCAATTCATTTCTCCTGAAATGAAATCCGACGGCAATCTTCTACAAATCTCCGAGGACCATCAAGTTGCCAGTGTGCGAAGATTGGGCGTTCCCGCTTATCAGGGCTCATCCTGGACGGGTCATTTGTGAAATGTATCTTATCAGCTTTGTATTATAAATTGGATGTATTTCTCTCATGAATATCCAATAGTATAATTATGTCAGGTATCTCAGCTTGAATCATTTTCGTTGGAGCAATTTTTATCCTTCGGTTTTCGATTTTCAACTCCAACAATAAATCAGTTAATCGTTAGATATTAAACTTTTATCATTCGTTTGTAGTGAGGGGTCTACAGTATATTTGGATTTAAGTACGAACTTAAATTGTCTTATAAAAATGTTTGTTTCCAGTTAACGGGGATATAAAAACCAATTAGGAGTATGGAACTTGCCTTAAAGTAATTTAAATACCTATTAAATTACATGCTACGTGCTACATTCAACGCACAATTTTCGTTTTGCTTTGAACGAAAACTAATTTTCCTACAATTTACATTCTATTTTGCCAGGTTTCGGTTATGGAGAGGAGTATTTTGAAGTTCTCGACAATGCTGTCTAAGTGACAAGGTAATTTACAATACTTTACAGCTCGTCTTTCTCAACCTGAAAGGTTTTTTGTCTTTCTACGACTTACAGCATGTTTTAACGTTTTGATTGGGAACTGTCCAAACCCCGGTTTTGTTACTACCTAACGTCAACCTGTTCTTAGGAAGCATCATTAATTACTTGTCCAAAGATATATGGTGACTGGGTCCAGATTCGACCTTTGCGTGGATCGATCATCGATCCAGTGACCTACAGTTCTGAAGGTGGACACCAACCACTCATCCACCCAGTGTACATGTTTTGGTACATCTAAAACATTTGTATATTTTTACATCTAATGCAAATTCTGAAAGGAATACAACCTAAATTTGTTTAGACTTAGTAAACCCCAGATTTTTCGGCCTGAAGGTAAATATCAACAATCCAGAAAGAAACAGGTGATGAAATTGGGCAAGTTTGAAATGATGAGGGACCCAGACGTGGTCCAAAACTCCCAATTACAGGGTCTGACTAATGGATAGTAGCCCTGTAATCTTGACCGTCCTCTTCCATCATGGAAATTGAATCGCTCTTGACCTCTGCATCGGGTGTAATTTCGATTATCAGCGACACTTACAGTATCAACAAATCCTACTCAACGAGACAGATTGCTACTTTGAGATCTGAAAATATGGTGCTAAACCTGGTGATTGTAGCTATCCACTGCTAGAGCAACACCAAGTTTTTCCGGACACACTGTGTAAACAACCTGAATATCCTGAATATTCAGCAGTTTATCTTTAAAAATGAACTTTCTTTCTTACTCTTCTCGAACGGTCAAAATGTGTAAAAAGATGTTGACACGTTGTTGTTGGCGTAGAACGTTCACGACAGCTCTTTTTTTCTTCTCGAACTGTCAAATGTTAGTGTCCACAGCTGTTGACATTCAAGTAATTTTATTTTGGTGTCCTTTGAAAATGTAAATATTGAAACATAGAACGTTTATGGGTCGTAGCCCGAGGGGATTTTAAGGAAATGAATATGTCTATGAGTTGCATGAGTTTAAGATCTACCTTTGTGTAAAATTTCAAACTGGTCGGTTCAGTATATTTCGCGTTTAGTTTCCACAACAAACATACAGAAAACACCTCTTCTTCATAACATTATAAATCCACTTTTGTGAATGAAGCGTCGACTGCTGCTGCAGTCATGGCTTTAGGTTTGCTTGGGCTTTTAGCTCTGGTAACCCTTAGCTACCGGTATGGTTATTGTTATAGATCTGGCAAGCCGTGGCACGGCACAATGCGTGAATACGATTTCAGGAGCAATGAATGGAAGAATAGAGTTGTGAGCCGATGTACAGTTACACGAGTTAAGTAAAATGTCGAAACTGCAATTCAAACTACTTCAAATTACTCTAGTAGAATATACTGCGCCGTGTTTGGAACGGTATTGTGATGAGTTTGGCGCAGATGCGAGCTGCTTAGCGTGACCAGCAGACCTACTGTGGTAACGGGTCCGACATGGTTGTCATCCAGGTCTACTGTGGTGACGTCACCGTCTCTGGCTCTGCCACACATCCGCAGTCTGGCGTAAACATGTCGTGCTCTCCTCGGTGAACACCGACATCTTCGTCAATGTACCTCAGTCCAAGTAAAGAACAGCCCAAAAATGGACCAGAGCTACGAGCGTTCTTTAGCGGCCAAACTTTAACTATTTCTTTAAAATTCTTAATGGCGTTGGTTATTAGTTATTCAATATCTTTTATAGGACTTTCCCAACGCGTATGTGTTTTCAACAACACGACGTTTCTTGAGATGAAGAAACACCTCCCATCACCATGACTACCTAATAATTTTCATTAAACAATAAATTTTAAAGTTTAAGTTGCGGATATTTAAAAAAAAATTGTTTCAAAAAATATTTTCACTAGAAACTTCCCGGACCTATATAGAGCAACTTCCTAAATTTCAATGGCGATCGGATGAGTAGTTTGTCAACGCATAAAGGACATAAATACATTCATTCATTTTCTATATAGAGAAATTTCATAGCGAGCAAAACAAAGTTTTATATTTTAGAGTTTAGCGAAAACTTGTTAAGCTCGTAGATCTTTCATATTGACAACTCATTTCATTATGTTAATCACAAAATGATATCCATAAACGTGTGCAAGTCACTATCAGAATGAGTCTGTTAGAACCACTAAAGTGACCCAGTAATATAACTACTACCTACGAGTAATTGTGGCAATAAATCCAAATACTTTCGCTAAGCAGAGAAGTAAACAAGTGAAAACAAAAACCCCATCTGGCCGGCGAGAGCCTCATCGGGCGTTAGGTTCGGTAATAAAATGATAATGAAGAATGAGAAGACATTAGAAAAAGAAAGTGGTCCGGGCGAAGGAAGCGTATTTTCTCCCAGATGACAGAGAATCTCCTCTCTTGTGTGCATGTGTGTGTCTGTATGTCGGCCCGTGCGTTTATCATTAGTTTTAATCCAAACCAATCGAGGATATCCTCCACACGATACAATCTTAATAACGCCTAATTTACACGCAAAACAGGATTAAGCTAATTTCTATCCCAATAGTAGTTAAATCTAGTTCAGTCTATCACTTTCCTTTTTTCGTCGACAGGGTTCAGACCACTGGTTAATTGTTTTTTCTGATGACGTTTAATAATGAGGACCGAAATAGGTTTAGCCACGTGTCAAGGCGTTATTTACAACTAATGTTTACAAGATGCATACTTTGAGATCAATTTAGTGCTATCGAGTGGAAAATGAGTCCAAGAAATTTTTTGCCTTTAGTTTGGTCAAACAAATGGAACTTATTTAACGTGAGTTTTTTTAAATTTTTGCTACGATGTGTTGTTAGCTTTTATAACAAATCAGAATCATTAGAAAAACACTTTGGTACAGTATAATAGGAATGTATCCATCATAAATTTAGAGTTTAAATTTATTTAACTCTTATGAAGACATAAAATTAGTTTATAAATTTTAGATTTTTACAGTCAATCAGAAAGTATTCTCACTCTTAGAACGGAGAGTAAAATGTTTTTATTTACTTCCCTGTGGGAAATAAGCTAGATCATGGGGATATGTCTAAGGAAACGTTCTCAGTTCCTCTAAACAGCTGTTTTTATTCCTTCATATTAAAAATTCATATTTAAATTTTATTTAAGTGACTTAAATACTAAAATACTGAGTTATATTTAATAAAACAAGCTGTTATACAAATTTTAATCCCTCATTTACGTCTGAGGAGAACCCGTCCACCTTTCCTTTTTTAACCTGAAACACTCATAACAACTCTCACACTTTTTACACACGTAATTCCTAGTAAAATGACGGTATTTGCCACGAGCCGGTTGGAGTTGGTATATAAAAACATCCAGGAGCCGCGAGCTCTAATTGAGAGTGAAACTACGGCATGGGTTGGATAGTTTTCACGCTTCAATTACAAGTTGCCATGGAGATTGGAGTTGGCGGCGCGGTTGCGTCCGTGGACCGCTCATTATCCTGGAACCCTGCTATTTGTGGTTTCGGTAGCCCGTCGTGAGGTTCGAATATTTTAATTTACGCTAAACTGTTACAATCTTTGTTTAAATTGTTCTGTTCTGTGAATCAATTCAAAGATTTAAACGTTAAGTTAAAATCAGTATTTAAAATATATATGTATTTTTTTAGGTAATTATTCTGGAATCTGCTATTGAGTTCAATTATTCTATGTAAGAAATAGTATATTTTACGTCATAATGCTTCAAATCAGCTGTTTTAGATAAATGTGTTGAAGAGCAATATTTCTTATTTTTCAGCCTAGGACTAAACCTATTATTTATTATATTTTTTTAGTCCTGGATGAACTATTTCAAACAATCCGATTACCATCATTCTCCATCATTTTGGAACAGATCGTGTCCACCGAAATAAGTCCGAGTTTATTAGTATTCTCCAGGCGGAGTCTTTCCCAACGGGGACAGCGGAAAGGCCCGTATTTTCATCTATCATACGTTGTAATAACGAACACCTGAATATTCTTACGGAAATACTTTTAGTCCCTCGGGACTAAAAAAACTACACACTTTTACCCCCTTTGGACAAAAAGTACTACTTTAGTACTCTATTCCAGAGAGTAAAGTACGGCTTTACACAGTAGATGGGGTAAAACTTTTTTTTCATTTTGTACGACACATTAATTTGTCATGAAAAAATAGAAGTTTTCGCGACCCTAGACAGTAGGAAACAAGCTTTGGTTTCACAAACCAACTCTTTTGAAAATCCACAACCAGAAGTAGAAGAGTAAACAATTTAGAAAATTGTTTTGGAATAAAACCTTCTAGAGTGAACTTCCATTCTGGAAGTGTGGAAGTACAATAGATGATGTGGTAAGTACAATACTCTACCACAACTTTCATCGCCAAAACCAAGGAGCGAAGGTCACATTGTATTATGCAGTCCATCGGTCCAGTTTTGCTTTCCCTTCCTAAAAAGCTGCATCGACCTTTACCCCGTCCTCCCCCACATCAGCTGTTGGGACAAGACCATTACTTTCCCTGGAGGTCGTCCAAGGTCACCAACAAAGCTGCCTGATAACTGATCTTGGTTTCTAAAATATGTCACATTCATTTTCGAATTTCCCATCTTTGGACGAATGTTTTCTCCCATGTTATTAATGACGCATATGTGTCTTCGTTCTACAATTCAAGGAAAGAATACTTAATTGAAGGTTTTAAAAGGTTTGTTGACATGGATATGTCTTAGCTCTGGGGACGGGGAGGTGGCAATTTGTGTGACCAAAATTTGAAACAGTGACGTCATAGTTTAGTTATAAGAACAGCTGTTTAGATGAACTGAAAACATTCCCTTTAGACACATATCCATGATCTAACCTATTTCCCACATCGAAGTAAACACAATTTTTTACCTGTAAGGTTGTATTAAAATTTGACATAAAATGTAATGAATTATATAGCTTAAACAACGATTTTTTTACTTTTCGATCTCTAGATCATAATTTTAAGTTTATACAAAACATATAAATACTAAACTAATTTTCTTCACTTAATGGAATATCGTCTAAGCTCTGGCCTGTCCTAATGGCCCTGTTGTTGTCGTATACGTGTATTGTAATGCATGTTGGTAGTATGGACACATTTACTACAAAATTTTCTCTTTGAATAGTCTGAAATGTAACATAATATCACCGATGGATTATTAATAAAAATAATGTAGTCCAAACGCAGTATCCGGAGTATACCATTTGGATCTAAGGCTATTTTTCAATAATTTAGAGAGCACGCTTGTTTCTATTCTGAATCTAAATAAACAGTCAAATACTTTTATCAAATTGAGTTTAATCAGCTACAGTGATCTAAGACAGCTGATGGTTTTTACTCACAGCTGGCGGTGCGTGGCATCCTACAGCATCAGCTGATCTGCCCGACGGCGTCGTCGCGTCACCAATCACCAGACCGACACAGACAGCACACTGCACAGCAAGTGATCAAGTGACCGCTGGATCTGAGGAGTCTTCACTTTCTCCATCTTTATTCATGGTCTCGTCCACATTCACTCTCGCGCGCCTTGTTCCGTCTCGTCCTCCGTTGCCGAGGCTTCACCTCGCGGTTAGTTCAACAGGCTACGTTTAAATGTCAGAGAGTTAATTCCTGAGTGGAATCGTGGATAACTGTAGGCCCCTTAGATTCCATTTGCTGTTGGGCTATTAATTAACAATCTTGTCTAAGTAAAATGTCAACCTTATACATTACTAGACTACAATATCGTGCCACAATCATCTTACACTCATTTCTAATTCATACTAGGTAATAACCCTTTAGAATACAGTGATTGTAACAGCGATTGTAGCGAGTAAAGCAAAGATGGTTGTTAGTTATTAGTGAATTGGCAACCTACCCAGGTAGGTACTTTAAGCCAAGTATGAATGAGAAATGAGTGTAAGATGATTGTGGTGCGATCTTGTAGTCTTGTTACTGACTAAGGCTGACATGTTACTTAGACAGAACTGTTAATTAATAGCCCAACGGTCAAAGGCATATCTAAGGGACCTACAGTTTAACTTGAAGTCCGAACCACTGCCTCATAACTATCCGCAATTCCCGACCTCCAAGTAGCTGGATTACAGGAAACGCCCCCGTCCCAGTCTATAATAACGCTAGTCGTATCCTGACATTACCTGGAGTTACTATAGGAGCACGCACCACATTAGGCTATTCAACTTTAAATTGTAACACATTACTCACTCGACGCTAGTGTGAAAAGTATCGACAGTGATACTTGCCTGGGACTGAAATAGAAATGGAAATGGAATGTGGTCCATGAAAGCGGTCATTTAGAACCGTAACTGTGATGGAGGTAATCGATGGGCCCCCAGGATTCAATTTCGGCACGGTGCGTGTCTACGAGATTTGGCTCTTCTGCGTAGATAATGACACTGACCCCTGTGCCTGCGTGCAGTTTAAAACACTACGGAATGCCGTCTTACTTCAATCACATCTCAAGTTTGTTTTTTACTTTCATTACTTGCATGGAGGAATTTTCTCACCGCCGGTTCTTGTAAAATAAATCGTCCTCCTTTCTACCAAATGAGACCGTTTGCCCCGCGCTGTAAAGTTTTATTTTCCAATATGTATTTTTAATATTAATTAGTCTTGAACACTATTTTGAAATTTTATTATTACGGTTTCACTGTCAGATTTGTCTGCGCCAGAGGTTCTTTAATTAGCTTATTTGAAAATTTCTCCCGAAATATCGTTTTATTTTAAATAAACTTTCTTTTGGGCACTTTACTGAGCAACTCTTTAATTTTTGAATCATTAATAACCACCATTTTGATTGGCTGGGTGGTGTAGTGGTTATAATACCCTCCTTCAAAACTGAAGGTCGCCGGATTCAATCCTGCAAGGGTCTAATCTAGACCCAGTCGCCATTTTTCATTGGGTTATTAATTAATAATGCTTCCTAACAACAGGTCGACAATAGGTAGTAACAAGACCGGGGTTTGGACCGTTCCCCATCAAACCGTTAAAAATGCCGAGAGGCGTAGCAAACATCCTTTCGTGTATAATTTAATTTGGAGTTTCATCATCTTTAATTATGGTTATTACTTCGTAGATTTTGTTTTTCTTTTCTTTAATTGAATAAAAAACAATATCCAACTCATTAATCCTAAAACTAGGAGAGTCATATTCTTTAATATATATTCTATTATAAATTTAAAAATTAACTTTAATGTGAAACAGGATTCCAAAGTGGTATGATTGTAAAGAGATTCAAAAAAGGTGCAAAATATAAACAAAGGGAGTAATATGTTCCATTTTTATCGAAAGGTTAGCTAACGATAGAGCAAACAACTCTCGTAGATTTGTCAGTGGAACAGCGGAAATAAGTACGCGTACGCGAGTACCAAGGAAAAGAAAGTGTGTGGTTTGTTGGGACGACAATGAAGACATCAACGTTCGGTCTGGTGACTGAACACGAATACTACACTAGTGTGTAGGCCTACTACAGTGTGTACTGGTGTGTAGGCCTACTACAGTGTGTACTAGTGTGTAGGCCTACTACAGTGTGTACTAGTGTGTAGGCCTACTTCATAGTTTACACAGATCCCGACGTCGAATAAAGTGTTACATTTGGATAATCTGAAAATCCTAACGCTTGAAATTTTATAACACAACCCCACCCACTCCTCTTCTTTTGTTGGATTCATGTTATTTAGATTTTTTTAGATGGATATGTCTTAGCGTTGGTGTTGGTGATTTTAAAATGGTAAAAATGTTATAGTTTTCCATAGAAACTACCAGAGCTATTGTATTGAATTTTCAATATAAAAGAATAAGAACAGCTGTTTAGATGAACTGAAAACATTCCCTTTAGACATATCCATAATTTAATCTATTTTCCACAGGGATGTAAATACAGTACAAACATTTTATTACTGACATTTTCCATCACGATTTTAAGTGAAACAAGGTTTTACTTTTTTATGGAGGAGTTTGAGCAAAACGCTTTGGTTTCAGCCGATCTCAGACCGAAGGTTTGGTTAAGGTATGCCGATGACACTGTCGTGGTTTTCGTCACATATTGCCTTCCATTCGTCTTACAATGGAAGAGTGAGTCCATAAAAATTTGCTTTTTGGGTGTGAGCGTTGAAAAAGATAGGACAGGTACATGATAGAGATACACATAGGGCAATAGTTAAATTTTAGTCCAACCATCAAATTTCTGTCAAAGAAACTGTTTCTTTCCCTTTATTTGACAGAACAAAGAGCATTTGCTCAAACAAGTTCAGAGTTCAATAAAATATAAACAGATATGGTTATTAATGAATACACTCAATGTATAATCAAACAATCGTAGGGTAACAAAGTGAAACTTTGTTTTCGTGATGAAAAATGTCCGTAATAAAAATCTAAATAGCAAAACCCAACTGATCCGATGGAATAGTAGAATAAGTAAGGCTTAGACCAATACTTAGACTTTTGCTTACAGCAATATCAGCTGTTCATTTTCATTTTTTTAACCACTTCCAAAATAGCTGATAAACTTACTATTGCCTTATTGTTGTTAAATCAGATTTAAAACAGTCTTTTGACAGAGTTTTGACGTTAGTTTCAACCTGCATCCATCTATATAAATTACATTTATAAATAAATCCAGTAGTACAAATAATATTGATTGCTCTAGAAGGAAGTGTATGATCCTTTCCTGGTCGACAATACGATGTTTAGGATGAAAAAAATAACTCCGAAATTTATAGACAGCTATTAACGAGAAAAAACTACTAGCCTTTTGGATATAAACTAGAGTAAAACGCACGAAAATGGTCCGATGAGAGTCAGTTCGATGTTGCCAAATCGCCCTATCTCGTATTACAGTATATTACTTATTACAACATTACTACAACATTGTTGTTTTAACATTACTTTTTAAAAAGTAATCACTTCATTGAAATATTGTGAAATTCCTTATCAAGATATTTAAAATCTTTACCGTCCTAAATTCTCACCAGTAATAATCCAATTGCTCCATGACTTGGAAAATTGTTATCCACTCTTAAAGAGCGACCGGTCTTACTAGAAGATTTTACTCTATGTATATAACAACTATTGGTTTTATAATCCGGATTTTGATATTGTTTAGACCACGGTTTGAATATCAACAACATTTGAGATTGCCAAAAAGATGGTAAAGGTAAAACTAAAATGTATGCTGGGACTCACCTTCCTCGTAGACAGTTCCACAGACATATACGCCCCCTTGGCACCTCGGACCCACCATGTACTCGGGAACACGAGGACGCTGTTGTACACGGGAACACTGTACTAGGGAACAAGAACACGCGGGGGACTAGTACAACACTGGACGTTACTGGTAGAGCATTGTTGTCTGTAGTATTTCGTACCCACAAAACCTTAAGCCCCCTACAGACAATCAGTTTGAACTTGAGGTGATTGGAGCCTCCAAAAGGTCAGTTGTAACTGATATCAGTACAGTTTTTTTGACCTGAGCGCAGTCAGAGTCTTCCATACAAACGATAATTTTGTAACTGTCAGTTCGAACTGATTGTCTATAAGGGGGTTTAAGAGACCATTTTACGTTAAAATTTATTAAGATCATAAATTATCGGTTATCGCTGGACGGATTTTGATGATTGCTATGTCAGAAAACTGTCTTTATGTGTAGTTTTGCCGGATACATAATTGTTATCTATAGATCAGATATCGCCTTTTGAGTGGAGTAATGCAATTCTCACAGATTTCAGTGTGTTATTTTATAGTTCAGCACAGGCTACACTAGTTTAGGTTATGGCTAAAATTGCTTGTGGATGGGATATTTTAAGTATATCTGCAAATACCATCCTCATAATTAGACCAGTTCGTATTTCTGAGGCAGTGGTTCGGACTCCACGTTAAGCCGTAGGTCTATTAGGTATTCTATTGACTGTTGGGCTATTAATTAACAGTTCTGTCTAAGGATCAAGTCAGCCTTAGTCAGTAACAATACTACAATATCGCGCTACAATCATCTTACACTCATTTCTCATTCATACATGGACAGGTTGCCATTTCAGTAACTAACCACAAGGTTAAGTAGGTAGGTTTAACCTACGTACGTGGTTAGTGTATGGTATTGTTTTAAGTTAAGACTAGTAGGGGGTAGGATTATAGGTTGGATTTGATCGATTATTTTTTTGACTACCTAATGTTAAATAGTGAAAAGATCTAATCCTATTGCGGCGGAGAGAGCCGCGTGGGATATCGAGTAATATTTAGTTCATATTTCTTTACCCTGGTACCGCGGAGAACCGAAAGATAGCGGCAGTGTATTCGCCGCAACGCTTGACGGAACGGGTTAACCAACCGCCGTTCCTCTGTCCCTAATTGTAATTACTTTTATATAGCCGGTAGATTTGCCGCTAGTGTTAGTTGTAAAATAAAAAACTATAACTAGCCTACAGCATGCATCATCACATCAGAACATGTACAGCATGCTTTGTTGTGCCGACGTGAAAGTGTCTGTGAGAATCACAAAGAAATCTGATAGCCCCAACAGAAATGTTATTTTTAGGTATTGCTTACTTCATGAAATTTTAATCTACCGAGGTAGTTATTTTAAGCCAAGTATGACTAAGAAATGAGTTTTGGACAATTTTGGAGCGATCTTTTAGTCTTGTTACTGTCTAAAGCTGTGTGTTTCTTTAGACAGGACTGTTAATTAATAGCCCAACAGCCAATGACACACAAGGGACCTACATTTCAACGTGGGCACCGATCCAAAATTTGCCTCTGAATTACATTGGTCTAATCATGAGGATGGTCTTTGTGGATGAACGTAGTATTCAATAATGCGAAAGTAAATACACACACAGTATATCACATTTATCATCTGAATACTTTGGTAAATACAGTACAAACTGTACGTTGTGATGGTTGGATTCGGTCTTTTCAAAAGCTGGTATCACAGTATTCAATGTAACAGTATGTCGTCCTAACGTCTTGTACTTAAGTGTTCTTTTAGGATTCGGTTAGTTCGCATTATGTCGTCCACCCTGGCGAGGACAGATATGGTTTTATACAGACTATGTGAACCCTCCGTGCAAAAAACATTCGATATATTCAAAGACCCGTCAAGAAGCGTCGTTCTGAGCCCCAGATCCGTGAGAGCTTCAGACACTTAAAAAACCCCTTTCCCAAGAGGAGGAGCGTATCGTGCCTTTTCCTTCCCATACATGTAAAAATTTCCCAGAGAGAAAGATAAATCCAGATTGCGTTGATGCTGTATTGAGACCTCCCACATTTTACACATCGGTCTCTTGTGCATTATATGGGTCAATACAATTCTTTTGAACGGTGGGTCTGAGAGAAACAATCCGTGATGGTGTACAGTAAAGAATTTTCCTACTAATTTCTTAGATGCCTACTGAGACGGTGACGTGTGTAACTATCCACGAATTGTGGATTTTTTTGTGGATAAACGCCCTCACTATTAAATACTACTGAAATCCGGAAAGACCATCCTCATATTAGACCAGTTCGTAATTCTGACACAATATTGTGTTCGGATCCCACGTTAAACTATAGGTCCTATAGATGCCATTGACTGTTGGGCTATTCATTAACAGTCTAAGGAAAATTTCAGCCTTAGTCAGTAACAAGACCACAAGATCACGCCACAATAATCTTACACTCATTTCTTATTCATACTTGGCTTACCTGGCTACCTGGGTAGGTCGTCATTTCATAAGGTAATGTAGAGGAAATCTTTAAAAAAATATTTGTATTTACTTTCCTGTGGGAAATAGGTTAGATCATGGATATGTCTAAAGGGAATGGTTCCAGTTCATCTAAATAGCTGTTCTTATTCTGTTATAAATTCAATACTATTGCTCTGGTAGTTTCTATGGAAACCTGTTACATGTTATCCATCTTAAAAATCACCAACATCCCCCAGAGCTAAGACATATCCATGTCAAAACTAGGCACAAGTTTTAGCTCTGCTCTTTCTTTTGAATATTTATTTCGAAAAAACCAGGCATTACTAAGTCATTATGAGTGCTTATGATGGATTGCCCCCTAGAGAACCAGTTCAGCCACCCGGCACATGTCCAGCCCCAGGGCCTGTCCAGGGATCACATTTTGCATTATTCAAATTGCCCCCCACGACCATGCCAGCGTGTTATTTGGCGGGAAAACTAATCTGCATCCTGCTTACACGTTGAAATTGAGCTTATTTATTTTTGCAATTAGTATGTCACACAACGTGTGACCGTTAGTAAGCTGCCAAAGATTAATTAAGGTGTGAAATAGGAGTTGAAATTACTTCGTTCAAAATATTAAGTACTTTGAATTTCATTTTCCCAAACATTTTGTCGAGGAATGGAAGTAAGATTTGTACGGGATTGTAAAACAAATTGTTAACTTAAAATTATATACTGGTAGCTTTTAAATTAGATAATATTTTTTCATTACATTTGCTTTACCATTAGTAAAATTCATCATTTGAAATAGGTTTTAAAATGACGAAAATGTTAACAAAACAATTTTGATGTGTACAAATGACCTAACTGTCTCTCGATTACGTTAATACGAGTAAAGACCAGTGAAAACACTTTCAGTGGAACTGTATCCCATCAGGTTAAAAACGCGATTTTGACTGTTCATTATTTTTGACATGAATGTGTCTTAGCTCTGGGAGGGGATGGGAAATTTGCGCAGTGATTGCCCACTATAGTTAGTGACATCATAGTACGATTATAATTAGAGTTGTTTAGATGTACTGAAAACATTCCCTTTAGACGTATTCATGATCTAACCAATTTCCAACAGGGTAGTAAATACCAACATTTTTTTTTGAGCGTGGATTTTTCTTGAGTTTTGAGAAACCGGTATATAAAAAACCTCATGGAAAAAGGTGCCGTACAGAATAATGGAAAACAATTTTATCGTGGTGGTGGTTCTCGTTTTCACGTACAAGACAAACTGCCTTCTTTAGTGTTACAGCCTGGCATACAGATAGAAACTGTGATAGAAGACCCATTTATGTTTTTCAGACCTTATTCAGTTATTCAGAATTAAATTCAGCTAAAATATAAACCTATGTGTATTAAATAAAAGTAAAGTTTCGTGTAACCTTCTGGCCAAGGTCTGATGTTAAAGTTTTCAGGTCGCACTACTGCCTCTAACGTGACCTAACGACTACTTATGTAGCCGGGACCAACGGCTTAACGTGCCTTCCGAAGCACGGTGACAGTGAAATTAAATTTCATGTGTCATGACCGGGAATTGAACCCGGGTCTTTTGGGTGGTAGGCCAGTACTCTACCCACTCAGCTATGACTGCCACGTGTATTAAATATGAAAGATCTACGCACGTCGAAAAAATTTCACCAATACTTTTTCCATAGAAACTGTTCTTAACGATTGCAACATAGCCAACGTAACATGATGTAAAGTGATTTTTGGGGGTTTCAACGAATTAAATATGGTATTTTTTACGTAATAGATTACTCCTACCCCAACTGGTATTCTATAAAGACAGACCAGATTCCTTAAAAGGAACCAGCTCGGTAAATGTAATTTATTACACAAATCCTACTTTATACCGATAATATTTCAATGTCTTTGTACTCAAATAATCTGCGTGAATCTAGTTCGACGACATTCAATAAATAAGGAGTTCCTGAAAAGGTGAAACAAACTGATCGGGTTAACGAGGGGACTCGATCGGTTCGGATAATACATATGGATTAGAGATCGTTTTTCCCGTTTATCGTTGTGATTTATGATACGAGTTTGCGGATTTTACCGTCTACCATTTACCGGCCCCTGTATGAGGTTCAGGTGTCGCGCAATGAGGTTGGCCAATTAGGTTGGCTATGAAACTTCCTCTACCCGCTACCATTTTATCGGCTTCCACGTTCGTGCTTTGCATACATTTAGCTACCGGGAACGCACTTGGAAATACGGTGGGGTTTGACGACGACACGCGTTAACCTTTGACGCTTTAAAGTGTACAGATAAAGTTTGATTCGAGAAAGTGTACAAATGTCAAAGCTGATATGTTGAAGTCATATCAACTTGGTTTAATTTGATGCATACATACGTGAGGTAATGTGTACACTAATTTGATGTGTACAAATGTCAAATTTGATGCGTAAGTATACTAGGCCATGTCACCTTTGAGGCGTCAAAAAGCTTAACGTGTAATTTCATGCATAGAGGTAAACAAAAATGAAACTTGACGCACCTAAATGTACAATATCTGAAATCTGACACATCCATAATAGGTTCTTCCCCATGGGAAATTCGTAAAACCAGTAGATAAAACAGGGTAAGAATAATAATTCAACTCCATGGAAATTTTATTTTAGAAAAGTTTCCGGACATACAAAGGAAGCTTTTGCAGATTAAAATCAAGAGGGCGTGAATGATTTTTTGACAGGATTTTTATAATATTTTTAACACAGTACAGATTTTTGCATAGCTATTCAGATTATACAAGAGCTGTTAAGAGCAAAGCACTGAGAAGCAGTCGACTGTGACAAGTTCATTAATGAGCTGATTAATTTATTTAGGTTATCTCCGGAACATTCCTTATCCCGCCACCAGATACAAGGCGGATTGCCATATTTTGCATACCGGAACAATCTCGATCGTCTAATTTAATTGGCCCTTCCAAACTTGTAATCACCGACAAGCGATTTTCATCTCCCAAAATAAGCAGGTTGTAATTTGACACTCGCTGTTCATCGGGTCGATGGCATTCGATTGGTTGATTATTATTTTTTGGACAGATAAGGATAACATCGAGCCTATTATTCTGTTTCATCGATGAGGTAACATTTTATGTACCAGTTTTCCGTTAGGAATGGTTTTGTGTGGTCAAGTTTTCGTACTCGAGATCAAGTTTGTGTAATTAGGTAATTGGTTTAACCCGCTACGGAAATAACATATTTTGCAAATTCTTTAGTATTTAAAATTCTATACAATAACAATAGACGTTAAAGTAATCTTAGTAAGCTATTATGCAAGAAAGTGTCTTCAATTTAATTATTATTGATTAATAATTCCATTGCAAGAAAAACCAAAATTTAACTATCATACATTTAAGCTTACACCATGAACTGTAGGAACAAAATTTGTACAGCAGTGTATAGTAGCTGAAAACCCAGTACGTATGCGCTCCTACTAGTCCGTCGTGTTTATATGTATTTGCTGATAATTGTAAAATAAAATTTGTATGTTTAGAATAGGCAAAATTAAGATAAAAAAAGCCATTAAAGGCATTAACTTTACTATCACACCTCAAATCAACGTTATGGTTTGCCAGTCATCCTTTTGTAAAATAAAAGCTATTGTTTTATGGATCTGATCTAATTTATACTAATATATTAAAATTATGCTCATGAATCAGTTTAACCAGGGGTGGAAAATACGTAAATAATAGAATTAACCTTAGCTAGCCTTATCAGGTAAGGTTAACTTAACTTTAAATTAAACCTTTTGTGTATCTATAATAATTCTAACATATAGATTGTCTATTTAGGATACGTTTTGGAATCTTTAAAACTAATTTAATTTTTAAATGTCAACTTTATAGACTAAATGTGTTAAAAATCAATTTAAATCTTTACCCAGGATTTGCAGGAAGACCTGACAGTAATTGGAAAGAAAAATTTCAAAAAATTATTTAGTTACTTGTCAATAAAGATACTGAATTGTCTTTGAAAATTTAAAATGATCCCACCTACTGATGCTTATCATCTATATTTGAGGGTTTCTTTCGGTTCTGTTGAGTTCTCCCTTTGCTGAATCGCAGTATCCATAATAATGATTGAAAGTAATTTTTTTAAAGTAAAATCAAATTTTTTAACCACAAATAAATTTTAGAAGTTTGCTGAGTAACAAAAGTTTACACTAAAGGCTGGAAGTGAACCAAGATTATGTGGTGGTAAATTGACAGGAAAATCCAGACTAGATCAGTTATGTAGACGTGATTTTGTATCGTGTTTCATCGGTGTAATTAATAGTGTTAGCGAGCTTGCAGGTCATTATGCATAAATATGCTGATGTATGCAGATATAATTAATGAACGACTAACTGCACAAACCCTCCCCTTCCACGCGCGAGGAATCCCAGATTGGGGGGCTATAACGGGCAAAGCCTGAGCATCGTCTGGCACTCCGTATACAGAATGATAGCGAGCAAATGGCTGGCGGAGATGGCGATGAGGAAGCACATTCCACGGAGAACTGCCAGTGCGGAGAGTGGGACATCAAAAACAAATCTGTTGGGGTCTCCAATTTGTAATTTGTGTCAAGTGTCGCGGTCATAAAATTGAAGAGGTGTCAAATCTGGTTGTCATCAGACTGATTAAGTATCACAGTTGACTGTCAAAAAAATTAACTGGTGTCAGTTATGACTGTCTTCATATTGAGTCTGTTGTCAGGTAAAGCTGTCCTCATACTGAGTATAGTGTTAAGCAGGTTCTTTTCAAACTGAACTGGTACCAAGTATGGCTCTCATGAAATTGAGTCTGGTGTCAAGTACGCCTGTCTTCGCCTTGAGTCTGGTATCTGGTATAGCTGTGTTGAAACTGAACTGATGTCAGTAATGTCAGTTACGCCTGTCTTCATACTTCATTTGGTTCATTTATTGCTCTCGTCAAACTAAACCGATGGATGACAAGTACGGCGCATCAAACTGAACTGGTGTCAAAAGTGGCTGTCAAAAAACTGAACTGGTGTCGTCTGTTATAAAAGTGTCTGGTGTCTAGATCATCCGTGTGACGATGTGTAAGCGCGGGCCTCGTGTAACATTATATAGGTCAGTGCGACAGCTGTATCTGGACCTCGGGCTCTGATAACATATGCAGGAAAGTCGAGAGAGAGTCGTTCAGTTATCATGGAGCTGGCTCCACCGCGGCGCCCCTGGCGGCCATCACTGTCACTACTGGGGGTGCAGCCGGGCTTCACCACAAGACAACATAAATGTTGCGTTTATAACGGTCTGCAAAAGGTCAGCATGCACTTGCATCCCATATTATCTTAATTCCTGTAATACTAACTGTCTGCCAGTTAGTTGATTTAGTGGTCAAAGATTTACATTCTCCTAATTGCACTCTACTCAAAGATTGTGTTCAGTCACTTGTATTGTGAAGCCACAAGTTGTGACTTCCCAAGAGACTAGAGACGAAAAAGAACTGTCGCTGTAACAAAAAATCTAACCTTCTCTTTCTTCCACATCATTTGATCTCTGACTTTAACACATTGAGCCACGTTAAACTTTGCAAATGAGTAGCTCATGTAAATGTCAGTTTATTGCCATTTGACGATTACGAAGAATTGTTGACGTAGGAATATGAATAGTCGTTTATGAATTCTGGAGGCATGAATGTTTAATTCAATAGTTTGCTTGAGATGATTTTTATAAAGTTTACCATCAAGGGTATTTTCTTTATATTGGGATTTGCATATTTCATTCAAAATAACTCGATTTGGATTTTTTGTTGGATTCTTTGACATTGAGAATTCAATATCACCAACCAGTAAAGTCATATATGTCATCATTTGTAGTGGTGGACCATCCCAGAACAATACGACCAAGGACACGAAAGTCCCATGCGTTACAATAACAATGCGTTACGTATTACAATAACAAAACTTTCTTCTATCTAGATTTTGTTGTGTCCTTTTCAATAAAGTTTCTTCTTCATCCTTATAAGGTTGTGTACTGCTCAGAACGTTTGACGAGTTCTAAATCTCTGTTAAGATAATCTTTTTCATTAACAACCGAGAAGAGTAGACTACCTAATAGAAAAACATTTTGACAAACAATGAGGGCATTTTTGGCTCTCTCGATTATATGAAACGATTAGGAAGTTCGTATGAAAAATAGTTAAAACGGAAATATCAATCAGGTGTGCCAATCAAACAGAAACATTCAATTGAGCCCAAGTAACCTGTCAAGTCTGAAAGCCTGGCAAGAGAACCAAACATCTGACTGACTTCAGTAAATAAGCTTGTCTGTCTAACGGTCTAACGCCGACTGCCGTCTTGGAACTGGTTATGCCGATGTGGACTTAATTTGTTAGAATTCACTCCTTTTTTACTCTTATCAAATTAAAGCGAAACAGAATTTCTTTTGGGAGTTTTTGTCGCAGTACATAGGTGTCACTAATGCAACTCACTTAATATACCTGACGCTGGTAATTTGTTACCTCTGATATGTCTGTTACGAGTTCTGTTTTGTAAATCCTACAGCTTCTGACGTATACGTTTGGAAATAATAGCAAAATACATAAGCTTTGCGAAATCTCAACCTTTTCAAATACACATCATGTCATTTATTCATTTATGCCAACAAATTTATGATAAATTTGGTTTTGATAATCTTCCACCAACGAAAACGCATCAAAACTAACGCAGGCTTCTTAAACGAAAGTTTAGAATGTAGTAAATCGAGGAAGAAATGAACTATCATGACAGGGCTGGCATTTGAATAAGTAAACATATCCCAAAAATAATTAATAGGTTTAAGAGGAAATAACTTTTCCGAACAATGTAAAAAGAAGTTTCATGTTTGTGAAAAACGTTTTTGTTATACGATGCCCTTTCCACCACTAAGAACCTTTAAATATAATCTTAAGATAAATACAACATCATATGCTCTTCTTCTAGCAATACGTATTCCCAAATTAACGTTATACTTAATATTCTAATCTAATGTAATACTAAAATAATTTGAAATACTAAAACAAGAAATTACTAATTTATATAAAAGAACAGATTACTTTTAACCCATCAGTAAGCATAACGCTATCAGATATTTATTTAATGAAAGATTACAGGTTAACAGGTCGAAGTTTGGCAGTTAATTGTCTAACTGTAAGTGGTGAAATCTGATTTCTTCAGTTACACGCGAACTGCGGTTGAAGGTAGGTTTAACGGTGGATTTAGTTTTTGGTGAAATCCTGCTTAAAAATAGTGATTTTATAGTCGTTTCGTGAAGGTGTGAAACATTGTCGAATTTCCAACACGTATCGGGCTATCAGAAATCTTAAAGGGTATTTAAATTACCAACATATACGTCGCAGTAACTCCAAAAGGATGGACTTCACTACATTAGTGTAACGGCTTTTGGATGCTTATGACCCTTGTGGTGACCATAGAGATGGTTTCCATTGACCTTTAACCTTCTTAATGCTAAACTATCCCGTAAAAACGCCAGGTAGCGCTAAGAGTGGCGGTCTTTGAGTTGGTTTGAACTCTTGGAAAGTTTGTTTATGGTCATATATTTAGTTTGTTGCATAATTTCGGCAACGCTTTTATCTTCATAAAATCCTTAAATGAATGTTTAACAATAAGTTAATTTAAAACGCGTTTAATATTTTCACTTATCAATATCATCAATAATTAAGTTAAGCTACGAGTTTTCAAAAACTTGTTCACTTTAATACGTAATATTCTAACATTTTTATACGAATTCTAAATATAGCTTTCTTCTAAATCTGCTTTTGTGTCAGCGTTGCCAACATACAAGAACTACACAGTAAAATTAAATTGTTGTGAAAGTCTCATAACTTAATGATTTCACTTTTTAATAGTGCGAAGAAATTATTCTTATGCAGCGTTTTAAGTATTGTTTTTAGACTCAGCATACAAAAAACATAAGGAAAACTATATTCAGTAAAAAGGGGTTTCGTTAGTCTGTGTTATTTTTAGCGAATTTCCCATAGGGAATAAGCTATTACCGTAGGTCTCATGGTGAGACTTAAGCCCGGGACCATGTTATTTTTTCTTCTTTAGGTGCCCAGAGTCCAAAAACAATAGTCGTTAAAATTTTTATATATATATATATATATGTATATATATATATATGTATATATATATATGTGTCTGTGAACACGATAACTCTCGTAAAAATGGTCCAATCAAGACCAAATTTGGTAGAGACGTGAATTCCTACAAATGCTCGGACGAGTTTGTAAACCAGACATATCGGTCAATGGGAACGGGTAGTTTGGGGGGGTTTTGTACCCCAAAATGGGGTTTTTTTTGCGTTTTTCACATGTAATTTTTAAAAATTTCTAATTTTATATTTCACCATTGGAATCAGCTTAAAAAACTACACAATTAAGTTCCTTAAAGTTTTTCTCTATCTTAAATGGTTACCGAGATATAAAAAAATCTAAACACAGTACGTTGTATTTTGAGGCTCCAATGTTAATCTTATGGAGGATTAGGAAAAATTATTTTTTCACTTATTATCTAATATTTTTTGATGAAACTTGATATTTAGGTTCATGTGGTTTAGATCCATACATTTGTGCTAAAAAAATCATAGTTTATGTGTTTATCATGGCAGCAAACCTGCATACTCTTTTCCCATGTTAATCATATGGAGATTAGGCAAACTCCTTTATTTATGGACAGATGTTGATAAAAGTTGGTATAAATGTTAAAAATAAAATTTTTGATGGTATACTTTCAGTGTTCCTCACAGCAGCAAACCTACTCACTCTTTCCCATTTTAATCTTATGGAGAATAGGCTAATAATTCCCATGTTTATCGACAGATTTTGACCAAACTTGTCATATATTATAATTATTATATTATTGATTTGGAAATTCGCTGAGTACGCAGGTCTGCTGCGACGGGGGTATTTGGGTTTATAGAGACTGGTTTATGGACAAGATTTTTTTATTTAGGTATTTTCCAACCATCTTGGGTTGAAAAAGATTGCTGATGAACAGATTGATAGCCAAGCTTTGTCCCGAATCGGTAATTTTTCTCACTCCTAGTCTCTGGTTCATATGATTTCGTCAAGGAGGAGTGAATAAAGAAATGGTTTCTCTTAATTCGTTCCCAGAAACAATTCTAGAGCAATAACTTCAGTTATTTTTTGTTCCGAGAGGTAGGTTGGCGCCGTCAAACTGCCTATCTGACAGGTTGCTGATACTGCATTTTTACATGGTCGTGATCGGTCAATTCGTGATTCAGAGACCCTGATTCGGATTCCACGTTAAACTGTTTTTCTCTTAGAAAATATGCCATTGACTGTCTGTCTAAGGAACATACCAGCCTTAGTCAGTAACAAGACTACAAGATCGCGTCACAATCATCTTACACTCAGTCCGCATTCATACTTGGCAAAATGACCTACCTTGTGTAGTGGTTGCCATTTCAATAATCTAATCTAATCTGTCGTGGACAGTTCGTACACTGATGTTGCACACTGCAATATATATCCCAATTAATTGAAGGATGGCAAATTCTGTCACCAAGTCTAGACTAAATAGCTCATCGTATGCGTCTTGCGGCTAATGCAGAGTTCGATGATGAATTGTTGTGTTTGTGTTCTCAGGGTTTGTTTTTTGTTCAAAATTACAAAAAAGTAGAAGAAACTTGACCTCCTGTAACACCTGAAGAAGATATTCTGCAGTATGAAACCCTTGCTGTGGGAGAACTAGATCCAAAACCATGTTAACATTGACAGTAAGGTATTTAGACCGTTTGTATAAATTAACTATCTGACGTGACCGCTCTGTCAGCCGTCAACCTGATGTTTTAACAATCTGCCAGTTCGGCACTTTGGCGCCCACTGAAAGCCCACGAGCGATAAGTCTAGCATTCAAGTTGTGTCTGTAAGAGGAATTGGAACCATTCCAAAGAACTAGTTCCAATCGGTCGGTCACTAGTGATGGGCCAACCGACTAAAATTCAACAACCGAGTCATCATTTGGTTGATCAATGTTCAATCGGATAATACCCCACCCATGAAAAGCTGTTTCCACTCTTCACTCATACACGAGTGGTTTAAGTCTCATTGAAATCAGTCTCTGAGCCTCTGAGTGGTTTCAGTACATGTGTTTTATGTGTCAATTTTCATAATCCATCTTCTGGAGACCATTTTTCGAATAGAATTATAATCCGTGCACAAATATTTATTTAATATGTTAAAATTTCGCATAATATATAAAGTTAATATATTAAAAACCACTCCTGTGAATTCTGGCGAGGTTTTGATCGAAATTCATAGAGATCAGTCAAGCAAATAATGCAATGAAACTGATCTTATTGCAACCAAATCCGCCCATTTAATGATTCAACTAAGGAATGATAACAGCAAGTCTAGCGCGCTGGTCTAGGGGTAGAGCGCGGGTTTTTGGTGCCCAAGGTCTCGGGTTCAAATCCCGCCAAACACCAATGGCTTTTCGATATGTGATAATGCCGCAACCCACACAGGGGTGCACAAAAAGCCACAACGGCTGATGTGTCTTGGGAGTAATCCGCCCCTTCCAATAAAAAAAACAGCAAGTCTATTTAAGAATCTGTATTTTCATTATGTGCAAGACTAACTGTTTTCAGTCGTTAATTCATTCCACCAATTGGAAAAACAATCGATTGAATCGGTTGTTGATGAATAACCGATTAAATCGGGGATTTTTAATCGGTTGCTCCCATCACTATCGGTAACTCCGGACCGAATGATGAACGCTAACGACTCGAGGGCACCTTTGACAAAGGCACGATAGGCATCAGTTCAATCTGGACCAAATATCCTATTTAGGAAGATAGTGGTTTGGTTAGTTTTGGATGGTCGTTGATAGGTAGCAGAGCGGGATGGTTAACAACCATTACACTAAAAATCCGGTTTGAGCTCACTGGGAAACAAGACAATTAAAAGCAAGAGCGTGACTATTCTTACCACGAACTATCGCAGTGACTTTCAAAAAATATAATGTTGTTTCAACTCTTTTAAGTTTTCAAATTGATGGCCGGCGACTCCTGCCAGATCATGAGTGGTCACCAATGTGACTAACGTCAATATGTCCCTGTCTTTAACCACCCAGACTCTAGCCCTATCTCTTTTTGATTAGATTAGGCATGTAGGATTACGTTATGTTATTTTAGGTAGGGTGAAACGTAGTTGAGGTAAACTGCAATGATTGTATTTACTTCCCTGTGAGAAATAGGTGATCATAAATATGTCAAAGGGGACAACTGTCTTTACCGTCATATAACGTCATCAACCGTATGACGTCACTGTTTCAAATCTTGGTATCGCAATTTGCCAACACACCCCATCCAAAGAGCAAAGACACATCCATGTCAAATATGTTTGTATTTAATTCCCTGTGGAAATAGGTTAGATCATGGATATGTCTAAAGGGAATGTTTTCAGTTCATCTAAACAGCTGTTCTTATTTTTCAAATTTTGATCTTACAAATTGCTAACACCCCCCCCCCGAACTAAGATGTCCATGTCAAAATTGTATCTTCTTCCCTGTGAGACATAGCTTAGATCACGGATGTGTCTGATAGAAATGTTTTCAGTTCTTCTAAACAGCTGTTCTCATAAACTGGATGAAGTAATTTCTTTCGTCACGCAAATTGCTACACCCCCTCCACAAAGCTTAAGCTTTGTGGAGGGGGTGTACAAATACATATCTAAATATGTATTTGTGAAAAGATAGTAAATAGTCAAAAAATATGTAAAATTGTGATCGTTTTCAACCACCAAGTGTTAAAATAATTCTCACGTATTGTGCCAATCTAGAAAAAAGGTTTTTACTAGGTTATTTTATCCATTTAAAATCCACCTGTGAATGGCATTATCGACTATACCGGTATTTTTATAAATTCTCGTGTCTGAAATGTAATAACATAACCTGCTCTACAACCTTGAACCAGTGGAAGCCGGTTGAGTTATGTGGAATCTGATCAGTATCAACACGTTTTGCGGAATTTTAAAACACAAACGTTCAAAATCAACTTTCACTGTCGAATGATGTTCTGGCAGTTTACGACCGCAGCGTTAACCCCTTCACATTAGGCGTTTTTGGAAAGTATTGGTAAATGACTAAATTTATTATCTCGAGTTCGACCTACATTTGGTTCCGTGAATTTGTACGACTGGGTAGTTGAAAACACGAAAGTGCTAATGAGAATTGCATGACTGTCTTGGGAGCAAAATTGGAACTGAAAGAGAAATTGCATCTTCGGTTTTGTGATTACTGTACACCTAAAAGTACTAATTTAATTAAATCCACCTTGAACATTTTATGCTACTTCCTATTCAATTCACGTTCTGTGATTCGTCGGGAACCTATTCAATATGTAATTAATGTTCTTCAATGCTATTACCGGACTCCTTGTTAAACTGTAGGTCCCTTAGTTGCATCGTCTGTTGAGCTATTAATGAACAGTCCTGTCTAAGGAACATGTCAGCCTTAGTCAGTAACAATACTACAAGATCGCGTCACAATCATCTTACACTCAATCCTCATTCATACTTGGCAAAATGACCTACACGACCTACCTCGTGGTAGGGTCGCCATTTCAATAACCTAATCAAATTTATTTTTTTCCTTTCTGACCAATCATTTATTTTTAAATTGCTATGATACAGAGGTATATGTAACTTCCACTTTACCATGATAAATTCATTTTCTAAATTTGTAATCTGTTGCTAGGAAACATTTAGTATAAAATTTAGTATCGTTTAAAAAGTTAACCCAACTCATCCATTACTGTCGATGAATTGCATTGATACTACTGTGACTGGATTCGAACTCGCGGTCGGCTCGTGTTGCTGAGAGGGCTACCGGTGCGGTACCTCGTTCTGTGGCGAACGTCCGGTGCTATTACCAAGGACAAGGAGTGAGAAAACATATCTATACTTTTACAGTAGTGTTAACGGAAACGTGAGTAAAAATTTAGTGAACAAGCTTATAATATTTATGAATATTCTCTGTTAGTTGTGAGAAATGAGTGTAAGATGATTGTAGGGCGATCTTGTAGTATTGCTACTGACTAAGGCTGACATGTTACTTAGACAGACAGTCAACAGTCAATGGCATATTCTCTAAAGGGTCTACAGTTTGACTTGGAGTCCGAACCACCGCCTCTAATTACGAAATGATCTAATTCTGAGGATGCTCTTTGCGGATAAACGTAATACTTAATAGTGCGGACGTTAATCCACACAAGGGAACACTACACCCACAACATATTTCTCATAACTATCCACAATTCGTGACCTCCAATTAGCTGGATTAAAGGACGCCACGGTCCCAGTCATAAAGAATCATAAATCTCAGTAATATATCTCTTTCATTCAAAACTAGGTTTTAAAATTATACATGAGCAGAGTTTATTCAGGTTGTTTTACAGCGATATGGATCATGCATTTTCTTTTTGAAGTGGATATGTCTAAGCTTTGAGGGGGACATGTTAGCAATTTTCGAGACGCAAAAAGTGTAACTGATGTGATGTTATTGATCACGTGACCCGATTCCTGAAATACTAAAATTTTACGTTTTACTCCATGGTAGTGAAGTTACTAGAGATTGGAAGTTACATTGAAGTTACAATTGTTTCAATTATTGTTACTTCTTCTCCGAAGAATCAAATTTTAGAACAACGTTCATTTCACATACTCTCCTCTTCTTCTTCTTCTTCTGCTCACCCGCCCAAGCACGGTGCCTCAGCTAGATATATTTATCCATAGATTCCACCGGCTCATTTATATTCATTTATTCATTCAGGGGAACTCTTCACTCTTAACAAGCCTAGTCGAAAACAGGTTCCGGACATAAACGCACCATTACTTGGAATATAGACGTTTACCGTAGAAACATAGAACGCAATATGAAAGTGAATAAATTATTTTCACTTTGAAATCATAGGATATAGAGTATACTGTGTTTATAACTGGTCAATGATAAAAAAATTGTAAGTATCTTATACGATATAATGACAAATCGATCAGTGCTGTGGCAAGTCTGTTGGCCAGATTATCGGTGTGACTTTCAATATTGAGAGATTATTTTTTTATGTCGATTTATCGACTATATAACTAATTGAGTGTAAGATCGATACACGGAATCAAATTACAAAGTTATATAGGTACGTAATATTTCTTCACTCAAACAATGAAATCGCTAAAATATAGATGATACTTCGTAACACAATTTTTTACTGTAATAACAATTAAATGTTGTAGTTTCTTTATAAATTTAAAATACATGACCGTTTATCTACTCTAGTCCCTTTCCCATATTGTCGTAATCTTTAAACGAACTCAAGCAGTGTAATCTGTATGTTTACTATATATGGGAATTATTAGTATTATTATCTTTCTAAAATGGTAACCTACCCAGGTTACCATTTTTGGTGGCACAGTCTTGAAGTCATGTAACTGACTAAGACTGGCATGTTCCTTAGACAGTACTGTTAATTAATTAATAACCCAATAGGGAACTTCGGTTGAATTTTGGATCCGAACCTTCAATTTTGCCTCTGAATTACGATCTAGTCTAATTATAATATATAATTTTCTCTATGAACTATCCCCGTACCCTATCTCCTATCACACACCTTATTCTTGTATATCACCCCAAGCTCTATTCCAACCGCAGAATATCATTCTAAGCCACAATAAACATCGCGAACTTTACTTTCGTTAACTTTATACAAGATAAGCTATGATTAGGTACACGAGTTTATGTTGATACTAGTTGGTTACTGAAATGGCAAACTTTTCAGGTATTTTAAGCCAAGTATGAATGAGAAATGAGTGTAAGATGATTGTGGCGCGATCTAGTAGTCTTATAGACAAAGACTGACATGTTCCTTATACAGAAATGTTAATTAATAATCTAACAGTCAATGGCACAACTATGGGACCTGAAGTTTAACGTGAAATTACGAACTGGTCTAATTATGAGGATGGAATAGTACGGATGTTAATCCACACAAGAGAACACCACACCCACCGACCATCGTTCACAACTATCCACAACTCGTGACCTCGAAGTAGATGGATTACAGGACATGCTACCTTCCAATGTCACTACGAACACTGTCACTTCTGTTCCACACTTTCTCATGCGCCGTGAATCCCACGAAGAGGTTTAAACATTTGTCTTTTCATCACTTTTAGCCATTTATGCAACAACCATCTTGAAACAACTTATAAAGTACGTTTTAAAAAAGTACTCTGGTAAAATTTCAGCTCCCTAACTCCTTTTAGGAATAAAATGGTGGTATATTGAAAAATGTTAATTGTTTAGCTTTTACAAGGGATTCTGTCATACTCAAGTTCTTCAATTGATCGTTTTAGTTCCTTAACATTGGTTTATGAGTATAAACCTATTCCTTCAAATAACCCATGAAAAGACGGCACGCACTGTTAAATTACCAATCTAAAAAATCTATCAAACCGATGAATCGAAGAACTCCTCCGGATACCACCGAATTTCTTTGTAAGAGCTTGCAATTTATTTATTAAGCTCTGTTATCAGAGTGTCGCTCATGGGTCACAGTTTGAATAATTTTAGACTCTCCTTGAAGGCTTAAGCGAATTTTCCTTAGGGGAGAAGCTATATTCTATTTTCCTCGTTAAAGACCTTATTTCTTTTAATGTGACGATAGAAATATTTAACAGAGCATAAAAGAGGATGGAATAGTACGGACGTTAATCCACACAAGAGAACACCACACCCACCGACCATCGTTCACAACTATCCATAACTCTTGACCTCAAAGTAGATGGATTAGGACATGCTACTTTCCAATGTCACTACGAACTGTCACTTCTGTTCCACACTATCTCATGCGCCGTGAATCCCACGAAGAGGTTTAAACATTTGTCTTTTCATCACTTTTAGCCATTTATGCAACAACCATCTTGAAACAACTTATAAAGTACGTTTTAAAAAAATACTCTGGTAAAATTTCAGCTCCCTAACTCCTTTTAGGAACAAAATGGTGGTATATTGAAAAATGTTAATTGTTTAGCTTTTACAAGGGATTCTGTCATACTCGGAGAAGTTCTTCAATTGATCGTTTTAGTTCCTCAACATTGGTTTATGGGTATAAACCTATTCCTTCAAATAACCCATGAAAAGACGTCACGCACTGTTAAATTACCAATCTAAAAAATCTATCAAACCGATGAATCGAAGAACTCCTCCGGATACCACCGAATTTCTTTGTAAGAGCTTGCAATTTATTTATTAAGATCTGTTATCAGAGTGTCGCTCATGGGTCACAGTTTGAATAATTTTAGACTCTCCTTGAAGGCTTAAGCGAATTTTCCTTAGGGGAGAAGCTATATTCTATTTTCCTCGTTAAAGACCTTATTTCTTTTAATGTGACGATAGAAATATTTAACAGAGCATAAAACAAAATCTTTTATGTATTAAAAGTAACATTTTTTAATATGCCACAATTTTGTTCTTCCAAGGGTTAGGGAGCTGAAGTTTTACCAGTGTATTTTTAAAACTTACTTAGCCATGAAAAACAAATGTTTAAACCTCTTCGTGTGACACCCGGTACAAGTGCTAGCCTCAGCGTACAAACGCTTTTTGAGTTTAATTAAAACGCGTTTACTTTCATCGCGTTTATCCTAGGTAAAGTGTTATGCGTGTATGTGTAAGTGTTCACTATCGCGCCCCCACCCTTGTCTTGCCTGTCACACACACACTTCCTTAGCCCAGAGCTCCTCTGTGCCCACTATCGCACCCCCTCTCTTGTTTTGTCTGTCTCACAAACACACACTTCCTACCCCAGCGCTCCCAGTGTCCACTAATGCACCCCCTCCCTTGCCTTGCCTGTCTCACACACACACACTTCCTAACCCAGCGCTCCCAGTGTCCACTATCGCACCCCCTCCCTTGTCTTGCCTGTCACACACACCACACACACTTCCTACCCCAGCGCTCCCAGTGTCCACTATCGCACCCCCTCCCTTGTCTTGCCTGTCTCACACACACACACTTCCTACCCCAGCGCTCCCAGTGTCCACTATCGCACCCCCTCCCTTGTCTTGCCTGTCTCACACACACACACACTTCCTAACCCAGCGCTCCCAGTGTCCACTATCGCACCCCCTCCCTTGTCTTGCCTGTCACACACACACTTCCTACCCCCGCGCTCCCAGTCCACTATCGCAACCTCCCTTGTCTTGTCTGTCCCTCACACACACACTTCCTACCCCAGCGCTACCAGTGACCAGTGTCCAATGTTGCACGTAAAACTTACCAGGACCGACGTATGTAGATGATCCTGTAACCGTCACCACCACACTACTGCGGCGCCGGTAAGGAGGCCGAAGATTTCTCCGCAAATTGCAGGCCCGCTGCTCCAGTTAGCCCCCACTGATCGCCGATAACTCTCAGCTCGGGCTCAAGGTCGGTGAAATGAAATCGAAACATCTATGAAGATGAAATTATGGCGAAAGTAAGGCGTGGGTCCCGCGTTCGAGCCTTCCGGCTACACAGTCTCCGCGCGTTTTTTGACCGATTAACATCATCCGTCATTCTTTACGCGATTCGACATTTACTACCGATAAAGTTTTACGGCGCCCGGTTTTATGAGGTAATTGAAAAATTTAATACGATTAGTAATGAGATGGAGGGTGTTTGTGATGGACTGTCTCCCTATCGGCGCGTCTTGTTTTATGGTATAAATATACAGTTTAGCTAACGGTGTTAGCCTCGTCTTGTACCTTCGGAGCGATGTTCAAATAGGTTAACTGCACTTTTTGTGTAGACCAACTCCGTTACATAGCACGTACACGATTATTAGTGTTTACCTTTACTAACAGAATCGGATTTATTCACAAATTCAAATGATTAAATGGCTTATTTTTCAAAACTTGTTGGCGAGGTCCATTTTTAGACATGTATTCATTGTTTATTATAACATTTCCATAGACTAATAAATGTAAAATTGAAATGGCGTCACCTTGTAACATGACGGTCAATAACCGATTATTTTAATAAATTATGTAAAACTGTTATGTACCCTGTTTTACGACACCAGTTTTGTTACTTAACCGTTCAAACACGGATTTTCTTACCAAACTAACATCAACCTCTTGTTTGATAGGAAATCTAAGAATATTATTGAATAATAAATAAACAGTTAAGGCGACTGTGTGACCTAAAAAAATACGATTTTTTGTTTTTAGTTTCTTTAAATGTTACTCATCTATCTAGTTAAATGTATAATGATCTAAAGAATATAATTTGGTAAAATAAAACCAATAAGAATTTGCTTTAGTACCAGGAAACCTGCACGGGGGTCCCATTTTTTCCTTTTTTCCGAAAGTCTCGTGTTTTGGGTTTATATACCCTTTTCTCAGGAATCATCATACACATTGGATTATATCTGGTATAATTTTTCTAATTTATTCATCTCTTCCTAATACACATTTTTATACATTTTTTTGTTTTTATGGGATAAATGGAGTAAAAAAATAAAACTCAGTTGAAAATAAAATATTTATCAAATACATTTTAATAAATTTTAAAAACCCACTAGCTGAACTAAATTTAATGAAATGTTATAAATGTGTATACAAATAACATGAAACATGTGGCAAAAAGGCTTATGCTCTAATACTTTCTGAGAAAGAGGTACAAACATTTGACCAAAATAACATGGGGAGGATATACTGGTTACAGGACCACCTTAATAATTACAAATGGCGAATTGTCCAAAACTTGAAAAAATTGCATTCCGATAGTAAATCTAATAAAACCCGGTTGATTGCAGTCAACCGTGTTCTACTTTGATCACAGAAATGTCAAAGAATAAAATGCAACACCATAGAAGGTAAACGCTCAGTATTAAACGATATGTTCAGCTCAATTAGAGTCATTGACGTTCTCCGCAAGTTCCTGCTTTGCCGACAAATTGGTTCTGTCGGCAACGTAGTCTGTGTACTATTACCTTCCGAGGTGACAGTATCTATGATCTTCCCTATCGATGTGACGCGGTGTTCAGATTTGTTATTTAGAAGCAAAAAAGAAAGAAATTAAACGTCATCAGTTGACTGACACTTTTACCATAAAATAAATTTTAAAAGGACAACCTTCAATAAACCTATCATATTCTTTAAATTTTATCTAAATATCATATTTCAAAAATAATCATCCACTTTCTTAAACCAAGATCAAGAGAAGAAGATAAGTTAATTGTTAGACATTTTGGGGGCATAACCCCCTCTTCGGTAATACCAAACGTTTTGAGTGAATTTTGGGCATTCTCAGATAACGTACTTTGTTTACTACGAACAGCTGTCAGTTCGGTAAGACAACCGAAACACAGCTTCGGTTGTCTTTGAGTCTTCATAACGAGTGGACGTATTATGTTTCTCATTTGCGTGATTGTCAGTAAATTTTTTGTAAGTTTTTTGACTGCTTTAAGCTTTTTTGTTTTCCAGCTTTATACCGGCTTAGTCAGGATTATTCATTAACTAATTCTGTTACGTTTTAGATACTAGCTCGGCTGAAGGACGGGATCAGATTCCAGATCCCGAAACGTCGTGAAAGTTTTTTACTTAAAAATCGTGATGGAAAATGTCCGCAATAAAAATATATATGTTATATGTCCACATGTTATATGTGCGTATAAATTATTAAAGCTTTTAGTAATAGAAGCATTACTTATTTATTCACAAATAAAAGAGTGACATGGGATGTTTTATGGAACCCAATCGTAACATAATGCGTTTAAAGCTGTAGCATTGTTATGTACACAGAGTATAATCCATAGAGTACACCGTGTCTGTTGTGTAACACTGTCACACTATATAAACCGTGTCGATGAGTAACAATGGTGTTACGGCGACAAATAACCACCGTTCTGGGAGATGCGTCGCCGTTCGAACCTCGCAATTTGCCGCCATTTCCGACCGGAAACACTTGTTTATGTCTGACCGGAAGTACCGTGTGTAATAAGCTGATAACATTACCTCCCACGTTTACGGTACTTTCTACGTCGGACAATCGCGTGTGAGGGAAAGTGTTTACATTTGCGACGTTCCGAATAGTTGTGTTGTGATTTGAATGTAACATATGTTCTAGTGGTGATTACAGATGTTCCGATGTTATCAATATTCTTGTTTCGATATTTTCGATATTATTACGATTACAGTATTTTTGGTTAAAAAATACTTTTGTGAACATTTAATTCAATATTTATGCAATACCAAATTACTTTAAAACCCTTTTCTCAGTTAGTCAAATCCCTATCTAATATACCTTACTTGTGTTTCTCGGATTACAGACTTTTCCTTTCCTTTCTTTGTTGTGTTTTCTCCATGATATGCTGCGATATGGACGCACGGCCTGTTGTTGTGTTATTAGGATTGTTGTATTGACAATATTACCACTCGATTGCAAATTTTGCAGATGGTAAGAATTTATGGTTCTTTTCTTTTTTCATTGTTCTCTATTCTTCTCTAAAGAAGAATAGTACTGTAGAGACCTAAGATAAGTAAGATACTTCTACAATTGTCTACTATAACCCGTCTTGAGTTGAGTCGAATGCAGTGGTTTTTTGTTTCTAGTCCATTCCAGCTTAAATTGGTCCTGTCTTTTTTTCAAACAGTTTAATTTTAATTATTTAGGTTTTTACTTTATTAGTGAGAAAGCATGCGTCGTTATATTTTCTGACAAGTGTCGCTAAATTTTAAAATGGTTTGTTTTCACCCGTTCAATGTCGACGGTATAAATATTTTTTTCCTATGATATTGTCGTATCGATGTACCTGTTTCATATCCATATCGATATTCAATATCGGGAGACAAACAGAACTCTTATTCTTCCTCCTAGCAAATTTCACAAACAGTAACCCCCACAACAACGAAATTACCATTAATGTATTGGACGTTTTCAAACTCGTTATTTGTTTACCCCTAAAAAATAAGTCAAATCATAGACTAATGTTACTTAATTCTGTACTAAAAACATACGAAGTATACCAGACATACTCTTCTCTTACATGAAATTAATTATTTTGAGGATCAAGAGACTTCGTATATTATTTAAAAAAATCATCATTGGAATGTGTTCACCTTTTACTCTGGAAGTCGGAAGGATTTTCGTAGCACATTGTGTACTACAAGCTTCTTTGAGCTTCTTGTATTTTTAGCTTTCCAATCGTGAACTAAACCAGTCTTCCAAACAGCAGCAGCTGTACCAGTAGCGACAGTGTCATTATTGCGGGCTACTTCGTGCCACATCATTAACACGACAGTGGTCATTAGAATATTAATGACGCGCTCATATTCTGGGTCACCCGATCGCTTCTACACCGTACAGCGCGATGAACTGTAATGAATGGATGCTTTGACGCTAGAACATTGATGAGAGTGTCAGAAACTGGCAAGGAACAGTGATAAAAAAGATTCCCCTAATTGCAAGAATATGTTGTTATCATGGAAACTACAAAATTGAAAATTCTTCTACCTTGTGAATAAGTTGAGAAAATATAATTTCGAGCGTTAAAATTATAGCCATAAACTTTTGTTAAGCGTAAATCAACTTACTGAAAGAAGTAAGAGAGTTGATAGGCTTTATTTTTATTTTGCAAAACCATAATCGTTTCATTATCATAGGTAAAATATCCTTAAATTTTCCGAAATCTGTGTTTTTAAGTATACAGGATGACAAATAAGTCTGGAACCTCTTTTTTAATTTTCAAACCAGAATAGAAAAAAAACTAAAGTTCATACATGCTTACAGGTGATAGTAACGCACAAATCTGCCCAATTAGCGACCGGACTCTTTGGGGGACGGTCCACAAGGAGTCAGATAAAATTATTAAGTAGCAGCGTAGTAAAAAATAGTAAATAATAAATTTACTTTGTTCGATAGTTTTCTAAACTCAAAACAGCTATAACTACTGAATGAATGCAACTTTTGAAGTCCAGTTTGCGGCGTTGAACTCTGCTAAGTAACACGTTTAATTTGATACCAAACTCTCGACCTTTGCTGCTATTTAAGAATTTTTTCTGACTCCTATTGGACTGTCTCCCAAAGGCGTTATCCGGTCCCTAATTGAGCAGATGTGTGCATTACTATCACCAGTAAGCTTGTGTGAACTTTGGTAATTTTTCCTATTGTGGTTTAAAAATTAAAAAAGAGGTTCCAGACTTAATTGTTGTTCCTGTATAGGAACGTATATCTTGGTTTTGGGTTAACTTTTTCTTGAAACTCTTTTTGTGTATTTTATAAGAAGCACCACTTCTACCCACAAAACAAAAAAGGTTTGCCGCGTTGAGTTTGGATATTTCTATCATTTGCCAAAGAAATCTTGTAATAAAAATTAAATAATGAATTACTATTATTTTTATTATTAATTACAGTTTAATGATTCAACCAGTAAAAAATAGTGCAAAACCTTCAGTACGATAGGCTCAATGGCTTTTTGTAATAGGCACATACAAAAACAACGTTTTTACATTTAAAATATATGTGATCACTGTTTAAGGTCTTCTTCCCTTAATAATTAATAAATAAGAGTTGGATCCATCATTTCATCGTGGGTGTAATTATGGAGGATAGAAATGTTTAATTCAAAGGCGCAAATTGCTATACAAACTCTTCTTATTTTAATTAATTATTTAACACACCTATTTTCTTGTGCAGGACTTTACATACTATTAGCATCTAATTTCTTCTTTTTGTAAAGTATTACACTTCATCGCCAAAAATTAATTTTGGTAATGACAACAAATTAAGACTCCTTTGCATGTACAATGTTTAAATGCGGTAATACCATATAATTAGCAACACTTGACCATCCCATTTGGGAGTTATTCTTTTAGAAAGTCCTTCGTATAAACAATAACAGTAAAAACTAAGTGATTTTAAATTGGCACAAGCCCAGACTATTATGGTGTTAAAAATTTGGTTTCGATCGCCGGAGGAATTATAATGGGGAAGCCACTTTTGGACAGGAAAATTCATGTTAATAACGCTGTTGGGAGATGATGAAGTGCTCCGTACTTAGATTGGCGAGTAGGCGAAAATGTAGACATCAGCTGTTGTTAAAATAATTCTAACAGCTGACTATATTACAGCTGTGTACTGACCTCACGTTCCTGTTTATAGCTTGTGGGTAGTTCCACAGCATCGCGATGTTATCTTGTGGTGTTTACGACTATACAATCAATATGTCGTCCTCAGAGATTGGTGTCTCAGTGCATTAACCTTGCGACACTCAGTACTTACTTTTAACTGAAATGGCGACCTACCCAAGTAGGTATTTAAAAGCCTAGTATGAATAGGAAATGAGTGTATGTAGTGAAGAAAGTATGTATGTGGGTGTAGTGTTCTCTTGTGTGGATTAACGTCCGCACTATTGAATACTGCGTTAATCCGCAAAGACCATACTCATGATTAGACCAATTCGTAGTTCAGAGGCAGTGGTTCGGATTCCACGTTAAACTGTAGGTCCATTAGTTGCCATCGGCTGTTGGGCTATTAATTAACAGTCCTGTCTAAGGAACATGTCATCCTTAGTCAGTAACAAGACTACAATATCGCGCCACAATCATCCTACATTCATTTCTCATTCATACTTAGCTTAAAATACCTACCTGGGTAGGTCGCCATTTCAGTTAAAAGTATAAAAGTGTAAGACGTTGTGGTGCGAACTTGTAATCTTGGTACTGCCTAAGGCTGACATGTTCCTTAGACAGAACTGTTATTTAATAGCTCAACAGTCAATGACATATCTAAGGGACCTACAGTTTAACGTAGGATACGAACCACATTGAATTACGAACTTGTCTCCACGTTAACCCACACACATGATAACACCACACCCACCGAATATCGATCATAACTATCCACAATTCGTGACCTCCAAGTTGTTGGATTACAGGATACGCCACCCTCCCAGTCTGAATATATAATAGTTACTTATAGACAAAAAGCGACACTCGAGATAAATATGGCTTCTAGAGTGCCGTATCAGCATCTTGCACACGAGTTGCATATAAAATTTTTCCTACGTCTGCCGAAAATCGAGGCTAAACATATAAATAGGTTAAAAAAATTAACGTTTCACATTTTTGATGATGAAGCACGTTGTGGCATTAGATTATCATACGCATAAATGCATTACTACTACGTTCCTTATTTAGTTTACAACTGACGAGTAATCTAATCGAACTACCTCTCATTTATTGATGCCGGCGGAGACACTTCTCAAACTAGTTAACGATTCTCGTAAGATGTTACGATACGATAATGGATCAGATGTTTATATCCAGCGTTAACAACTTTATTACAGCTTAAATAATGATCACCCAGCAGGTACGTGCATATTGTTTTATTAATATTTTGTATTCTCAAGTTAATCCTGGAGTGTAAAAAGTAAATCAACAGTGTGCATTATAAATTAAGAGTACGCAAAATAAAATGAATACGAAAATCATCTATTTTGCATCGTATTTCGAGTGTTCCGTTTTCTCGTTGCTTAAGAGTTGCCGGAGACTAAAATATAGGCTTACAAATTTATAGTTGGAGGGAATAAACTGTTGCCGAAACCGCACACCGTTTGTGTATCAGTAGACAGATACAATTATTTATTTAAGTATAGTTCTGACGTAATTTCAAAATTAAATACATGCTGAATACCACCTAGTCAGTAGACATCTTCCGGGCCATTTTCACGTTACTCTACTTTACAAAATAATATTATCTGTAACACTGGTTTGTCGATAAGATAGTTAGCGATTTAAAAAAAACATACTATAAATGCAAGTAGAAATACTTAATAGAATTTCCTTAAGGAACAAGTTGTTTTTAGTATTTATTCAATATTTAATGCCATAAAGGTATTTAGGTAGTATTTATTTCATTTCTACTGGTGGTCCCCCGAAAGTACT
This sequence comes from Nephotettix cincticeps, assembly GCA_023375725.1. NCBI lineage: Eukaryota > Metazoa > Arthropoda > Insecta > Hemiptera > Cicadellidae > Nephotettix > Nephotettix cincticeps. Next base: position 18,534,966 of record CM041789.1, on the reverse strand, counting down.
ATGTTTTTAGTTAACACCTTTAAATTCAACATTGGATTGACTATAGTCATTCATTGACAACGTAGAGAAATATAAAAAATGACAAACACATATTATATCTGCAATAGACAAACTCATATCTTTGAAGTGCTGCGTTGTACACTGGAATCACACAAAAAATAAGGCAATGATGAACACGAACTCGAAATCGAAAGCCACAAAGTAAACAACCGCAAACATTCCAACAAGTGACCACAGAGCGATTAGTGCGGTAATAGTGGGTAGTGAGGATCCACTGACCGTGACGCGGAGACTCCTCTAGGTCGGGGAACGTGAGGTAACTCTGGGACAGCGTCCAGTTCTCCCTCCCGGGGGTCCGTGGATCCAACTCCTGGGTAGGCCTCTTCCGCGGGAACACTTCCGGTCTCTCCGGAGGCGGCTCCACCTCCAACTCTTCCTCCTGCAGCAGGAACGTGCCCCGGTGTATGGTGAAGGACCTCCTCCTCTCCTCGTCCTCCCCCATGTCGCGGATCAGCCCTGTCAGCTTGTGGGAGTATCGCACATCTCCGCGCTCAAGGGAGTCGCCGAACCTCTTCTCCAGCGCGGTGGTCGTGATCTGTATCCATCGCGGGGGACGCGCGCCGACTGAGTCCGCGTAGTCTGCCAGCTCGCCCACCATGACGTGCGTGAGGCGAGGGCGGAACGGGAGAAACGCGTGTCACACCGAGGACTTCAGGATACGGAACTCGTTCCGCCTTGGAACAAACCGATATTGATGTGCGATAGTTTACGCCAACTACCGAATCCTCAATTTGATCCTCGACACTTTCAAAAAAATTTAGTTTTGTACTCCTAAATTTTCCGTAGATAAATCTGAAATATAATTTTCGTCAATACACCGTTAACATTTGAAAGTTACCAAATGTGTATTAACATGAACAAGCAAACTTTTAACACTTCGTTGTAAGAATTCGAAACTTAAATTGGAACAAGAAAGTTTACTCAACTCTACACTTATAGTCCCTGAACTGAATTTGTACTCTATTCCTTACAAATTTGTAAGAAAATTCTTTGAATATTAAAGCTACTTATGTCTTTAGACATCTAACGCGGGCACACACTAAGCTACGAAACCACCAACATCAACTTCTTCTACACCAGCAGACCCGAGCTCCTCAGACATCAAATACCCACTGACCGATGTCATCCACCTCCGTAGGTTCAGCAACGGAACCTCCGGAGACACACTTGGCATGTCAACTACCCAACACCCACAGGAGGAATACCAATAAGCATCAATGTTAACATTCCTTCACACACAACCTCCTTCCGCACACTTCCTCATCCAAGGCCACTCGTGGCTGCCTCTAGAATCTGGGTAACCTTGTTATTAAAGTTGGCATTACATCGTTTAAGGATTACACTTTCTAGTGTGAGAAGTAAACTATGGCCGAAAGTTAAAGGCTTTTTTTGTTTGTAAGGTGAGTTTATGCTATTTAATATATTATGAATATTTCCCATCACGATTAGTAAAACAAAGTTTCACGAAGTTTCGGGATCTGGAATCTGATTCCGCCTTTGGTAAGCTGTCTGATCGTCGAACGTGTCAGGATTCATACAGAATCAGGACTAAACCGGTATAAACCTGAAAACATAAATATTTGAAACAGATAAAGCTTTTAGCCTTACAAAAATATGCTATACAATAAAACTCACGCACACAAAAAAAAACAAAGTTTTCGGGATCATGTACTCGTTCTACTGTCATGTTCTGGTTTCTAGCTTACCTGAGGACAGTATCAAATTCTAGATCCCGAAACGTTGTGAAATTTTGTTTTACTAATTGTAGTGGAAAATATCATCAATAACAATCTAAATAACGTGACTACATTGAAAAATTGACACAATAATTATTTTGTTAAGATGAAATGCTAATTAGAATGGCATTAGAACATTTTCAGGGGTCAAAGAGCAAAAGACAAGAGTAACCCTTGACTTGACAGTCAGAGCCCATCATTCTCTGTCACCAATCTGCTTCACTCCGATGACTCAGTGTGTTTAACAATGGTTTATGATCTTAAACCTGTCGTTTTCACCTGCTATTTCTTTTGAATTTTCACTCATAACTATTTTATGTTCGTTTCGAAGAACCTGTTTCGAAATACATTCAATAGTTTCTTTATAATCTTAAAATAAGATAAGTCACTCTGTTAATTTGGGCTTCAGGTTTAGAATGTACTCAAGTTCAGTTTTTCTAAGCTTCGATGGTGGGGGGGGGTGTTAGCAATTTTCGAGGTGCAAAAGGAGTGACGAAAGTGATGAGATTAGATTTCCTTTTGATTGGTGACCCACCCAGGTAGGTATTTTAAGCCAAGTATGAATTGTAAATGAGTGTAAGATTATTGTGGCGCGATCTTTTAGTATTTTTTATAACTAAGGTTGACATGATCCTTAGACAGGACTGTTAATTAACAGCCAATGACATCTAAGGGTCGAACAGTTTAACGTGGAATCCGAACCACTCTAAATTACGAACTGGTCTAATTGTGAGGATGTTTTATGTGGATGAATGTAGCATTCGTTAATCCACATCAGAGAATATTACATCCACCGACCATCGCTCATAACTATATCATTCTTGACCACCCAAGTAACTGGATTACAGAATAATTTAGAATTAAAGACACATATTTAAAGATCTTATTACTGTGACCTAGAAATTAAAGATGGATTAGTAAGCATTCTTTCTCGTAAATCCCCGTCTTTACATAATTAATCTGCAAAATTTCGCGGATTTAATTTTTTCCTCAATAAAAAATAAGATAAGGAACCCGGACCGGGGGGCATCTGCCGGTCAAGGGTGTGGAGTGTAACTCAGGAGGATCAACTGTCAAGAGAGCGGACGGACGAGGATGCAACTAAGGTCAAGAGGTCAAAGGTCGAAGGTCAAAGACGAAACGAACCGAGAACCTGACGAAGCTGTTTTAAAACTTGATTCCAAAATCCACCATGACTTTTCCTTAAACTCTTACCTGAATTCTGCACAAGAAAACGATTAACAGGTTCGTATGCAAGTTCATCAGATGCATACGAATAGCCGTTGACAACCGGGTAGATTTATGGTTGTTTCACGACCCCAGCCAGATTTTGGAGAAGGCTTGGACACATCGTCTTAAGGTCGTGAATAATTTAGATATTATGCTTCTCTCTGGATGGTTTCCAAAGTTCAGGTTGAACGCGTATTGTTTCTGAAGATTGATTTTAGCTGTACCATTTATTTCAATAATTTCGTGATGGTTTCATACTGAACTCAGTTGCCTTTGTGTATCCTAAAGATTTATTAATCATAATTTTCTTTGGTTGAACAATACGGAACAATTTTCGTATTTACTTCCCTGTGGGAGATCACGGATATGTCTAAAGGGAATTTTTTCAGATCTTCTAAACAGCTGTTCCTATTCTTATATATTAAAAATTTAATGCAAGAGCTCTAGTAGTTTATATGGAAACCTGTTTCAATTTTTCATCTTATAAATTGAAGACACCTCCCCCCAGAGTTAAGGCATGTCCATGGCAAAAGTAATATTATATAAAATTTAAAAAGTTATAGAATTTTGATGTTGTTTGTACTTAAAAGATACATGATTAAGGACATAACAATGGTAAAAATCATCATGGTGCAGTCAAAATGAGAAACCAAATCAAGAAGGTAGAACAGCTGTGACCTCAAGCCGATATATCGCGTTTTCGTGGCTATTTTCCCTGTGTTCAAGTGTCTATGGGGTAGGCACTGGAGTGATTACCATTTGCCAATTGAAATAGCGACCTACCCAGGTAGGAACTTGAAGCCACGTATGAATGAGAAATGTGTGTAAGATAAATTGTGGTGCGATATTGTAGTCTTGTTACTGACTAAGGCGAATGTATTCCTTAGACAGTACTGTTAATTAACATCCCAACTGCCAATGGCGTATCTAAGGGACCTACAGTCATGTGGAATCATAAACACTGCCTCTGAATTTCGAACTGGTCTAATTGCGGATTAACGTAGTATTCAATAGTGCGGACGTTAATCCACACTAAACCCACCTACCATCGTTCACAACTATCCAAAATTCTTGACTAATGATCAAAGCTTATAATCCAGGACCGAGCCACGGTCACCTACCCAACTACCCAACCAACATCTGTCCAACTGCCTAACTCCACAACTATCTATCTACCCATAACGCCGATAGGTTTTCTAGCAACCAGCCCACGTAAGCCTGTCGGCACGTTGTCTTCAATGACTAGTTTTTCACACACGCGCTTCAGAGTACTATAACGGACTGTCCGATTCAGTACGTGCACAAGCGCCTGGATTTTACGGATGTTTTATTTCTTCTTTAGCCGAGCGATCTACTTCGTAAAATCCTTATTTGAACGTGAGTGGAGATGGAGGGCAACGATTTAGATCCGGTATTACTACCTCGAGAGCAGTCTGTTAAATAATTCTTGTTCACTTTAATATCACCTAAAGATTGACCAAACACCACTTTAACCTTGAATTTTTGAAATCAGACTTGGCCTAGGCAAGTGGTATGCTCCTTATTTTAATTGATATTTTTGTTTACAAATTGCGTGTTTTTCTCATATTTAGTAAACATGACTAAAAGATAATCCACACTATTAGTACGTGAGGGGTATATTTTACTAACGAAACCTACATTTATCGCTAAGCAGATTTTCATAATTAGTATTTTGCCCATACATAGCTTGGAATTATGATATTTTAGGCAAACGTTTACGGTTTAAGCCACATATAACCCGAAATGGGCCTTATCTCTATTTCTGTCTGTTTTTCTGTTACGCTAAACAAGACCTTTTCATAAACTTTTTCCGCGAACACTAAGAGTAGAGAACCCCCTATTATGAAATTTATTTTAATTCTTCTATACCTTTTGGGAAAGGTGTTTGTATACTTAAAACTGACCTTCGCTCTATTTAAATAAAGTAATGAGAACAAACAAATCGAGTTTTGAACATGAATAGAAATTCGCTGCTACAGGTATTTTTTGTTTGTTTACGATAATTTCAGGTTAATACTTTGTCATAATATTAGCAAATAATGCATTCGTGTTATGAATATAGTGGTAATAAATATAGCCGGTGTGGAAGTGAAACCTGTTACAAAATCCTCGCTCACGTTACGACCGTGACATTGTCGTCAAAGCTCTCTGCGGGAGTCCATTTCCACGGTGGACTGTCAGACCCTCACATCCGATGTGGTAATCAACAAGGATTATCTCACACTAGATTGTACAGGATTACGTGTCCTCCTTGTACTATGGTCACGTCTTTACTTGGGATATTGTACATCCAAACACACTCAACCCCTTGGTATTTCCGAGGGGGGAGTTCTCCCCATAAAATTCTAACAATTAATTTAACTTTGTTTCTCTGTCTTGTTGTTATTTTCAAAAATAGGATGATTATTTTTGAAACAATAAGTTTTTAAATGATATTTAGATAAACTTTAAAGAATATAATATTTGTATTACAGATTGTCGTTTGTAAATTTACTTAAGGGAGCAAGTATGTGTCAGTCCACTGATACCGTTTATTTATAAACTTATGGTATAACTTTCTCCCTGGGAGTATCGATAAATTTTATTTCGTTTACACTTTCGTAGTACCAGTTTAAAATATACCCAAAAAATATAAGAAAACAAACTTTTTGTGAAGGAGTCTTATTGGGTGATGTAACCATAAGCTGCATGTCAAGTTCCAAGCAAAACGTTAAAAAATCAGAAAAGATTATTTTGTTTTCTTTCCAAATTTCGTAGTAAAATACTTTGTGCGCTCAACTTTATTTACCGGCTTGCTGTTTACGTTGACGACGGCCACCTCGACCCCGCCAAACGTCCCAGGTGTAGAGCCAGCCGTGGAGAGATCCTTCCAGTTTTTGCTCATTTGCCGACATTACTTCTTCACTTTCAGCTGCTATTACGGAGCAAATATTTACTCTGGGCAATACGACTCGAACGTAAGGATAGGTTGGCGTCATACAGCGTTCTTCGATTTATCTCGTACAGGAACAAAATAATCAATTTTATATAGGAGTTTTTTTTTCGTTTCAATTGGCAACCTTGAGAAAATCACAAAAGTACAAGTCCTACAGGAAAATTTTATGTTTCTGTGTTCTTATCTTTCTGTAATCCAAAGGATCCATTGCACAGTATTCATCAAATGATGTGGTGAAGGTTAATAATTTTTCATTGTAACCACTAAAATGAAACTCTAAAAAGAGATTTTGGAGTTTTATAAATCGTATGTTGAATTTAAAATAATAAAATATACGTCTCAGTTTTACACGTATAAAATTATCCGACCGATTAAAAAATCCTGCGGAAATAATTTGAAAGGTCACCCACTTGCCATTTTCATAATTAGTCATAATTAAGTGATTATTTATAAGGCAGACTCACCCGACTCCGTTTTGCCGCGCTTGGACTTTGACCCGTACACTCTGCTGGATCTCTCCTTGTTTTCACCTCCTGGAAAACAGTTATTTAAAAATTTTACTAATGTCATCACGCTATATATAAATGATTTCTATGTATATTAGATTAGATTAGATCATTGAAATGACAACCATACTGCTATGTAGGTATTTTAAGCCAAGTATAAATGAGGATTGATAGTAGGATGATTATGGTGCGATATTGTAGTCTTGTTACTGACTAAGGCAGACATTTTCTTTAGACAGGACTGTCTAAAGCGCACATCAAATATTGTGCAAATTAAATAGTACACACGTAGACTTCTTTAGTTTGGCTGTTTCTGGTCTTTGCAGATGAACGAAGTATTCAATAGTGCTGACGATAATTCACACCAGGGAATATTGCATCCACCGACCATAGTTCAATATACACAATTCGTAACCTCAAAGTTGCTGGATTACTGGACATTATAATACAATGAACATTAAAATAATGTATGCACTATAATATCATATTATGTTTACTTGTAGTTTTCAATGGAAGCATTTATCGAATTTTCTGTTTCTCAGGTTTTTTTTTTAATTTGCCTCGTGATTCCTTTAGGCTTGAAGGAACCATTCGGTTTGAATGATTCTTACTCTTCCAGAAGACAACTCATTTTGATCTCTTAGCTTTTACTTATATGGGTATTAACCGACTAAATCAAGTTACTATGTCGGACAATTAAGTTAAGAAAAGACACATAAAATATTGACATAACTACTGTACAGACCTAAAATTTTAAAGACGAAAATCGTGTTCGTGTAATTGTAAACAATCAGCTGATTGCCAATAATCGATTATCGCATTCAATACTATCGATAGCGTACCATCGATATTTGTTATACATTGTAATAACGAACAGCTGATGATTACTTTCGACCCGCAAAGTATATATTAAAATTGGTTGTTTTCGCAGAAATGTGACGAAAAATTTGTATTTACTTCCTCGTGGTTAATAGGATAAATCATAGATATATTTTATCTGAAGGAAGTGTTAAAAAATCCTCTAAACAGCTGTTGTCATAACCATATTATGACGTCACTACCTTTACAATTTTTGCGTCTCGCATATTGCTAACACCCACCCAGAGCTTATACGTCAATAATTATTTGCTATCTACTAACACGCCTATCATCGTCTCTCAGCTGAAAAGAGAGATGTGAGGTTGGATCAGCTCCAAGAGCACGTATCATATTCTCAGAGAACACTTTTCTGATCCCAGGATTTGTTGCTGAGCTGGTTACAGCTGTTTGATCAACCTGACAGTGTCTGCATACATCTGGGTTTAGTACAACCTATAAAAAAGTGCACCCACTTTTTTCCAGCCTGAGCTTGTCTTTCCTCTCGAGATTTTAGATTAGATTACGGTACGTTAGGTCAGGGTAGGTTAGGAATTATATGTTTTAATATGTTGTATTTGCAAAAGTATTGTGTGTTAAACATAAATTAGTTTAACTTAAGCACCGTCGACGGATTATGAATTTACGAAGTCAATTCATTGCTTTCGTGTACTTATCTGAAGCACTGAGGTCACCTTAAGATTCAGTATCATGTGAAAATTTCTACAAATCATTTTGGAGTTCCAATTGTATCAATAAAAAAGAGATGTTTCGTTTAAGACCTAATTGAATTATCTTAAAATTTAACTATTCCATCACAATTTTATATGTATTTTCCGTGTTCGTTGAATCCTTTCTCTATGAGACACGACAAACTTAATTTTTATCATTATCTCTGATGACATAAGTCTGTAAGTAGACAAGTTACTTTGACTGAGCTTTAGACAAAACTAGTACACTCTCCAGGATCCTTGGACTGCATGAGTTGTGAGACATGTTCCATATCCTGTATGGGAATCCGCCCTGACCACCTCAAGACTATTTATCATAGAATATTCCATGCAAACTTGTCGCCCTGATTTGTAACTCATAGGTCTTCGCCCGGAACCTGCCTGGAGTGAGGGCGGAACCGAGAGGTTGGCGGCGAGCGGCGTGTCGGGACAACCTGGTTCCTAAACAGGTCCACAATCATCATCGACAGCGGTCGGGGCACATCGTAAACACGCCAACTCTTGCCTCCTGGTGAGCAGCTTTTAGTATCCTTCGGATTGTACTCTCGAGATCTCGAAACTATCGTGAAATCGTGTTGAATTCGAGTATCGAACGTATTTTACATTGATGACTCGATAGTTAAGAAAATGGAATGGATTAGATGTAATGTACTATCCATCAAGAATGGGTTTTAAGTTGTAGGAACACAGCAACCAGAAGAAAACAAGAAAGGAAATTAAGACAATAATTAATTAATATCTTTACAATTTCGTCACTAATTTCAACCCTCCAAAATATCATTATTTAATTGAAATTCATATTTTTTTGGTCAAGTTCTATACCCTATTTATATTATAATAAGTAGTTTATTGTTATTATTACTTTTACCTTACTGAATTGGCGATCTATCCAGGTAGTTATTTTGAGCCAAGTATGAATGTAAACAATGTGTGTAAAATGATTGTGGCCCGATCTTCCAGTCTTGTTACAGACTAAGGTTGATAGACCTTAGACATGACTGTTAATTGATAGAACAACAGCTAATTGCAACTAAGGAACTTACAGTTTATCGGGAGATCTGAACTACAGTACTTACTGTTGTAGTGAGCTGATAAGAAGACAACCCAAAAATTGTGTATTGACCACACGTCCAGTGTAGGGTATAAGGACAATACCTTCAATAAGGATACAGGATCACTTATTTCCTGGGTGCTTGTATAATGGGAGGTATAATGTAATCAAATTTAGACTTCCATATTTAGGCCTTTGGACAATGGACGCTTCGAGAGTTTTTAAAACGAAATACTTTGTTGACGTCGTAATCTCATGATCTCATAATTGAGACAGAAAATCGTCAAGGGTTTTCTAGATTTCAATCTTCTGACATTGTCTTCCCTTTATCGTCCATAGTAATCAAGTAAATACAAAATACTAAGACAACAAATGGAGTTAGTTCAGAAGATAATCGGAAAACGTTTGACTGCTCGATATCCGATTCGGTTGATCTACCGATAGTTAAAATTTACCGTAACGCCAAAGTTACAAAATGATACTGAATAAGCTTACCCTACCTTTTCTCACCCACCTGCCAGACTGTTCAGACTTTGAAATGCGCCTTTCCCCGGCAAAGCCGACTATGAATTCCAGCCCATGGACGCACTTACAGTTAGCCGAGCATATCTGCATGTTATTGCTGACAGGTGTCCGTGGCAACTTTTACCGAATGGCGATTTTAACACGACTTCTAAGTTTTTTTGCATGCTCTGGGGGAGAAATTTAACGTGGTTTTAGAAAGTTTTAATCTCATATGCAAAACAAATTTTAGGAGAGAAGTTATAATATGCAAAGTTAATATTTGAATGGAGAAAGCTAATATAAAGAAATCAGTTGGACTATGGTACAGTGTTCTTTCCAAACTACAAAAGTTCTCAGCTCGAGAAGCAAAAATTGTTATTTTTGGTTCTATTAACTAATAGCCTGACAGCCAATGGCATACAAGGACCTGCAGTTTTACGTGGAATCCAAACCAAAATTTTTGTTCTGAATTACAGACGGGTCTAAATATATGAGAATGGTCTTTGCGAATGAATGGAGTATTCAATAGAGCGGACGTTAAAACTTACCAGAGAATATCAGATCTACTGACCATCGCTCGTAACTATCCACAATTCATGACCTCAAGTAGTGTTTGTGGAAGAAATAACACAGTGTATAGGTTCCAAGTACATCAAAGTTTCCTTGTCGCAGAAACGGCATCTCGACTTCGCTCACGTCCCGCCAATCCATTAACTCCGCTATAAACACCGGCTGGACACAGTTTAGAACAAAACATCCAGAACTACTTTCCTTGCGGACGTGCAGTCTGTGGATGATTTTGTCAACTCAGTCTTGTCATCTGTGAAAGCAGCCTGCGGCCCTCTCGACCACTTTCCTGGACACTAAACATGTCCGCCATTCGTTAACTGTTTACGACCGTCGAAATTATCCTTGGAATCAAGATCAAGGCCACTAACCGGCACTAACTCATGCGATACAAGTTTTAGTGCCAATTATTAGCGGTTGATACTCGACATTTCTAGGATTCTCTGATGGCCAGGTATCGTTAAACTCGTTAAAGTGATTCTTGAAGTCATCTGCGGTTGACGGAATTTTCCGGCTTGAATCCATTTCATGTGAAGTTTATGTTGAACATTTTGAATTGGATTTGGAGAATAAATACAATCGGAAATTTCTGGGGTACGATTTTGATTTTTTTCTCGGTCAAAAAATGTATACGGTACTGTATGGATAGTACGTCATAATATTGATGAAGAGTCCGCAGTACCTCTGCCATCATATATCAGAATCAATAAACCTTTATTCATTATATCAATTATGATAAAAACACAAAATGATGTTTTAGTAGTAGTACATCTGATTGGCTTCACACTTAAAAGCTAACATGAAATTAAATTTTATTTTGTTATTAATTAAATTTTTAATAAAATCGAAAAATACTTTAGAAATATTAAATTGTAGTGTGAGCCTTTTTTAATAAAGAAAACACAATATAATGATTTAAAATATTTATAAAGCAAATGTGTAAAAAGAGAATACTTTTCATTATGTTTTTTATTAGTTTAAAACTTCACAAAAAGCCGTACTTTATAGGTTTACTGTCTTTTAATTGCTGTAGTGGAGGACCAGTTTAAATAATAATTTTTCTTATATTCAAGTTTTATTAGTTTTTTGTAGAGATTACAACTGTAACGTTATTTTGTACAGAAGTTTATTTAAAAAAACTTAACTCGGATACACAACTGGGATTTATAGAGGAAAATATTCACTGTTTAGAGCTGCTTGCACGCCTCCAGGGTTATCTCATGGTTCGCGCCTATTTCAGTTCAAATTTTGGGGTTTTTAGAGTGTTTTAAAGATTTTTCCATAAAACAATTCCATTGGTCCCCTAAGAACAATGTTAAGCTCGTGACAGCATTATTGACCTCTCGAGTCGTAAAAAGATAGTTGAGGGTCATAGAGGTCATAGGGTCAATTAAGGTATAGTGGGAATATCACTTTCTAGTTTTCGATCATATAAACATAATCATAAATTGCTTGTTAAATTTAAATGAAAACTAAAATAAAAAATAATATTGCAATTCCTTAGAAAACCAGTTTTTTACGGTTATTGAATGGCCAGTAATGCTGTCAAGGAAAGAAAATTATTTTTACTGGATTAAAACGAGATAGTTCGCCAGAAATGCGGGCTTTTAAGGGGGTTTGGTAGATCCTACATTAGAAATTTAGTAGTAGTCCCAGATTGAGTCCACCTGAATAGGCTATTACTAACCACATGTTTCCTAATGGAACTAACATCACGGCAAACATAATGATACATGAGGTTCAGTTGTTAGCGTGCGCACCCCGTCACACGGAGGGTGGCGCCCCTGGCGGTGTAGCCTGTCATTACTCGGCCCGGCCATCACCGCGTAACACGATGATCACCACGTTGATCACGTTGATCTCCGATCACCGATCAAGGGTCGGAGCTATCATCACAACGCCGTCCTACCGGTTGGTAACCGGTCTGCAATAATAGTCTGTCATTTCATCGCCCTCGACGATCCATCTAATTAACCGATTTCCCGTCAGGTTTGTTCAACTATTTTGGAAATTCGATTTTCACGTAATGAAAGTAGAAGATTTTGATAATTGTTTTATTAATTCTAGCACGGTTTATTTAATTGAGCAATTTTCATAATTATTCAAATCAAATTAATTTGCGGCTCGAAATTAATATATGGCATCGAATTTGTGTAATTCTTATCTGAGACAGTAATGGTTGGTCAATTAAAAACGAAAGATTATGGGCTGGGTTATAAACACAATTTATAATTGGGAATATATTTTTTGATGATCTATCTTTGAATTACGGATATATCAGTTACACCTAGGCCGTTATCAGATGAAAATTTTGGTCTTTCAGACTCAAATCAGTAATTTAAATATTAATCGTCGTGATTTGGAGCGTACACATACACCGTTCTTTTACAAAATAGCACAAAATGTATTTACTTCTCATTGGAAAATAGCTTAACTTAAACCATAGATATGTCTGAAGGGAAACTTTCCAGATTCTATAAACAGCTGTTCTCATAAACATATGACGTTACTTCCGTTACAATTTTCGCGTGACGTGAATTACTCTTACAACCCTCACCCAACAGTGCTTAGACATATCCATGACAATAAAATGGTGTGACTATGTACAATTTATTTCAAAATATAATTATCGAAAAAAACAGTCCTGTATTGCTTTGTCACTAACGACTTCCTGATCACTAAAATAAGTTTTAAGAGGTTTAAGAAATCTGGAACAAAATGGGAAAAACGTTTTTTATCGTACTCCAGCCGCACACGAGGCATCTTATCTTTTAGGTCGAAAATAAATCTCGGAATGGAATTTAAGTTTTTCTTTCAGTTAGATACTGTATCTCAGATATCTATCAGTATGTCAGTGTAATCAAACCGATTATTCGATTGTAGCGAAATCGTATTTGTTTATTCTTCTACACTTTTTCCATTTCCATTGATCCACAGCACGATTAGGCATGACATATTTATGTCTCCAACTTTGCGCTATAAACCTTTCCAAACAGATTGGAAGAAAGTCGTAAGAAAACAGCGCGATTTGCATTTCGTTTATTACAAAAACAGTTATTTTCGTCTTCGGCTGTATACCTTATCGTATTTATTACGTTACGTCTCCCCATGTGCGACCCGCTACAGTTATTTATAGAGTTTCTCCAGAAGCATGTGTAGGTGGCGCGGCGATCGTCCAATGCTCCAGTATCATAAATCTTTGCCTGGCTGCCTGACTGGAGACTGGACGTCGGTCTCCATGTCTCCGGCACCTCGTCTGCTATACATCACCTGTGAGTGCCCTGCCACTTTCTACCATCGGAATCAATATTCATAAAGAAGAATGTTTCCTGCACATTTTTTGGTCGGGTTGTTTGATGTGGCGAACGGATATTGAGTTTTATAAATGAATATTAATCTTTCAGCGTCCCATTATATGCGTCTATTAATCATATTTTAATTTATTTCTTGAAAATATTTATGTCCCCTAATTAAACTTCGGTAATTATAGTCTAGGATATTTGTATTAAACTGACTCGACTAGGCTTATGACCCTCACCAAGTAGTGTAGGAGATTGTGGATCGCCAGAAAATAAGGCACACTCCCTCAACCTTTGCTATCCATTTTAAATCCTTATTTATATATTTGAACAATATCTAGAAAATAAATTTGTTTACATATCCTCCATGAACCGTCTATTTTAAAGAAGAGATATCTTTGTGCCGTTAAATCCAAGTGATCGTTTTTGTTTACCAGAAAACATCGTAATTTAGGAGGTCTTCGTAACGTCTAGCGAAGTATCTAATTCAAATTTAAATTCTCTAATTTACTCAGTGGATATAAAAAGGTTTGTCAACATTTTAATCAGATAGATCGTTAATCAACATCTTAAAGGTAAACATATTCTGGTTTCATACTAAATTTTAAAATAAGTTTTTGAAGTGAGTTAAAGTATTGCTCTTGTGAGTGTAAACATCCAAGACACTGCAGATTATTAAGAAGGATTACAGCATACAAGAAACGTTGACAGAACTTCTCCTTTAGGTTGTAGAATCATGATAGGAATAATGTTGAAATTTGATTCTCTAGTTCTTCGTATTCGTTTCCTTGACGCTTAGATTTTCAAAACCTCACTAACACATTTTTCTCCTTTATTTCAATTGACCTCAGTGTAATAAAAAACATCAGTCTCAGGTTATGTGGTACATTGTGTATCATAGAGTATCAATAAAGTTATTGAATATAAGAGATACAAGGCTTTCACAACAAGCAGTCCAACCGGTGATATTTCCTGGAGACTTTAACGACCTAGTTGTACTAAAGTCGCCGTTCCAGTGATTTGTCCAGGCTTGTTGTCTTGACGTGATGTGAGTGCATCAGTCGGTCGGTTGAAGACTGTGATCAATTAACTGCTAACAACATAACGAGCAAGACTTCCGAGGGCAACTACACAAATCACCTGGAAGCTGCACACAAAACAAGTACATCTGCGTGCTTAGCTGCCCACCTACGCATACTCTCTGGTCCGATCGAATATTTGAAAAGCCGGAGCCATTTGCAATCTGGTCCTCTCCGTGCCGGATCTCTCTCAGGTTTCGATTTTCCGCCTTTCGTATGATAATTTGAGGTTTCGTCGAACATTATTGCTACCGGTTTCTGGCGCTTTGGTAATTTCTATTTTCGTTTGCGATTATGGAAACACTGAAATTGTTTTGTTTAAATTTAAATTAAGAGATTTTAGAATTTTTCACATTCATTTAATAAGCCATGAATATATGAGAATAAATTATGTAAATTTTCCTAAATATGTACATACCGTGTGTAGTATGATGGATAAAAATAGTCTCTAAAACTACTCGTGGAACGAAATCATGGTTTTAAAAGTTTTATATTTAGACTAATATTTTTCACGTTTATTTTTTAGTTTTTAGAAGCTAAACTTGTCAAAACCCTGGTGTTTTTAAAATTGTTTTCACTAATAACTGAACTCTGTCGGAAAAATCGTTTTATGTTTATTTCATGTTTTTTTACAGCTGTAGCCATTAGTTTTCATATTTGTGCGTATTATATTTTATTTTTGTTCTAGTTCTTCTAGCCTGAGTAAAGGGATCAGATTCAAGATCGAAAAAAATTATCATATTTTTCGGCGATTTCGACGATAAACTCGTAAGAGTCTGCATCAGTGGTAGCCATCTTGAATTTTAGTCCCGTAAGAGCAATGTTAAATTCTGGCGGAACATACCTTCACTTTGGCGTCTGTAGTGGCATTAATTACCAAAGTAACAATGTAAAACTTTGGAAGTACATTGATTAGATTTGGCTCAAGGGCATGACCTTCTCAATATGTTCAATATGTTCAAAAATTTAACTTGATATAAAAACAAATATCCAGGAATATTTTACAAAATAAATCATCGTTATTTTTTTTATTAAGAGCGAAAATAAGAAGTTCTGTAAAGTGGTGCTCTGGAGGACTATAATACCTTTAATTTTACACCTCTTCCGTTAATCTATGACAATAGGTCAAGGAGATATAGGCGCCAGAATTTAACATTGCTCTTACGGTCCTAAATCCAAGATGGCTACCACTGATGTAGACTCTTAATCAGTGAATGCAAATTGTCGGATATTTTCCAAAATATACGTTCCAAAGTTTGTAGCACAGTATTGACAACAGACTGCCTGAAGAGAGTGTAATGCATAACCAACCGCCTTGGTGCAGTCTCATGATCATGGACCTCGCACCTTACCCACGACCACGACATCGACCAAGACCGAGACCGCGTCAGACGGTCGTGGGAGACTCATTGTCCGACTGACCTTTCAGGCTACCGTCATCTCATCTCCGGTAATGTCGTTGGCCGCTGCGAGGACATCAACGGGATTTCATTTTCTCTGAGTTATCTTCGCTTCAGCACACTGTCTACGTAGTTTGTTAGGTAACTTTTACAAATTATTTTACACAAAGTAATTATAATATGCTTTTAGTTAAATTAAAACTGATTATGTTA
Organism: Nephotettix cincticeps; assembly: GCA_023375725.1. Classification (NCBI taxonomy): domain Eukaryota; kingdom Metazoa; phylum Arthropoda; class Insecta; order Hemiptera; family Cicadellidae; genus Nephotettix; species Nephotettix cincticeps. The sequence continues at coordinate 18,518,779 of CM041789.1, read as the reverse complement.
GATTCTTGAGAAACAGGAGGCCTTAGAAAAGTCGGTTACGGGACACGTAAAAGATTTTTTTAAATTTCTTTTATTTTCTGATAATATTTGGCAGTTGTGTATCCCTAGAGTATTAATTAAACCTAAGTATTAATTGGAAGTGGCTTTAAAATAAAAGATTTAATTGTAATATTAGCATAGTGAATCTTTCCATTCATTTAATTTTGGAAAACATAATTATTGTCTTGAAGAATCTAGTGTTAAGTATGAAGAATTTGCTCAATATTTTATCTTAATTTTGTACACTTTTTTTGAATACTTTTAACGTGATTAGTCCATTAAACTGTACAAGTCCTGACATATCTTGGTTCACATAGATAAAAACATGGATACAATTAGATAGTTTTATCAACAACTAGCTCTTTACCCGTACTTCGTAAGGGACAATTTTATCATTTCTATGGTCTGTGGAATTAACATTATATAATTAGCCTACCTTGAAACAATTGTACTTACTGCTTTTCCTTTTAGATTCTGTTTCTTTTTTGTATGCTTAGTCTGTACATTTTCTTTAAATATACTTGCTACCTCAAAATGTATCTTTGTTTACTTCCCTGAGGGAAATAGGTTAGATCATGTATATGTCAAAAGGGAATGTCTTCAGTTCATATAAATAGCTGTCCTTATTCTTTTATATTAAAAATTCAATAATTGTATTGAATTTTTACCCTGGTAGTCTCTATGTAAACCTATTACATATTTTCTATCTTACAAATCACCAACACCCTAACCCCCAGAGATATGGCATATCCATGCTTCTCCTGTTACTGGTTCATTATACCTGCCTCTACGGGAATTGCCAGGCTTATCTGCATGAATGACCATTTCGAACTGTCTACTTCAACTGTCTACTTGGTTTTGTCTCACTTTCAATGGTACATTTAAAATCCATAATATAGTTGTTACAATTTTGTGAAGCATATTCTGCAATTGTTTGACCAATGCTGGTTTAACTCCCGGTACATTCTTACAGCGTGTCGTTGTTTCCTTGCTGACATCACCGATAAAATACAGTTGTAAAAACTGATAGTCGTCATTATTGGACGAAGGCAATAAGCTACCAATTAAATGGTATATTTGGCCTTTTACTTTAAATTTTGGCATAAAGCCACTTTCAATGATTCGCTTGACTCCAAAAATGTCATTTTAAAAACACTTTTGTATTTTCTGGAGTTGTTATAGAAATGCTCACTTTCAAAATGGTCACCAACAATGAGTCTATGAAGCGGTTTAGGTCGCTTATCAAGATGGCTTTCGCAAACTCTCCCACTGCTGGAACACAACCCCTTTGACTCGTTTTTACATTTTATTGCCTTACAATAAATGCATACATTATTCAGGGCTTCAATCACAATAGTCTTATCTGATTCATAACAGATGTCATGGTCATATTTGAATCCAGAGCTGGTGTTTGCAGTCCACAGTTTGTTTTTACGATATTTATACGATATTATGAATCTTTCCGTTCATTTTAAGAGAATCAATGATTCTTGAATAGAGTTGGGACTAAACAAAAGTTGGGACTCCCAACCCCCATTATGACGAAGTTTCTGACAAACCACGGTTGTCGTGTGATTCGTCTCAGCGACTTCGTCTGGATGACCAGAATCCACCACGCTGTTAGAGGAACAGCGGTAGTCGAAGAGTAGGCCAAGGTGTCTGCTTATTTTTTTCTTCATCTCTCCCTCAACTTGTTTAAAAAAGTCACCGTGTAAAACCAGTTGTAACTATCTATCGTTATTATCAAACCAATTACAACAATCAAGCATGAATCTCACCTCTCGCAAATCAAGCGGACACATTGTTACGTTTAACTCATGTGCAAAGGTGTTATCTCTTATCAGTTCGCCGGGAGGGGTGGGGGTAATTACAAGATTTCTCCAGTTCACCCGGCGCCTCCTCTGTGCTATATCATACTAAGTGTTCCCTGTCAGCTGGGATACCGATTTATTAGAGTAGACGGAAGTGCTCGCGGTGGCCGCTCACGTCCCTACGTACTGTTTTACAACATTATTATTTAAATAAGGATGATCTGTTGTGAAACCTGAGACAGCTAAATGACGGCAGATAACCGGAGTGTTTATGGCTTCACGATTCTTTTACAACGTACAGATTTTTTTAGGAAATCTCAAATGAGATTATTTCAAACTGTTCTCTACTTCCTCTATACCTGAGAAGCTATTTATTTCATGACCTACATTACTCTAATCAAACTAGTTTTCTATAGTCGTATCAAGTCGTTTGTCTCTTATTCAATAGTTTTATAATAATGTATGGCTGTTTCCACTTTTCATTTTTGAAACATACGTTGACAACATAAACCATATAGCTTAAATCGTCTTCATAATTTGACACAAGATAAAATATATCTATAATATTATAAAGAAGAGGTGGTTTCTGTATGTTTGTTTGTTCGTTTATTGTGGGAAGTAAACGCGAAACATACTGTACCGATAGGTTTTAAATTTTACCCAGATCGATACGGTAGATCTTAAACTCGTGCAACTCGTAGACATATTCATTTCCTTAAAATCTACTCGGGCTACGCCCCATGAACGTCCTAGGTTTCAATATTTTTACATTTTCAAAGGAAATAAACATAAAATTACTTAAATGTCAAAAATTGTGGATGATAAAATTTTGCAGTTTGGGAATAAAAAGAAAGAAAGATCATTTTTACAGGATTTTTTGCTGGATCGAAATTAGTGATCGAATTATTAGATAAAATAGTAGATTTAAAGTTTTCTCCTGATGCCTACTTCTATTACATTTATCCTTATCCCTTCCCAATATGGCTTAACATGTGTTACATTGTCATGTTGTAGACACTCGTGTTTTGCGATTTTGTAAATAATAAAAAAATAATTAACAATTTAAATGTATCAGTACACCTCTCAGGCCTTTACCCGTGCGAAGAACGAGTACTTTTGATAGTAAACAATAAAATAGCATTATCTCACAGACCGCCGCTGCTTGAGAGAAAGCCTAAATTGCTATACACGTTTATAAAAAATACCAAATTGTTCGCTACTACCCCTATTAGCCCGTGGGCATTGCGATCAGCACCACTGGAACGTTGAGTCAACTATATTTTTGAATGACCAGGTTTTGGAAGAAGTTCAGGATACAACATCGTTAGGGTTTCAGTTAGATAAAAATTGGAATTTGCACATTGATAATTTATGCAGTAAAATTTCATCCGAATTGAATGCCTTAAGATAAATGTCTATATTATGTTCTATGGATACAATGAAAACTATTAATGTTGCATTAATTCATTCTCACATATCTTTTAGTATTATTTTATACGGAGCATCATCTCATGTGACATGTATATGTGACAGTATGTGTTATGTGTGACATTTAAAGTTCACAGCCTTAAATTCATAGAAAAATCTCCCCCATATGGAGGGATTAGGTATTATAACTACAACTGCCCGATACCATAGCCAGAATAAAAGATTTAAGAAAATTCAAAAAATAATTAAAGAGGTATGTTTTAACAAAACCAATTTATTCTTTAGATGATTTTTTATGTAAATTTTGTGTCCTTTCCTGTTTAAACTGACTAAATCTTTAATTGTAGTAATAATTTATGTTTGGATTTTGTTTTGATTCTGATACCTAAAATAATTATTATTGTTATTTTTATGTAATAGTATGATGGTATTCATATACAATTCCTGTGCAATACTGAATAAAGAATTTTTGACGATTGGGTGATTGATATTCGTTAGTTTTAACATGGTACCAAGCAATTTTTATTTGAAGGATGGTTTTAGTCCGTTGAAGAGTTTTACTAGAAGTGACTAAATACTGCGACTGTCCTAACCTACCATAGCTTATCGATAGCTCAACAAAGCAAGAATATTCAATTAGTTCTGAATTGCGAGTGAGAACACAAGATAATTGGCCTCTTCCGTAGAAAAAGACTAGCTTTGTTTTTCAAACGTGTTATATACATGATAATGAGTTCAAAAGAAATACCTAATTGACTCATCTGAGAGGAATGAGAGCTTTTGCTCGGCTAATAACTGAATTGAGTCGCCATTAAGCCGAGGAAATATTTAACCTTGCCTCCTATCCAATCAGCGCGTGGTGATCATGGTGGTCAGCGTGATGAGGGAGAGGATGTCAGTGATGCTGCAATCTAGGGCCATAACACGCCGAGGGGGAGCGCTGCGGTCGGCGAGGTGTTTGTGATACTCTGTGGCGTCACCGATAGATCGCGCTTGAGTGTTTCAATGGAAAACCATTAAATTGTGGTTTCTTTACTGCTGGAATGGTTTTGTTGACCCGTACCGATCCCCACCTTCCACAAGTGAAATTATACTTTATACTTTACTAAGTTTTTAGGTTTTTAAGGAACATTTGGATCATCACTACTGGGAAATTGGAATCAGCACTACTGGGACATTGGGATCAGCACTACTGGGACATTGGGATCACCACTACTAAGACATTGGGATCAGCACTACTGGGGCATTGAGATCAGCACTACTGGGGCATTGGGATCAACACTACTGGGTCATTGGGATCAGCACTACTTGGACATTGGGACCAGCACTACTGGGGCATTGGGATCAGCACTACTGGGGTATTTGGATCAGCACTATTGGGACATTGGGATTAGCACTACTTGGACATTGGGATCAGCACTACTGGTAAATTGGGACCAGCACTACTGGGACATTGGGATCAGCACTACTGGGACATTGGGATCAGCACTACTGAGACGTTGGGATCAGCCCAGCCGTGGAATTGGGATCAGCACTACTTGGACATTGGGACCAGCACTACAGGGAAATTGGGACCAGCACTACTGGGACATTGGGTTCAGCGCTACTGGGACATTGGGATCAGCACTACTTGGACATTGAGATCAGCACTACTGGGGCATCGGGAACAGCACTACTGGGACATTGGGATCAGCACTACTGGGACATTGGGATCAGCACTACTGAGACATTGGGATCAGCACTAATGTGACATTGGGATCAGCACTACTGAGAAATAGGGATCAGCACTACTGGGAAATTGGGATCACCACTACTGGGACATTGGGATCAGCCCAGCCGGGGCATTGGGATCACCTGAGCTTGTCATGACTACTCACAGCATGGCGTTGTTCAGTAGAAAGTTTTTTCGAACTCTCGCTCTGCTGGTAATTTATTGTGGGACGGATTCCTTAATCAACCTGGCCGAGGGCGTCTGCCTCTCTGACTTCATTCCTTGCTTCCTCTCCCTCTCCTCACTTTTCACTGCGTAAGAAGTTCCGTTGTTTTACTCTCAAGTTAGGAGTTGTCTCAGGGCAACCTTGAAACTACGTTCTTTGAACTGGTTGAGTTGGTTGAACGTTGGGATAGTCATTAATTTTTTTTATTTATTGATCAAATAAGGATGAAAATGTCAAACACTTTTTCTTTCACGGCTTCGTCCGCAATATTACCATTAGGGGATGTAGACCAAGCGGCCATGGCTCTCAACGGAGAAACATGTATGCTACGAAGGAAGTCAGATCTGGTCCGGTTATGTCCGTTTCAATCAGGCTAGGGTTGTAATTAATTATCTTGAAAATGAGAATGACATAAGAAATACTTATTCTTTGAAACGTTTTCGAACTAAAATACTTTTCTCTTCAGCATTATCTCATGTTCCAAACATTTAAGAGTAAGTAAGCGTATGATTTTGCGTTGAAATTTCATTTTCTACCAACAAAATTTTCTGAATTAGTTGGTAATATTAAGTATATATTTGTAACTTAATTCAATAGATTTATATAAGACGTATCAGTTGTTGGACAGGGTTTGCATATTTGATGATCCACCGATGACTTTCAAAGCCTTCTTCTATTTTTTTTTAAATTGGTATCTTCACGGACAAATAAAATAAAATGTAGTATATAACCATTGGTTTTTATCTAAACAGGCAAGTTACGGTACAATTGATATTTTTTGTATCGTCAACGCCAATGACTTTCCTAAAGTTTCGTCCCGGAACAATCAAAACTATGGTTTTGTTACTACTAATAATTTAAAGTTTTTAATGTAGTTAATCAAAAACACTCGTATATAATTTAAATGTATCTAATGACTTTGTCTTCGTAGCTTATAGAGTCAGCAGCAACTTTACCATCTTGAACTTAAGTCATATAAGAACACTGTTAATTTTGCGAATTATTGGTTCCACGATAGTCGTAAAAAGATAGTAGAGTGTCAATTTTTTTATCATAATGAGCGATGGTCATGGATGGGAAATTCTCTGGTATGAATACTAAGTCTATTCGCAAATACCATCCTCATAATTAGACCAGTTCGTTACTCAGAGGCAGTGGTTCGGACTCCACGTTACGCTGTAGGTCCCTTAGATATAAGATTGACTGTTGGGCTATTAATTAACAGTCCTGTCTAAGGAACATGTCAGTTTTAGTCAATCACAAGACTACAAGATCGCGCCACAATCATCATACACTCATTTCTGATTCATACTTGGTTTAAAATGACCACACAGTTTGCTTTTTCAATAACTAACTAAACTAAACGTTCTAACAGTAAAGTATCTAAATGGATGTGCACGTCACAATTTTGTAAAGAAACGCAGATTCAAATATTTCCCAAAGACGTTCTTCCAGATGAGTTTCCCGGATAGATTCACCTGGCCCTCGACACATTCCTGGTACCTGGAGTTCTCGCCCGCGGGTCCCCCAAGGACCCCCCGGACGCCCGCAACTCCTCAGCTCCACGGTTGTCAGTCTCCTGGGTCATCGCCTCCGATAACAATAACCCTCCTCGCATATTGTGTGTGATTTTTCTCATTCTCGTTTTTTCTGATATTGTCTGTTAGAGGTAGAAGCAGCACTGATGCACTTGACAGGTCGCAGTTTATTGATTTCGTACAGAAAATAAATCTCTTATCGAATCACTTTAGACAAAGAGAAATCTGTAACAAAACATTTGCAGATTGTCTATTTTTAGCTATCTCATAGCTATGATTAACGCAATAGAAAATTAAATTGGAAATTACAATAGTTATTTTGCACATCAGACTGGGATGGTGGAGTGTAATCAAGCAACTTGGATGTCACGAATTATGAATAGTTACAAGCGATGGTCGGTGTATGCGACATTCCTTAGTGTGAATTAACATCCGCACTATTGAAAACTACGTGCATTCGCAAAGTCCATCCTCATAATTAGGCCAATTCGTAACTCAGAGGCAAAAATTGTGGTTCGGAACATAGAACAAGACTAAAATATCGCACCACAATCATCTTACATTCATAGCTTAAAATACCTACCTGGTTAGATTGTTACTTCAGATAGGTAATAAAATACTAAACATAGAGAAACTACCACTAGAAAACATACTCAGTATTTCGAAAATAATGGAAATTGCGTGTATTTTACTAGATATCATTAGGTGACCGCTAGCAAAAGCTTGGCACATTTTGAGGTGAACAAAAGTGTACTGTTCAGAGTACAGCTGTTGATGTCATCTCACAATGTCTTTGCTCTGAAGACAAAAATACATCTTAAAACAGCCTGAATACAAATCCAAATAATTGTCCAGAACAAATTATTACGACACAAAACAAAACGATTGGATCAAGTCGGAAAGGGCATTGGGTATACAATACTGTTGTATCCTTTCCAAGTTTAAGGAGACGTCAATCTACAAATACTTCAAATTTTTTTCTTTATTAGGCTACATTTAATTTTTTACAACTTTATATATTCACAATATACCTGTTTTTTAACTGGAGTCCGTACTGTGAGTAAATTATGATAGCGTTAAAAAATTAGCTTTAAATAAATTAGATTATTGAAATAGCGACCATACTACATTGTAGGTACTGTATTTTAAGCCAAGTATGAATAAGGTTTGAGTGTAAGATGATTGTTAGGAGATCTTGTAGTCTTGTTACTGACTAAGGCTGACTTCCTTAGACGTATCTGTTTATTAATAGCCCAACAGTTAATGGGGTATCTAAGGGAACTACAGTTTAACGTGCAGTCCGAAGCACTGCCTCTGAATTACGAACTGGAATAATTATGAGCATGGTCTTTTCGGATTATCGTAGTATTCAATAGTGCGGACGTTAATCTACACAAGAGACCACTACACCCACCGTCCATCGCTGACAGCTATCCACAATTCGTGACCTCCAATTTGCTAGATTAAAGGATGACGCCACCGTCCCAGTAAAATTTTTCTTATAGGACTAAAACAAAATATTCCACCAGTAAGGTAGACTCGTTAAACGTAGCGATCTCTTCGGTTCACTTTTCCTCGACGAATGAGGCGTGGAATCGGATCGCAGGATGGTGGCTTATTAGCTCCATGTCTCAATCACGGCGCGAGGCTAGCGCATCCTCGCGCGAGGCTTTCCCCGGGCCTTGGGTGAGAGTTCACCTTGGGTGACGGCGACCGTGACCATGTCCCACGAGAGCTGACGTTGTACCAGACATCGAGAACCTACGTAGGGTTAAGGGAAGAATTCATTTATAATGGTGTGTTTAGCTACGAGAAAGTGTGCAACAGAATACTTTTTAATTTGTATGATACTTTTAATTGGTGAGGTTTCTATATGTTTTAAATTCAGTTCTTTTGAACTACACTGACCTAGATGGAGAGAGGCTTAACTTCGTAAAAAATCATCTAACACTATCACTAAAATCGCACAAGGCACAAATCAACAGTTCTTCAGGTCCGACGTTACGAAGTGAGTAAAAAAGCGCAATACCCTTAATAATTATTCCCTCAGTTTTAAGTAATTTCCTCAGTTTTAGTCATGAAACGTCAACTCGAGCATTAGGAGGGTATTTTAAGGGTATTATTGGTGAATATGTGATTTTAATTCATTTGATCACTTTTAGATTTCTTACTGACAAAGACCAGATTGAGTTGTTTGACGGGTATACCTAAAAAAATGTCAATTCCAATTACTTGTTTTAAAGCTCTGATTTGCATTAATATATTAATGAGTTTAATATATCTCCAAACTTTAATGTTTCTGTATATTAAATGTAAGAAAAAGAGTAATATTTTGATTGAATTACATTTTACATTTCATTCACACACTGCGGCGTGTCCTGTAATCCAGCTTCTTGGAGGTCAAAAATTGTGATAGTTGTGAGCGATGGTCGATGGGTGTAGTGTTCTCTTGTGTGAATTAACGTCCACTCTATTGTACACACGTTCGTCCACAAAAGTAGTTTGGACTCCACGTTAAATATAGGTCTCTTAGATAGGCCATTGACTGTTGGGCTATTAATTATCAGTCCTGTCTAAGGAACATGTCAGCCTAAGTCAGTAACAAGACTACAAGATCATTCATCTTACACTCATTTCTCATACTTGACTTAGATGAATGACTTGGCTTATTTCAAATGGTAATCTAATTTATCAAACGGTTTTCTGGGTCTTGCGAATGAAACGAATTTCAAAATGTTTCCAGGTCAGGCAAACATTAAAAAGAAAGCAACATTAAAATGATAACTGGTTCAGAGACCCGGAGGTCTACTTATAGACGCGCCATAATAAACATTTCAGCCATAAACGCGGTTATGGGCTCATTATCTTAAATTTTGTGGGTTTATAAGTTCTTTATATGGTAAAGAAATTCGTAGCTTTCTATATAGAAAACTAGATTCCGCCTAGAGTAGTGAAACCTGCACGTTTACGTTTTATTATCAACTTTAGTTCTGTCATGTTACATTATATTCGTTTCATATGAAATATTCGTGCATCGACGCAAATTTCAACATTTTATTAACCAATTAGAAGAATTATTTACTCAATACACAACTACTTCCGTAAATTCTGCCGTTATATTTTGTTTAAATTGTTAAGTACAAGATTAGTCGAAGTTTAAGCAAAATAAGTTATGTTTCATTTCTAATAGGCAAGAATCATTTGATAAAATTGTGTTAATTTGAACCTTTCCCAATTAAAATGTGATAGCATCAGCGGTTTAATCCCAAATTTCTTATTACCTAAAGATATTTTTAAAAGTCTAGTCTAAAAGTCTAGGATTTTTAGGAACTGTGACATAAATCGCAATATTGTGTGTTATGTTACTGCTAAAATACTCAACTCTTGCTGAAAACTCCATAACACTGTTTCAATATTATATTTCCAAGAAAATACATTGAAATAAACTGTTTCACCAGGTAACCGAAAATTACTACGACATAGCCCAAGGCTATTTCTTTAGGCTGTTACTAATTATACATAATAGTTATTTAAAGGATGTTAAAAATACAAGAATTGTATTTGTACGTTTGGAATCAAGCTCTTCAATTAGCGACATCACATTTAGTAAAATAGTTACAGATCTCACCGAAACAAAATGAAAAAAATAGTTCTCGAGAAAAAGTTAAATATATCCAATACTATAATACGAGCAAGGTTTGTATATATATATATATATATATATATATATATATATATATATATATTTATTTGCACACGGATCTCAAAAACGGCACCGAGGAATTTCTTTAAATTTTGGAAATAACTAATTTCCGAGTAGAAAATAAGTTCTAGATAGGTCTAATGTCCAGGAAAGTCGTGTTTTCGTGTAATATTAAGTTTAAAATCTAAAAATTTAACATTACGCTTATGGGGAATAAAATGTAAACAATACAAACCAAAGCAGCTGTTTTTAACCGTTTGACAGTTCTTGATTGAAGACTGCAGGGAACAATATAGAGGTTATGCATTAATATTTATTTTATGAATTAAATAAATGCAAAATTATCAGGTTACTAAACAATTGGTAAAAACTTAAGGATAACATAGCTGTGCGAAATAAAAGCAGAAAAAAAGTATTTCCAAAATATTTCGTGTTTTGATAGAAAACTTATTCGTTGTATTGCTTGAAGCCACTGTAACAAACCAATTAATTGATGTAAATTAAATCTCTCTTTTGCTTTTCAATCCTCATTCCGTTTGGGTATAAATAATAACGGTATGGATAATTAAACAGTAATAAATAAACAGTAAATGATCGGCTTTGGCTAAAAGACGTTAAACGACATCGCTCAATTGACTAACGTCGTAGCCGAGTTGTAGCATGTCGGCGTCAAGAACTATAGGCCGTGAGTTCCATCCACATAAATGTTTTCATTGAGTAATAAATGGGTTTTAATTTTTCTAATTAATTTTTATAATAACTGTCTTATACTAAACGAGCAAAGCTCGGTCACCAGGTACTTATATGTTAATTGCATAGAAAAGACACGACACCGGACGATGCTGTTTAGTTGCATTGTGCATGTAGTGCAAGGAACGGTGCTTGGACCGCAGGATGCAGTACTGGTCTGCTGTCGGAGGAAGTCCAGGACTCCTACAATGGTTATGGCCACTGCGCACCGTTGTTTCTTGTCCAGATCTAGTACACATTGTTTACCTGCACGGAGGTTTCGTGGAATCAAATAACTCGTTAGTAGGTCAGTTTTTCGTTCTCTCGAAGACGAATGTTTTAATTACTCTTCATTGTTTTGTTTCTCGTAGATGATTTAGAATAACACTGTGTGTAAATACTGAATGAAATTTAGTATAATTACAGTCATGATTAATGATGATGATACAACTCTATCAAGTACTTAGTCATGTGACAGTATTTCGTACAATAATATAGTAAAAGGTAAAGTAATTGTAGTGTCACGAGTAGCGAGCCTTGGGGAACGCCGAACATTGTATTTCCAAGCGTATCTTAGCGTATTTCCAAGATTTATTAATCATATGCTGTGTATAGTATAAAATATAGTACAAAACTTTGTAGTATGTTATTTTGTTAATAATTAAATTTATGGTACCTATTGCGATTGTTTTGGGAATAAGCCTGTAGTATGCTTAACGGATTTTTAGTTTCTTGTATACAATTATGTCTTAATTAATTCATCCATGCAAATATATTAGTAATTTACGTGTTATATAAAGCATTTTCTTACAAACGATTCGTTATTTATTAATCTATTTTCCCTCAAAATAAAAAATTTTCATTTACGTCTTTGGGAATGAAAATTGATAATCTATTTTATAATTTTACAATTGCAAAATGGTCTTTTTAGTCATCGGGTCATCACTTGCAGATAGATCTCCGTATAGATATATTTATCTTTGTATAGGTTTTTAAGATTTCTACTGAAAAAATCTCAATTTTTAAACAATTTTTTTCAATGAGGGTAAACTAGTTTTGTAATTTTCCTCAATTTAGTCCCACGCCCAAGGCCACGGGAGTGTCGTCACAGGCCACAAACCATTACGGTTCATTTGCCTGCCTTCCCAGCTTTTTGCAAACTATTTGCTATTTTAATTGGAAAAAAATAAGTATAAATAAAACTAGAACCTTTTTCCACGTGTTCATAGTGCTTTTAAGTAGTACTAATGTGTATTTGAAATTTCAAAAAATGTTCGGTCAATCTAAGAATTCAGATCTAACTTCAGAATTTTGCTTTTACCACTTCGAGCATGTTTTTTACTTGTACTGTATAATTCTCATACATCGACTGACATGTACTGTGTGTACACATAATGATTTGTATACGAATAAATGTACTGAATTTCAGAAAAGAGAGAGTTCGAATGTGTTTTATGTAAAGACAAGATGTTAGTGCAACGATTAAAATTTAAAAGAAACAAACGTGTATTTATGATTAAAAATGCTAAAGTAAATGAGGCAGCCATTGAGACTTTAAAACATCGATTTCCTAAAGATTTTAGAACTATGAAATAAATAATATTATAAGTACTACTGTATTTAAATATTACTAAAACCTCAATGAAAATGCCTAAATTATTCCTCACAAAAACGGGTTCTTGCAATGCACGGCGTACCCCAATGTCGATACTCCAACCGCTACTATATCCTTCAACTAAACGAACTACTTCCTTAAACCTTTCCTCCTAAATACAGTTTCATCATATGTAATACTATGGATAATATCATTAATACTACTGGATTTAATATACTGAAAGCTCTCTAAATTTACAATAAATTTTCCTTGTGGAAAATACAAATTTAGATTACTACATCAAACGACAAAAAATATTTTAAAACATGCACGGTGTTCCCCAATGTTCAAATCTCAGACCGTTACTATTTTTAATCCACCTGAACTGCTTTCTTAAAACTCTACCTCCTGAATTTCATCACGTACATAGAGATTTAATTAAATCGTTTCCCTTCTTTCATTTGATTATTTACCTATTTTTTTAACAAAAATTCGATTCCTAAAAACCAAAAATTAGTAAAATATAACAAAAAAGACAGACCTGAGTTGCCGGGCTGGGACATGTTATCCAGTGTTCGCTCAGGATGTGGGCACAGAAACGCGAGACGCGGCACCTCAGATCTGAGACTCCACTGACGCCGGCCACTGGGCAGCCGCCCCCCCCCCCACCGTACACGTGGGAGAGAACACTGATAACGCCGAGAGGAAAAGTGGCATCAGCTACCGGAAAATTATTGCGTATTGGAGGCATTTACTACACTTCCGGTGTTTTCACATTAAGTGGACATGGAGTCCTCATATGCAGAGGGGAGATGGAAAAGACGGGTTGGTTTGGACAAATGAGAATAATTATTGATTAATGGTAACTGATGTAAATATGTGTGTGCAATTTAGGTCTATTTACGTGGTTGTACTAGTGTTTAAAGTGTTGAATAATGTCAAAAATGTCTCATAATTAGTTTATCTTATTTGTGACGTTAGTATTTTTGAAACGATATAATTTCAAATGATATTTAGATAAACTTTGAAGAATGTAATGGGTTTATTGAAGATTGTCGTGTTTAAATTTATTTTATGAAAAAAGTATACGTCAGTACAAAATACGAGGATAGACTGAATCATTGTGAAATATTATCCTAAAAATTTCAATCAATAATAAAGTAATGCAAATCGTGATATTTAAAAAACTACATATATTTTTTAAACAAATGCACTAAAGTTCCCTCGAAAGTCGTAAACTTTCATCTCTTATTTACAAGGTAGTTGTAGACCTATCTGATGAGATCGCCCAGGACACGCTTGACCCCTTGACCTCTATGAACGATGGAGTGCATGTGAAAACACCGCTAGCATGACTTCTACAATCCAGATCTCATGACGTACCTGCTCTCTGTTAACCTCTATGGTGAATAAGAATGTTAACCATTATTTTTATCTCTCTGCATTTATTTATTAAGAGTCTGTGCCTTTTAGGAGAAAGTATTTTTTCGTCAAAATTTTCGAATTCGAGTTTGTAGTGTATATATTCATTTTGTGGTTCATTAAATTCATCAAAGTGGGTTTCAACGTGATATCTGTCTGTCCGTGTGTGTCTGGATATGGACAGGACCACAGCTTACCCGTTGGTCCGATTTAGATTTAATTTGGTATGTAGGTATATATTCAAAAAAATATATTGTATATATATACAAAAAATCTCAAATTGTAGATGAAATAAAAATAAGACGATTAAGTTGGTTAGGTCATAGGTTGAGAAAATGAATAATGCAACAGCTGCTAGAAGAGTCTTCAGGGAAAACCCAGGAGGAAGAAGGCTGAAAAGATGTCCACGGAAGCGATGGCTGGAAGATATAGAAGATGATCTCCGTAAACTAGGCGTCAGGGGATGGATACGGAAAGCTGCCGATAGAGAAGAATGGAGAGGCATCTTATAGGAGGCCAAGGCCCTAAATGGGCTGTAGCGTCATGGAGTATGTAAGTAAGTAAGTAAGGTAAAGGTAAGTAAAGGTGAAGTAAAGTAGGTAAGTAAAACAGGTAAGTAAAGTATTCACCGTATCCCAAGGTGTCTTTTTAAATATTATTTTAAAGAGTTATTCATCCCTAAAAACTCTTAAAAACCTGAAATCAAAATTTCTCAAAATGTCTCTGACAACTTTTATTACAATTTAGTAGTTTATAGTGTACAGAATACTAGGTAATATGACCAACCAATGCACCCGTTCTTCGCACGGGTAAAAAAGGCTGAGAACTGTACTGATACATTTAAATTATTGTTAAATAAATTGTTATTGTTTACAAATTGACAAAACAAGAGTGTCAACAATATGACAAAGTAACACCTAATATCGGGAAAGGATAAGCATTAACGTAATAGAGGCATCGGGGGAAAACTTAAAATCTACAATTTCATTATTTCGAACTAATAATTGAATCATTAATTTCGATACAGCAGCTTATCTGTAAAAATGAACTTTCTTTCTTCTTCTTTCCGAACTGTCAAAATGTAATGTAAACAGATGTGTACATTAGAAAATGTAAACATTGAAACTTAAGACCGTCACGGTGAGTAGCCCGAAGGGAGTTAAGGTAATGAATATGCCTATGAGTTGCAAAAAATAATTTTGTTGAGTTATATAAAATTTTAAACAGGTCGATACAGTATTTTTCGCGTTTACTTTCCACAACTAACACACAAACATACAGAAACCACCTCTTTATAATATTACTAGCTGACCCGGCGAACTTCGTAACGCCTAACGGTAAATACATTGGCTATGTCCTGAAGTCAATTACCATTGCAACTTTGTTGTGAAAGCTTTAAATATTCAACAGCTGATTATTATAGTAAACTGAATAAATGTATAAACATTGTAGTTATTTTTTATTTGGCAAACATATAAACACGTTTCTTTGAATCATACAGAAAATAAAGAAATATAAATACAGTACATAATTCCCAAAAACAGTGCAGTCTCACGAGTTTGCATTACTTCACTCAACCAATCAACAGCCTGGTTCTAAACCAGCAGCGGGCTAGTATTGCAAGACCATGACTGTTATGGTGACCATGATATTGATGGACACCTGTGGCTAGCCTGTGAGACGAACTCATCTTAGGATTTAGTTCACTGCACCAAGTTACGAAGAAGAAAAAGTGTTATCCTTCTTAACAGGGTTAAATTATTTGTTATAACACTTAAATCATGCATTTTCACATGGATATGTCTTAGCTGTGGGGGAGGGGTGTAAGCACTATTAACGTGGCGAATAATGCTGTTCATTTTGTACATCACATATTTACTTCATAGTATTACATTAATGAATGGTTCAGATGGCATTGGATGGTAAAGCATATTGCTAACGGACAGTAAACAAACAGCTGTTTTAAGAAATAAAATGTTTTTATTGTAGATAATTTGTAAACAAACTTATTCCCCATAAGGTTCACATTAGAAATTTAAAACGCTATAAAATGGAAACTAATTGAATTTATGGAAACTGAATATGCCTAAAGTATGACCGGAGCAGAGACGAATCCAAAAAATCAAAGATCATTAAAATCGGTCCAGCCGTTCTCGAGTTATAATGCGTGTAACTAACACGACTTTGTTTTATATATTTAGATAGATTACATTTTACAGAAAATACAATAAAAATATAGATGTAACCTTATAACCTTAGATAGATAAGATAAAACGAATTATTTCGTCATCAAGACAGACTCTTGTCACCACAAACAAACATGATGATTGTAATAAATAGCTATCACGTATCATAAATATTTAGTAAACACAATATTTTAGAACTTCTATTTTACCCGTAAAGAAAGCAGCACCGGCTCAAATGTGTGAGTCTACGTTGCCGACAGAGCTATTGGAGTTCAATTTTATGCCGCTCTGATGCAGCACAAGACTAACCAGAGAGTATGTACTATGTATGGTTGAGTCAGTGTTGAATACTGAATTCTAAGAAATAATAATCTGTAGTTATATTAATATCCTCATATTTTCAATTCATTTTGCTTATTTTTCGTTTATTTATTTTTCTTTTTTTTAATTCGTTAACTTACATAATTTTATCATGTCAGGTCCTACTCAACAATTTCTTCTTTTCATATTTCACCTTTGCAATTTGGCTACCTATTGTTCTGGCGACACACTTTTACGCTGTTCATTGTATCTTTTTTTCTTCACATTAATAGCAGCAATAGGGTTATATTTATTTTTCCCCTCTAGACGCTAAAATATTAATCAATATGTTTTGGATAAAACTTGAAATATAGCTTCATGTGGTTGAGATCTAATCATTTATGCTTAAAAATCATAGTTTATGTGTTTATCATGGCAGCAAACCTGCATACTCTTTTCCCATTTTAATCATATAGGGAATAGGCAAAGTCCTTTATTTATGGACAGATGTTGATGAAAGTTGGAATAAATGTTAAAAATAAAAATTGTTTATGGTAGAAATGCCTACTTTCAGTGTTACTCACAGCAGCGAACCTGCACACTCTTTCCCATGTTAATCTTAAGGAGAATAGGTAAATAATTCTCACGTTTATTGACAGATTTTTATAAAACTTGTCAAATATGATTATTATTATTATATTATTGATTTGGAAATTCGCTGAGTACGCAGGTCTGCTACGACGAGGGTATTTACTCTTACTGAGTTATCTATAATATATAATATTATAAATAGGTGAAAATAAAGTGATGAAAAATCAGCTGTTAATAAAATATTTAAACTTATGTATGCACATTGCATACGATTAACATACCTCGCGATTTTTCTTCAGGATATATATATATGTGTGATAAGGTGTAATGAGGTATAAACAGTTTGGCTGTTAACCCACAGGTAGAGCCACAATCTGTGAGTAGTACCTTTGACTATACATATTACGATATCCATTAGTCGGTAAAGCAGTACGTAGTTTACTCTGTCACCAACAGGAAGCGCGCATAGGTTCATAGGTGACAACACAAACAAAAATTACCATTTAATCATCAAAGCACATTAAAGTTGATGATATTTATGGATAAAACTTGAAATATAGCTTCATGTGGTTGAGATCTTATCATTTATGCTTAAAAATCATAGTTTATGTGTTTATCATGGCAGCAAACCTGCATACTCTTTTCCCATTTTAATCATATAGGGAATAGGCAAAGTCCTTTATTTATGGACAGATGTTGATGAAAGTTGGAATAAATGTTAAAAATAAAAATTGTTTATGGTAGAAATGCCTACTTTCAGTGTTACTCACAGCAGCGAACCTGCACACTCTTTCCCATGTTAATCTTAAGGAGAATAGGTAAATAATTCTCACGTTTATTGACAGATTTTTATAAAACTTGTCAAATATGATTATTATTATTATATTATTGATTTGGAAATTCGCTGAGTACGCAGGTCTGCTACGACGAGGGTATTTACTCTTACTGAGTTATCTATAATATATAATATTATAAATAGGTGAAAATAAAGTGATGAAAAATCAGCTGTTAATAAAATATTTAAACTTATGTATGCACATTGCATACGATTAACATACCTCGCGATTTTTCTTCAGGATATATATATATATAATATATATATATATATATATATATATATATATATATGTGTGTGTGTGTGTGTGTGTGTGTGTGTGTGTGTGTGTGATAAGGTGTAATGAGGTATAAACAGTTTGGCTGTTAACCCACAGGTAGAGCCACAATCTGTGAGTAGTACCTTTGACTATACATATTACGATATCCATTAGTCGGTAAAGCAGTACGTAGTTTACTCTGTCACCAACAGGAAGCGCGCATAGGTTCATAGGTGACAACACAAACAAAAATTACCATTTAATCATCAAAGCACATTAAAGTTGATGATATTTATTAAATTTACTTTAATTTAATTGAAGATATAAAAAATACTACTTTTAAAATATTTATATATTAACTATTTGTTATTTAAATAATTTAAAAATTTAGTTCTCGGTGTAAAACCTGTTTAGAGCAGATTATATTAAGTAAATTGATCTGAAAAACAATGAAGAAAGCTCACGCACGTCGTAATTTAAATTTTGAAGGGTCTCCTTCTGTTTCTCTCACCTGAGATCAGTAGAGGCCCTAATAACTTCATCAGCTTTACCTTTTGCCTATCCTTGGATGAAGAGGACTTAGTCTTATTACAGCCGCAGTGGGCCTTAAGCCTTCTGGAACCTCACATCTTGATCCTTACCTTACTTTAATTTCGCAGATATGACACCGAGGGCCCGACCACATTCAAAGTAAATTTAGATAAATATTAGTTAACTATTAGCTAAACTAGATATATGCAATTGGCGTCAATCTGGTCAAGTCGAATTTCAACAGTAGTATGTTAATACACACGTCGCAGCAGACCTGCGTACTCTGCGAATTTTCCAATAAATATAATGACAGGTATTATCAATCTCCATCCAGAAATAAGAGTGTTTGCCTCTTCTTCATAAACTCCACGGAGAAGAGTATGCTGGACAAACTTAAGTTTTGACGCGGATTCAGATTCATCCTATTCTAATAACATATATCTCACTTTATTTTTTCACACTACACTTAGATTAACATTTGATTATATGTTCATCGTTGCGCTTTTTGTTTACTTTCATTTTCAGTGATTTTTAAATTCTTAAAATTGAAGAAAAAATTGTCTGTGCCTTTCCTCAAGCGCTTTAATAAACTTGTTTCGAATACATTAGAACCTCGATTAACCGTCACCCGCGGGACCGAGACCATGACGGATAACAGAAATAATAATAGCGCCGATACAACTTAGCACCTAGACAGTGTTAAGCGTGGCAACATCGCAATTCACTGCCTTGCATGTTATAACGGTGCCATTGTAAGTCCTAATTAATTTTCATGATTACTGCGCAGTACTTAATGTGAATTTATTTTAAATGAGAAAAAACTACGTCAGTTCAAGTGAAAAATACTTTATTAAGAAAAAAATGAAATATCAACTGTACATGTACGTATTTTTACTCTCAAAACTTACGTAGCCGGTATTTATTTTTTAAAATAATCCGTCATTTTCTTTTGTTTCTTTCCCGTCGAGCTTTTCAGGCGGTTATGTTTCTAATTTTACTGAGAAGAAGCACCAGCGTTTAATAGTTTATTGTTTATTGTCGAGTCCACACTACGTATATATATATGTGTGTTAGTGTGTGTGTGTGTGTCTGTTAGCACGATAACTCTCGTAAAAATGGTCCGATCGAGACCAAATTTGGTAGAGACTATATTCCTACATTTTCTCGGACGAGTTCGTATACCAGACATATCGGTCAATCGGAACGGGTAGTTTAGGGTCTTATGGTCAAATACTCTAAAATTTGGTTTTCACGTTTTTCATGTGTTATTTTAAAAGTTTTTAAATTTTACCTTTAACCATTAAAATCAGCTTAAAAAACTACACAATTTAGTCCCTTAAAGTTTTTCTCTTATCTCCAACGGTTACCGAGATATTAAAAAATCTAAACACAGTACGTTGTATTGTGGGGCTCCAATGTTAATCTTATGAAGGATAGGAAAAAATTAATATTTCCCATATTAATCAATATTTTTGGATAAAACTTGATATTTAGCTTCATGTGGTTGAGATCCATCTATTTATGCTTAAAAATCATAGTTTATATGTCTATCATGGCAGCAAACCTGCATACTCTTTTCCCATATTAATCATATAGGGAATAGGCAAAGTCCTTTATTTATGGACAGATGTTGATGAAAGTTGGTATAAATGTTAATCATGGCAGCAAACCTGCATACTCTTTTACCATATTAATCATATAGGGAATAGGCAAACTCCTTTATTTATGGACAGATGTTGATGAAAGTTGGTATAAATGTTAATCACGGCAGCAAACCTGCATACTTTTTTCCCATACTTTTTATTATGCATACTTTTTTATACATGCATACTTTTTTTATGTTAATGGAGAATAGGCAAATAATTCTCATGTTTATTGACAGATTTTGAACAAACTTATCATATTTCATTATTATTATATTGTTGTTTTGGAAATTCGCTGAGTACGCAGGTCTGCTGCGACGGGGGTATTTAAGTTTTCTATAACTCTTAATATTTTTTAATTTATCCTATAGATAGTGGTGGATTCCCTTAAAACTGTTTTTACGATGATCGATCGTAAAAACATCGATCGTTTTCGCTTGCATCACCTTAACGGCGAGGGCGGCCAAAGTTACGCCTAGCTGACACCAGGGTGCGACAGGTGTCTTGCTTATGTCCATGCGGGCCTTGTTCGTCAATACGCCTTCAACGTCGGCCCGGGTGAGTGAACTTATAACACTTACGATTCGGAAATAAATAGGTTAAGTTTTTACGTTAAAAGCAGTAGCTTACTGAACATATTACTTCTAGCAAACCTCTTTAGAGTTGTCGGTGACAGGAAATTTAAGCCTTAAAAACTTTTTTTGTCTCTAATGGAGGATTTATTTTAACTAAACTAACTTCAACATGCCTGGAATTATGGGCTAAATCCGTCTCGATATTACGAAATAACATTGGATAAAGAATGGAAAAATATGCCATAAAATGGTTTCTAACAGTGCTGTTTCGGAACCTATAAATTACGTGAGAAATTCCCAGTAAACGGGATTAGATAGACGAAACAAAACTGCACTCAGCTGACTCAGTTTTCTGTTCCAGTTAAAGAATCTTGTTTACTTCCATTTGGGAAATAATCTTTAGTTAGTTCATGGATATGTCTCAAGGTAATGATTTCAGTTCCTCTCAACAGTTGTCAACAGCTGGTAGAAACATCAGCTTTTGACATGGATATGTCTTAGCTCTGGGGGGGTGTTGGTGATTTTTAAGATGGAAAACATGTAACAGGTTTCCATAGAAACTACCAGAACTATTGTATTGCATTTTAATATGAAAGAATAAGAACAGCTGTTTTGATGAACTTAAAACATTCCCTTTAGACATATCCATGATCTAACCTATTTCCCACAGGGAAGTAAATACAAACATTTTTGACGTGGATATGTCTTAACTCTGGGGTGGGGAGCTTGCAATTTGAACAACCAAAATTTGAAACAAGAACAGCTGTTTATGTAAACTGAAAATATCCCCATTAGACATATCCATGATCTAACCTATTTCCAACAGGGAAGTAAATACAAACAATTTTACTTTAACTATAATTTTTCTTAGTACAGATTTTAGGGATGATGTTTTATGGTTGAAATCAAATTAAATGTTTATATGTTGGCCAAATTAAAAATATATACAATATTTCTACCTTCTACGTTTATAATAATAATTAGCTTTTGTATATTTTTATATTTTCCTATTGCCATTTGAAATACATATAAATAAATGGTTGATACTGTGTATTATTATCGAATATAAGAGGTATTATTAAAGTAAGGTTAAAATCCAGAATGGCAACACTTTTCCGGACTATTATAATTTTTTCTCCACTTCATTCAACTATAATTTAACTATTATACTCTATAATTGTACAAATTTACAATTTAAATTATTACGATAAAAACTATGACAAAACCAAGGAAGTAACTGTACCACAACACGTCCTTGATGGAATACGAATAGAAGCGCCTTCTTACATCGAGCCGCAATATGAATACAGTAGTTATATTACCTTCGGTGAAATGAAGGCGTTTGCTGCAAGAGACATTGTTCAACAGATAAAAGGCTTTATTGAGTACGGAATAAATGTCTGGGATGTCACTAATACTGCTACTGTACTTTTAGGAGAAAACGCGTATTTACGCTGTATCATAGAAGTATTGTTCATCAAACGGAGCAATAATTTGTGTTTCGGTATTTGACCAAATCCACGAGACACGTATACGAGTAAAGTTAGACTTGGTCTCGACCATGAAACGGGTTTGCACAAAAAACCCTTCCTTTATTATCGTATTTCCAATGGAAAATTGAGCTATTCACATGACCCCCCACGGTGAAAGGTAAGCCCGGCACCATGACAGAAGTTTATAACTCAACCCCCAAACCACGTTTTATAGTAATTTTGGTATTATGTATCGACAAGGCAACACCTGCAATTATAGTCTGATAATTATAAAATTCGGTGGAGTTGTTCCTTTCTATAATATCTTGGTCGAGTTCGTTGGGCAACACGATTGGACTCCAATAACTACTAATTTGCGGGGGGTCCCAAAAATTTGTGCTCAATTTATTTTTTACGTATAATTTTTAAGAATCTAATTTTCTTTGTCACTATTGGATTCAGGTCATAAACAAGCAATTTAGTATTTTGAATCACGACTCTAGGCCAATTGGTTACTGAGGTATTCAAAATGGTAAACGCAGTACATTGTGTAAAGCTAATCTTGTGGAGGATAACTAAAAATCAATAACTCATTTATTTACTTAAATATTCTTCCCAAATTCGGTGTACATCGAGCTATTTTGTCCTTCTAGCTATTTTCTATCAATACATCCATAAAATCTTTAATTTAAGGATTTTTACGGCAGCAAATCTACGAATTCAATGTAATTCTTACGGAGAATAGATAAATTGAACTCGCTTAGTTATTAACATAATTTGATAAAATGTTGTGTGTGTTTTTATTTAGTTAACAACATTAATGTAAGCACATTGCCATGTAAAAAACCATTATTGCAGTAAACCTGAATACTCAGTACTGTCCGATTACTATGAGGGGAATTAAGTTCTGTGAAATTCGCTCCACTCACTCCAGCGTGCTTCGTTGGATCTCGTAAACATTTTATATTTTTTGGAGGTTTACATTTATTTTAAACTGATCCACAATTTATTCAAATAAAGTCCTATGCATTCACCCCATTTCCTTTTTTAAAGGTCTTGATGATTTTGATGTCTTCATCGATTGTTGAAAGGTTATGCTCTTTTTCCAGCAAGTGTTTTGCGACGTTTGATATTTCTAGTTTTTCATTTTTCCACGCTGATTTATGTACCTTTTTATAAAGTTTACGGTCAGGCCTAGATATTATCACAGTTTCTGCATTCAATTTTGTATATTCCTGGTTGAATTGATCGGTGTTTTTAATCTTCAGTTGTAGTATTATATCTATGGTGTTGAAAACTGCAAATCTATTGGCTGCTTCCCCATCGTTTTGTAGTACGTATTGTCTAGATTCTTATCCGGTCTTTATTTCTTATTTTTCAATTTCAGTTTTTCTATTACTCAGGGAATAAACTCAAAGAATTGCAAATAGATTTAAGAAATATGAAGTTTATAGAATAGCATTCAGGACGAAGAAAACCATGGATGGTTTTCACCGTAAAACACCGATTTAGTCTCTAGGCAACTCAAAACAAAAAAGTAACAAGGTCCCGGGCTTAGGTCTTGCTATAAGACCTGCGGTAATAGGTTCCTATGGGAAATTCTCTAAAAACATATATAATTTTTAGAAAGAAAATTTAAACTGTTAAAAAATAATGTACAAATTATTGTGTTGACATCATTTACAAAATTAACGTGGTTGTTCAGGAGCTAAAACCCAAAACTCATGACTAAAGTACTAAATTATTTTAAGAATTTTTATTGCACTTGGATTTAAGTCGTAAGTCCGATCCAGTTGTTAAGAGTAAATATTTCGCGTTGGTGAGTGGGAATTTTGTGAAGAGATGGTCTCGGTTTCAAATTAAAGATAAAGTGGTTATCTAGATAATTATATTTTTAGTTTGTTATTTTTTAATTTCCTGAAATATACAATCACTACACAATTAAATGTAATAGTTAACAAGGAATTATCTTTTTTATCGTAGGAGAAAAATTAAAATGGATGGAAAATGTAATTCTACGAAAACCCTTGACTCATTCAATCATCTTTTTACTGTTATCAAGTAATCAGCAATTCCATCACAAAAGAAACGTTGTTTTTTTGGACTAAAATCCAAGATAGCGTAGGTATTTCAGACTTCAAACTCTAAAATTGATACAGAATTTATTGTAGCGTGGCACATTCTTGAAAATGATAACTGATAGTGCCTTTCGAACCAGCGTCTCAATATGAATGTAGTACTTATTTTGCCAACATGTGGAATGAAGGCGTTCCCGGTACGCACGTTATACACATGGCAATTGCTTCTAACAATGATTTTGCTGTTCCAAAAAATTCGTTTTTGAAGGTTTCAATACCGTTAAAAGTAATTGTGTTTGAAAAATATTTTAAGTATTATTTATTAGTAGTGAAATTAAAAATGAAATGTAAATAACAAATAATTTAATCAACACAATTTTCTAAAATCAATAATAATTTCGATGAATTATCATTTGACAACTGCAGTATCAAATATTATAAAATTTTCTCGCTACTACGAATTTTTAGTATGAGTATGCGCGATAGATGTTGGATGTGATATTCTCTGGTGTGGATAACGTCCGAACTATTGAATCCTACATTCATCCACATAATTAGACCAGTTCAAAATTTAGAGGCCAAATTGTAGTTTGGATTCCACGTTAAACTGTAGGTCCCGTAGATGCCATCGACTGTTGGGCTATTAATTAACAGTCGATGTCTAAGGAACATGTCAACCTTAGTCAGTAACAAGACTACAAGATCATGCCACAATCATCCTATACTCAATTCTAATTCATAATTGACTCGCCATTTCAGATATGTGATAAGGTAATCAATGTTAGAATGAAACAATATATGGCGTAGTCGCGTGCTGGTGTACCTTATCACATAATTGATCGACCAATCATCTGATACATCTAATTGGAAAAGTAAACTATTTGTTGTGCTCATTTACCTATAGCCCATCAGTGAACCGTTGCTTGCTGTTTACATCAGGTTAGATACTCATACTAAGGCGAGTCTGTGACTCAGTGGTTAGCGTGACGCACTCCGAACCTGAGACATATCCGTGTCAAAATTTACAACCTAATATTAGTAGCTATTCACTATTACAGACAGCGCATTAAATTACTAAAAATCAATTCCCTTTTATGGACAGGTGATTCAAAAGTGTTTTCAATGAGGGGGTCAGGCTGGGCCAAGAAGAGGGTGGACGCCAAGGGGGCGCAGTCCCCCCATCACGTGGCTCGCAGAAACGCAAGGGAGCGACGAAGAGTGCAAGCTGTCAACTGTGCCTTTGCCAGGTTGAGACGTCTGGTGCCCATAGATCGTGGCAAGTAAGTGGTCCAATACGTCATGTTGGCCCAGGGGGCGTAGTCCCCCATCATGTACCTTGCAAGAACCCCAGGGAGAGGCGGAGCGTGGAAGCAGTCAACTATTCCTAAGTGTAGACTATGGGTTTGAAACAATAATAAAAATTAATTTTTGAATCCTTAGTTTTGTTTTTAATGTATTAATTAGTATGATATTACTTGCCTATTCTCCGTAAGATTAACATGTGAAAGAGTGTGCAGGTTTGCTGCTGTGAGGAAAACTAAGAGTAGGCATTTATACCATCAAAACATCTATGACAGTAGAGATTACCTTTGCAAATTAATTAAGATGAACTCTGGATTTTATTCTTCGTTGAAATATGTTTTAGTTTATTTTAAACATAATATTCCCATATGAGTCAGGGGTGTAAAAAGTGAAATAGATTAGATGTTTGTGACTTTCTTAGTAGCCAAATGCCAACATGATCGACCCGGTGATTACGAAGCGGGTAGGATATCCACTAAACCACCCATAGTTTACATGTATAGCCTACTTTCATGTTTGAACACAGTCTTGATGTTGTTGCAGCGGCAAGCGCATCAGCAAGGTGAAAACGCTGAGGCGCGCCATAGAGTACATCAGCGGGCTGCTGATGCTCCTGCGCCACCATCACCTGGTATGTCTATGTCTCACTCACATGTCACTGCCTAGAGTAAATATTGGTTCCAAAATCGTAACTTCAGATTTGGAGTAAATATGGTTAAACGTTTTGAGAAAACTACGGCAATGTGCTTTGCATCGAAGATATTCATATTAATATTTTCTAGACACCGACCCAACCAT
Source organism: Nephotettix cincticeps (assembly GCA_023375725.1). Classification (NCBI taxonomy): domain Eukaryota; kingdom Metazoa; phylum Arthropoda; class Insecta; order Hemiptera; family Cicadellidae; genus Nephotettix; species Nephotettix cincticeps. The sequence continues at coordinate 18,492,008 of CM041789.1, read as the reverse complement.
TTGGTGAATTTGAGATGAATGGCGAGCGTAATGTATTGTATAAAAAATTCCAACTGATTCATTTGCTAGGTCATTAAGTAACCCAATGAAAAAAGGCAATTAACCGGATATATTCAGAGTATTAATATTAATATCATAATTTCTTTAATTACGTTTCGAAATTTACCCCAAGTAAAGTAAGTTAAGGCAAGTATAAATGAGAATTGTGTGTAAGATGATTGTGGCGCGATCTTGTAGTCTTGTTACTGACTAAGGCTGACATGTTTCCAAGACAGGACAGTCAAAGGCATTTAAGGGACGTACAGATTAACGTAAAACTACAATTTTGACTTTGAATAACGAACTAGTCTAATTACGTAGATATGCTTTGTGAATGGACGTATCAAATAGCCAAAAAAACTACTGTTACCAAACAACCGGGCAGCCAGGCAACTGAAAGTCCTACAGTTTAACGTGGAGTCCGAACCACAATGTTACCTCCCTTACAATCCACAGCAGGGAATATTAAAAAGTCGCTAAGAAACGGATATTATAAATGATCCACCCAGCCAGTTAAATATAAAGACCAAAATCATGTTATCTTAATGTTTTATTTACTTGGTTTTTGTCACGTTCTTATTGGGTCATTCAAGGTTAAGTTGTTTATTAAATTGAGCATTTTTCGACTCCTTTACGCACAAATTATAGATTTATAATATAGATAAAAAGGGCTCCAAATAAGAGCGATTCGAATTATAGCCCGAACCCATAGGAAATCACATTGTAGAGTTTTTTTTCAAATCGGTAGAAATTTTAACGTTACCTTCCATATTCTTGAAATTCTCATGTATTACAAATTGAAATCAACCACAATAGTGACCGGTAGCGACATTCACAATTATTACACAAGGTACAGGCACCATCATAGACAAACTCCACACAGGTTAGAACTAGCCACTTCACTTCCTCAGAATATTGGACCAAAATTACTAAATAAATTACCTGAAAATATAAAATCAATTACCTCTGAATCAAAATTCAACTGAAGAAATGCCTTTTGGAACGTGCCTGTTACTCTATTAGTGAGGTTTTGGAGTAGGCCTCTCACAGAAATATTGATGAAGGGCATTGGTTTGTTCTGCAGAATATTATTTTTCACCTTTGAAATTTATTTATTAATTTTTACTGTCTAGCAAGACTGGTCTAAACTGTTTTAGTAAGCAGAAAAAGAGGTTTTTATTTTTAAGTTTGACGTTTGTAATGCAATTTATATTGTCTTACTACAATAAAGAATTTTGATTTGATTGGATTTGATAATTAATAAGTTTGATAAGTAAGTTGATTTTCCTCATGAATGAGTCAGTGAGTGCATGATTGTTGTCTTAATTATTTGAATTATTTGTGGAGATTGGTGAACAAATATATATATATATATATTATATTGAAATAATTCGACCAAGTACCCTTAGAAAACATTTTTATTCTTTCTACATGTTTCGGGTTATAATCCCATTTTCAAGAAGTGTAAAAAAATATAGATATAGATATATTTAGATAGTTTTAAAGTCATTTAAATCAATAAATAAGGTGAGGAGAGAATTTATTTTTGTTTCTTTGAACCATCAAGAGTAAAATACTCATAGTTTTAAGAACTTAGAGTTAAATATTTTTAAAGTATTTTTTGCATTTTAGGAACACAGCTTTAGAGAATCAGAAGGACTACAATTGAGCTATTGAACAATAGGAAACATTACAGTATTAATGGTGTATACAAAGCCTAGTGTGGGAAAAACTTGTTTGTGCTGTAATTAAACTATACCATCGTACCTTTAACAGAGGAAGTATACAAAAGCGACAAAATTAAATTTGAAATTTGGTAATATCTATATGCCCCATCATTTTGATTTTATGAAGGTAAAGATAAATTTATGAGAGTCCACTATGGATCGGGTTACTTATATTTATTGTTATTGCGTTATTAGTATAAGTTAGTTTAACTGTTAACTAGTTAACTGTTTTGATCTCTTTATTATTTAATTTTCTAGACAAGAAATCTATATAAACATGTGATATCAATGGGACATTTAAATTCTAGTCCGATCATATATATTAATTAGTTAATAGTTAATACTATAGTGTTTTTATTTGTCATTCCTGTTTTGCATGATAAACACGTTTGATAATTAAAATTTTCTGTTATTCTCTTCCTTCCATCATATATTTTTGTGTTGTTCTTCTTAGTAAGTCAGTTCTTCAAACATAACTCTAAACTACAACTACAGCTATAAAATTAATGTCAATCTATGTAGGCTGAGTTCGAAATAATACTAGAACAATAAATAGATGAATTTCTGTTAACCAATCATATATACAGATTGTATATACGTTACATGATTGTAGCAAGTTTCCAGTGCTATTGGGTCCTTTTTTGTGAATAGACCTGTTGTAAATTTTTAATAATTTAATGTTCTTTGGTGTTTTAATGTCTATTTGTATTTAGAAATTAATTATGATATTGTCTCTGAGTAAAATACTTCACCTAGCGGAATTTACATAAGTAATGTAGTATTGAATTCATAAATTCTAATAAAATACAGATTGTAAGATTATTCAGTAAATTTGCACATTATCCAACATCGAAGTGATATTTAGCTGGTTGATTTGCAAAATCGTGTTTCAACACTAAACAATGCTCTGCGAAATCGTCGACCGACATTCGCGCCTTACCCTCTCCGGAGAGTTCACTGACTCCCGCGGGCCCTGGGTCGCCGACACCGGGTGTTGCCCAACCCCCGACGACGAGGAAGAGGCGGAGTCAGCGGACCGAGGACCGGCAGCGGCGGAGCCCTGGTATGTTGCTAATGGACAAGGAAGGGACACGTCAGAAACTCTTGATACTATGGATAGCAGTAGACTTATTACAGCTGTCAGCCCAAAGGATTTTCTCAATGTGTACTACGCTCAAGTACAAAATATTAATATTGTGCCTCCTCTGGAGTATTTACAAACCTTTTGGTAATAAGCTGTTTATCTTATAGAATAGATAAACATGTTATATAATCACTTACTAAATGAATGGCATCTGCCCTTCAGGTGTCAATTTTGTTAAAATTCCTTACAGGAACCGGTTTCGGTCTTTTAACAGACCATCATCAGCTTTATGGAATTTTAACAAAATTGACACCTAAAGGGCAGATGCCATTCATTTAGTAAGTGATCATATTACTATCTAGGTGTCTAGGCTTTCGAAATAATAAAGATAAACATGGATATGTCATTGATACCATTACCATCTGAAATGGCGACCTACCCAGGTAGGTAATTTATGCCAAGCATGAGTTATTTATAAATGAGTGTAAGATGATTCTGGCGTAATCTTGTGGTCTTGTAATGACTAAGGTTGACATGTTCCTTAGATATAACTGTTAATTAATAACCTAAACAGTCAATGGTATAAAGGGACCTACAGTTTAACGTGGAATCCGAACCACTGCCTCTGAATGATGAACTGGTCTAATTAGAGGATAATCTTTGCGGATTAACGTAGTAATAGCGAGGACGTTAATCCACACAAGAGAACACTACATCCACCGACCATAGCTCATAACTATCCACAATCCGTGACCTCCAAGAAGCTGGATTATAGGACACGCCACTGTCCCAGTCCATAGGGATAGCTATAAAACTAACAGTTACTTCCACATACACAACTATATAACTAGAACTAGGCTTAACTTGCAGTGCAACGGTTAAAAATCATAATAGCTCACAGGGGGGTTTTCGTTTTGTATGAGCAAAATTGTATAATAAACTACTTCTTTATTAAAAGGTAATTTACTATACAATTTTTAGGTTTGGTTAGTTTAGGTGGATAATTACTTTTCCATTGACAAGAATTTTCAGTTAATGAACATTTGCAGTCTGTCTAAAGAACAAGTCGGCCTCAAATACCTACTTGGGTAGGTACCCTCATTATCCTACGTTTTATCTAGTATCCTCAAAGTGGGTTATAACTTCATAAATTATTTTTATGCTCTCCATAGTGAAATTTTTTTTGTAGTACCTAGTTTTTAGCGAATTTCCCATAGGGAAGAAGCTATTACCGTAGGTCTCATGGTAAGACTTAAGCCCGGGACCATGTTATTTTTTCTTCTTTAGGTCCCTAGAGACCAAAAACAATAGTCGTTAAAATTTATATATATATATATATATATATATATATATATATATATATATATATATATGTATGTATGTGTGTGTCTGTGAACACGATAACTCTCGTAAAAATGGTCCGATCGAGACCAAATTTGGTAGAGACGTGTATAACTACAAATGCTCGGACGGGTTCGTTAACCAGACATATCGGTCAATGGGAACGGGTAGTTTGGGGGGGTTTTGTACCCCCAAATGGGGTTTTTTGCGTTTTTCACATGTAATTTAAAAAATTTCTAATTTTATATTTCACTATTGGAATTAGCTTAAAAAACTACACAATTAAGTTCCTTAAAGTATTTCTCTATCTCCAACGGTTACCGAGATATTTAAAAATCTAAACACAGTACGTTGTATTGTGGGGCTTCAATGTTAATCTTAAGGAAGATAGGAAAAAATTAATATTTCCCATAATAATCAATATTTTTGGATAAAACTTGATATTTAGCTTCATGTGGTTGAGATCTATCCATTTATGCTTAAAAATCATAGTTTATGTGTTTATCATAGCAGCAAACCTGCATACTATTTTCCCATATTAATCATATAGGGAACAGGCAAACTCCTTTATTTATGAACAGATGTTGATGAGAGTTGGTTTAAATGTTAAGATAAAAATTATTTATGGTAGAAATGACTACTTTCAGGGTTCCTCACAGCAGCAAACCTGCACACTCTTTTCCATGTTAATCTTATGGAGAATAGGCAAATAATTATCATGTTTATGGACAGATTTTTATAAAACTTGTCATATATCATTATTATATTATTGATTTGGAAATTCGCTGAGTACGCAGGTCTGCTGCGACGGGGGTATTTATTATCTTTTATGAATTATCTAACACACTTTTTGTACACTCAGTAAGATCACATTACAGAAAATACAGACTACCGGGAATGTATTTGGTATCAGTAACCGATGATACAATACAGTATTGTAATATCGATGGCGGCAGCGGTGGGGGGGTTACATAAGGGAGGGGAAGTGCGGTAACGGGGGACACAGTTGGCCAACATCAACACCACTCCACAGCATAACACATTTCCGCTAATAACTCCGCATAACCGTCGCTAGATGTCGGTAATCGTCGTTTAAACACGACGAGAGTCTTGTGAAACTGTCTGTCTTTGAAGTCAATTTACTACACTTTATAATCGAATTGTGTCAATAATTTAATTGACTACAGTGTTCGTAGTATTTCGAATGTTTTATTTCTATCGTATACTATTTTCAGCTATTCATTTTTGTTAAACCAAATAGAATGAATCAGATGGAAAATCTGTCTTTTTATTTTACTGAATAATTTCAATTGAAATAATGACTTTATTCCCCAATAAAACATAAACATTACATCACTTGTTAATATCACCTTGGAATTACGTTGTCACAGTCTCCAGTAGTTGTGACAACGTTAGACAAATAATAAAAACACATAAATTATAATATAGCTGAGTCCAGTCCTTCTTAACTAACATAAAAAAACCATGCCGCTCTCCGTGGCGTCTTATTAATAACAATTTTACGTACAGATTAAACTTATAAACTTCTTGTTTATTACTAAGGAAATCAACAATTACTTTACAAAATTAAATTTAAATTCATTAAACAAAATACATTATTATTATACAGGTAGTTAGTTTGTGTGAACGAAAATATAAATTACTGTACGGTTAAAATTAAAAAAAAAGACATAAAATGTTTTCCCTGCTAACTAAGAACTTCATTTAAAAAATTGACATCTTGTGTTTTGAAAAGCCAGTCCTTCAATTTTGCAGAGAATAATTTCAAGGTCAAACTAGTTGTGATTTCTTCCGGTATTTGATTGAAATATTTTGGACCGTTGTACTGATAAGAGTGTCTAAATAAAGCTTTGTTCACTTTAGGTAGTCTGAGAACTCCTAGGTTGTAATTTCTAGCACTGTACAGAAGATTACTTGTTCTAGTATTTCCGCTTCGAACGTAAAAAAGTCGTAAAACCTTGTAGATGTATAAATGCTGAATTGGAAGTATTTTTAGTTCAAAAAATAAAGGAAACGAACTTTCCCTTTTTTGACAGTTTAAAATTAATCTTATAAAATGATTCTATGTGATTCTCAATTTTTCAATGTGACATTTATAAGTACCCCCCAACAATGGATGGCGTACTGTAAACGTGAATCAATCATTGCAAAATAAAGAGTTCGCATTAAGAATAAATTACAAATATTTTTCAAAAAGTAGAAAGTTCTGATGGAATTTTTTAATGCAGATTAGTCACATGTTTTTCCCAATTTAAATTTTCATCCAATATAGCACCAAGATACCGAAAATTATTAACCTTTTCAATTTTTTTGCAACTGCATGAAATTTAAACCAAAAGTTGCTAAACCATTACTATAACTCGCTTAGTTAGTAATGATAAGTGTTGTTTTTTCATTTTTATGATCCTTATTACACTCATTAATACTTTATTTTTTTAAAGCATGTATAGAAGTAAACGGAATTGACGTCATATGGTTATAAGAACAACTGCTTAAGCCCCGTCCCACTTGCAGACTTTTTTATTTATTTTTAGCATTCTATACGTTTTAGAGAAGATTATAGTTTATTTTAAAATGACCGCACGTCGTGTTGAAACAAAGTATTGATTAAAATATAGTTTTATTGGACGTGATTTAACAGAAAGAAATAGCTATTGGCTGTCAAATAAAGAGATATATAATTCAATTTACATTGATCGTTAAGTTCGGTATATTAAAATGTTATTGTGAAACAAAGAGTACTAACTATACAAATTTTCTAATTTAATTTGATTTCTGAAAGATATTTTTGAAATGGATATTATATTATGTCTTAACTCTTTGGTGAGGGTGTTGGTAATTTACGAGACCAAAATTTTAAACAGTGACGTCATTTGGTTAGTGACGACATAGTTTGGTTATAAGTACAGCTGTGTAGATAAACCTTAAGACATATTCGTGATCTAACCTATCTCCCACAGGGAAGTAAATAGTACAAGCATTTTTTTCCTAACGCAGCCTCCTAACTGGAACACTACAGTGGCTCCCAAGGGAACGACGTTATACAACAATATTGGGCAAAGTACGTTGGGAAACAGCTGGTTCCTGGTGTGTGGAGTAGCGGAGATGCTGATGTGGATGACAATTACATGTTTAATTACTCTCCCCGCCACCAGGGGGTGCTGGTGTGGGAGCGCCAGCGACATCTAGCGCCGCAATACCGGCAACGCCGATCTGTTCCGATTACGTAGACGTTACCTAAGCGTTACTTTCCCCTGTTCCAGTGACCCAGTGACGGCGATCCTCTGCCTTCCTGAACCGACACACACTAACACACTCTGGCGGCGACGGAGGAAATGTCATGGTTTATTGCTGTCTTGTGGCCGTAGTTTTTCAACGTTGGCTACACTACAGATTTAATATATTTATTTTGACTCTGGAGTGTTAGCAGATTTGTGGAATGCAAAAAGTGCAGCGGTTTAGATCCCGTTTCCATAGAAACTATAAGAGCTATTGAATTTTTAATATAAAAGAATAAGAACAGCTGTTTAGATGGACAGCAAATATTCCCTGTAGACATATCCATGTTCTAACCTATTTCCCACAGGGAAGTAAGTACAAACTTATTTAACTTATTAACTGGCTAGGTGGCTGAGTGGTTATAGTGCCTACTTCAAAACTGAAGATCGCCGGATCGAATCCGGCAAGGGTCGAATCTGGACCTAGTTGCCATTATCAACCATTGACATCCGAAGAAAGTTGGGTCTATGATTCATCTTGTTGACACTTCGTATTAAATTGTCAATTTTTTAACATGAAGGGATAAAAAATAAACCTGAAACAAGAGTTTACAGAACGAACCATGTAGAACTATCTCAGACCAAAAACAAGGAATTCGAAGCAAAATTGAAGGAATAACAGTCAATATGCTGCAAAACGACATTTGAAACTGAGACCCGGCTGCAGAAGTCCATAGATCATAATTGAGGACATTTTGTAGATGTTATGTTTAAAAATGTTTGTATTTACTTCCCTGTGGGAAATAGGTTAGATCATGGATATGTCTAAAGGGAATGTTTTCAGTTTATCTAAACAGCTGTTCTTATTCTTTTATATTAAAAATTCAATACTATAGTAGTTTCTATGGAAACCTGATAGATATTTTCCATATTAAAAATCATGAACACCCCTCCAGAACTAAGACACATCCATGTCAAAAAATCACTTACTGTACAGTAAATGGCTACCTTTGTCTTTTATTAAAATAAAAAAATTAAATTTTCTCAAACGATTTCCTACTTATTTTAATCTTCTTGTTTCACTGGCTAACCCTGTATTAGGAGGTCAAGAATTATGGATAGTTATAAAAAATGACCAGTGTCTGTAGTGGTGTGGATTAACATCCGCACTATTTAATATTACATTCATCCATAAATACCTCATAATTCCAGTTCATAATTCACAGACAAAACTGTGATGATGGGCCTGTGATGATTAATTAACATGTCAGCCCTAGTCAGTAACAAGTCTACAAAATTGCGCCACAATCATCTTATACTTTATTCATTCTTTCTTAGCTTCAAATAACTAAATTTTATTTCGCCATTGTACTAAGGTAATAATAAGTCTTTTGATTTGTTTTTTTCGTTAAACATTGTTGTTGATTGTAAATAATTGCCTATACATATAATATTTGTAAATAAAAAGTCCACGATCTTTCCTAAGCTTACGTCCATGAAAATTCTACATATCCTATTTTTGAGACTCATTGTATCAAAAACCAGTTAACAATGGTTGGTTTATGGTATTTAGATTATGATTGCGGACATTTTTTATCACGATTAGGAAAAAAAAGTTTTTACGAAGTTTCGGGATCTCGAACCTGAGCTGGAATCTAAAAAATGACCAGATTAATTTATCATGGACTAATATTTAGACAAAAATGTTAAGCAGTCATATTTTAGATGCCAAGCAAGTTCATACATTAAAACGTGTCTACTTCACAAGAGCTCAATAAGTCGACCTACATTTAAATTTGCTTGTGAATGACGAACTGGTCTAATTATGAGGCTGGACTTGACAGCGGATGATCGTAGTATTCAATAGTGACGTATCAACAAGAGAATTGTGATGAAAAACTTAATAGGTCTGAACAAAATTTTAAAAAATTTAAGGCTCATTGAAAGGCTACCTAGTGGCAATGTTACTTAAATTATCGGTCATTGAATTTAAGCAAATTCTTGTGTAAATGAGAGTGTGAATGGTGATATTGTTGCGAGAATGTATTATTGTAGTGAAATTGAGACTGAATGATATAGCTGAAAAGGTATACATCGTAAAAATGTCTTACAGCATAAAGAGAAAATTGCACCCACCGACCATCGCTCACAACTATCCACAATTCTTCGTGACCTCCAAGTAGCTGGATTACAGGACTCGCCAGCGTCCCAGTCTTTAGAGGTTATATTGAGACATTATTTAACATTAGATTGCTTATGTCCCAATAATCCCACTGAAGGCTTGCTACATGGCTACATGGACAAGTACATACTTGCCGTTGCGGTACAGGGACTCCTCGGCGGCCCGTGGACGGGGATGACCCAGTGGCGCGGGAGAGGTCGGTCAGGGGGCAGACGGAAGACTTTCGCCGGTGATGCAAGGGTTAGCCAATCTGGAGGCTGAGGTAGGCGGGCTCGACAAGTGCAAGAGATTGGACAAGCTAAAGGGGCGTTTGAAGCCGAGAAGAATTTAGTTCCTAGATGTGCACACCAGAGTTCTCTACTAGTTATAACCATCAAAGTAAAATTACACTAAACATTCCAAGTAGAAAAACTAAACTATTTACTGTCCAATTTATGGTAGCCGTTCGGGCATTGAGGTTTTCCCTGTCTCACTCAATTAAAAATAATTCATCAAATACCAATTAATTCTGACACCTCGCAACATAAATTTGCAAAAGAATCTCCATGTCAGCTAATTTCCTAATCATTTAAATAGTTGTTGTGAATACTTTTCATTTGAAAGTCGCGCCAAGTTTTGTGGTTGCATCAATTTATGCTTAAAAATCATAGTTTATTTGTTCATCATTACGGCAAACCTTCATACACTTTTCTTTTTTTCTGTTAATTATAAAGGAAATATGCAAACTCCGTTATTAATGGACAGATATTGATAAAATCTTTCATATATTACTATTGTCAAGTGGATTTGGACGCAGATCGGCTGTGACGGGGTATTTTAAACTGGAAACGTTATTTAAAATCTGTTCTTTAGTATAAAAAGCTATATATTATATGAATATAAAAGGTTTATTTATTTATATCATAGGTAAATATTTAGTATTAATCAATTACTCTTAACACTGAGTCATATAATCTGTAAAAAGAAAGGCTTAAATAAATCATAAACAAATCATAGACTTTACACCTAAGTTGGGTGTCTTTAGTCTGGTTAGTCTAGTGGTTAGCGTATGGACTTCGATGCAAGAGGTCACGGGTTCATATCCCGGGAGGCCAATTTGGGTTTGGACCGCGTCCCTAAAATAATTTGCATGAAATCACTCTCAGGGTGTAATAAAATACCTTTCGTATATCAAACAAAATATAGTTTAACCTATCCTCTAGGTTTTTTATTTAATTTATACTATATCCTTCATAGTATTGTACATAGATTTGTATACTGTATTGTTGGACCGAGACGTGTCCTGTAATCCAGCTACTTGGAATTCACGAATTGTGGATAGTTGTGAGCGATGGTCGGTATGTATAGTGTTCCCTTGTGTGGATTAACGTCCGCACTATTGAATACATTAATCCGCAAAGACCATCATCATAATTAGACAATCATCTTACACTCATTTCTCATTCATACTTGACAGGTGTACGTCGCCATTTCACTAACTAACTACATAGAAAATTACATGGTAACATGATCAGGATCTGTACTTTTCCTAGAGTGTAATAAATTCTACTGGAAACGAAGCGTTCCCAAACTTGTTTTGAACAAAACGAAATAAATCAAAGAACTTGGAACATCCTTTCACGACAAATCGGGCTTTATATTGGCTTACACCTTGACATTTCCAGCTCTCAACAGGTATACGACACCGAGTGCTTAGGAAACGTTCGAACCTATTAAAAAACCTGTTGGAATCCTTGCAAGTGGAAGCCCCTGGGGGATCGTCTTTCCGCCGGCTCCAGTCGTGGAAACCGTCACCACCTGTCCCCAGGCACCCCGGGTGACAGGAACGGCCACCTAGGGTACGAGACGAGCTTTAAACCTTGCTGGATCCTATAATAAAGTTAGCTATTGAAATGGCAGTCTATCCAGGTATTTAAAGCCAATAATGAATGAGAAATGGGGGTAAAATGATTGTGACGCGATCTTATAGTCTTGTTATTAAGGCTGATATGTTCTTTAGACAGGACTTTTAATTAATAGCCCAATAGTTGATGGCAACTAATGGACCTACAGTTTAACGTGGAATCTAAACCACTGCCTCTGAATTACGAACTGGTCTAATTATAAGGATGGTCTTTGCGGATTAACGTAGTATTCAATAGTGCGGACGTTAATCCACACAAGAGAACATTACGTTACCTTCATTTTGTCTTAAACCCAATAGACTGGGACTGTGGCGCCGTCCTGTAATCCAGCTACTTGGAGGTAACGAATTGTCTATAGTTGTGAGCGATAGTCAGTGGGTGTAGTGTTCTCTTGTGTGGATTAACGTCCGCACTATTGAATACTGCGTTAATCCGCAAAGACCATCCTCATAATTACACCAATTCGTAATTCAGAGGCCGCTGTTCTGATTCCACGTTAAACTGTAGGTCCCTCAGTTGCCATCGGCTGTTGGGCTATTAATTAACAGTCCTGTCTAAGGAACATATCAGCCTTAGTCAGTAACAAGACTACAAGATCGCGCCACAATCATCTAACACTCTTTTCCCATTCATACTTGGCTTAAAAACCCTACCTCGTGGTATGGTCGCCATTTCAATAATCTAATCTAATCTAATAATAAATACTATTAGTAATTATTTTACATTGTTAAAAGATCGAAGTTAGGTAAAAATGAGAGAAGGGTTTGGGTTGTTTCCTATAAAAACATATAGAACGTACAAATTCATAAAAGAAAATACATAAAAAATAATTGTAAACGAAACCCTCTCGGCCAGTCAAAGCTGTCCACACTGTGTATAGTAGTTTCAAACATCCTCACAGCGTCGTTTCGCCATCTGTTCCTTTGTTCCTCCTTCAGTTTCCTGATGGCGAAACCCCGTAACATTTACCGATGAAAGGGCAGAGGCTGAGGATGAGAGGTGCTCGACGCTAAGCTCTGATCATTACCACCGAGCAGCGCTCCTAGCGGCCATTACACGAAGTTTCAACACTGACTGCTCGACAATGGACCAAGATTGGTTGCGGGCTTCCAAATTTGAGTTGCTAGAGCCCTCCATGTTGTTTGTGGCTTAGGTAACATTTGCCGAATCACGAAAGATTGCTGCAATATGACGTTTTAATTTGTACAAATCACTCCATTTCATCTCCTTGTGACCTATGCTATTTTGAGAGTTCCGTCCAGTTTTCGATCGCTTACTCTTTATCTCTTTTTCAGGAGAAGTTCTATTGTGCATCATTAGGGAGGAAAAACGACACACTAACCAGGGTGTGAATGTGAGACTTTCATCCACTAAAAACCCACTCCTCATTCTGATTCCCTCCGTGGAAGAACATATGAGGTACTTATTAGCTAACTGTATTTAAGATTATGTTGAGTAAAGTAAATTATGAGAGCGACATAGGTCGGTTTATATGGGGTTTAATGTTCACCAAATCTGTGAACATTAAACCAGTATTTTCTGAACGGGAGCGCGTCAAAGAGCCGATCTGACAGATCATCCAAACGTGGCATTTGATCTGAAGTTTGCGTTCACATCAAAATGCCAATAATTGGCATTTGGTCTGCCTTTGTTGCATCTATGGTATAGCATTTCCGGCCATATTGCCGATTAATGTTTTGTTTGTTTTTTGGTTGGGTGATCTTTTGGGGCATCTCGGCAATCTGACGTACAGGTTCTCATCAAACCAGCGATTTGACTGACCCATACACGTCGGATAGCCGATATTCCAAAATGCTCTTGTTAAAATCGGCAGTTTGACTGGGACCGTGGCGTGTCCTGTAATCCAGCTACTCTGGGGTCACAAATTGTGGATAGTTTTGAGTGATGATCGGTTGTTTACTTGTGAGGATTACATTCACACTATTGAATACTACGTTAAAACCTTAAAGACCATCCTCATAACTAGACCAGTTCAAAATTCTAAGGCAGTGAATCTAATTCCACGTTAAACTGTAGGGCATTTGGATATGCCACGGACTATTGGGCTATTAATTAACAGTAATGTCTAAGGAACATGTCAGCCTTGAGTAACATGACTACAAGATCGAGCCACAATCATCTTATACTCATTTCTGATTCGTACTTGACTTAAAATACCTCCCTGGGTAGTTTGTCATTTCAGTTAAAAGTATAATGTAACTCTCCGAACCTCAAAAATACGAAGGTTTAGAAGTAACCGCACCCCACTCCTCATTAACGACCCAGGCCAGCGCGGAGACGAGCTCCGTACTCCGTACCCTCCCCTCGTCGTGGACATGGTTGACACCCGCGGACAGGCATGCAGGACCGAGGACGTGAGTGGCGCGCCGCCAGCGGGCTCCAGGGAGCAACGCACTCGCCGACGCTCATCTTTTTGTTTCTGTCGGATTCTTTCCTCATCATTAGCGGATCTGGACGCGAGTTCCGGACGGAAGCTGTGGGAGGAGAAGGTGGAGGGGGTGACCCCGACGGAGGAACCCGACTGGTCGTCCGCAGGCCTGCGGTCACCTCTGTGAGGAGATTCCTGGCGGGTTACTCCTTGGAAAAAGTCATGGTGCGCCAGAGCCAAAGGAAGAAATGAAATATTTAATACACGACATTTACAAAAGCGTTTCTAATTGATGTGACGGCGATGACCGTTTTGGACAGCACAGTGTAAAGGCTTGGACTGAGCTGGGACTGCACTGTTACTATAGGCTACTATGAAATGTTGCAGTTGTAAGTCTAACGGTTCCCGAATGATGTATCTTCAAACGGGATCCATTCAAATTTGTGTGATAACAATCGTGAGACAGCATCCCTCCCTGTTTTCTCTCTGAAAATACATTGTTGCTAACCTAAAGAAATCAAGAAGGGGAGAAAATAAATAAAATATATTTAGGAAGAATTGAATTAGGTTTAATTACTAGGTCAATGGAAATGGGAGATCCAAAGCTATAACTCTAAGCAAAAAACGTTTATATTTACTTCCCAGTGGGAAGTAGGTTAGATCATAGATGTCTAAAGTGAAAATTTTCAGTTCATCATGTCGCGTACATGATGTCCTCCTTTCACAAACGAAACACAAACTTCAAAAACTAAAACTACGGAAAACTAAAATAAATCTGGAACTCCTTAGAGGTCGATCTACTGGGAGTTGGGGAATTCATAAGTTGCAGAATAAATCAATTGTTGGTCTATTTGATTGGATTACAAATACTGGTTCACAAGAGGTTGATCCAAAACAAAATGGTGGCAGCTTTAAATCTCCCAAAATCCATTTGAAATAAGGTTACGGATGTTATAATTATGTGTTACATATCATTGGAAAGAGGAAATTCTATAGAACCATAATATAGTGAAAGCTTAAAACACAAAAAAATTAATTTTGAGTACCGTATTTTTGAGTAGTAATTTAGTAAAATAGTAGTAATAGTAAAATAGTAGTATTTTTGAGTAGTTAGTAATTTTGAGTATAATACTTTAAAAATCATTTCAATTTATCCAACGTAAAATTCTAGTTGCGCGTTAGCAACACTTTAACTGATAGTAACGAGCTCGACTTTTAAAAATACTGTAAAATTAAATTTGAGTATTCTATAAGTATTTAAAAGAAAAACTTCGAAAACAAATTTAAAAAATACATCGTTTATTTGAAGTATCGAAATAAATATAGTAAGTTAAGTAAAGTTTTGAGGCGTATTACTTTGTTCACTCATTAACTCAATAGACCAGAACAGATTCACTATTGAAACCATCCCACTTGTCAGTGTCAATGACGAAACCAACTAATTCAAACCATTAATTTTACATAACTGGTTTACTTAAATATTATATCACTGGGATATTCTCCAGTTAAACCTGTACCAATAATAGCCTTGACTCCTGTCCTACTAGTATAGCTAGAGCTAGGAGTGACCACATGTTGGTATGGGAGGCGCCATGACACTTCCCGATCGTCACCGACCTTGCAGGAGAATGTCCTCCGGTCTCCGCCCCACTGGCTGCTAACACTAGTTACCAATATGAGACACATAATATAGTGTGACCTATACCACTTATACGATTGACTCCTGTTCTAGTAAACGTTTAGTGGCGGCAGCTGGCGCCGCGGCACTTCCCGATCGTCACCGACCTTGCAGGAGAATGTCCCCCGGTCTCCGCCCCACTGGCTACACTACTTACCAATATGAGACTCATAATATAGTGTGACCTATACCACTTATACGATTGACTCCTGTTCTAGTAACCGTTTAGTGGCGGCAGCTGGCGCCGCGGCACTTCCCGATCGTCACCGACCTTGCAGGAGAATGTCCTCCGGTCTCCGCCCCACTGGCTACACTACTTACCAATATGAGACACATAATATAGTGTGACCTATACCACTTATACGATTGACTCCTGTTCTAGTAACCGTTTAGTGGCGGCAGCTGGCGCCTCGGCACTTCCCGATCGTCACCGACCTTGCAGGAAAAGGCCTCCGGTCTCCGCCCCGCGGGATCACTACTTACCAATATGAGACACATAATATAGTGTGACCTATACCACTTATACGATTGACTCCTGTTCTAGTAACCGTTTAGTGGCGGCAGCTGGCGCCTCGGCACTTCCCGATCGTCACCGACCTTGCAGGAGAATGTCCTCCGGTCTCCGCCCCACTGGCTACACCACCTACCAATATGAGACACATAATATAGTGTTACCTATACCACTTATACGATTGACTCCTGTTCTAGTAAACGTTTAGTGGCGGCAGCTGGCGCCGCGGTACTTCCCCATCGTCACCGACCTTGCAGGAGAATGTCCTCCGGTCTCCGCCCCACTGGCTACACTACTTACCAATATGAGACACATAATATAGTGTGACCTATACCACTTATACGATTGACTCCTGTTCTAGTAACCGTTTAGTGGCGGCAGCTGGCGCCGCGGCACTTCCCGATCGTCACCGACCTTGCAGGAGAATGTCCTCCGGACTCCGCCCCACGGGTTCACTTCCTCGTCGTGAATAGTATACCAGAAGAATAAATCAACTTGCATGTCGTGTATCTTAAATATGCATCTTTTGGAACTGGCATTGAATTATTGAGTCGTGTATCAATGTGAAGATACAGAAATTAGACGTTCTAGGTTAGTTTCAATAAAACTTATTCAATTTAAATTTAATAACAGGTAAGTATAAAACGTTTTCTGTAGCATAGTGTAATAAGTAAAACATGAACGGTTTAGTATAGCTGAAAAATATAGTTAACAAATAAAAACAAATAATAAACTATATAAAAATAAGATTTGAGGATAGTTGAAGTGATTGTCGATGGATGCTATTCCCTGAAATATTCCCTGAAGTGGATCAAGGTTCGTAGTATTGAATACTTCGTTCATCTGCGAAGCCCTCATAATTAAACATCTAGTCATTCAGAAGCGAAATTTTGGTTTGAATTCCACATTTAACTTTAAGTCCCTCAGATGTTATTGACTCTTAGGCTATTAATTAACAGTTCTGTCTAAGGAACAGCAACAAGACTACAAAATAGCCCCCAATAATCTTACAATAATTCATACTTGGCTTAAACACCTACGTGGGCAGGTCGCCATTTCCTGGAGATCGCAGTTCCTACAAGGACCTCCGCGACCTCAACTGTGAATCCTAGATCACTCGCTGCTCTCACTGTTAGTTATGTGAGTTTTCTCCATCGCTAAGATCCCCTGATGGATGTCGCGTATGCAACTAGCATTGTCTCCCCGCCTCCATGCCATTGTGACGCCCACGAGACACCCGGGACACGGAACCGGGAGGTGCGCGACGGAGAGAGTGCCGCAGGTGTCGTGGGAAAAGCGGAGAGTGATGACAGAGGGAACTGATGGAGGAGGAGGACGTAGTGTAGACCATAGAAACTTACGATCTATGATTTCATAAGATAATTCCGGGAAGACTTCATGTACGCGATATTACAATCGTTTATTTCTATTATTCCTCCAAGTTTTCAGCCGCCAGTAAAAATAGTCCAAAATATTTTATTTATTCAATCCTCATTCATTGATTTCTTAAAATACACATTGTATTTTTCAGGAGAAAAAACATAAGGATAATCTAAAAATAATCGCACATTGTTATATCGCGCGATTGCATGGGTCCTGATAATCTCCAATTTGATTAAATGGTGATTAAATTACTAAATATTAAAATACTTTAAATTCAAATAAGAGGAGATTAATAATTTTTGAAAATAGCATTTTAAGAAAGATTTATAACCTAAAATATAAGGAAGGGGAGTGGGAGAGAAAGAATATGGAATTAAGAGAACTCTACAAGGATATAAACGTAGTTTACGAATTTAAAAGTGGAAAAATTAGATGAGCTGGGCACTTTTTGAAAAGTTAGGGTGATAGTAATCTGAAAAAAGGTTCTTATTAGGAATCCCAAAGGAAGGCAACTGAGGTAGGCCAAAGAGAAAGTGGTTCTCGTTTAGTTCCAGAGCTGAAACAGGACAATCTGTAATCCAGCTACTTGGAGGTCTTGAATTGTGGATAGTTATGATGTGGATAGTACTGGAGTAAAGTCCGTACTTTTGAATACTACGTTTATCTGCGAAGACCATCCTCAAAATTAGACCATTCCGTAATTCAGAGACAAAAAAGGTTTGGATCCCACGTTAAACTGTAGGTCCCTTAGATATGCCACCAACAATCCTGTCTAAGGAACATGACAGTTTTAGTCAGTAACAAGACTACAAGATCACGCCAAAATCATCTTATACTCATTTCTCATAATTGGCTTCAAATAGCTACCTAAGTAGGTTACCATTTCAGAAAGGTAGTAATATGTACGAAACGTCTCTCATTTAGTTCCACAGAGTCAATATGCAAGTTTGACACGCCCGTTGTGGGCTGGAGGAGAACCGTCGCGTGTCGAGGGTGACCGTCGCAGGACGCAGGACGCAGGAGCGGTCCTGTGGTCGACTTGTGTTACATCCAACACCCGAACCGATAGTAAGAATGTTTTGACACTTCGGAAATTTAAGTCCCCTTCAAAAAATAAAAAAATACCTTGGACTGAGGGAAACAAACGGGTGGATTAATAATACCGAAGCCACCTCCTCGCGTAGGTTGCTATCGAAGAAAAACATCGATATTAAATAAATCATGGGCTAAATGTTAAAATAGTAGTTTTGATACACATTTGTTTATACATTATTTCATGAGATGTGTGGTAATTATTGGTTTTACTTCGTCTATTTCTATGCAAATCTTGTTTACTATTGTGTACTGTTATTTACATAAAATTAATAAAGAAGGCAATAAGACTAGACAAATTTAACTAGTAAAAACTAATGAATAACGGTAACAAACTAACTGAAACTGATATAGGTTGGAACAAACCGAACTGAACAACTGACACTTCTAGTATTGCCAACTCTAAACTATAGACTTGTGTCTTTGTGTGACTTTCGGCAAGCTTTAACGATTTTATGCTGAGCGGTCAAACCCTCGGATTCGTTTACTACCTCACATCGATCTGTCGTAAGCGTCGTTAATTAATAACGACGAAATCGCAAATGGGTCGAGATTCGAACCGACAACCTTCAGTCTTGAAGGAACGCACTATAAACCACTGGGCCACCCAGCCAGACATTTGCCACATTTTTACCCTAAAATAGAGAAAAAATTCCCTCCAATAGCGGTGAAATCACTAAATAAAGTAAAAAATTATAAAATAAATACTAAAATTCATTGATTGTTCACTGTTACATTTTTTAGACTTATGGGCAATGTGTGAATACTAACTCAATTAAAATATCGAAATAAAATATTCATACTGAAAATATAATAAGCTAACTACCAATGGTAATCATTAAGTATTACTCAAATAAACATCGATATTTGCGATATATCGACTATAGATACCCGGACTGTCACTTGTCGGTGCTAAATTGTTGAAATTGACTGCTGATTTTAAAGTGATTTAATGTAAGCTGAGTTAAATTCAGATGTGTAATGTTATTTAGTGTAAGGTTGTAATTCAGAGGTTATACCGTAGTTTGGATCTCACGTTGAATTGTATTTTCCTTAAAATACCATTCGGATATTATTTAATAGTCCTGTCTAACAACATTAATCAGCAACAAGACTACAAGGTCGTGCCACTATCATCTTACACTAATTTCTCAGTTTATAATTGGCCTAAAATACATACCTTGGTAGGTCGTACTGGTTGTCGACTATATTAGTCGATGTAGATCTGTCACAGACTTTACATCGATTCGCCGGTGGAAAAGTTCAGATATGGTTCATAGAGATGGTAAAGAAAGAACGAGGAAATGTTCTCTTGGAATATCTTAAATTACTAAAAGTAAAACGAGACTGAGGCTTTTGTGATTGTAATTCCAAGGATAATACCAACTATCCTACGATCCTCTGATTGATAGAGGCAGGATGATACAAGAAGCTTACAATATTTAGTTAGGCAGAATATCACATCGCGTAAAGCATTTAAGAACTACTTATGTCTTAAATATTCCGTGAATATAAGTTAGATACTTACATCGACGTTTAGAAAAGGGAAAACCTTTGGCATAGCTCATTCACGGGAAACCCTGTGTTTTTGTGGGTGTGTATCAATAATTACCGCTTTGACACCCATCAGCTGTACACGACCTTGTCTATTTCGGAAATGTTACCAAAACACTAATAGGCCGACAGTTATTACCTCGGGTGCTTCCATAAACGGTACGAGTAACGGTCAAGGTAGTAGTGTTTTTTTTCACGAGTTGTTTACGATATACGGATGTTTGCCACGTGACCTTGACGTGTTATCAGTTTCCTGTCTGCGAGGGAGAGGTGCTGGATACGCCAAGGTTCAGGCCCCGAGCGGTCACCGAACTCCTATCTTTACGAGTTCCGATTGTTGAAATCGGACAGCAGTAATGGACTTAGCGTCACGTCCAATTAAGTGTAGGATGTTTCAGGATCGTATCGTATTCCTCCGGAAATAAACTTCTACCCAAAACAAACGAAAGCATTCCTGGAGCATTCCAACTTTTGCTGCAAGAAAACTGAAGTATGATATTTGAAAAAGAATCGGACCCAAATCTGATCCTTGAGGGACACCAAAACTCGTAGTTTCTTAGGACACTAGATAGAACTAGACTGAGTACAGTGCTACCTATAAAAATAAATGTAACTATAGATTTATGATTCTTCATGTCAAAAAAACAATAAAATGCGTTTTTCCCGTTCCTATATGTCCTCCATTCTGGAAGAGTTGAGAGTTTTTTTAATAGGACGAAGAATGTAAAATGGCACTAATAAACTAGGTATTAATTAAAATATCCCTATTATTTGAGTTTCAAGGGATAAAAGAAGTTATCAAATTTAATGAAAGTTACAAATTGTAATTTTACAAATAAAAATGTCTATGAATGAATACCTACTTCACTTTACGAACTTTACGACCATTTTATTAACTTAAGGCATAGACCACCAAATTAAAGCAGTTGTATTTACACTTAACTACGCCAGCCATTTTTTAAGCTTTTGGTTATCTTCTCTCATACGAGCAAAAGTAATTGTTTTATATGAATTTACAGTTTAAAAAGAATAAATGTGCTGATTCGTGCATTTCCCGATACACGATTGACAAAATCCTGCGCACAGATATTTTTGTAATTTTTTAAATGAAATTCAAGATTCACCCCACCAGCGTTACAATATACTCTTCTAGGAATTATTTTCAAATGCCAAAACCTCAAATCTCAAGACCAATTAACCCCTATCCCATTCTCGACAACAACATTGTCGGAAGGAAGGCGTGGTGAAACCTTTCGCTGATCTGAGGTTGGTAAACAAGTCGTTAGCAGTAACGGTGTTTGCTGGGTTACATGGAACAAAGTTGACTTGTAAATAACAAATGCCATTCACTTAACCCCTGGATCCACCGTCGGGAGAATCTAGTCCAATGTCACAGATTAAACTGTTTTCTAGAATAAAAGCAACTTTGTTTACGTAGACTTTAAATAGTTTAAAGTATGAACAATACAAGCAAAGTCATGGAGCTTGTTGCCTCACTACCTTTTTGAAATAGTGACCTACACAGGTGTGTATTTTAAGCCAAGTATGGATGAGAAGTGTAAGATAATTGTGGCGCGATCTTTTGGTCTTGTTACTGACAAAGGCTGAAGTGTTCCTTAGACAGAACTGTTAATTACAACAGTCAATGGCATGTATAAGGGATCTACAGTTTAACGTGAAGTCCGAACCACTGCCTCCGAATTACAGGATGGTCTATTTGATGGTGTGAACGTTAATTCACACACGAGAACACCACACCCCCACAACTATCCACAATTCGTGAAGTAGCTGGGTTACAGGACTCACGGCTTACAGAAATGTTAAATATATATTTTTTCGAGTATTTTTTTATATCCTGAAGAATAAAACGGATATCAGTTTCCACTCCATCATCCATAATGTAAGAGGCTGTATTTATTGGTCTCGCTGATAAATGACCTTTCCAGGTAAACATATTCCGAGGTGTAAGTCATGGAGCTGACGTTGGCTTGACGTTCACCTCTGGCCCTGATGTGCCGGCACTGCGCATGCACGTAAATTATACATCATGGAGAGTGCTTTGTATATACCACTTGTATATACTCTTCTCTCATACATGAGTATTTTAGTCTATCAATTAAATCAGTCTCTACACCCCTCCGAGTTCTCAGTATGCGTGATAATGGCAGTGACAGTCTATGGGGAGGAAAACTACTTGACAGAATCAGAATGATGATAACTGACTATATGAAACGAGTTGTTAGTCACTAATTTTTATTATTTACATTATTTTTGCGGAAATTTTCCATCACGATTAATTAACAAAGTTTCATGACGTTTCGGGAAATTTAAACTGATCCGTCCTTAGATCTCATGGAATAAAGTACATGACAATATTAGTACGTGGTCTACATAGACAATAAACTTTTTATTGTGTTGCTCTGCGCTCCTTGATTGTAATGTTAAATGAATATTTTTGTCGCAATTGTATGGACTACAAAACCACTGTAAAACTTGTTTAAAACTGAGTGCCATTTTGGTGAACAAAACTCTAATTTTATGTTAATGCAAACAAAGTTTTACAAACTATAAACCTTTTTTAATCTATCCAGTTGAGGTGACAGTTCATTTTCCCATTTTAACTTTTTGTTCTATTCATCCTTATTATGATTTAAGGTAATTATTTACTCAATAATAAGTATCTTTCTTCAAATCACTGAATTATACAATCTGTACAAAGGACATGTACGGAGATATGGGGGGGCATTGCCCCACCACAGTTTTGTGAATATGTTTATAACGTTCATAATTGTCAAAAATTGAACTAATATAGTGCAATAATTAAGATTAAATCAATATTAATATCCCAATTAATTGTTACCGGACCCAAAATTTTAATATGAATCATAAAATTTTCTTCTTTACCTTTTGAAGACTAATGTGCTTACAATAACATAAAAACCATTTTTTGCTTGAATTTTTTTTAAATTTCCCGGGGAAGGGCACCTCTTCAATAATGGGGTATTCTATTCCCCCAACAAGTGACTTCTATCTCCGCACATAACAAGTGACGAGGTTAAAGATAGTAATCAATTTGAAGATGTTTTCGAATGAAGTTTCTGATCTTTGGAGACATTTCAGAAAAGTTACAACAAATGTTTGTTCGCACGGATGCCTTGAAATGAGCATCCATTGTGATTTCACGATGAAGATAAATGTTCCACGACCAGTCACCAGCGGCCTCCAAAGCATTCCCAATTCTCACCCTCAAATCCGTGATTCCGGTTTTCAAGACGTTCCGGGCCGACATTGTGGAGTGGAGATGGTGTTTTTTTGCAGACAACAGCGGCGTCTGTAAGCAACGGAGCGCAAATCCCCGGACTACCTGCATTCTCCAGTGACAGTAGCATTGTGACCGAGATGGACGGGACAGCTGGAGGGCTCAGGTATCGAGATCCTGCCTCACCTGTCCACAGTCCACAGACTTGACGTAACGGAGAGAACGGAGCTCCAGGGTGTCGCGGGCCTGCGGGGGTGACAGAAGCTCGCAGATCACCTGGGAATTTTGATGTTTGGCAGCAAAAAATATTCAATATCTTTTATTGGACTTTTCCAACGCGTCTGTGTTTTTAGCTACACAACGTTTCTGGAGGTGGAAAACTCTTTCCTTTTTCAAGTTACAAATTGAATAAATTTACAGATATTAACTATATCAATTATTAGTAGTACTATGCTTATCCATCATGCACAACACAAAAAAAATGTCCATAACACTCTGCCTCCGTGCTGGCGGGATGACACAAGACAGTGTCCTTCGTTCCAATAAAACCCATTATGACCATCCTTTTACGACAATCAAATGTTCAGTAATTGCGCATCTGGGCAGTATCAACCCATAGAAAATTATGTCAGGTGACCAGGATCGAACTGTCGAACTTTAGACTATGAAGTGGACTTTGTTACTTCTGGAACACGCAACCTATCTCAATACAATGATGAGGTCAGGACCCCAGAACCTGGTTCATCCTATCTTCTCTGTTGGACCTCAACTCTTTGCTAGTTTTTATAAAGAAATAAGATGCCCTATATTCTAAAATCCACTGATGTCAGTGTACATAGTTAATGCGCTCCGGGGGTGGATTTGGTTGTTTATCCACCTTGACGTTTGCCTGGGAGGAAGGACTGCATAACTAAAACATATAGCTGATAAACAACTTCTACAAGGCTGTACATCCGAAATATTATCCGAAATAAATTAAGTGGTTTAAAAATACATATTTGTTGTTCATTTATAGAGTTTTTTTCCATATTTAGGTAGTTTATTATTATTCTAATGGTTTATTAATGTTCGACACTGGATTGTGCTGTCTTTGGGCAATTGATTAGTTACCAATGATTGAGACTGGGACGGTGACGACGTCCTGTAATCCAGCTACTTTGAGGTCACGAATTGTGGATAGTTGTAAGAGATGGTCGGTGGATGTAGTGTTCTCTTGTGTGGATTAATGTCCGCACTATTGAATACTATGTTAATCCACAAAGACCATCCTCATAATTAGAACAATCCGTAATTCAGAGGCCGTGGTTCGGATTCCACGTGAAACTGTAGGTCCATTAGTTGACATCTGCTGTTGGGCTATTAATTAACAGTCCTGTCTAAGGAACATGTCAGCCTTAGTCAGTAACAAGGCTACAAGATCGCGCCACAATCATCCTACATTCATTCCTCATTCATACTTGGCTTAAAATACCTAACTGGTTAGGTCGCCATTTCAGTTTAAAGTATAAAGTATAAGTATCCAGGCAAATGATTCAGAAGGAATAGTCATAGTAATGAGTCTACTACATCATGATGTCTTACTACATCAAATTCGCCCCTTAAAACAAAATACCATCCTGTGTTCATATCCATGAATAGGAATATGAGGTAAAGAAAAATATTGGAGTGATTCCAATTTTAATATATGTTCAAATCTCGTTTACCAAGGTTCCTGCAACTTCCTGCAAACATCAACCAGAAATGTTGTACCTATCCCAAATGTTGAGAAACAAGGACCATTTAATTCGTACAGTAGACAATAAGACAATTATAGCTGATTTTTAGAGACAACTCCGTCCGTTGGTACAGTGATACAGGATGACGTTTTTGGAAAGGTCAATTGACCTGACAATCCTGTCCTTCGGGTGACCTGCGCGAAATTCACATCCGGAAGACGCGTCTTATAACGACAACTCGCTTCGCTCGCCCAGGCCCCCGTTCTAGTTGTCGGCAGAATCGCTTGTCGTAATAGTGATTATGTATATAGTATTTGCATATAATTTATTACACCATCGTAGTGTTTTATATTGTTAAAGTAACGTGAGAATAATCAAAGGCATTTGTCGTAATCACTTGTTGTCTTACGTTTCCTCAACGGAATCTCTATTTTAGAAGATCGAGTTACAAACAATTCCCAAACTTAAACGCCAATCAGATGCAGAATGCAAGTGCCTAGAAGTTATAAGAAATTTAATGTAAACATCACAACATTTTCCTAGTGTCTTGGAATTCTTAGTAAACGTTAATAGCATCCCACAAAACCAATTCATGTAATGGTTTTGAAAAAACTCTGCCGTAAAGGATATAGTTAATATCAGGAGGTTGTAAATGAAAATATAATAATTAAATCCATAATCCAAGGCTTAGTTCTAGTTGTCGGCAGAATCGCTTGCCGTAATCACTGACAAAAACGGAAACTCAAACACGTATAAGCCTCAGTTACAAACAATCCGTTAAGTTAGTACCCTCAGTTTTCCGATAGTACCTTTCGCAGGCCCCCGTTCTAGTTGTCGGCATAATCACTAGTTTTTTAAACACCTACCTCAATGGAAACTCAACATATTTAAGCCTCAGCAACAAAAAGATTAAGAGCTTAGATGTTATTTGTAATTTAATGTATCGCTTTTATTACCGAGTAGGGAAAACCTGAAATTGAAAGCACAGGTATATTAAAAGCTTGCTAAAATAATCCCACATACCAGATTCTGAGCAATAATATTATAGAACATGGATACAAGTAAAGCTCGATATTTGTTAGTTAATCTTGTTACTTTGAGGTCAGGAATTAATTATGGATGGTTATGAGCGATCGTCAGTAAATGTCATGTTTCCTAGTTTGAATTAAAACCGGACTATTGAATTCGATGGCCTTGCGCAAAGATCGTCCTCGTAAAAACTGTGTTTTATGAATACAAAGTTATTCTGGAACATCCAGCTTCATCCTTCTCCAGGTACACATACAAACAGAGCCTCGCATTCAGTGATATCCCAGGGTAGAACCTTAATCCAAAAGGGTCTTCGACTTCGACTGCGCCTGGTCAGAGCCAGAACCCGTAAAGCCCCTCTCCACCCTTTTTGAAACACATAATCACCCTAACTTACCATTTAACATAAAACTGTTATCATGATTCCTGTTAAGTAAACGAGGTTCGAAAATAAATATTTACTAAAAATAGATATCCAAATTTTTAACATTATTCATGATCAAATAGTTTTAGAGAGGCGTAGTCGTATCATCTTCCATTCTCTACCTCGGCGTGCCCCAAGACTTCAGCCAGGTCCAGGACCCCAGGACCAGGAGCTCAGGACCATGACCCCAGGACCTGGACCTCATGACCAGGATTATAGGACTAGGACGTCTGGACAATAATCTTAGACACAAAGACCTTAGGACTAGGGGCCCAGGACCAAGATCTCAGGACCAGGACACCAGGATCTCAGGACCAGGACACAGGACCTTAGGACCAGGACACCAGGAGGTCAAAACCGTGACCACAAGAGCAGTATCTCAAGACCAGTATCTCAGGACCAGGACCTCATGACCAGGACCTCAGGACCAAAACCCCAGGATCATGACGCCAGGACCTTAGAACCAGGACCCCAGGAACAAGACCTCAGGATCAAGACCCCAGAACCAGGATCTCATACCAGGAACTAAGGACTAGAACCCCAGGATCAAGACACCAGGACCCCAAGAGAAGTATCTCAAGACCAGTACCTCAGGACCAAGATCTCAGGTCCAGAACCCCAGGATAGAGACACCAGGACCGGGACCTCAGGATCAAGACACTAGGAACCCAGGACCAGGACCTCAGGACCATGACACCAGGACCACAGGACCAGGGCCAGGACCTCAGGACCAGGACACCAGGACGTCAGGACTATGACACCAGGACTTCAGGGCCATGGTACCGGGACCAGGACCTCAGGATAAGACTCCAGGACACAAGACCATGAACCCAAGAGCAGTATCTCTCAAACCCAGTATCTCAGGACCAGGACCCCAGGACAATGATCTCAGAACCAGGATCTTAGGACCATGGCCCTAAGACCAGGAACAGGAAACCAGGACTTCAGGACCAGAGCTCCAAGACCAGGACCAAGACACCAGGACTTTAGGACCAAGACCCAAGGATCAGGACCTCAGGACCAGTATCTCAGTACCAGGATCTTAGGACCATGACCTTCAAGGCTAGGACCTCGGGACCAGGACCACAGGACAAGGACCTCAGGACCAGGACCAGCAGAAATGCCTTTGTTCGTCGCCAAAGTTAGTATTCTCGGCGGCCGCGGCGTGTCCGGTATGTGAGGGCGCGACAGTCGCGATTATCCCGCTCTTGTACGTGCGGTTCTCGGAACTCTCGGGATCGCCACTTCCGGTCGGCGACTAGTCACGTGACCACACTGCGCTTGTCGCTCGGACGTGACGACAGCGCCGTCGCCGGGCGATATGTGAATCTGAATGGCTTCGTGTGCATGTTGACATGCGTGTTTGTAATCGGAGAACACTGGGAACAATATCAACTAACTGTTGGAGACAGGTGGATGAATATTTTGCTGGATACAACTGGTGTATTTTCTCCCTTAGTGATTTAAGTTGGTAATACTGTGGCTGACCAAGTGTCTTTGTTTTTTAATATTCTATCGCAACTCAGGCCTGGTATGGTGGCCTTTGCTATAAACCAACTACTTGGAGGTATAAATCAAACTTCTTATTCATAGATAAATAAATTTACATGGAATAGTGTCAAGTAAATTACATATATCATACGTCTTTAAACAAATACTGTTCTTATTCAGCATTTGCACGATAATACTCCTGAACGACATAGAAGACACCCTCTAGAAGATAACTTTTTACCCTCCTCTCAAAACCCTGGCACAGTTCACTTTTCTTATGCTCAAAGGCAGAACGTAGAATAATTTTATGCCAGAACAATTCAGGTGTTTTTCGAAAAATGTGGTTCTGTGCCGTTGAATTGATATTAACTTTCCTCTATTTCTTAAGTTATGGGAATTATTAGAATAATTTTTACTATTGAAGATTTTTTCACGAATGTTTGACAAGGAAGTGTGAATATTTGATTTTTTTTATCTCTTTGCAAGAATGATGGTACGGTAAACTAAAAACTTCCCACATTGCCTTCTTTTTAAATTTGACAAAGCATTTTTGTTTGAGTTTTCTCATTTCCTCAGACAGCAACACCATAGTTCATGTAAGGGAACACCAAGCCATAGTATGACCTGAGTAGCAGTGATGAATTACTTACAGCCGCAAGCCGTCTTATTACAAATATGCCAGAAGCAATCTTTTTACAAACACTACTAATGCGGCTGTTTGTATCCAGGATGATTCCTAGAGATTTTACTTCATTGCAGTAGGATAGCACAAAATCATCAATGGATATGAAAACACGTTCCTGATTTTATGAATTTGTGATGCTGAAGTAATAGATGAGTTTTTGACATGATTGTTGAGATGAAATTATTTTAGCCATTGACATAGCAAATTCATTTCATTAGCAGTTTTAGTTTTTTGCTGCTGATGGTCAGATGCCCCTACTGCCAAAGAGTTATCATCCACAAACAGACTTAGAAGGGACTAGCGAATGCTTAGCGGAAGATCGTTAACAAAGAGTATAAATAAAAGAGGGCCTAACACAGAACCTTGGTGTACTCCAATATCAGAACAATAATTCTGTGATTACACGTTCCTTAGCCAGCCATCTGCTCCAACAAAAGGCAACTTAACAGCTCCACTTCTATCACTCAGATATGAAGAGATCCATGATTATGAAACACCTCTGACTCCAAGGAGAGCTTTCCGAAAAGCCTGTCATGGTCTACTAGATCAAAGGCTTTGTTGAGGTCTATGAAAATACCAAGACTTGAATTCGAATAATCAAGATCTCTCAATATAGCCGAAAGTAATGAGTTAACCGCATCCACAGTTGACCTGTTTTTTATGAACCCAAATTGTTTTGAAGTTAGCAAATTGTTTCGATTTACAAATTCCAAAAGACTTACATTTTATCTAATACATTTGAGAAAGTGGAAAGCAATGAAATAGGTCTGTATTGATTAAGGTTTCTCTTACTTCCTTTCTTGTTAGTCACATGCTTAAGGAATTTAGGAAATATTCCACATTTAAAAGAGAAATTACTGTAGTTGGATATTTAAACACTGGGTATATGTCAATTATTTGCTTGAGCAA
The DNA here is from genome assembly GCA_023375725.1 of Nephotettix cincticeps. Taxonomy (NCBI): domain Eukaryota; kingdom Metazoa; phylum Arthropoda; class Insecta; order Hemiptera; family Cicadellidae; genus Nephotettix; species Nephotettix cincticeps. The sequence goes on along the minus strand of CM041789.1, from coordinate 18,462,373 downwards.
TGAAGCTGAGATTTTATCGGACCCGGAATCAACTACCTCCCATTCAGTAACTGTAGTCAGAGACAAAGAGTTAAGGCTAGACAAATGACTCAACGAATCTGAGGAGGAAGTCATGAATTGTGGATAGCTATAAGATGGCCGGTAAATGTGGAATACCCAGTTGTGGATTAACCTGTTATCTGGAATCTGATCCCGTCCTAAGGAGAACTACTACCAAAAACACAGCTTTGAACCTCCTACGGATTATGTACTAATTATGTTATGTTTTAGACACTAGTGCGCCTAATGACGGGATTAGAGACCAGATCCCGAAACGTCGTAAAACTTTTTTATTTAAAATCTTGATGGAAAGTGTCCGTTATAAAAATCTAAATAACTGTTTCATTTGTTTTTCAATTTTATAATAAAAATACAATGAGGTGTAAGAATTGATGGAAAAGTCTGGTAACATAAACTCGCTCACATCCGTTTAAAAATCTATAACCGTTGAGACGCTGGAGTTGTCATCTTCACTGATGACGTCAGTAACCATATCAGTCGTCCAAGTCGAGGATAAGAAGGTATTGAGGAAGTGTGAGTCGAGGGCGGACAATACCACCACACCAGGATGTAGCCGCAAGGCCGTCAGTGTTGCCACTTCTACAGCTGACTAGCGAGTAGCGACAGTGTTGCCACCACCAAACACTCTTTGTCGGAACTGATCCCTCTGGAATGCTGGCTGCACTGGTCCGCTTCCGGTGGTCGACACCACCTGCCCCTCCCCCTCCGCCATCACCCACTTGTTGACCGCACTGATTGCCTTTGGAGGGTTAAAATATTTTAAATATTTAGAGAGACGTCGGATCTTTTCAAGCTGCGCGCCTTCTGTGGTAGTCTAAACATTTTTTTCTCTAAAGATGACATATCTTCAACAGGGTCTGCTAAGTTTTACACAAAATATTTTTTTTCAAAATTAAGTAATTTACATAAAGTGTTACGCCGGAACTAATACGTGTTGATCATTTCGCTTAAGGCATATAATGAAGTGCAACAATAAACAAACAAATATAACTTACAAATGCATAAGACATCAAGTACTGTACTACATACTGTTATTAAATTTATAGTTTTATAATTTACATTTCATAATACAAACACATTCGCTCGAATTTTCACACTAGTAGATGGAATTATACGATTGTAATAAAATATAAATTATTATATTTTTATTGGACTTCCAACGCTTAAATTCACAACGTTTCTGGAGGTTGAGAAACTCCTCCCGTTTTCAAGTGATAACCTCGAAATGAATATCTTCAAGTGATTTTAATTTACATTAATAATAGAAAGATCAGGTTAGTTATGTTATTCATATAATGTTGTCAATAATTACGACACTTGTCTATCACTTTTGGTCTCAGAGTTGTTGCTTCTTGTGGCTTCACTGTTGCCTGCACAACAGCAATATGATAATAATTATTATGATACGCACAGCTAGTTTCTCTGAATGTAGTTTCTCTAGAAACTACATTACTTATGGAAGATAATGTAGTGTTTTAGTCTTTCAGGGATTTGCCTACAAAATATTATATACATGATTACTATAAAAAAATCGGTCACGTGATCAATTACGTCACTTCCGTTACACTTTTTGCGTCTCGCGAATTTCTAACCTCCTAGAGCTTAGACAAAATCCATGTCAAGAATCGTACGCTCGTTTCATCTCTATGAAAAATAAAAGCATAAAAGGTTCCGAGAGAATAAATGTTATCGATTAAAACTACTTTACTAAATTACTGTTACCTACTATACATCCCAACAAGCAGCCTTCAAACGTTCAACGAGACCTCTCCTCTCGTTTAAACCAATTCAAGTCGCAATTTGAAGTGGCGAACTTGATCACAGAGGGCAGCACTGGTGGACACGTGACCGGAAATGATGTAATTGGCCACAGGAAGCTGGGAGCGGAGCAATTTGTGCATTAAGGAGTGAGCGGGCAAGTGGAGAGGCGAGTGTCCTTGGCGCGCAGCATCTCTGCAACTCAACAGTCCGCGGTCCAACGCGGTAGGCGAGGGTCGAGGGACTTCGCCAGACTAAATACAGGATGGTTTACCACGAAGAATTGAAAGAAGTCATGCACGTGTACTACTAGTGAAAATGATTATATATACTGACTGTGTGTCTGAATGGTTATAGTGCCTGCCGTCAAAACTGAAGGTCGTCGGATCGAATCTGGACCCAGTTGTCATTTCATCATTGGGCTATTAATTTATGATGCTTCCTAACAACTGGTCGACATTTTGTAGTAAAAAGACCGGGGTTTGGACTGATCCCCATCAAAACTTGAAACTAAATAATACAAACAAAACAATACAACAACAAACAAAACAAAAAATACCGTGACACAAACTGCGGAAATGCTTCTGTAATACAAAAACTAAAAAAAACAAACATAAAAAACAACAACAAATACGCATCGTAAAACAAAACTATGATAATGCTCGTTAATAAAGTTATATTAATAAAAATATAAAATAATCAATGAAAACTTTATTTTAATGTATAGCATATAAATTACATTTATAATCTTATTGTCTTTTACAAAATATTTATGTTTATTATCGAATTATACGTATTATATTATAAATAATAAACAATAATAAAAGCAAAAGAAATAATTTACATAATAGTTAAATCAATAACATCAAACGAATATTTTTATATAAAATTTTTGAATAATACTGTTTTATACCGAGCTTTAATTTTTAATTGTTGACTATAATAAAATAAAATAAAATAGTAATTATTGTTCGCGATGAATGTAAACGGAATAATATTGGTTTGGTTAAAATAATAAGCGTAATGAAATAGATAAATTAATAATAAATAAAAAAACTAATAAGCATATTATTTTTATTCAATTATTACATTTTTAAATTTTTTCAATTTTAAATATATATACAATTCAAAATATACTAATCAATTGTTTATTAATATATACTATATACAATATTAAAATAATAAAAATTTCAAGATAAAAATAATAAATGTACTTCTAAAAGTTAGTTACAAATATAATAGCTAAATGATTTTGTAAATAAATATAACAAATAAATAATTTATATATAACAGTTATATAAAAAAATAATTCTATAAAACTAATTAAAAAAAAAATCAACAAAAAGTAAAAATTATACAATTTTTATTTTAAACAATACAGTTATTGACACATAATAGATTTATTATCATTTATACAAAAAAATACATACATAATTATAAAAAAATACTGCCAAATGATATGAATAAATTAATAAATAGGTCAGTAACAGTCAATAAATAATTAAAAATAGACATTTTATAATAGATAACTAACAATTAATTCATGTGAAATTAATAAATTCACAAGAACAGAACTGTTATAAAAATTTAGTTTAACTCAAATCGATTACGGTCGTTCGAGAATTACACTATTATTTATGCCAACTTTAAAAACAGTACTTAAATAAGTTATTTTATGAGAAAAAAATCTGTTCCTCAGCGGTGGATTGATATCTTTCACCCGCAAACCTCACATCTCTGGTGCCGATGTAACGGTAGTGCAGGTAGACGAGGGCGTTCCCCAAGGCTCCGTCTTGGGTCCGCTTTTATTACTTCCAGATTGGTTCCCACCGCCACGTGGTCCACCCTTGGTGTCGGGTGCTTGATGGGTGATGTGTTCCCGGGCTCCGCCCCCGGCATTGTGGGGGAGGAGAACTTCACGTTCCCACCTTCCAGAGGCATCCCACCAACCGACCGTTTGTTGTACCTGAATAAACGAAAAAAAGTTGGCGCGTTCTGTTGAAGAAAAATATCACTGGCTGGTAAAAAATAACTTACTAATCTGATGAAAAGACAACATTGAACATAAAAAGAATAATTTTCGATTTGAAAATTAATTCAACAATAGTTTAATTCTATGTAATTGTTAATCGTGAAAACTATTATTGTAGTTTAGTTAAATTAAATCTTTCAAAATGGTACACAGTAGGATGAAGACATTTAGTTTCGCAATCATGAAGAGATCAACCTACCATGACTGCAACCTAATCAACTCATTACTAAATCTGATGTCCTCAACTCTTCTCAAGTTCTCCTAATGCATTGGAAGGGGCGGATACTCCCAAGGCACTTCAGCCGTAGCGGCTTTTTGCGCACCCCTGTGTGGGTTGCGGCATTATCACATAGCGAAAAGCCATTGGTGAGGGTACTCTCTTTTTCCACATTTGAATTGAAAGGTTGATGTATTATATTCATAAAACACTACAAATGATACCGTCAACATTTCCAAAAATATAAATTAAAAAGTTGTATACATTATGATGAAGACTTTTCGTTGTTAAAACTTGAACGAAGTAAAACTTAACATATTTATTTATGAACAGGTTATGAATACGTTTTTTCACTGTAAGGACTTCCTTTACCTCCTTCGATTAAATTGATGTGGGAGATTCATGAAGCATACCCGACTGACACAGATATGTCTAAATCCGGCATGGCAGTTCAGGAGTAACGCTCTAACACGGTCAAAGGTTGCTGGATCGAAACCGGTACAATTAATTGTACCCGACGATTCCTGTCAGCTGATTCCGACCATTTTAGGCTAGCCTAGGTGACTTCCCCCACCACGGCACTTCGCTGTCTTTAATTCACCACACGGACTCTAAGCTCATGGTGATGGGAAGTTGATGAGTTTTTTTAACAAAAAATCCAAAAAATGACTTGATCCACTTACCAAACCCATCTTTAATCCTAAAAATCTTACTGCTGAAAAAATATTTAGTACTGAATTATTTTTTCTAACCAGAGTATGGTTTCAGTGCGGACAAAGTGTGCCTTATTGTGCCTCCTGGAGGCGACTCTCTGAGGACGTCCTGGGCGTGTCCATTGTCCGAACGGTTGTCGGGTGTTCCGATACTGTATTATACCACCATTGCGTCACCGGGCTTTCACCTTATGTAAAGCGTACGCCCCATCGCCTACCCACACTCGAGTTTAGGAGCCCAGCGCCTTGCGGCGGCCCCGTGCACTATGACTCTATAACCGTGACGTCATACTCAACCACCACGTCCTGAAGTGGAAGTATTAGACCATATTAGAGATTTTTTAATATTATGATCTAATTTTTGGGAGGTTGTTGTCTAGGTCGTTGAGAAGAAGGTTATATTTAATCAGTCATAAAAATACTATACCACACATTAAAAGAAAAGAAGAAATATTTTAGTCTACAATTTTTTTGCTAGCTTGATAATAGACCACGAATAAAAATTACATTTGTGTGTTTATAACATACTGATATGTAACTTGCTTATACAGTACTTATATTTCAAGCCAAGTATGAATGAGAAATGAATGTAAGATAATTGTAACACGATCTTGTGGTCATGTTACTAACTAAGGTTGACATGATCCTTAGACAGGACTGTTAATTAATAGGCAATAGCATTTAAGGGACCTACAGTTTAACGTTGGGTGCGAATCACTGCCTCTGAATTAGGAACTGGTCTAATTAATCAATAGTGCGGACGTTAATCCGCACAAAAAAACACTATAACCACCGACCATCGCTCACAACTAACTAAAATTCGTGACCTACAAGTAGCTGGATTACAGAACGCACCACGGTCCCGGTCATTTTTAATTTTTAATGAATCTAGAGAATACTATCCAAAGTAGAAGTTTTAAATTTTATTTATTGGATGTTAGTATTTTTCAATTGCAAACAAGAGATTACCAAGAGCATCAGAGTATTGTTTAGTTTGAGAGATATGTTTTAAAAGAAAATTTGTATTCTAGTGCAATTAATGCCTTTTAGTACTTTACGTTAGCTTAAGAAGCTTAATTTTTTCATTCTATGACGCAGTAGTGGCCAAGCACTACGGTTGTTACAGCACATGCGTCCTAGACTAGACCGCAAGCACAGCGCATGCGTACTAACTAGACAATCTCGCAGGCATAGCGCCGGCCCAACAATCCTGCTGGCACGATTTTTCCGGCCACTGCCTTCGCGCAAGCGTTCCCCCAATTTTGCAACCTTTTTCAGGAAGTGTGACCTCTTCCGTGTTAGTAATAGAGCTCTCCATTGTTTCGAGCACGAGTAGTTTGTTATGAAAATTATATTTTTTCCTACACGTGGAGGTGTAACATTTTTTAAATATTGGGAAATAACGCCTTTACATAAAAATGAGCTGTTGGAAAATTTAAGTTATAGAACCCTAGATATAGGCTGTAAGAACGTTAAAACAATCCTGTATACCTCTCCCTCCTTAATATTTTGTGGTTATATCGGTTCAAAATGTACAACCTTTTTCGCACGTCAATATACATCACTTTGCGTACATCCAATATATATAAATGGACAATAGAAACATTTATTCACTTTCCTTTGGGAAATAGCTTAGATCATGGATTTCTGTAAAGGGAATGTCTTCAGTTCCTCAATCGTACTCTATAACTATATAACGTCAGTTTTGTTTCAAACGTCCTGGTCTGACAATTGCCAATACCTCCTCACCAAAACTAAGACATATCCACGTCAAAAACGACCTCCCTCTCCTCTCGTTGAAGATAACGAAACTGTTTTACACGTTATTGGACAACATCCAGTTTGATGCAGAATGGTTTCTTAAAAATCTCTTGAAGTTTAGCAAGATTTAAACAATACAAATCTATATAAATAAAATTAGAGTTTTGTCTGTACATTGCTCAGAATTATTCAGTTTTTGGTTATTTTTACTTTTTGTGCGTTAGAGAAGCCGAAACCGGTCTTATCTCAATTTCTGTCTGTTTGTCTGTGACGCTCCAGGAGGCATTTTACGCCGTCTTCTCCGAAAAAACGGTAGAACTGATTACAATGAAACTTATTCCATGTATTCTCTACATTCCAGAGAAGGTTTTTAAATGCTTGAAATCGCCCGCCGCCTCCTGAAAAGTAAACAACGAGCATTTAAAAACCCACTTTTACGCGGTATTACTCGCATGTTATTCAGTTTTCAATAAATAACCTACTGGTAATAATCAGCTGTCTTTGTAGTTTAAAGATTTAATAGAAATAAAAACAAACAGCTGTCAAATCAATATTAGTTAGTGTATATTGGTTATTGATTTTAACCCCACTTCGAAATCATACTATATTAAAAAGTTATTGATATTTGTATAACTTTTTTATTGATTTGTTTAAATTTCAGGTTTACATTTAAAACTGGGTATTGATTTATTTTTTTTGTACTGATTTGTTTAGAATTTCAGATTTACTGCTAGTTTTAAATATTTTTCTTTAAACAAACGGTTTCTCTAGTAATACATTATTTGTTATTACATTAATATTAATATATGAAACATATTAAGATATTATTTATGGTAAAATTAAAAATATCCGGTCACGTGATCGATGCTTCCGTTACAATTTTTGCGTCTCAAAAATGTTAACCTCACCCCAAGCTTAAACATATACAAGTCAAAAATATTAATTTGGTGTAACATTTTCGATTATGAATGTTGTAATGTTAGCAATAACAAATTATTTCTTAAATATTTTAATTCACTCGATGCCATCTTCTCAGCGGAAACGGCTGTGGAAAGGCAGATTGTCAGCAAGGGATTAAGGATCAACAATGTGGGATGACTACCTAATTCATATTAAATGAGATGTGAAAGGGATTTCCTAGCTGAAAAAATATATGTTATCACTTCCCTAAAAGATACAACATCTTTCTTCCGGCTATTGATAAGAAGGCGGAAGTATTTAATCAAAAAACAACTTGTTAGAAAACATTTAAGGGTACGATAGACTAGATAATTTGGACTATTAGTCCCACATCACCCTATCAATCGGAAGTATAGTTTGGAAAACATCCCGTCGAAGCAGACCTGCGTATTCAGCGAATTTCCACATTAATAGTGTATGACAGGTTTGATCAATATCTGTCAATAAATAAGAGTTTTTCCTATTCCTCATTAATACGGGAAGGAACAGGTTTTCTGCTCTGAGGAACATTGAAAGCAGACAGTTTTACGAAACACAATTTATATTTTGACCATATACCAAGTTTTATCATCGTCTGTCCGTAAATAAAGGAGTTTGCCTATGTGGATGGATCTCACCACATGAAGCTAAATACCAAGTTTCATCCAAAAATAAAGGATAATAGTGAAATACTATTTTTTTCTTAACCTCCAAGAGTTAACATTGGAGCCGCAAAATATAACGTACTGTGTTTAGATTTTTTTATATTTCTGAAACCGTTGGAGATAGAGGAAAACCTTAAATTACTAAATTGCGTAGTTTTTGAGCTGATTCTAACGGTAGAATAATTTAAAAATGTTAAATATTTTTAAGAAATGCACATAAACTCGAAAAACCCAATTTTTCTATTGACCCATATATTTGGATTACAAACTTGTCCGAGTAAATGTAGTAAAACACATCTCTTTTTTAGTGGGTAACCTCAAATTTGAGTTGTCAACCATTCACAAGGTGACTGATTTAAGCTGTGAGGAATTCATTTTAACTCCGGAAGAGATAAGTGCAAAAGCTAATGTTTTAACTAACAACCTACTATCTGCGAAATCTAAACCTGCATACGAAAAAACATATAACTAGTTTCTAAAGTGAAAAAGTTTGAAATAACGTGTGAGATCATCTTCGGAAAATTTTTTAATAATGTAATTCAACGAAATGTTGTTTTTAAAAGTCTGAATATTATTGGTCGTAGATAAAGTAGTATGCAACGATTGTATTAAACCTTAAAGGTAATTATTTAAGGCATTCATAATACAATCGCTGCATAAACTACTATAACGATTAATGAGTGATTATTATGTTATAATTATATTATAATTAATTAGGATGTGATTATAATTGACATTGCTCTTACTGTGTTAAGTTAAACCCAAATTTTGAGAAGGTACTGCAGACCCTTAAAGAAATGAGAACAAAATATAACAGATTTTGACAAATTTTCTTTATTTGCTTTTTTTAGTTTTAATTTATTAGGTTGAGTTAGGGTAGTAAAGCCTTAATGGCTACCTGCCTTGTAGGTAGGACATTTTAGAAATAGGTTAAGGAAAAGAAATTATGTACAGAGTTTCACCTGAGTTTATCTACTGTCACGTAATACAATGAAGTGTAGAATCCCGTCAGATTTAGTCTGCCAGAATATAATTTAAAAGATACTAAATTATGCATTGTATTCCATGAAATGGGTATCCTATTTTCAGCTAAATCCATCAACTGCGTCGTTAAAAGCTCAGCGGAACTTCCGTATCCGCCGGAAATAGGAACGGATCCGACAAACAGCGGATCATCGACTTTTTAATCAATATAACCGGAAATTATCCACCTCCAGACTCTTTTTCGTTCCGATATTCCAGCGTAATAGAATGAATAATTGATTATACTGTACTGTAGGTAGATTATATTTGCTAATGCAGTTTTACATATTGGTTACAACTTTGCACTTTTTATCTCTACGTAATCCTATTTTTACATCCGACAATTTATTTTTCATAATTTCCTTTAAAAAATTAGTAGTATTAAAATTAAAAGTGTTTATACATATAATCACGAATTGTGTCGAATTTTCTGTAAAATTTTCTGGTGCTCTCCCTTTGACCCTTGAAATTGGTAGTCTCTACTTGCAGAATGTTTAATATTTATACAACTAGCTGTAGCCATGATCCTTTGCACAATCATCTTAAACTCATTTTTCATTCATACATGGTTTGTAATACATACATGGGCAGGTCACAATTTCAGGAAAGGAATAATAATAGTAAGCAATGTAAATTCTTTGTTTGAAATTTATTATTGGATTTATGTTATTTCGATTTTTATTACGAAAAATTTTTATCACAATTTTAAGTAAAACAATGTTTTACGACGTTTCGGGATCTGGAGTCCAATCCCGTTCTCAGACGAGCTAATACCTTAAAACATATAACAATTAGTAGTCTAAATCCGGTATAAAACAGAAAACAAAATAGTTTAAGTCAAAAAACATACAAACAAACAATTCGCTATCAATCACGCACTCAAGGAACATAACACGTCCACTCGTCACGAAGCCGCAAAGACAACCCGACACTCGGACGGTGGCGTGTCCTGTAATTCAGCTACATGGAGGTCACGAATTGTAGATAGTTGTGAGCGATGGTCGGTGGGTGTAGTGTTTTCTTGTGTAGATTGACGTTCGCACAATTAAATACTACGATAATCCGTAAAGACCATGCTCTTAATTAGACCAGTTTGTAATTGAGAGGCGGTGGTTCGGATTCCACGTTAAACTGTAGGTCCATTAGATATGCCATTGACTGTTGGGCTATTATTCATGTCAGTTAGTCAGCAGTAATAAGACTGCAAGATCTCGCCACAATCATCCTACACTCGTTTCTCATTCATATTTGGCTTAAAAAAACCTACCTTGTAGTACGGTTACCATTTCACTAATCTAATCTAATCTAACTCCCCTAACTTGAGAATGTCCGCAATTTAAATCTATTAAGCAATGTACAGACAAAACTCTAGTTCTATTTACGTAGATTTCTTATGAGACAGATTACATCTTGGTAAAGTTCCCGTTGCTGACACTCGGTATTTCACGCGTAGTGAACGTCAAGTGAGTTTGCGTCAGTGCCGAAGTCTGTGGCGCTATCTGTTATCAGTGACCCCGGAACTGTCACTTTCAATTACCATTCGTTATCAGGCAACTGTTAGTTCGTATATCTGCCACCACCATAGCCCGTGGTGGCGCTAGTGCTTGCAATATTAGCAAGGTTATTAAATACGCAACTCTTAGGTAATCTAACTTAACTGATAATCTCTACAGTCCTTGAAAACTTACATCCTACGTTCTATTGGGAACAATACGAAATAGCTATTTGTGTATTCAATAATTCCACTAATTAACACTAATGTTTTCATAATGAAGTGAGTTTTTAACATTGTTCTTACAAGAAAAAAATTCAAGATGTCGAATTACTGCAGACCCTCTAAACCATCTTACTTGATTGGCCTTTGCAATTAGTAAAAACACCACAGACCCTATCTCCACCATCATTAACACTCAATTATATCCGAAAATGAACAAGTAAATCTCTTTTAATGGTGGGAAAATAGAGCATGTTTTAGCTACATGATTTCTTTAGCTTTAATTTTGACATCTCAATAATATTTTTACTACTAAGTCAGTATTGTTGTAAAAAAAAGTAAAAAAAGTCAAAGTTGTCACAAAATTAGTATTATTGCAACGGTTCTAATAATCCAACATTGCGAGTTACTGGAAACTCTAAAACCATCTGGGTCGCAGAACCCTCACCTGATCGGCTTTCACGAGTAAAATCCCGGCAATGCCCATCAGAACAATAGCTTTACATAAGTCCAAAGCAAAGGGTTTTGTCACTTTTATGGCACGCTGCGATGACGACTCTTATAAGCAACGAGTCAAAAATCCGGACACGGGCGGCAGTGGTTAGCCCTTTGATGTAGACACCGTGCCGCCGCCTTTCTGAGGGTGTTATAAATATGACAAGTTCTTACTACCCTGTCCATCTCCTGACCGCCAGAATTCCACCGATCGCCAGGGAAGTACAACCGCATTTCCAGAGTGTGTAGATTTTTTTCAGTGTCATAAAAAACTTTTTATTTACAATTATGAATCCGAAATGTCTGAAAAGTTTGACGGTTAGGTTAGGTTCTATCTATAGTTATACAAGTTACCATCAACCATTTTGGTACAAGATGAATCTCTACTGATCCAGAATATTAGGGTTTCTAACAAAAAATCGGATTTGGAGCAAACTGACGTCATCTGGAACAAACGTGTGCGGGAACGGTGCACGTCTGACGTGCGAATAACTTATACTTTATTTCAACGTCGGTAGATTTGGAACATCTTCTTTTACATTTCAATCTCATTTGTGTATTAGTTCTAGGGCATTTAGGCATTAGGGCATTGCATTTGTTTAATCATTGAATTAACAAACTGTTTACTATTGAGTTTACAAATTAACGTTTGCAAAAAAAATAACGTAATATTGTTAACCGTAGATTAATTAGGAACATTTAGTTTCACATTTACATCCCCATTGTGTATTTTGTTTTTTAAATATTGTATTCTTTTGGAGTGTTTTTACTGTCAACCATTTGAAATTTTTGGGTAAATTAGTGGTTCTTGAGTTCCTTAAATGTTACCTATACAGTCTATTACGTAAAAAAATAAATTAAATACTTTGAAACCACCCCAAATATGTGTAGAATCGAACCAACATTTTTGTAACCTACCTCTAAGACTTATGTGAATCACATATAACAATTCCAAGGTAAAGGTTGTTTTGAATGGAAACTTGAATTCTTATAAAACTACTAACGATTCTTATTCATTCTTCTCATTGAAATAACCTAAAAATTGTACGGGGGAAGGCCCCCTCTCAACAGATAGTATTCAACCAGACTCCCAGAACAACCCCCTTTTCAAGTGACTGGATACGCCCGTGTGCCAAATACTACAATGTGGATTAGACGTTTGGGCACACACTAAGAATATTTTTGGTCATGTTAAGAAGGAGAAACGCAGAGCACATGGAAAAACAAATAATTGCACGAGGAGTCAAATATTGTAGATATGATTAAAAGCAGGAGACATGGCTGGGACATGCAAAAAGAAGTGAAGAAAAATGATAAAACAAGTTACGAAAGAGAAACCAGAGGGTAGAATAACATTAGGGAGACCAATAATACGCTGGAACGATGAATTAAAGAAGGACAAGACTAAAATGGGAGATGATTTGGATATGGCAGAGGAATGCAAAGTGTGTAGAGGACAAGACCTATTCCTTTCCTAATGGCCAAAGAAGAAAGAGTAAAAGAGAGTATAGATTACAGGTTGCGTTTATTAAAATACAGTTACGTTTAACGGCAGCAGGAAGGACCCCTCTGATCCTTTGCTTCGCCTCAGGGCGACCTCCAAACTTCTCCCTGGACACGACGCTTCCCATCGTACATCTCCGTCGTAATCGCCCTGCCCGCGGCGTGATCATCACCGACGGAGAGACCGCATAACCTGGCAGTAACCGACCGGAAGTGGTGCTGCCGGAGACGGTTTCCGGTCCGGTTGCGGTCGCGGCAACGGTCGGCCTGCGCCGCACCTTCAACGCGACCGTCTACATCACAGTAGGAAGCAAGTCTCTTGATGATAAATTGTTGGATGTGTTTGATGAACTAATGTCGACAACAAGGTTTGTCAAATTAAAACAATACTGAGATCACATACACCTATGACACTCGACTTTTTAACTTGTTCCAGCTTGGAGGTCACGAATTGTGGATAGGTGTGAGCGATGGTCGGTGTGTATAGTGTTCCCTTGTGTGGAGTAACGTCCGCACTATGTTTAGTCGCAAAGACCATCCTCATTATTAGACCAATTCGTAATTCAGAAGCAAAAGTGGTTCGGACCTCACGTTAAACTGCAGCCCATTAGCCATCGGCTGTTGTACAGCTAATTAACAGTTCTTTCTAAGGAACATGTCAGCCTTAGTCAGTAACAAGACTACAAGATCGCGCCACAATCATCTTACACTCAATCCTCATTCGTGCTTGGCAATAGTACCTACCTTGGTCGCCATTTAAATAATCTATTATAACACAATCTTAAAAAATAATTTTCTGCAGTATACGATTTTTTATTTCACGTGCATTATGTGAAAATAATAGACGTTACAGTTTCCAAAGTTTTACAGTATAAGTGATAGTCTGTGTCTACTATTGAATTCTCATAATTCCATCCTCATAATTAGACCAGTTTGTAAGTCAGAGGAAAACTTGTGGAAACACGACGAAGTCTTGTTTTCCTCCTCGTTGTATCCTGTTTGTTTTTGTCTGCGGTAGATCGGACACTAAATAACAAAACATTGGAACACTTGGCCATATGTTAACCCATCAATATGTTTTTTAAATCTTTTAGACTTCAGGATACTTTTTTAACATTGGTGTTTCTTAATGACCCCAAATTCGCTGACGCTTTGTTGTGGTTTGTAATGTTTTCCTTCCTCGTGACAACAAACCTAATTTCTTATATTTTTCTTAAGAGCTTTCTTAATTAATAAAAATGTCTTATTTATAAACATACTGCACCACAGTATTACATTTGGATAACGGCTTAAGATGTGATCAAGCGTTTGTATGATCTAAAGTAATTCTTAAATGAATTTAAAGCTGTGTGATATAGTTATTATTTATAGATTAGATTGTTGTTTTTGTGGGTTTGGTGGTTTTTTAAGCAAGTTTGAATGAGGTTGAATGTAAATGATTTAGCGCGATCTTGTAGTCTTGTTACTAAAAGGCTACATGTTCTTAGACAATGTTAATTAATACAACAGTATGGAATCTGGACTACAGTTTAACGTGAGAATCGACCGGCCTCTGAATTACATTCTTAACATCATGGTTTTGCAGGATAAAGTGATTTTCAGATAAACTGCGGATCGGTGAAATTGACGAAAGTAGAACCCGACGACTACAATCCTTATCCTCCAATATTTGACATATTTACTTTGAAATGTTGTAGACTCCAAGTAGCTGGATTTACAGGACTTTACGCCATCCCTAGTTATTTATTAGCTTGAAATGAGAAATGAGTGAATGGAGATTGAGGCACGATCTTGTAGTCTTGTTACCGACTAAGGATGACATGTTCCAGGATCCAAAGCGACAGCCGATGTCATCTAGCCACGTGCCCATTAACTGAACATGTTCGCAGAACATTACAATGGACAAACACTCCACATTTAGTTCATCAAACATGTCCATCGAACATGTTCGAGCTCGCGGACAGACGAATAAATGATTTGTCTTGAAACTAAAATGTTCCTTGCGACAGCGAACTTTTATGTGAACCATTTTTCGCCACTATTCACTTTTCAAGAAGGTGACCCCATCACAAACACCGTACAACCTTTAGGGAGAATCACAAATGTTATCAAATTTAAGCGTAACATAACAACTTAAGCAGCTGCCGAACCAAAATGTTATCATAATACTGTAACTCTTATTCTTAATTTTTAGCTCTAATTCTAGTTTTTATAGCAGTTAGTGACGTCATAGTTTGGTTATAAGAACAGCTGTTTAGATGACTGAAAACTCTTTTATTCCCATGGATATATTTGAAGGGGTACAATTTGAAACATTTTTGATACATACATTATTGCACATTTGGTTTTTATTGGTAACAGCTGTGTAGGCATGTCATAATAAATAATTCCCTATTAGATATGATAACACTTGATTTAGCTATAATGGACATATTTGAGATATATTTAACTCTATATATTTATTTTATTATATTGAGATGAACTACATTTTCACAAGGTCTAATATCCACAAATAATAAATATTCAACGATATTAACATTTGTAAATTTAGCTGTTCACATAAAGTGGTTAGATTTAGTACAAAAATAGTAAATATTAATTAATAAATAGTAAAATTTACCTGGACTATAACATATTTACATGATTATAATGGATACTACAATTTTGCCTCTAAGTTACGAACTGGTCAAATTATAAGGATGGTCTTTGTGGGTTAAATTCACACTGCGGACGTTAATTCACACTGAGATTAGAGACAATCAAAATCCGTCAATAGACGATCTTGTTAGCTACTTGTAGCGGACCCAGAGGCCAGGTGGTGGCGGTGGCGGCATCAGCAACAGTCAGCTGGGCGAGGCTGTCACGTGACGTCAACACCGAGTGACGTAACCAGTGACGTCACAGCTCTGTTACACTCTCCGTGTCTCACCTTTGCCCCCGCACAGACACAGTTCCTATACCCGTCACGGGAAGCGTTCCTCTCCTTCGCGCCACGCCAACGCCGCCAACTGCCAACCGGCTTGCCCTTGAATGGTTGGATTTTCACGTGCAGAAACTGTTTCGTTATTTGCATTTCCCCCAGCTCTAGGGATGCTGCATCTCTCGTACACTTTGTTAGTACGCAAGACAAAAAATAGTTTTCGTTTTGCAGATATGATTTTAACGTCATTTTTGCGTAACAAACAAACTAGACTCAAAAACTGTAAAATTCTATATTTTTGATTGAAGGGAAGAAGATAAATAAAGACTGTAAGTAGAAAAACTAATGTGCAATTTTAACTTATTTAACTCGTAAAAATCCATCTGGACGGTCGACTTACCATATTTGGAATACAAAAACTAACAAATTTAATTGGCTCATCGGAAAACACTCAAAATTATCAATACTTTAATACTTTTAACTGAAATGGTGAGACCAAGGCAAGGCAAG